>JAJMYN010000015.1:0-600000 GCA_023087525.1 Lasiodiplodia sp. KE8368 | reverse complement strand
TCTTTGCCAGCTTCAGGGAGAAAGACAAGCTTGTGTGGCTTGCAGATGAAGAGACGCACAGTGATTTTCACCATGCCGCTGTCAAGGCTGGCAAGCGGGAGCTGGTCACGGAGACTTACGAGCGTTTGATCAAGATGTCGATGTTGAACTGGAACACTGATTTTGGCCTCAGGTACTGGCTTGCGAGCTACTACGTGACGGTTGAAGGAAACTTGGGAAGGGCCAAGGAGTTGCTGGTCCAGCTTCTGGAAGGTAGCCAGAAGGGTGAAAATATCGTGGAAAACATCATCCTCGAAAGCAGAGCTCTCTTGGCTGAAGTCTTCATGGAGCAATTCCGTTCCACAACTGATGCGGAGGAGAAGGCCAGCATCCTCGACGAAACGATGAGGTTGGCCTTTCCGACGGGTTACATTCGCATCGAGGACTTCGACCCTGCCATGTCCAACACTGCGCTCCCAGCTGCGTTGATGTTGCGGAAGATGGGCCCTCTACGCGACTTCCAGTCGACACTCAACAAGTCCTTTGAGGCTTGCATTGCTGGTCTCACTGATAACGAAGGTGCGAATGACTACATCAGCGTTCGCTTCTTCGCCAAAGTCCTGGCTTGCCTTCCAGGCCTTGAGAGGGATGCTCAGATCGCGTCCGCCTCGCAGTTCTACTTTCTCAATCCGGAATTCAAACCAAAAGAGGAAGACAGCGAATCCGAATCAGCGGCTGATGATGAGCAAACACCGCGAGCAAATGGGGAGGCCGCGGATGGGACTGCCGATCCCGATGCTTCCGCCGCTGATGCGACTTCAGGGCAAGATCGCTCGGCCGAAGGTGCTGCTCCGAACGACGAGACTGCGGGGGAGTCATCTGCAGAAGACGAAAACGCGCCGTACGGCGATATAGATCCCGGTAAGTGGTTAGAGCGCTGGCTAAAGTTACCGCATTGGCTAACATACATAAAGAAGCGGCTGTTTCTTGCAACGGTTGCAGCAAGGATATCAACAATCCCGGCGAGGGACCAATCTACACTTGCATCATCTGCGCAGATACAGATCTGTGCGCGGATTGCTACAATAAGCGCGTAGGCTGGAACAAGGGCGAGCCCGTCACCGACTGGCAAACTTATTGCGGGAAGGACCATCATTACGTGAAGAACCCGGCGGATGGCTGGAAGGGCGTAAAGGATGGGGTGATTGAGATTGGAGGGGAGAAGATAGAGTTTTCGCAGTGGATCAAGGATGTGCAGCACAGGTGGAAGGCTGCATGGGATGATTTTTGGGCGAAACACGAGGGCGTTACGGACATCATGTAAGCAGTGGATGAGTTCGTGCATAGGAGGAGGAGCTGTCTCAAGAGCTCTTTCGGTCTCTCGGTCTTCGGACGCATTTGTGGAATTTGGCGATTTAGTCAGCGCAGCAGAGCATAACTTTCTTTGTGGTGCACGTCAGGGGCCCAGAGCACGAAGTACCCTTCAACATTTATCAGCGCGGAATCAATCACGAATACTGTTGAAAACGAGTGGGCTCTCACGTGCGTCATCTCACATAAGCTGAATGTAGTAGGATTCAGTGAGAGGCGGGGTAAGTGTCTCATTTGGAAGCTGTTCGTAGGGGCCCCGCAACCTTTTAAAGAGCGACGCTGGCTGTCATAGTCCGATGCGATAGTTGCTTCTTTGAAACGGGAACCACGAATATGGCAGACACAAAGGGAAGCGGAAAGCCGACGAAAGTCACGTCACCCATCAAGCTCGCCCATGTTGTCCTTCGGACACGGCCTGAGACGTTCGCCAGCATGGTGAGCTTCTACAAGACTTTTCTGGGCGCCGAGTCGTCGCATGAGAATGAATTCATATCATTCCTCACGTACGACGACGAGCATCATCGCATTGCCATTGTTGCAATCCCGGACATCGGACCCAAAGACGCCAAGACGTCCGGGTTGGAGGTAAGGAGTCGTATCGCCGGACAAGTGCGTCACGCGCCTGACTTTCATCTAGCACATAGCTTTCACTTTCGCCACGGTTCGAGATCTCCTGACTTCGTACAGCCAGCGGAAGGAGTTGGGAATCGCGCCGGTATGGTGTGTCAACCACGGGCCGACGCTCAGCATCTACTACCGGGACCCGGACGGCAATCACATAGAGACGCAGGTGGATGTCTTTGACAATGCAGAGGATGCTTCGGCCTACATGACCAGCGCCGACTTTTCAAATAATCCTATCGGGGTGGATTTTGATCCTGAGGATGTCATCAAGAAGCTCGAGCAGGGCGTGTCTACCGAGGAAATCTTGAAGAGGCCAAACATTGGCCCAAGGGACCTCTCTGACGTGCCTTTGGTTGTGGAGTCCCACTGAGGATGGTCATGTGTTCTATTCGCAAGCATAATTTGCCACGCGCATCTCCTTTTCATGGCAGTGCGAGAATGTGCTTTTCAGTGACAGTGTGATGTCAAGCAAAGCCTTGGCAATTAGTCAATTTGAAGGCAGATGTCATTTTAAACCGTATATTTTGGCTTTACCGGTCGCTCGAAGAAATTTCTCCGCCATACTTGATAGGTTCTGCAGGACTAGCCAGATCTTGTCCGTTGTGACACTCGTTTACAAGACATCGAGTTTGACGAGCCATATCATGTTCCGGCGAAAATAACGGATGATCTAAAGCCACATTTCTTGGTTGTACAACCATTGATGGGTGTTTCAGCAAATTAATGGTTGTTGACAGCAGGTTTGTCTAGAATTATAGATGAGCTTAACCGGAGCACGCCAAAAAAAAAAAAAAAAAAGCAGCAGATGATGCAGAAAGAGCAGTCTACTCTATGCGTCGCCATGCGCAAGTAGGCAGACTTCGTCTACGGCTGTATGATACGAATGGACTGAACAGAGAAAGGAGTGCGCTTCCGAATGAGGTGCGCGAAGTGCGAGATGATCCATATCTGGGTAGGCCGTTGCCGGAGGCTTCTCCAAAACGGAAGGCAACCTCGACAATGAGATTGACTCTTAGCCTCACCAAATCTAAGCTGGCAAGACTACCTACGGATAAATTCAAGGGCTCTGACCACGCACTAAGTTGCCATTGTGACGGTCTCGGGTCCTGTGCTGTCAGGGGTAGCCAAGGGACTAATTCAACAGTCAACTCCACACTTCGGCAGCTACACAACTTCTGGCAAGCGCTACCACAAATGTTCCGAGGCCAAGGTAAGAGGCCTTTTATTGTTTACTATGTGCCTCGGTTGAGCAGCGGGCTGTGATTGGCTCCGATCAGCAAGGATGGTCTCGGCTGTGCTCGGAAATCGTTTAAGTAACCCTTCGATCCACCTGCAATGCTGATCATAAGGCTCACCCCGGCCTGTCAAGTGTAGATCCAGACGTCACGCAGCAAGTAGGGCCTAGCCTGGACGCACTTCTCCTTTTCAGCCGCACACCTACTACTTAAGGAAGGCGGCAATTTTATTCATTTTAGTACAGGAGAATTGTGGAAGCACCTGACCACCACACTGACGGACAGTGGTTACGAAGTGAATGGGAACATTTTTTGTTGGGTAGGGTGGATGCACCAACGATCACAAGATTGATGCGAAGCGGGAGTCGAAGCGTTTCTTTGATAGCTGAAAGTGCCGAGCAATACTCCTTTTGGCACTATCACGACTCAAATCTGCGGCTGAGTTATCTCCGGGCCGCGCGAACGAACGGACCGAACTGTCGGTGCCACTTCCGGCGCGTCGTCCGGTCCCAGCTCACGCGCGTCTGTACATCTTCATTTTACGCTTACACAGTGATCTCCCCAGATTCGGGCTGCGACCTCACGACCATTGGCACTTAAATGCAACCATGGTCCTCCAGATGGTAGGATTCCAAGGCTCCCACGGCCCGCAATCCCCCAGATCCCGACCACATCCACTCGTTTAGTTCGACAAGATGCCTTCGCTCGCTACAACCGCATTCATCCTGGCCAATGCCGGCCTCAGCATCGCGGCGCCTGCCGTGTCTAGGCGCAGCAGCGGACCGACGTGCTCAGACGTCAACCTGACCGTCACCATCACGGCCCAGAACCACGCCGTGCCCCAGTACCTCCTCGACGGGCTCGACTCGGCCAGCCTGACGCCGAGCGGACTCGAGTCGCTGCTCAACGGCGCCGGCAACGAGCTGCAGCTGGCGCTGGTCAACGGCACCTACAACATCGCCGGCCTCTACTGCGAGCCCGAGGTGCAAGTGGCCGGGCGCGAGAACACCGTGCAGCTGCTGGTGCACGGCATCACCTTCGACCACCACTACTGGACGGGCGGCGTGGGCGGCACCGACGACCAGTACTCGTGGATTGCCCACGCCTCCAAGCAGGGCTACGCCACCCTGGCCATCGACCGCCTGGGAGCTGGCGCCTCGGACCACCCGGACCCCATCACCGTCGTGCAGAAGCCGACGCACGTCGAAATCGCCCACCAGGTCGTGCAGGCCCTGCGCGCCGGCAAGTTCGGCGGCCGCCAGTTCTCCAAGGTCGCCTACGTCGGCCACTCGTACGGCTCGCTCATCGGCAACACGCTGGCCGCGCGCTACCCGGCCGACGCCGACGCCCTGGTGCTGACGGGCTACACGAGCGAGATCAAGCAGTCGGTCGCCGGCGTCGTCATCACCCCCGGCGGCGCCCCAGCCGCCATCGTCGACCCGGCCCGCTTCGGCAAGCTGAGCCTGGGCTACTCGCTCATGACGCTCGAGGCCGGCGCGCGCTCGCTCTTCTACACCAGCGACGCCGCCGACTGGGACGCCGCCGTCGTCGCCAACGACTGGAAGAACCGCCACACCTTCACCCAGGGCGAGGCCATCAGCACCTTCTTCGTCAACGACGTCGCCGACGACTTCGACAAGCCCGTCCTCGTCCTCACCGGCCACGAGGACCAGATCTTCTGCGGCCTCGCCCTGCCGCTGCTGGGCCCCGGCGACTGCACCGGCTACGGCGACAAGACCGCCCGCCTCTTCCCCAGCGCCGACTACCGCTTCCAGGACGTCGCCAACACCGGCCACGCCATGAACTTCCACCACACCGCCGGCGAGACCTTCGCCGCTGCCCACGACTTTTTGGAGGGTGCTGGCTTCTAAAGCCGCTGCAAGTGTTGTTGACGATGGAGCCCAAGTGCTGGACGAGCTTTTTTGACGAGATGTCTGTACATACTTTTTAGTCATAATGTATATACCTATCTGCAACCATAACGGCCCCTTTTGTCAGAGAGAGAGAAGAATCTGGAACTGTGCACATTACCGTTTAATGGGGAACTTTTTTTTTTTCCGTGGGCGTTGAGCTCCACGAACCCCCCTTTTCCAAGTACCCCGAACCATGCTTTTGCTGTTGAACGCTCACAATTGCCGCCGCGGTTTGTCACAGATGTGCCGAAAGACAAAACGAACCAACTTAACGCCCCAACTTACCAACGGTCCCCCTGTGACCAGCTTGAAACTTTTCCAAAGAAAGTGTCGAGAAGAAAGTGCGCTGACCCAAACAAACATCATCACACCTCCACCACCACATCCGCATCAAACACCCTCAACGCGCTCTCCAGCTTCACCACCATCTCCTCGTACTCGCCCTCGGGCGTGCTCTGCGCCGTCACCGCCCCGCCCGCACCCACTCTCCAGATCTCCTCCTGTTCTTCTCCTCCCTCCGCGCGTTCCTCGTCCCACCGCCACGCGGTCCGTATCACGACGGCGAAATCACCGCCGCCGCCGACGTCCAGGTAGCCCAGCACGCCCGAGTAGATGCCGCGAGGCTTGCGCTCCTCGATGGCGTGCAGCAACTCGCATGACCGCTTCTTCGGCGCGCCCGTCATCGAGCCCGGCGGCAGCGACGCGTGGAGGATGTCGATGCCGGTGGCGGCGGCGGCGGCGGCGGTGGCGCTGGCACGTTCCGCTCCACCATCATCACCTTCCCGCACCGGTGCTGCTGCTTTGCGGAGTTTGCGTGGAAGAAGCGTGGTGTAAGATGATGAGTGGAGCGGGTGCGAGGCGGAGACGCCGGGGCAGGGAGAGGGGCACGGCGAGGGGGCGAGGGACGAGGCTTGCGACGAAGCTGCCGTGCTGGGGGGATGGTAGTCCGAATCTTCCGAGTCTTCGGGAGAGGAGGCGGCGACGGCGGTGGTTGTATCAACGGCTCCCTTCGACTCCTGCGCCGCCGCCCACTGCCCGGTCAAGTCGCCCTCGATGACGCTGACCAGCTGGAACACGGTCTCGTACTCCTCGACGCCCATGAGCTTGCTGACACGCACGTTGCCCGCGCCCACGACGCCGTGCAGGTCGTGCCGCACCAGGTCGACGATCATCAGGTTCTCCGCCCGCTCCTTGGAGCTGCTCAGCACGCGCTCCGCGTCCGCCCGCGTCACGCCCGCTTCCTTGCGCACCGTGCCTTTGATCGGCCGGTACTGGCAGCGTCCCTGGCGCGTCCACGAGAGGAAGCGCTCCGGACTGCTGCTAAGAATTTCGACGCCCGCACCCGCCGGGCCGAGGCGGATGTAACCGCCGAACGGTGCGGGGTTCAGGTGGCGGAGACGCGTGTAGAGGTCCCACGCGAAGGTGGTGCGGGTGGTGCGGGTGGTGCGAGGAAGGCGGATGGTGGTTTGCGATGTGAGGCACAGCTCGTAAGAGTCGCCGGCGCGGATGGATTCTTGACAGGCGCGGACTTTGTTTTCGTAGGACGTACTCGAGGGAATCGATACGGTCGACTTTGCGAGGACGGAGAAAAGGTTGGCAGGTGGCTTTTGTGACGAGCGAGAAGCTAGAGAGCCGAGTTTCCGAGAGGTCGACTGAACCCAATCCGCATCCCCATCACGAATGCTTTGAACGTAAATCTTGTGAGAAAGGTGGTCAACCACAATACTCCGTGTGACGAAGGTGAAGGCAAGATCTGGCTTGCGGAAGCTCTGTGTGTCAGAGACTGCTGTTGGTTTGACGTTGATAGTCTCCAGTCCAGCTTCATACGATACGAACCCTATCAAACCTCCCCAGAACGGCGAGTCTACAGGCCCGTCAGTGGCACGGGTCAATTCCATCAGATGTTTGAGGTATGACCAGACGTTTGCTCCTCCTTCCCGATGCAGAAGATCCTGTCCAACCCGGAGCTCTAAAATTTGGCCGTCGACGAAATATTCGACTCGTAGGTTTCTTCCCGTTTCCAGGCATGCAATGATGGATTTGCTCCCAGTCTCCCCGCGTATCGGTTGCTTCCGCTTGTTCAAGCCGGACTCGAGAACAGCGGCTTCCTGGCCAGGAATCTCAAGCAATTCGCATATGCGGCGAACATCGCGTTCGGCAGATGAAATACTCTGGTATTCGACTGGGATGCCAGGGCGGTTGACGAGAGAAGCCTGAAGCAGCTGACAGTGAATATGGTCCCATGAAGTGTACTTTGGCACGGGAATGCGGTTTTGGAAGTCCTGGCTGGCCACTGTGACCTTAGCTAACCTCTGAGAAGGCCGTGATAGTAGCCATCTGCTCGCCTGAGCCCACCAGTTTTGGACAATTCTAGCGCCTTCCGAGTCGGTGCATATGGACTCTGGATGGTATTGAACTCCCCAAAATGGTTTGGACGTGTGCTCTACCGACATTAGCACGGGGCCATTCTTGGGGCTATCACAATCCCAAGCCAACGGTCTTAGCTCCGGGCATTGCGGTGAAGGTGACCACAGGTCGGGCGGTGGATATGAAGCGTCCAAGGACGGAGAAAAGCCCAACTTGACGTGGAGCGAGTGGTACTGGGTGGCGTGGACGTGATGCAGACGGTCAAATAGGGAATATCCTTGGTGGTGGACCTGGGTGATAATTCCGTGACGCGGCTCGGGAAGTCTCTCGATAGTAGCGCCGAATGCGTGGGCGAGACTCTGAAAGCCCAGGCATATTCCAAGGACGGGGAGGAGGTGCCTCTCGGGAAGGGACCATAAGGTTGAGATTAGACCGGTATCCCGGGGATTTTCTACCGTTCCGGGGCCGGGACCGGCGACAACGGCGTCGAAGGTATCCAGGAAGCGGTAGAAATCGGCTGGCGACGCGCTGGCGAAGGCTGGATGATCGATATGCAGAGCAGTGACATGGGCGTTCAGTGACTGCTGCAGAAGCGCAACAATGTTGTTGGCAAACGAGTCATAGGCATCGATGAACAGAATGCGGGGGCTGGCATAGATTCCATACGGGTCCATGTCGAAGGAGGTGCTGCTCAACGGACAAACGGAGTATCAAGAAGAGATTGCAAGCAGAGCAGTCATCGGCGATTTTGGAGATGCGGAAAAAAAACCAGGACGCCGAATGAAGTCCGAGATGAATCAGTGCATGATGAACCGAGGCAAGAGGTGATGATTCTTGACTCGCATACGCCAGGCAGAGCAGAGACGGATCCGGGCGTGGTCGAGGAGTGCAGATGGTTTGGAGGAGTCATGGAATGGCGGCGACTTGAAGCCGTCGAACGGCTTTGTCGCCGAAAGTAGCCGCACGGCGTGAGCCGGCCGGGACAAGAAAAAAAATACGCTGGGCTTATCGGCTAGCGCCGACCCTGCGTCCCGCCACCGGGGATCATAGCACAGCCTTACAAAACAGGCCGCCAGCCTGCGATTGGCTGGCCGGTCGTGCAAATTAGACAGTTCTAAATGCAGCGGGCCTCATTAGCTAGCAAGTCAGTTATAAGCTTTGGGGTGATGGAAATAGCCCTGTCAATCTGTTTGACTTCACTGCATTGTTGCGCCGGAAACCCGCCACGTCTCCGGCGCTCTGGCCGTGACGCTGGCTGTGTGGGCTCCGCGCGTCTGCCAGCGCACGCCAGAGCAAGAAGACTGCTCTGCCGCCGGCAGTGCGACGTAGGGTGGCGTGAGGGCTGCGGCGAGGCGTGGGCGTGCGTATTTCTCCGGGCTGGGGGCTCGTATATATGTAGTCGGAGGAGTTCCTCCGCCGTAAGATTGGGTGGCCCTGGCGACTGTGAAGCTGGCACTGGAGGCAACTCCGAGATGGACGAACACGATCGGGCCGCGCTGGCGCCCGTGACTGGGGCCAAGTCGGGGAGCCCAAAATAGAGGGTCCCCCGTGGAGAAAACGCCGCCCGCCCCTCGTCTCCTCCGCAGTACCGCAATCCGTTATGTCATCCTTCAACCCCGACGAGCCTGCGTGGTACAAGTGCTCCCACTGTACCGACCAATTCAAGCGAGAAGACCACCTGCGCCGCCACGAGCTCAGCCATGGCTTCCCGCGCTTCCTCTGCGAACACCCCGCCTGTGGAATGCGCTTCCACCGCAAGGACGTCCTGCAGCGGCACAAGCTCGTCCACCAACCCAATCCCTTAAAGCGGAGGCGGAAGCCGCGTCGCGGGCCCATCCCCCACGGTCCCATCCAGCAGGCCTCCCACCAAGACTCAACCACACCGCCGGCCGATCTCAGCCCACCGCCCGTTGCTCTAAATCAACTTCCCTTGAGCGCCGCCCTCACCCCTCCGCGCCACCATGCCGCCAGCACCGCCTCGCAGTCGCCGCCCCAGGACCTGCCCCAGTCTGCGACCGACTCCTTCAACCTGACCACCGAATGGGACTATGGCATCCACGAGTGGCCTGAATTCGCCCTGCCTGCCGGCCCCCACAACTTCGTGCCCTCCTGGCAGAACTGTGTCATGCCCGTCTTCGACTCAACCACCTCGCCTCTGATCCCGCCCTCTCTGGCCCTCGCCCACGCCCCCAATGCGTCTTTCCCCCTGGATGCCGCCGCCTTCTTGCCGCCGCCCGCTTTGCCCTTGTCGCCGCAAGACATGCAGATATGCGTCGACAAGTTTCGCCAGCGATTCCTGCCGCGCATCCCCTTTCTTCACTACTCGACTTGCGAAAACGAGTGCATAGCCCAGAACTCCGCTCTGTACTACACCATGGCCATGGCCGGATCCCTCTATCTGGACGAGTACCGCTCCAAAGCCGCGAGGATGCACAAGCTCGCTTCCGAAACCCTGCACAAGCAGTCACAGATGGTAAGCCTGCAAGCCTTCGTGCCCAATTCCAACTAAGAATCGTCGTCCAGCGCCTTCAAGACTTTCAGGCAAAGATCTTGATAATAGATTTCGCCGTTTGGTACGGCAACGAGGAAATGCGGAGGTGGGCTAGCCGAGAGAAGCACGCCTTGGCCCAGGTTGGTCTCCTTTCTCTTTCTTTCGCCATTGGTGCTCACTACTTTCGCAGGCTTTGATAGAGTTCGTGTCAGCCTCGCTTCCGCCCCTGGGCTATGATGATTGGGGTAGGTGGAGATTGAGAGAAGAAATCAAGAGGTATGGTGAGCGGCTATGATGGCTTCTGGCTGCAGCTGACAGATTCAGGACTGCCTTCGCCTTCTTCGTTAACTGCGTCATGCAGTCGACCTTCTACGGCCATGATACACCAAGTATCGCCAGCTCCATCGAGCTATCTCTTCCAAGCCCCGAGAGCATATGGGAAGCCACCTCCGAGGCCGAATGGCAAGCCCAGATTGAACTGCTTGGATTACGGGAAAAGTCGGAGATCATTTTCCCCATCGCCGCTCATGCCATCCTCTCTCAAGACACCGAGTATTCAACCGATTATGAGCTAGCCACCCTTTTCGGACAGTTCATCCTTCTCTGCGTCATCATGGACTCTTACAATGCTGCCGCCAGACTCCCCACCAATTACGTGACGGTCGAAGGCTGGCAAAACAGGGACATGGCGCTGTTTCGGCTGCGTGACACCATTGATGGCGCCCTGAGTCTTTGGACCGAGCTGTGGTGGGCAAGCCCGGAATGTCTATGGGATTCCAATGTTCCCGCCCACCCACGCATCGAGAACATCTTTTTGCATCTTTACATCACCACCAAGTTACATAAGAACGAGGACTCGAACCGGGATCGACCAGCCTGGACCTACAGGCCCATCGAATGCGCCACCTCCATGTTTACCAGCGTTTCGAAGGCCGGCTTCACCGAGGTAAGGTTCTGAATTTCTTACAGTGCACGACATGACTGACGCGGACCCTCTAGGTTGCAACATATGCCGCTCATATACTTAGCTTCTCCTGCTACTATATCGCTGTTGAAATGGCACGTACCATGTCCACATGGCTCAAGATGGTCGCCGCGCCATCCTACGGCCCACTTACGCGCCGCGACTCTGAGATTGTGACACGCCTGCGCCAGGCTGTCAGACGGTTCGTTGCCCATCCACCCACAGCGCCCGTCACCAAGCAAGAGAATCTTCTTGGTGCGGCCCCAGTAACTGCTCCAAAGCTGTTGCGAGACGGATCAAGTTTGGACGAACTGATCAAGCAAGTCGATGAGATTTGGACGCTCGGGATGGGTGGTGAGCAGTGGAAAGAGGACGAAGTAAAAGGCGTCGCAGTGAGGCCGCTGCAGTCAACTCCGATGCCGAATTTGGAAACTCCTATGCCTATACCATGATGTGAGCAGGCCTTTCCTCGACTTTGTCTGCACCTGCAAGCCATTTGTATCGCCAATGCTGTATGTTTTAAGTCGTCTTGCAGGCCTCGCCCATGCCCGGGAATCCAAACACCCAAAAGTCTTATTTTCTCTTCCTTTTCTTGTTGCGATCGTGTACCATTCCAAGAGCGTATTCCACACCTTTCAATACCCCATGGCGACAATGAAAGAGCGATGAGCAAGTTGAAGCAAGCATGTGATCAAAACAAAGGCAAGGTGTACTGTTCTGAGACGTCGGTCAGCCGCTAACGGGATGGGGTACCGGAAGTTGCGGGCGGGAGGGACGGACCGAAGTATAAGGATGCTGCTTTGAGAAGGGCGTTGACACCACTGAACCATGGTCCCAACACCTCAGTCTTACCCATCGCGACCAACGAAAGCCCTTCAACGGCCATCGCTTCCACTTAACGTTTTCCCACATGCAATTTCTGTCTGCCCTTGACTTCTGACCGCGACAGACAGAAAAACTAGCAGTTCCCCTCACTCCCAACTGCTCCGCCTAAACATCGCGATCTCAGCCAACCAAATATAGCCACCAATTCATCCCCCACGCGCTAGGCGACATAAAGCCCGCTGCCTTAACTGTAAATGCTGTCAGTAATGCCGACTTCGTTCCAAAGACTCCGCCAGAAGGCGACAAAGAAGGCGCGCGCCAAACTGCACTCTTTCCTCTGCCTACCCCCAGATATGAGAACCGGAAAGGAAATATCAGAAAAAGAGCTGTATTTCTCTTCGTCGATCGACCTCGACGATCTCGTGTCTAGTCTTGCCGAGGGAGGGAAGCAGATCCCGCCTGAGCTCCACCCAACCCCAATTAGGAAGGCTATCACGCTCCAAGCCAGCGTCTGCAACCACTACTACCCAGTCTCCCCACAGAGCCGTGCTCACCGAGACTATGTCTGCAAGGCATACACCGCGCCGCTTTGCCCGCACTGCGACATCGCGGCCCCGTCTACGTTGTCGTCGTCATCCTCCTCCTCAGAAGAGCAGGAGACGGAAGGAGCGAAAGGGAAGACCACCACCACAATAACCGCAACCGACTGCGGCCACCCCATCACCGTGTGCCACCGCACAGCCGCCATCATCGCCGCCAACCCTCTGATTTTCTCCCCCAGTCCTGACGACGACGACGACGACGACGAAAGCGACAAGGAAGAGCGCAGCCACAACGATGTCTGGCCCGGCTACACCCGCTGCTCCTCGCCCTATTCGCTCACGCTCCCGCTGCACGAGCGGAAGCCCGTCCGCGTCAACCTGAACGTGCAGCGCTGCATCGCGTGCGTGAAGCGGGAGCAGGCGAGCGCACTCAGGCTAGCGACGCGCGCAAGAGCGGCGCTGAGGAAGATAGACGCGGACACCGATGATACGCAGCTCACCCAAGCAGCAGCAGCAGCGACCGGCGCCACCGCCGCGGCCGGGTCGGAGGACGCTGCTGCTGGTGCGGCCGTGGGCGGAAATCGCGAGTTGGAGGGGCTTTGGGCTGCCAGAGTGTGCTACTGGCGGGGGAAGTGCGTGCGGTTGAGGCTCGGGTTGGAGGTGTTGGAGCGGGAGAAGGAAAGGGCGGAGGGGGAGGAGAGGGGGGAGGGCGGCGGCGGCGGTGTGGAGGAACGGCAGCCGAGGGTGAATGACGAAGCGGGTACGAAGAAGAGGAGGGAGAGCACTGGAAACTTGAAGAATTTGAAGAGTCTGTCGACGAGGTCGGCGAGGTCGGTGAGCTGGCGGGGGGCTAGGGGTGAAAAGTGGCGAGACAGCGCGTTGAAGCCGGCTTTGAAAAGGTCGACCAAAGCGGATGTCGATACTGAGGCGGTGGTGAAGAAGGGACTTGGTGTGCACTTCGATTCGAAATCAGGAGCCTTTGGCAGTGAGTCTCGCTCTCCTGCGAGGTTCGAGAGAAAGAGCACGTATTATCGCCCGGGAAAATGGGCAACGGATGGTCTGCTGTTGGATACGAGTGGCTTCGGCCTGGAGACGGAGAGGGAAATTGAGGACTGGCACATTCCGCCAAATGGATTTGCCGTTCCTCTAGAGAACGATGAAAAGGTTGAGAAAAAATGGGAAATGGCCAAGCGCATCGTAGAAAAAAGTCAGGTGTTGGGGTGGCTTTGATATATTAGATAAACTTTCTCATCTACCAATCTAACTCTGAGATGGAAGAAGTCCTATTCTCGAAAAGTGGTTGTTTTCAGACGTACATTGATATGAATCTCAATTTTGCATTAAAACAATGGGCTGTGGTCACGGAGACTCCGGCTAATATTTCCAAGCAACAGAGTGTGTGACTACGCACAAATGAAATCTAACCTAATCGAACCACCAGTAAGGCGGTATTCTAACCAGAAAAATGGCTTTACTGTGGGGCTGATCCACAGTATGCTCAGGTTCGGCACCAACATGCAAATTCTGTCGACCCTGCAGGGATGCAGATCAGTCTGAACTACAACTGAGACTGAACAAGCTGCGCTCTGAGTTCAAACTGGGCCAGCTTCGTTGCGAGCACTACAAGAATCGACCGCTTCCCCCCAATCACGCTCCTATCCAGTACCATATCCAGCACAAACGAGCATCTCACCGAGAGTCACTTTCCAATATCTTCCCAACAGAACTACCACTAAATATCGACACGCGTCGTCCTGGTCAGCCAACGGTCCAAGATGCCGGGAGCAGCTGCCACCTGCGAATTCTGCCTCATACGCCATGGATGCTACGAAGAAAGTAACAGTGGGAGTGATAGCGAAGCCGACAGCATCGGTGGTGCTGGTGGAAGCAACGCTACGGACACCACTACATCCGCATCCCTCGCTTGGAAGACCAAATGGAGGCCACTCTACTCACCCGATATGTGCCTCGATTGCGCACGCATCTGCGTCATCGCGCTGAAACGGGAATACGAGGATGTGTGGGACACCGCTTGCAAGCTCTCTCACAGCATATCCGCTCATGCGCTCCATGTTCCATCTGCGCCGACGCTAACCAAGGAGATGTACAAGAAGAACAGGCAAGAGCGCAAGGACCTGGCCGACCTAAACGTGGTGAAGAAGAGTCTGGCTATGGAGATCAGGGTGGCGACGCGTCGGGTGGCGAACGAGGAAATGGCGGAGGAGAAGAGGAAGGAACAGGAACAGGAAGAAGAGGAGCATAGGAGGAGCGTGTTTGATGGCGAGGTGGTGGGGGTTGAGGACGATGGACCCTTGAGGATGGAGTTGGAGGAGATGTGTGGGAGCGCTGCGGTAAAGAGCGTCCGTTCAGCAGTTGACGGATCAAGCCCTGCTCCTGAGCAGGAGATGGTGTGCCCGGGGGGTACGGCCTCAAAGCGTCACTATCACACGTATCTGGATGCACCGTACCCCGACGGGCGAAAGAGCGTGGCTAAGTCCGTAGCTACTCGACCTAAGAAGGTGTCCTTCGCGCCCGGCACATTCGATGAATTGGACCCCGCTTTGGATGTAGGTGAGGGGCATTCGCGATTCGGCCGGCTAAGTCGCAGATACCGGCCCGGAGCTTATGCGGGCAAAACGTATTACGATACGTCTGGGTGGCACGAGTATCCCGAGGACCAGAGCCAGGAGGACCAGAACCAGGAGGACCAGCGGGACTGGGAGTCCAATGCTGAGGGCTCCAAATACCAGCCAAGTCGGAGGCACGGCTGGACTGCCAACCCCTCGACGTACATCACACCTATGATAATCCTAACGAACGAGATGGGCGTCAGTCGGACACTTGTACGAGCAACTTTGCCGGAAGAAGAGTCGCTGCCCTTCGTCATCGTCGTGGATCCTGAAATACAACGTCCACGTCTCGTGACTTCACCGTTAATCCAGAGATATGTCGACCGTTTCATCAACAAGCCTAAGCCCGCATCCCGATGGGACATGGCGTTTCAAGGTGGAACATTTAATGACGACTTGGGAATGCTAAGGAAGCTGTACTGGATGAGGGACGAATTATGGATCGAGACTTCCTACACAAAGAAGATAGAAAAAGATCTAGTAACGATAGGCATACACTCGGAGCCTTGGCGCGATTCTGTTGGATTTGCAAAGAGACGTAGGGCATTGAGAATGATTCTCAGATGGATGGGGAGGTGGAAGGCAAAGAGGGCTGACTTGATTGAAGGAACGCATCGTTAGCGTGTAGTAGATGAGAAAGCAATGAGAAATACATGCATTTGTGCCTTATGCTTTTGTGGTTCCTACCGTAACGCCTTGCCGTGGTATCAAATTTACTCGCTGTCTTCATGCTGGCTCCTTCTCCGGTCCTCCTCCTTTACCCTGTCAAGCTCCTCATCGGCTTCTTTCTTCATAGCCTCGCGCAGCCGCTCTTCCTGCTTCCTCCAATGGCTGCCCTCCTCATAGTCCTTGCTGATGCCCAAGGCCTTCCTCAATTTTTCGCTCTCCTCGATCTTAGCGGCGGCGAGCTCGTGGACTTGGTGCTGTTTCAGATTGCGGGCCTTAGCCTTGTCGAGGCGCTCGTTGGACGCATCGGCCTCCTTCTGGAGCTTCTTGCGGAGGGCATCACACTGGTCGTCGATTTCATCCTCGTCGACACTACAAGTAAACGCGCGTTAGCGGCGCTGGGCATGTTAGCTGCAGTTTACTTACCCCTCATCTTCCAGACGGTCGCGAAGCTCAAAGACCTTGACCTCTATTTCGCGCTTTCGGTCATGCTCGAGGATGTCCTTGTCAGGCTGGCGCTGGCGGTGCTGCTTGATCTGGTCATAGTCCTTGGTGTAGGGTGCGGCCTGATCGCGCGGCTTGAGGAGCGACAGATTGCGTTGCACATAGCCCGAAGTCCCGCTTCCGCGGGGCGTAGTGAGGCCGACGTTGGAGGACATGTTGCGGCCGGCGCCTTCGTGGGTGTGTGGATAGTGGGACAGAGTGTGGACGGAGGTGGTGCGGAGGCTGAGCCCGCGTCGAGCGGCGCGAGTCATTTCGCCCCGCGATGACGCTCCGGTGTCGACACTTTTTGCGCGCTGTTATCCTCAACCTTTCTCTCCAGCAGTCAACATGGCCGAGCCCGAGAAGCCGTCGTCCTCTACAGATGCGCCTCTGACGCAGCTCCCCTTCCCGCCCGTCACGAAGCAGCACATTCTGAACTGCTCTTTCCATGCGTGGCAGCCTAGGTGATTTTTTGCCCCGCCGCCGCTTCCGCTACCAAGGACTTCTTTGCTCACAGAACAACTTCCTCCACAGACACCGCAAGATAACGCCCAAGGCTCGCCTGATACCGCTTTCGCGACCCTTCCTAGACTATCTACGCGCCGATGGCATCATTTTGCCCCCCGACGAAGAAGCTTCCCGCCGCGACTGGTCCGACGATGACAGCGGCATCTTCTCCTCTACCGAGAACCCCGACGAAGACGGCGATGACGACGAGGATCCATCCAGAGAGTGGCCCGAGATCCACAACGCCATACTGGAGACCATTGAAGAGCTCGGCGGCAAGGTCTGCCCCAAGCTGAACTGGTCGTCGCCGAAGGACGCAACCTGGATCAACGCTACAAACACCATGGACTGTCGCACTCCAGGCGACATATACATGATGCTCAAGAGCTCAGACTTCATCACCCATGACCTCGAGCAAGCTTTCGCCGACACCGATGACGCTCCTGCTGTTGAAGGGGACCGGAATATTACTGGCGTGTCCGAGGTCCCGTACTACCTGGTTCTGCGCAAGTTCTTCATGATAAACCCCTCGGTCGAATTCCGTTGTTTTGTGAGAAATCGGCGGTTGCTCGCAATCACGCAGCGCGACCCTAACCACTACGAATTCCTGGCCCCGATGGTCGATCAGCTACGCAAAGTCATCAACTCCTTGTTCGAGGAACATCTGCGCGACAGCTTTCCCGACCCTAACTTTTCGTTCGACGTGTACATTCCACCAAAGTATGAAAAAGCATGGTTGATAGACATTAATCCCTGGGCTCAAAGAACAGACCCATTGCTCTTCAGTTGGCTTGAGCTCCTTACTGTGGATGGGCCCGAGCATTTTGAGGAAATGATGAAGAAAGAAAGGGATGAGCAAGAAAAGGAAGGGTTTGTGAGGCTACAGCTGCGGCCCGCCGTTGAGCCACAAGCCGGGCAGCCTGGGTCAGAAGCGATGGGTGCAGAAGATGATGAGGACGACGATGCGAAGACTACTACACCGGACTCGGATGACGAGGCGGATGAAGAGATCTGGATTCCCGAGCTGCGACTTGTCAAGAAAGACGACCCGGAAGCCTATTCGTTTGCATCTCCAGCCTACAGCGCCCATAAGCTACCCAAGGATGTTGTGGATGCCAGCAATGCTGGAGAAGGCGGTATGCGCGAGTTTGCTGAAAAGTGGAAGGAGATCTTGGCGAGGGAGCAAGAGGCAGATAGAAACTACTCCAGCTCAGAGGATGATGCATAGAAGCGCGTAATTCAAAAGACAATACACAAAAGCCTTACGTTGTCGCGGTCAATGACCTAATCTTCGAAGAGTATACGAGAATTTATGCCGTTCGAAGAACATCAGAAAAGGGAACATGATAGGTGAAAGAACAAAGCTCGCAAGTGTTGCAACAACTCTCCACGCATGTGACGTCAGTGGGGCACCCGCAGCGCGACTCGCGCGGAACTTTCAACTCCGCCACTTTTCGCCGAACAGCTACACCCCACGACACAACCAACCGCGCGGATAGCTCTTTTGTGCTCTCGTCAGTCGCCGTGGCTCTCCTCCGACAACTCACACGCGCAACAATGGCACCCGAAACGCCCAAGAACATTGTCGTAATAGGCGGTGGTATTATTGGCAGCACGAGCGCCTACTTTCTCTCACACCATCCCGCCTTCGACGCCGCCACGACGAACATTACCCTCATCGAAGCCTCAGAAATCGCTGGTGGCGCCAGTGGGAAGGCAGGCGGTCTATTAGGCCTATGGGCCTATCCCTCATGCATTGTCCCACTCTCCTTCCGCCTGCACAAGGAGCTCGCCGACAAGTACGACGGTGCCCAGCGCTGGGGCTACCGCGGCGTCCATTGCGGGCAGATTCTCATGAAAGGGCGGCCGGTCAACAAGGGCGCTGATGTTGGCGAGAGCGTTAGCCTGCAGAAGCGGACGCCGCAAGCACTAGGCTTGCTGCGCGCCGCGGGCGTGCCAAGGGAGCTAGATTGGGTGGTCCCAGAAGGCGTGAGGGGGTACGAGGAGATGGGCGCGCCAGACGACACGGCACAGGTACACCCGTACCACTTCACGACCAGCATGGCCAAATTGGCGGAAGAGAAGGGTGTCAAGGTTGTTTTGGGAAGTGTAACCGACATCGACACTAAAGACGGCGCGGTACGGGGCGTCACTTACACGCCGAAGGATGGCGGAGAGGCGCAGACTATACCAGCCGACAGCGTTATCATCTCAGCCGGCCCCTGGACACGCAATGTTTGGCCGCAAGCCCCTATCTCAGCAACCCGCGCCCACAGTGTTGTCATCAAGCCTCCTCGGGAAGTATCCAACTACGCGCTATTCACGAGCATCGAGCTCCCTTCAGAGAATGGAGCGTCTGGCAAGCGCCGAGGCTACTCAACGACCGTGTCTCCAGAAATCTACGCCCGGCCGTTCCAAGAGGTGTACGCATGCGGCGAAGGGGACCATCTCGTGCCACTGCCCAAGACGACTGAGGATGTCGAAGTGGACCAGCAACGGTGTCAGGACATTATCGACTACGTGTCTGCGGTCAGTGACGAGCTGCGTGACGGCGAGGTCACTGCTCGGCAGGCTTGTTACCTCCCCAACGTTAGCAGAGGCAGCGGCGGTCCGATGATCGGAAAAGTGCCTGGCGTGAAGGGGCTGGTCATTGCGGCGGGCCATACGTGCTGGGGCATCCAGAACGGGCCGGGGACGGGCAAAGTGGTGAGTGAAATTGTGTGGGAGGGGAAGGCGAAGAGCGCAAACATTGCAAGCTTGGATCCTGCAAAGTGGCTATAAGGCCCACATGGCGTGGTAACAGTCGGCTATTCTCGAGTCCATGGCTGCCCAATGGTGTAGCGGAGAGGTCGGTATAGTATAAAGCTTCAAACGCCGTCACCGATTGGCAGATCAGCGTCGCGAAGTGGATAAAAGACAGCGTGCGTTGAAACGGCACAGTGACTATGTGTTGCATTGCGCCATGCAGATCAACAAGAGCCGGCTGCTAGTGCATCTGCTGGACCCTAGTTCACGCCCATATCGCCCCGGTTTTCCCCACGCTCGCGGCCACTAGGATGCATCTGAGACATCCAGCAAGCTTCACTAGAGCTGAAAGTCAAGGGTGTACAGTGCCATCGCGGACCGAAAAGGCCCTTTCATCAACGCCCACGAGAGCCTAGATGAGGTGGCCGAGATTCGCCACCCACGTCGACAGTCATGACTGTTGCCCGTTGCATGGGTTTTCCTCGCCACGGAACAAAGATGCGACGGTGAGGGTGCGGGTGGTTGTGCCAGGGTTGTGCAATCAACGATAGACACGAGCCCCACCCGCTTCGTATTCGCTGGCTGCGCAGGGCAATGAATGGTGAGCAGCAGCCAGAGATGCAACAGGCGGCCTGACCCTGCAGGCGGTCGACTTGGCAGGGCACAGCCAGGGCGCGGTACTAAAGGCCGGCGCGGTGCTTGTTGGGCCGGCCGGGAAGCCGCGCTAGCCTGGGCCCGAGACGGGAGGAAGAAGAGAGAGCCATCGTCGTCGCGTCAGGATCTGCGTCTGATTCGCGTTGCCCGGTTGCGCAGGTGCAGGATTTGCAGGACCCCTGCTCGTCGAATCGCCTTTTCCCCGGGACGCGCGCTGCTTGCTCACAACAGTCCCCCGCCGCACGCCCCTCTCCCAACACCGAGCAGGCCTCAGCATGCGCACGCAGCAACAACAACACTCCAAATGTCGCCTCCTCGAGCTCCCGGTTGAGCTGCGCCTACTCATCTACGACTATGCCCTCTTCTCCCACGAACACGTCACCATCGCAACCGGGCTCAAGTGCAGCTTCGCCTCGCCCGTCGACAGCGGCTACGAGAGCGATGACGGCCGCGACTCGGACGAATTGATCCCCGACCTGCCTCCAGACGTCGAGCCCGTCATTCTGCCGCGCTTCGACCCGGACTTCCTCCATCTTGAGCAGCCGCCGATCTTCGACAACTGCACTCAAGATGCGAACAACGACCATGCCGCGCCCGTCGTGCAACTCACCACTCCGCTTGCCCTGCTCCAGACGAACCGTCAAGTCAGGGACGAGTTGACCTGGCATCTCAAGAGCCAGCGCACCCACGACCGCAAGCTGTCCCTGTACATGACTTATCCCTACGGCCTGCTTGTTTTCCAGCACCTGTGCCCAGACCTGATTCGGCTGGTCCGAAGCATACACATCAGCGGCTACTACTACCCCACGCACGCCCAGGAGCAGGTGAAGCGTGCCGCCGAGTGCCGCTGGATGCAGCGCCTGTACACGCAGCCGCCGCCCATTGACGAACCCGTCATTAAAGCTGCAAACGGCGTGCTCAAGCAATTGACGCGCACCATTCTGGGGCAGAGCCCCAAGATGCCCATGGAGGAGCTTGAGATGCGCATCTACCACCCCGGGCCAAAGGGCAACGAGCTCATCTGGCGAGGCGAGAATCCCAGCAGCCCCATCTGTGTCGCACTGTGCAACACGCACGGTGGGGCGATAGACAGCTCCGTGACGCAGGGCGGGAGAGGGGCCGGCGCATGGCTGAAGATCACGCCCAACCCAGAAGCGCGCACTCTGACGCAGAGGTGGAAGAGATTCACCGACGGCAACAGCAAAGAAGAGTGCGAGGGCTGGGTGGTGAACCCAGAGTGGCCGCGAATACCACCGCCGCCCATAGCGAGCAGCCCGTCGAGTCCCGGCGACCAGTCAGACGCGGGCGACGATGCGGCCTCGTAGGCGTTGGTATCTCGTAGGCCTGGAGTTTCATTTTTGGTACGACTAGCGATGTTTGGCATGACTGCACGCTTGTTACGGGGCGTTTTTTTGGTCTTCCTGTTCGATACTTTTCCTGTCGGGGCACGAGCCGATGATTCGTGCATAGCCATGGGCGGTAAATACGATGGTTTATCTGTGGCGCATCTATTGCACTGGTGATGACTCCACGCGCACAGTATTTGTGATGTGGCCACACAGCCGGCTGGCCAGGCGTCAGCAGACCCTGAACCCAGCCACAGCATGGCCACAGATCTGTGACGCAAGCGATCCCAACCAGAGCCCCCGCCGCTCGCCGCAGCACTTCGGTTCCAGCACTCTCCGACGGAGCACGTCGCGATCCATAAATCTGCCGCCACCTCTTTGTTAAGTAACCTTACTTGCACTTTCTCCTCGACTCCTTCACATCTTCACCTCGAAATCCACCAGCACGCATGTCAGAATACGCACCTCCAGTCGTAAGTTGTCCCCACAGATGGCGACGCCTGGCCAAGCCCTCCCCGCATTCCCGCTTCATGCACGCCAAGTATCACCACCACCACGACCACGCGCTAACACTGCAACCTTCGCAGGGCCCACCTCCGCCCAAGGTTCCCGCGGGCTGGAAGGCTGTCTTCAACCAGCAATACCAAGAATGGTTCTACGTCAACATCTACACCAAACAGTCGCAATGGGACAAACCCACCGAACCTATCTACCCTCCTTCCGAAGCAGAAGCTAGCGTGCCACCTCCCGGCCCGCCGCCGAGCTACAACCAGGGCGACGCGAAGCCGCTCGGCTCGGAGAAGACGGGCCTGAGCAGCAACAACCCGTACGGTTCCGGCTACGGCGGCGGCGGCCAAAGCAGTCACGACATCAGCGAAGACGAGCGGCTGGCCCGCCAGCTGCAGGCCGAGGAGGACGCCCGCGCACACGGCGGCAGCAGCAGCTCACCGATGCCGGGAGGAGGCGACTCGCGCGGCGCCGCCGACAGCTACTACACCCAGCCGGGCGGCGCCAGTGCCTACGGCCAGCAGCCGCCGGGCTACGGCGGCCAGCAACAATCGTCAGGCTACGGCTCGTCGCAAGAGCTGCCGCCGCGCCCGGACGACAGGGGCAAGAAATCCGGCGGCTTTCTGGGGAAGCTTCTCGGCAAGGCCAGCGGTTCGAAACCGGGCGGCAGCTACGGCCACGCGCAACCGCAGTACGGCGGCACCGGCGGCTACCCGCCCCAGCAAGGCTACTACCAGGGCCAGCCCCAGGGCCAGTACGGATACGCGCCGCAGCAGGGTTATTACGGCCAGGGCGGCGGCATGCCGTACGGCGCAGTCCAGCAAAAGCCGAAGAAGAGCGGCTTGGGTGCTGGTGGAGCGGCCGCGTTAGGTGTCGGCGGTGGCCTGCTCGGTGGTATGCTGTTGGCGGACGCGATTGACGATCACGATTATGAGCAGGGTTATGAGCAAGGTTACGATGACGGAAATGATTTTGGTGGTGGAGATGACTTCGGTGGAGACTTCTAAATTGTGCCAGTGGCACAGTAGGTGCCGAAAGACCTGAGCCATCGTAACTAATTTCTATCAGCTACCTGCGTAAGTCATGGATATTCAAGCGGGACGTTTGTTGGATCCGGATTCGGATTGATTTTCTATGTATGGCCTTTGCCTAGACAGATGAAGCGCTCGAGCCTTCTGACTTTCCATGAGAGAGCCTGTTGTGCCCTTACCAGGCGTTCGCCCTTTCCTTGCCCATGGCTTATCGCTTCCATGGTGAATAAAAGCTTCGGGCTTTCTATTCTAAGCTTGACCACCACCTGACCACCACTCGACACCATGCCAGTCCCCACGTCGACTGGCAATCCCTTCGACGACGTTGGACTGGATGTCTTCGCGCATCCGCTACGATCAATCCATTTAAGAGCATTTCCAGCTCATGCCTTCTTGTTCTGGTTCGTCATCAGGCCACCGTGATCTCCGATAGTGCGCTATGGTGAGAGCAACGATGCAGATGACGAGGCACAAAGCAGGAAATATGAAGGCGTGAGCTAGGACTGCTTCGTAGTGTAAGGTGCAGAATGGGTGGCTGAACATGTCCAGCGGCGGGTCGTCGTCTAGGTCTGGGATGTTCGACTCCATGACCGTAGAAAGACTGTGGGATATGGTGGTTCAAGGTCAGGAAGGTCAGGAATGAATGAATCCCGAAGCCTTTATTCACCATGGAGCAATGGACCATGGGCAAGGAAAGGGCAAACAAGCACGAACGATATGACCTCATGGTGATAGGCAGGGAAGAACTGGGAAGGCACAATATGCTTTCACGGACCCAACACACATCCCTCTCGAATATCTATGACTTACCTGCATAGGTAGCTGAAGTTATCGTCCGGACGTAAATGTAGAATTATTAAATCGACATCTACGTCCGGACGATAGCTTCAGATACCTACGTAAGTCATGGATATTCGAGCCTGTTGCGTCTTCCCATCGCCATGAGATCATGTCATGCCTATTTGCCCTTTCCTTGCTCGTCGCTCCATGGTGAATAAAAGCTTCTTTTCTGACCTGACCTTGAACCACGACATCGCACAGTCATGGCGACGCCGACTTTGCCGCTGGGAGACCGCTACCCCTCTCAAGGGTCAACATTTCCACTTCACGGCATCGTATTTATCGGTGTTGTAGTTTTCGTCTGCATCGTGTCTCTAACCATCGAGCATTATCGGAGATCGCGGTGGCCTGAAGAACCAGAACGAGAAGAAGGGGGTATTCCACTTGTCCACGTACGGTTCAACTAAGCAGCTGCCGAACGCAGAAATCGCCAGGTACTTGCCTCACTCTTCTCGCTCACCCATCCTCAACCACTAAACAACCTACCTCATATCCTTTCCCGAGAGGCGCGCAACGCGCCTATCGATTTCTAACCTGACCAGGAGTCCGTTTACCCTCTCCATGACCCTCACGACATCTCCCCTCTCCGACCCCTCCCTTGCAGGTGACGGCGACAGCTGCCCATCCCTCAGCGACCGCTTCCGGGCCTTCCATGAACTCCTTCCGCGCGTCCAGAACAACCAACAGCAAGAGAGTCACCACCATCGTCAACCAGCATCCTTCTCAGAACACTCCTTTCTAGACCTACTCGCAGTCAGCTGTGCAGACCCGCGTTCCCCATCCGACTCGCTCTACGTCCACCTGAGCGGGCGCCGTAACCGTTTCACCCGCAGGAGTTCAAAACAGCACCTCCGCCATCGCTTCCTCTATCACTCAAAGACGAGCCATGCACCCACCGAACTTCCCGCTCATCCAACCTCCACTGTCTCCGTCGACGGAGAAACACAAGCAGAACCGGCGATGGCGACTGTGACGTCCACAACGCCAATAAGGGCGGCCGACACTACTTTTACTGCAGCTGATCAAGGACGGCGACGACACCATCAAGGGCGGTTCTTCACCCGCGGCGAGCGCATCGGAGCGCGCCTGCGTGGACCCGACGGACTTTTGCACAAAGCCATCCTTGTGCCAGTACTGGTGCTCTTAGCCGTACCGGCGGCGGTGCTGACATGCCCTGTTTGCGTCTTCATCATAGTCAAGAACAGTTTTCAGGCCTCGTAAGTCCTTTCTTTTGAGCAATCTCTTTCACCAACCAAAACAACCTCGACTGATCAAGAAAGCCAGAATTGAGACGCACACATACCACGCAGCATGCCACGCACGAGGCCACAAGCCACACCCATCCTGGGTACCGCCGTCGTGTCGAGGTTGCGTATTCAGTTCATAATCGGTCCACAAAGCATCACTAGCGACGGTACACCAAGAGCAGGCTGATACAAAAGGGAGGAGACAAAGAGAAAATCAGGAGCCTGGTGGTATATAGGAATTACAGAACCGCTTTGCTTGCAAAGACCGTTTTCTTCCCCGCCTCATGATGCTTGCTGCTATTGAAGAATCCCCTTTGCTACATGCCAACGACCACAACTACCAACAACTACCCCTTGGCGTGTGTGTGCCGAAAAGCGCTCTCGCTATGCTATGTAATCCCTTTCAAGCGGAAAAAAGTTCCAAACCATGACCATAACGGTGAACAAGAGAATCTTCGCTTCTCTCGATCTGAAATCCCGAAGAAACGTAGAAAAAGGCAAAGAAAAGGAAACAAAAACCAGTTAAAAAAGCACACGAATGAATTAGAGTACTAGTGATTTGAGAGCTGAAGAAGATCTCCCGACAAAGGAAAATTATCACCTTTCCAGACCAATAAGGAAAAAAAGTTGTTGACGAGTACTCCGCTCTTCATACGAAGATGCGGGGGAGAGATATTAAGAGCAAGCATCCGTTCCATTCGGAAGAGCGAAAGGAAGAAACGATGCTACGAAGAAATGGTATGAGTTGAGAGGTCATTTCCCAAGCATAGACAATACGAAGAGAGATAACTTCGACTCGTTTACTTGCTCGAGAGATACTCGACAGCCTAGATTGAAGACGGCATTAGTACGGTTATCCTTCCTCTTCACGTCAAACGTTCACAGCGTACCTTGTTAATGTCATAATCATACTTCTCTAGCGCAGCTAGAGCATCACCCCTCTGGTAGCCCATGCTAGTCAGGTTCTTTAGAATCGGGTCATCATGCTCGGTGCCGGCGCTCAGTGCCCTGCTAAGCTGGGGCTTCTCGGCCTCGTCACCACTTGCCGGTTGTTCAGATCCCAAGGGCGCGCCCAGCATTTGGCTGCTGTCCGCCGTCTGCGGCGCCGTGTTGCCACCAGTCGAAGGCGCCGGCTGGCTATCAGACAGGCCGGAGAAGATGGCATCCCAATCGTGGCCAGAAGCGGCAGCACTCTGCGTCGCAGGCTTGGAAGAAGCGAAGCTCTGGGTGAGGTGTTCGAAATCCGAAAAAGAGTCTTCAGCATGGTTCTTGCTTGCATTGTTAGTCGGGGTAGCTTGGCTGGCCATTGTGTTGCTCTTGCTGGCAGCTGGGCTGTCGAAAACCGGGTTAAACTCATCCAGACCGTCACGGTGGCTCGAGCCGAAGAGGTCATCGTCGTCGTGGGCGTTGGTGGCATCCTTGGCTTCCGCGAGATCGTCAAATCCAGCATCGAAATCATCTCCGAAGGATTGACTGCCGGGCGCCTGGTTCGCGGGCGAAGCTGCCTTGTCCGTGGATGGGTAGGATTGCGCAGAGTGGTAAGCATCTGAAGGCACTGTTGACGATGGTGTGTTAGCATTCGAGGTCGATCCAGGAGAAAAGGGGCCGGTGGCTGGAGCCTTTCCAGCAGCGCTGGACCCTCCAAAGAGGGTTTGACCAGGGGTGAGCACGGGCGAACTGAAGGTCTTCTCTGGGGATTGTGATCCGGACTGGGCCGTGGGATCCTGACGAGAAGGCAGCAGTCCGCCGAACTCTGGCGGGAAGGAGTCAGATCCCCTGGCACCGCTACGGCTGCCGGTGGTCTGCTCGTAGGTAGGGGGTGGTTTTTGGGCGTTAGGAGTGGGAAGGTTGCTATTATCGCGGGAGAAAGGATTACCTGAGTCTCCCGTACCTTCGGGACCGCTTGCAGTGGGAGCTGGGGCTGTGTCATCGCGCTTAGCCTGAGGCGAAGAAGGGGCAAAGTTATCATCGAAGCCATGTTCGCTGTTGCTGTCGCTCTCGTCATCACCACCCAGATTCTCGATCGGAGGGAACTCTTGGTTGAACTTAGATGCCGAACCAACGGAGCCATTGAGAGACGACCCGGTGTTCTGTCTCTCCTGGAATTGCTTTCCAGCACCGAATCCGGCAAAGGCGGCATCAAAGTCAGCTTTGGCGGCAGATCCCTGGCGCTGGGGTTGAGAGCCGAAGGGATCAGACCTCGGGAAGCTGAAGCTGCCCTTGCTGCGGTCACTCATGGCACTTTGGCCGGTAGTTTCAGGCTGCAGAGGCGTGCTCACTTCGGGGAAAGAACCGGGCATATCAACAGAAGTTGACGGAGGGCCAAAGGATTGGAAAGTGTCCTTACGCTCCACACCACTTGCGGACCGCGCAGCATCACTAACGTGACTGGCGGCGGGCGAAGAAGTGAGGTTGCGGTTGAAGGGCGACGGGCCAAACTCGGATGCGGATGTGTCCTTCGCGGGCTCAGCAGCAGATGCCGACGGAGAGCCAGGAGCGTTCGTCGGAGTCTCGTTGCCATGGACACCGAACCTGCTGGTCGGCGGAGCCGCCTTGACCGAGGAGCTGAAAGAGCCCTGGCGGGCCGCCCCTTCACGAATGGGCAGGATGCTAGAGGAGAATTGGCGGGACTCCGGGGGCGCGGGGGGCTCGCCGACACGCGGCGACTCATGGTATTGTGAAAGAGGGGGCGAAGTGGACGGCGTAGGAACGCCTGGCTCGGAAGACTGTACCGACTGCCCAGAGGGTGCGGAGAAGCCAGGGGCGGTCGACTCATTCTTGAATGAGGTGTTAGGCGCGCCGGACTGACTAGAGATTGACGGGCCAAAAAAGTTATCAAAGTTGGCCTGGCTAGCCTCTCGGGAGAACCCGGAAGGGGACATAGTGTTTTCAGCGGGCTGAGGTGACCTTCTGAAGAAAGGGTTAGTGCTATGGCTAGCATTCGAGGGCGCAGGGCTTGCAGCGACCGTGGGCCCGGGAGTTGCTTCCGGACTGCGGTTGTAGCTTTCCTGAGCAGCCTTTGTCAGTTCACTCATTTCATTTTTGAGTTTGTCACGCTCGCCCTCGTTCGTGGCAAGCTGCTTCTTGTTGATGGCAACCATGCCCTTCTGCTGACGTGCTTCTGAGCGCATCTTGTCAAGTTGGGGTCGGAGCTGCGCGACTTCAGCGTTGGTCTGGCGGATGCGTTCCTTCAAATTTGCGTTCTCGCGCTGATCGGCTTCGAGAGCACTGGCAACTTGTTGGTGCTGGCTCGAGAGATCCTGGTAGGACCCTTCGAGCATGGCCATGTCTTGCTGAAGCTTCCTTGTCTCCTGGCGAGACGCGTTCAGTCTCTCCTCCAGCTGCTTGACAATCTGGACTTCAGCCTCATACTGCGCCCTGAACTGAGAGAGGCGCATTTCCAGGTCACGCTTCTGGGCGCTCGTGGTGTTGAGCTCGGCTTCGGTTGACGCTTTTCTGTTATGCGTCTCTTGCATTTGGGTTCGCAGAGTGTTGATCTGGTTCGACATGTTCCCGAGCTCAGCGCTCTCGTCCGTAAGCTTCTTACTCTGCTCCTGATCATTGTCGCCAAGGAGGTCATCCATCGCTGAGGGCTGCGGCGGTGCTGGGCTGCGAGGCTGTGAACCAGAGCCACCGGTTCCCTGAGCAGTCAAGGTCTGGCCGAAGGAAGAAGAGGGCATAAACGGCTTGAATATGCTTGTGGGGTTCTGCGGGGTTGGCTGGAAGGTACCGCGCGATGGGGACGCGGGAGAAGCCGCTCCATTGCCGAACGGATCCTTGTTAGCGGCGAAGTTTGTGGCAGAGCCGCCAGTAGACTGCGGCTGTACAGGCGGGGAAGCAGTGAAGGCATCGAGGCCAAACAGGTCCTCCGAGGCCGATTTGGGGGCGGGAACAGCAGGGACAGCGGGAGCAGGAAAGGAAGCGGTGGTGCCGAAAGTAGCAGGAGGCTGAGATTGGGCCGGAGGCCTGGCGGCACTGCTCCGCATGGTAGGAGGAATCAGGGCAGGCGGCAGAGAAGGTGGCAGAAATTGGACACCGGGCTTGGGCCGCTGTTGACGGATCAAGTACATAGCAACTGCGAACTCATCCCGGTTGAGTTGGCCCTCGGAATTTATGTCAGCCAGATCCCAGATTGCTGCCAAAACCTCCTCAGGCAGTCCAGAATCGCTAAAGAAGACAACAGCTTGCTCGCCAGTAATGAAACCACGGCCCTGAGTATCCACTTTGCTGAACAGGTTGTCATAAGATGCCTTCTCCTGGGGCGTGATGAGCCAGTCGTTTCCAGTAGGCTGGGCGGACTGCGGAGGGGTTGCAAATGGCGGCCTTCCGCTCATAGGGCTCTGTCCACGACCGGTATTCTGGCCGCTGAACTGGCGGGGGATGGGGCCTTGAGCAGATCCGGGAGGGCGCATAGCAGGCCCGCGCCTGGATGCGGCCTCGTAAAGACCTGCAGGAAGCGAGGAAGGAAGGCCCTTCATAGCGCCGCTGCTCAGGGACTGTATTAAATGCATGGCAATGATGAACTCCGTAACTCCCAGAGCACCACGCTGCTCTGTATCCGCAAGCGCCCAGACGCGACCAAGGGTCTCGTTTGGTAACCTCGCCTTCTCGAAGATGTTCTTGGCCGTTTCCCCTGTTACCAGTCAGCATCTCTCCTTGCAAAAGCCTCATTGTGATGTACCTGGAAGAACTCCGTTCACTGCGCCTGACTTCTCAAAGAGTGCAGCGTACTGTGCGGCGCGCTCGGGTGCCAACGGCGGCACGCGGATGGGACCGCTCATCTGGGGCTGGATGGGACCGGGGGCAGCAGGGCCGGAAGGAGGCGAGTTGTCGAACTTGGGCAACGGGCCGGCTGTTTTCGCGTCAGTTTGCGCCTGCAGGTGGGCGGGAAGCACTCACGTTGGAAAGCCAGCTCAGGAGTAGGGGCCTTGCCGGCCTGGAAGTGCCCGATGAGACGGAGCACTTGACAGAAGCCAGACGAGGTCAACAGGCCCCGGTTTTCTGTGTCCGCGATTTGCCATATCTGTGTGGCGCGACATAGCCTCGGTCAGCGGTCATCTGCTCTCGATTGCGGCTTGCTTATATCGTGTGGCGCATTGCGGTAGGCGACGGCAGGACGCACCTCTCCCAGAACTTGCGGCGGCAGTTTCGTGCGCTCGAAGAACTTTACAGCAACCTCGCCGGTCACGACACCCATCTGCTCGGTGTCGGCCTGGCGAAAGAGCTCGCCGAACACGCGCTTCTCATCGGGCGTGAGGTTGAGCGGGGTGTCTGCGTGGGCGGCGCCAACGGTCAGCGGGAGGCTCCAGGCAACGATTGGGACGGGAGCGGCTAGCGGCGTGCGGGAGCCAGGCGGAAGACTCACTCAGCTCCATGCTTTGCGATGGATCCGTCATGGTGTTCCGCTAGGCTGCCAAGTGCAGCATGCGATGGGTGGCTGGGGTAGGTCGGGCGGAGCGGCGGGCGTCAGGGTCAGGGTGACGGCTCGTCCGGCGCGGGTGTAGGGGCGGGCGTTGGAGTCTGAGGCGCGGCGCAAGCTGGGATGGAGCAGCGGGCCGCGGCGACAGCTTGGGGCGTGGGATGGAACAGCAGCGAAGATGCTGTGGTGAGTGGTGAGCAAGGTCCCAAGCTCGGGAGAGTGCTTGAGGTGTCCCGGCTGCTGGCGCTCGCCATGCACCGCGCACGGGCAGGAGCGTGACTTTCCTGGCAACAAATCGTTGGCCGGACGCTGCAGCTGAGCGGAGCTGCGTCAACTCGACCCTCCAATGGCCCGCTCCGCCAATGCAGCCCGCCCCCATGCGTCACAGTCTAGCCAGCCCGTGGCGACAGCAAGCTCGTGGAGCTGTTAACGCTGTCCGTCGCATGTGCACTGCCGTGTCACCACGCCCGCAGCCCGACGTCAGCGCCGCGAGCAGCCGCATTGTTGGCCGTGTCTGTCCGCCGGTTTTCCTGAAGGTCACTGCCGGCATTCCGCGAACTGCTGGCTGCGAGTTCCAGGCGGCCCGCGGGTTGGACGGTTGGATGGCCGGGGTTGGCGCGTCGCTTCCACCAACGACGTGCTCTGCTGCCAGGGAAGCACGTCAAGACCTTGCCCGTCGGTCCGGTTCTGTATATGCAGCGCATTGAAGATAGGCCAATGGGATTGGCATCCGCGCGTCTGCAGTCGACCCTATCAGTGCATGTGGTTAACGAGCCGTGCGGGCGGATGTGGCCGCGGCGAATTTCCCCACAAGTAGATGTGCCCAGGCCCGGCCGCTGCCGAGTGTGTCATGAGGAGTGGTATTAATATAGTAGGATGAATGGAGTTTTGTAGTGTACAAGCCTGCTTTACAGCGCAGCCGCTCCAGGCTGCAGGATGTCGTCCCAAACGCCAGAGACCGTGATTTTCCGATACCCACATGCAATCATATCGTCAGTGCCGGGCGTGGGCCGACCTTTTGTACGAGTCCTCGTTCTTGCAGAATCCCAATGCCAGCCCAGCAGGCTGCTTCGCCCCCCATGCCTTGCCTAGCAACCAATCTGTGACGCTTATGACGCGCGTCATCTTATCCCAGTTACCGCCTTCTTCGACGTTTTCTATCGTGTGCGTGAGGATGCGGCCCTCCTCATCGAACTCGAATATGAACAAGCCAACAAACTCCTCGTCGTCCCTCACGTCTCCGCCCAGAAATTCTGTGATCTTGTCAACCTGCTCACTGGCGGAGATTCCGCGGTAAAACGCGCCAACGCCTTTGCCCTTTGTTTTACCGCATGTCCTCCATTTGACGATCAACTTCTCGTGCGCCTTGCCGGATGTGCTGCCGCAGCCGTTGCGCATCATGCGCTCCGACAGTATCTCGAGCCTGACGTTTCCTACCACCGGAACACGTCCCCACGCCACGGGTGCCGTCCATAGTGCTGCCGTGTATGCGATCCGCCCGCTGACGGTGGGAAGATGGGGGTGTGTAGAGGGAAACAAATGAAGGGTAATCTGCGGCGACAGGATTTCCTGTGGCAGTGGAGATGCTAGGAGGGTTGGCAGACGCTCGTGAAGGACTCGGATTGCTACGTGGCTGCGTCAGTGGGCGTGATTTCGTCTTTGGCTTGCACAGCACTTACTCTTTCCGAGCTTCAAGGTCCGCTCATCCGGAGGCTTTCCATCCTCGCCCTTGTGTTCGGGCGGCAGTGGACTGGGGGTCGATGCGCTGAACCATTCTGCTGCCTCGGGCTGTTGTACTTTCGCGAACCTGCGGACGCCGTAACGGACAGCCGGGACAGCAGCGGGTGGCGTTCGTGAAGGGAGCCTGTATGCGCGCGCAAGCCTTGAAGGCGGAGTGCACCGCATTGGGCTGGCGGTCATCTGTAGGTGTGCAAAGTCATAGATGGTTTGCGCAAGTGGAGTGACGGGTGGTAGCGCGGGTGGACATAGCGAAGGAAACGGAATCCAAGGGTAGTTATCGATAAGAATGGACAATGATGCAACGCTCATTCGCCAGAATTCCATCCATCACCGAAATCGCTCCCGACGCCGGTCACCGTCACCCGACCGTAGCCGCTCGGCCGGTGACACAGGTGTTCTCGTGAATCCGCTCTTCGCTCAACTACAGAGGGGTGCTGCAACCGATGGCCAGCGCGAAGGATAGCAGGGCCTTAGAGCATAGCGTAAGTATGCCTCAGTCCCGTTTTTTTTTTTTTTTTCACAACGCAAAAGAACGTGAATGGATAGTTGAAACTATCGTCTAGATGTGAATGTAAAATTATTGATTCTACATTTGCATCTAAATGACAGCTTCAATTACCCATAGTATGAGCGAAAAATTAATTCGCGCCAGCCGTCTGCTGCAATGGATAGTGAAATCAATTTGGATCGTCGTTCCCATAACTCATTCCCATTGGGTATCAAACTAAAAATAAACTCCTGGTGAACGCCAAGTCAGAGAAGCATGCTACTTCTCGTTGCGCCTCTCGTCCAAGCAGATGCACATGGCTGCAATGACGGTCATGTCGACGTTGGGTGCAACCGTTACGACGTATGTCTGCTGGCCGCCGAAGATCTCGCGAGCGTTGAAGAACTTGCGATCGATGGTAGCAACAAGCTGGCCTGTGGCCTCATCGGTGATGTCGGCATACGTGTCGAAGAAGTTGCCCTTCATGAAGAGCCGCTCCTGCTTGCCGTTGGTGGATGTGAAGCTGCACACAGCCTTGGAAGAGCCGACTGCCAAAGTCAATACCAGTGTCGCCCCAAGCGCACGGGATACTCACAGCTCCATTTGCTTTGCACGTCGAGGATTCTCTTTCCAGACGGATCTTGGGCGTAGTACGAGGAAGGAAATGAAAAATGTTCTTTGCGAATGGTGAAGAGCACGTTGCCTTGCATGTCCATCACATGCTTGCGTCCGCTGAGAGAGAAGTACTCGCCCTTGACCTGGACAATTGCACGACCGTCGACCGTCTTGACGCTGAATGAGTCGCCGGAAAGCGACAGGACCTTTTCTTTGAGCACGAGCGGTTCGGCCTGGCGTGCAAAGAAGCTGGGGAAGAGCCCGAGCGGGGTGGGGTAGGGTGGAAGTTGGAGGTGTTGCTGAGACGACATGTTGTGTGAAGAGCTAGGAACTCAATGGGAGGTTTCGGAATGTAGGAAATACGAGGGAAGTGCTGGTGTTTTATTTTGCTATAGTTAGAGTCCAGCTGTGGAAGGCACGTGCAACCAACATGCCGAAGGATCGCATGGCTGTGTAGGCAACTGCGCCGAAATGGAAATCTGACCAAGCCTCTCGCCGATCTCAGCAAGGCTTAGCACACGAAGCGATCCTTATGACGTTGCAGCGACAAAGAAGCTCGTCGCTGGGAGTACAAAGCCATGCTGGTGAGGCAGGTGTTACAGTGGGTGCTGAAAGACCTGAGCCGTCGTGACTGATTTCCGTCAGCATCTGAGCTCATTGCATAGGTAGCTGAAGCTACCACCTGGACGTAAATGTAGAATTGTTGTAGCTTCAGCTCCCTAGTAAGTCGTCGCGAAGATAATTGCGGGGGCCATTTATTTTGTGGACGTATTCCGGTGGGGTCTGGCACGCTAACCTACCTATCTGCCGACCCGAGCTCGCTTTTTCACCTCACTCGTCGCGTGTCCAACGTCAGATATGTACCGCTGCGTTGGCACGCCGTGGCGAAATACAGCCGCCTTTTGTGGTCCGACGCTTCCGTTTCCGTCCATATAACTCTTCTCGGGTGTTGAAGCCCTCTCAAGCATTTCACGTCGCATTCTGCACGCGCGCACCACAGCTCTAGCGATCAAGATGCCAAACATGGTTGAGCTCCGTCCTCCTTATGTCACCAAGACGAATTATAGCCTCTGCTGCCAAGTTGCACTAAGCGCCGCCCGCACGTGTCTCAGCCACCTTCACGTGAAGCTCTGAAAGAAAAGCTTCTCGCAAGAAGGCGCATCCCTGGCGCGTCACCTTGCGGAGAGTCGAGACCGTCCACGCCTGCGGGAGACGCGCCCGCTCCCGTGGGCGACAAAACGTCCGCCTTCCGCAGCGATCCTTGCGATGATCAAGCCCTTGGAAAATTTCCCACGAGGAGAAGCCCTACGAGCCACCGGATGGGACTCCGGTACCGTGGGCCTCCGGAGGCTGAAGGATCATGCCTTCACCTCATTCGCGAGCCGGAAACCTGAGGCTGGCCCAGGGATTCACTAACGCCTTGCGCGGCCACTGACAGACCGGGCTCCCACAAAACTTCGAACTTTGTGCCTGGCGGCTCGCACTAGCAACCAATGGGCGCCACTCAACCGTGCAGCCAGCTCCCCCGCAACCACAACAGCAGGGACGGCGCCCTCTCCCATGGGTGGGCGTTTTTCTCTAGCGTCCCATCACCCCTCCTTATATACCTCTGCCGTCATTCGTACCCGCCGCCACGACACCTCTGCTGCTGCCACATGTTACCACCGTCTGATGAATCCCTGGCTCCTCTCCATCTATGGAAATGAGCTATGGCTATGACTCTGCTATCAGCGTGCCAACACTGATCGGTAGCCTTCTTTCCTGCCTTGCCACCAGCTGTATCCTCGTGTCCTATCTCTTCCTCGCGCCCCAGCAGCCTTCCTTCCGACACGCTCTCGTCTTCGCTCTTGCACTCACCGGTAAGGTTGTCTTCGCAAACAAAGATGAATTCTGACGGCCACTCTTGTAGAATTCATCAACTCGCTCAACAACACCATATCCGGCATCTATGTACTTGAGCATCGACATGGAATCGCGCCTGGTGTAGCTTGCCAGCTCAACGGCTTTGTTGGCCAGCTATCTGTACAAGTATGCCAAACCATCCCCCAGCAGCAGCAGCAGCCTTACGCTGACGTTCGACGCCCCAAGGCTACAGACTTTTCCATCCTTACCATTACCCTAATTACTTTCTTTACTGTCATTAAGAACAGCTACATCTCCTCGGCATCTCGGTTGTGGAAAATAGTAATATGTGTGTTGGTCTGGATTGTCCCCCTAATAACAAGTAAGTTGCAAGACCCAAGCCCACTGCACCCCGGAGGCTAAGGGTAGTCAAGGTAGCATAGCCGCAAGTTCCGACGCGCTACAGCCGGTTGGTGGCAATTGGTGCTGGATTCCAAAGGATCGCACGGTCCTGCGTTATGCTTTAGGCCATGGCTGGCGTTTCGGCATCATCGTCGCAACGATATGCATGTATATTTGCATGTATTTCTACATCAAGCACCATTTCTCCAGCAGCAACGCCTTCGTCGATCCAATCTCGACGTCTCCACCCGGTCGCTATCTGGCAACAATAGAAACCGATTTGGCGAAGCCACGGCCAATTGTGATGCGAAGGGCCACGGAACCGAAGGACCTCCAGATGATTGCTGAACTCGACAAAGCAGTTAGCCAACGTCTTACCGAACACGTCGAGACCATTAGTGCCATCGCCCCGGCACACATGGATGATACCACCGCCACTACCTCCCTAGACATGACAAGCCCCAAGGTCGACGCCGACGCATCAGTTGCCCGCAACTCGATGCTCACCATCGACATCCCCCGCCACAGCCTTGAGCTGTCCTTTCTCAGTCATTCAGCCCCACCAACGAACACAATATTAGCCCGTAGGCTCCGCGAGAAGCCGTCGCAAACACTGACCATCGACACATCCATTACACCGTCAAGCCCACCACCTCGAGAGCTGTTCGACTCGCCCACTTCGATTCGCACACACATGCAACAACAGTCCTTCAACCGCCACGCACGGGTTGGGCGAGAAGTGCGGCGTATGCTTCTGCTCAATGCCTATCCCGTTGCATGGGTAGTACTATGGCTGCCTGGGATTGCAAACAGACTCGTCGAGGCGGCTGCCGGAAGCTCGCCACGCTGGTTGCGCATCATGCAGAGCACGACACAGTATGTGGGATTGGCAAATGCCTTAACATACGCCTTCAATGAGCACATGCGGAGCCGAGCTAGGGTGGATGGAAATGAAGGATATGGTTGGTCGTGGAGAAGAGGTATGGTCTGAGAAGTGAGAAAAGGAGCACAAAGAAACGTCCAAGTAGAGATCCACCATCTCTCTCCTAATGCACTAAATCCAGCCGAAGCGCTTCCCCGGTCTCGCTTATATCACCCACTTGTGGGGCGAGCCTCCCGTTACGGGCCTTCTGACCATCACCTAGACGTCATGGTCGCAATTATTCATAATCACCTTCTGTACAAAGTAACGCCAACAAGCTGCAGCACCCATGTCTCAGTAACGAAATGCAACAACTTATATCCCATGCCAGTACTTGCGATGACGTTTCCTTGCATTAGCGCAAATTCGGACACGTAGTTGGTATAAAAAGGCGGGGTTCACACGTTCGGACGTCCACAGGATCAGGTACCAATCAAGATGATCGATACACAGATCAATCCCTTTGACCCAACTGTCTCTCAGGACGAAGTAAATCGGCTCTTCCGGAAACTCAAAGACACGCGTCTCCCTGAGTATCCAATCGTGCCCGACTCAGCCGACAACGATGACTACGGCGCACCGCTGGACTGGGCGCGCCGGTTGAAGGAGTACTGGGAGACCCAATACGACTGGACCAAGGCGCAGGAAGAGATCTGCTCCTTGCACCACTTCAAGACGCGCATTGAGGGCATCGACATCCACTTCGTCCACGAAAAAGCCGCCGCCTCTCCCTCATCCTCGGCAAAGCCGATTCCGCTGCTCCTCGTCCACGGATGGCCAGGCAGCTTCTACGAGTTCTCGCGCGTCATCGAGCCGCTCACCAGCCCGCCCTCGGCCGACGCGGGGCCGGCCTTCGACGTCGTCGTCGTCTCGCTGCCGGGCTTCGCGTGGTCGGGCCCGCCGCCGCGGCGCGGGTGGACGCTGCAGGACTCGGCGCGCGTCTTCGACACGCTGATGGGCCGGCTGGGCTACTTTTCATACTGCGCCCAGGGCGGCGACTGGGCGCACTTCGTGCTGCGCGAGCTGGGCTCCGGGCGCTTCCCGGCCTGCCGCGCCGTGCACACCAACATGTGCCCGAGCGAACCGCCCGCCGGCGAGGAGCCGACTGGCCGCGAAAAGTGGGCGGAGGAGAGGCTGCAGTGGTGGCTGGGCCGCCCCCGCGCGGAGCGGCACATGGGCTACGCCGTCGAGATGCGCACGCGGCCGCAGACGCTGGGCGTCGCCCTCAACGACAGCCCCGTCGGCATCATGATGTGGGTGGGTGAGAAGTACAACGAGCTGACCGACCCGGAGCGCTACGCGGACCTGCAGGACCCCGAATTCAACCACCGCCTCGCTACGACGCTGTGCCTGTACTTCTTCACGCCCCCCAGCATCATGACCAGCATGCTGTGCTATTACGAGAACGTAAGGCACGAAGACTACGCCGAGTTCAACGTGCGCCCCGAGAACAGAATTACCGTGCCCATGGGATTCACCAGTTACAGGTGGGACACTTCGCCCACGTCGGAGCGGACCGTTGCGACGACTGGGAATGTCAAATGGTTCAAAGAAAGGGATTATGGCGGGCATTTTGCGGCGCTGGAGACTCCACAGGAGATGGTTGATGATCTGAGAAGCTTTTGCGGACAGTGGTACTCGGAGTAGACTTTTTTCGTTTTCTTTCTTTTTTTTTTTTTTGATATCATACAATCAATCCCATTTTGCAGCCGATGGCTAACGTGGTTTTTTTTTTTTGCCCATGGCATGGGTAGTTGAAGCCATCGTCCGGACGAGAATGCCGAATTTTTAATTCTACATACACGTCCGGACGATAGGTCACAAATAGCACGAGCCTTCTACATCCTGTAAAAGACAATACACTCTCCCTCTCTCCATGTGAAGTCTAACCTGATGGCTGAGTGTATTTGTACGAAAAGTCAAGTTCTCTTGGGATCCGCTGGGGGTGGTTACAGTTTTGCCTTTGAGGGTGCCAGTAACTTGGCGATGTTTCCAATTACGAACATGAACTGATTTCATTAGCTTGAATTATCTTCCAGTCCCTCGGAATTGTCACTTACTGCTTCATCTATCAACCCAATATTCCCCGGCAGCGGAACATACGTGTCACCATCATAGAATGATCTCATGGCATGCCAAAAACCCGGATACGTGTCGTTCTGCAGCAGATCGTAGAAGAACCTGCCCGATGGTTAGATGACCTCCGCATGATAACTTAGAGCTGCTGCTCACTGAGCCTTGTGCGTTCCGGCCGGAACCACTTTCTCCTCAAGTGTCACCTTCTCGTTCGGGAAGCCTTTCATCGAATGCGTGTGGCGAGCCGGTATGAAAATGGCAGGGTCTCCTGCATGGACCACCTGCGTCTTGCCGTCGAGCGTTATGGCTACTCGGCCTTCAACCACTGTGATGTACTCGGAGTGGTTCTCCCGTCACACGTCAGCATATCCTGAGATGACTTGGGTCCATCAAACAATACCTTGTGCCAATGTGGCGGAACAGTGAAGACTCCGGAGCCTGGTTTGCCGTCACCGAAGGCGTACATAGTCCACCTTTCTGTCGAGTCTTCTGGTAATGATTCATCAACGGTGATATCCATCCATAGTCCCTTTTGAAATAAGTTAATCTCTTATCATTTGAGCTGCAACGTTCACAAACCTTTCCCATTCCAACGGTCCTGTAAACCTTGCGAGAAGTCATGGTTGCTATGATGAGCGATTGTGTGAGCTTATTCTGCTATGAAAAGATCGTAACTTGCGACCTTCCATCTTCGGCGGGGATTAAAACTAGTTATACGGCTAAGATGCGGGGCTGATCGTCGATAAAGAATGCCCGTTAGGATCGGACGGAGTACGGAGGTTATGCAACCGCCTCGCGTCCGCTATTCTTTGTCAGCAGCAACCAAACCTTAAGATCTGGAAAATCTATAATAGCTAAGCCACCTGAGCGCAAATATAATTGGCGAGACTTCCAACGCGCCCACGACATGTCCGACAATAGTTGCGTAAAAGCTCTTGTGTAGCCACTCGGATGATGGCGACAAAACCGGTTCCGAGCCCATGTAGGGTCACTCGCTCTATGCCGAGGCTTGCCGAGTCTCATACAGCTTCCTAGATGATCACGACTACAGTTCTTCGTGTGTGTTTAAAAACTTCTATTGCCTTTGCATTTTGATCAAATTATTGCGATTGGAATTAATGAGCTTTGATTAAGTAGCTTATACAGATAGCGAGTCGTGCTGAACTCTCGGAACTCGGATAATCTCGGAAGCATATAGCTATATAGTACAGAGGGGTGCTACAGCCGATAGCTAGCGCGAAGAATAGCAGGGCTCTAGAACAAAGCGTAACTATACTCCAGCTCTGCCTTAGAAAAATAACACATGTGGGTAGTTGAAGCTATCGTCCGGACGAGAATGTCGAATTTTTAATTCTACGTACACGTCCGGACGATAGCTTCAACTACCCATGACATGAAGAATAAAAAAAAACCAATCCGCGCTAGCCATCGGCTGAGAGAGGGGATCATACGTCATGCTAATAAGCTAGCGCAAATCTCAGTCAGCCGTATAACTAGGTATTGCAGCCAAAAGCTAGCATGTAGAATTAAAATTTCATGCATTCACGTCCGGACAATTAATTCAAGCTAGCTCTATTTTTCAATGATTAGAAAAGAGTTTCCTCTTGGGGACCACATTTATCCACTAGAAGAAAAACAGAGAGAAAATATTTACGTGAAACAACGCGGATAACGTTAAGATTGGACAAGAATAGCATCATAGTGTATTGTTAAACAGTCATATATACACAGAGAATAGACATAACAGCATCCTCGTTAGAGAGATTCAGTAAAACAGCATACAGCGCGAACTGCTCTACCAGCCGTTGCACTTAAGCTTAGCCAGGTTGAGGTAGTCGGCGTTGATGTCCCACAGGTTGGACAGGCCAAGGTTACCCGCGTCGTTGACGATCTCCTGCTTCAGCAGCTCGATCAAGCGCTCGACGCCGGGCTGGCCGTAGACGTTGGCGTAGTGGAAGGAGCGGCCCAGGCCGACGGCGCGCACACCGAGAGCGAGCAGCTTCAGGATGTCGGTGCCGTAGCGGACGCCGCTGTCGGCATAGACCTCGAGCTTCTCGAAGACCTCGGGCGCCTGCTCGTAGATCTCGATGGCAATCTCGAGTGGCGAGGGCGCACCGTCGAGCTGGCGGCCGCCGTGGTTGGAGAGGTAGATGGCCGGCGCACCCACCTCGACAGCCTTCTTGGCGTCCTCAACGGTGTAAACTCCCTTCAGGATGACGGGAAGATCCGTCCACTGGGTAAGCTTGCTGGTGTAGTAATCCCACTTTATGCCGTTAGCGTGGTTCTTTCGCATCGTATGAAGCACTTACGGTCAGGGCCTGAAGCTCTGCAGTGTCGGTGGCCTGGCTATCGCGATCACGGTAGCGGGCATCACGGGTGCGGTCACCATCAGCCACGGCGTCGATGGTGAAGACGATGGCCTTGGCACCAGCAGCCTCAGCCCGCTTGATGTTCTCCTGAACGCTGGTGTCGTTGACCGTCACGTAGAGCTGCGAGCCGATCAGTAACTTGAAGCTCCGAACAAGCGCTTTGGAGATGGCTTTACCTGCTGGAAGGTGACTTGAGACGCATTGCTCGGCTTCGCTGCAGCAAGCTCCTCAATGGTCTTGCTTGCGTAGAGAGCAGGCTAGGAGATAGTTAGCGTTTGATCCAGCATGAGAGTTACACTTTACTGACCATGTAGAGGATATCCTGGGCATAGGCACCCTTCATGAAAGCAATCTCAGCTTCCTCAGGGTTGGAGTAGGCAGCACGGGCAGCCGGAGCAATGAAGAAAGGAGCGGAGAAGTTGTAACCCAAGATGGACGTGCTAAGGGTGTTCTTCGTGTTGGAGATATCCTTGAGCATCCTGGGCCTGAACCTCAGTTGCTGGAAGGAGTCCAAGTTGTTCCTGTATGACCATTCACCACCAGAGGCATGTCTGTACCAGGTGTAGCTGGAGGCGTTCAGGCAGTTTCTGGCGGCAAACTCGAAGTCCGCGGCGCATTGCATCTGGTCAAGCTCGGGGCAGATATTCGGGGGCTCATAACCCTCAACGCCGAGAACACGTTCAAGACTGCAGAGCTATTAGCTAAGGGCTGAGAAGGACGAGAGAGCGTAGCTCACCCAGTGTCAGGCTCGTTCAACCATGGGTAGGCAGCGAGGGAGGAGCCCACGAAGGGCGCAAGCAGATGGAAGGAGCGCATTTCGGCAGCAAAAGAATGACAGCAACAACTGGGAAGGAGCGGTAGGCAGCACTTGAAGGCATATTGCCGGTCTACAGGCGGTTCTTATATCCACAGATTCGCAGAAAAGCCAAGCTTAGTATCTCTAGGCGCTTCCTAATGCCACGGCCCGCAACGGCGCGATTCGTATTGCAAAGCGCACGCGGGACAAGCCGCCGCAAACAGAAGCAAGAGATGGCACTGGATCGCATAGATGCTTTGGCCAAGGCATGCTCCGATTGTCGGGGGCTTGGCAGTGATGTGAAGTTGAACCGAGCGAGTCATACGAAGGTCCGCTGTCGACGCAGGTACGGAGCTATGTCGAGCGTCGGCTCCGGCGGCCAGGAAAGCCCATGGGACATGCTTAATCTGGGAATGCTTTCCGCGAAATTGGCAGGTGTAGCGCGTGGGATGGGGCACAGCCGTGGGAGAACGAGACTAATTAAGGAGCACCGGGAGAAACAAGAAATTCTGGGGACTGGAGAAAAATTTGGAGAACCCCGTGGCGGAAGGGAGACAGGGCTGTTTCAACGTCTAGCGGGGCTGCCTCGACACTGCACGGTTGCAACCCGGCGGCTGACCGGTTCTTCGGTTAGATTAAGCGCCTTGCAGAAGCTTAGCTGTAAACATTAATGCATATCGACAGCTTCCTATCGAGGGGCGAGCTCTGGAAAGAAGTCGAATGGAGAAGCTGCGACGGGTGCCCCAGGTCGGGCTGCCTTTCTAGTCATGGTGGGCCGGAACACCCCCACGAGTCGTGTGCTTGGCCGCATAGACGCCATGTCAAGGGTTGTTTCGCGAATCGCAATGATGATCTTGTGGTGTCGACAGCACGCCTGGCTTGACGTTGGTGGTCCAGAGGTGACTAATGGACCAGCGGAAGTCTTCCGTCCCGAAGCCGGGGGAACGCCAAGCGAGCGCTGGGGTGGCACAAGATTCGAGCCTCATGAACGCAAAAGGCAGCGACGACTTGCAACTTCTGGAAGACGAGACCTCCGACTGCTAAAATTCTATGCATCTAATCCTCCGTGACTCGATAGCCGATCGCCCCCACGATAATAATGAACGTTTTCCCATCATCCGAGTCTCGTCTGTTGTTCACAACGGAAGGGGGGGGTCAAACACACGCTTTCCTTTGTAAGTGCTATTGCAAGAATCTTCTTTCAGCACCTGCCACTCCAGTAACTCAGCTGGATCCAAGGGGTTGTTACAAATAACTCCTCCGTGGCGCAATTGGCTAGCGCGTCTGACTGTTAAAGGTAATCTGATTACCATTGCAATCAGGAGGTTGACAGTTCAAGCCTGTCCGGGGGAGCTTTCCTTTTGCTCTTTTGGCGTATCTTTCGTTTTTATCAACAATCAGGGGTTAAAGTTCATTCATACCCGTCCGCAAGTGTCTTTTTTATTTTTGTATTTCTTATGCGAATCTACACAGGACAACTCTCTCTATCCTGTGCAATCCATAATACAATTGACGTTGGATAATGGAGCTCAATTCAGTACTTGCTAAACTTGATCACGAGCCTACTTTTGATGTGCTTCTGCTACACTGATCTCGCTGCAGGATTTGATGTTCGCTCGACTACTCAAACACCGGTCCTTGTGCTCCACTGCATCTCGACGCGAACCGGCGGACAGACGTCCCGGGCGCCGGGCCGGCGGTTTTGCGTGTAAGAATCCCGGGCGAACCTGCCCCAGTTTCACTGTCATTTCGGTCAGCCCCACTCTATACGGGACATCTTTCTTGAGGCACCCTGTACTGAGCAGCTTATCAAGCGATTACATTATCGCCGTGAATGCTCCGATGGGATAGCTACATGGAGCAACTTTTCGACACATTGGCCCCAGCCCGCCTTGCACATGTCGTCATGAAAACACGCCCGGGTCTACGCCTAACACATGCCCAACCCATCGCTTTGATGCAATCCGAGATCCTTGTCCTTCGTTTCCTCCCATAAACGCCTCCTAGTCAGCAGAGAGCAAAACAAAGCCTGTCGCAACGCCACCCATGCATGCCAACGGGGGAAATCACTCTAGCGCGGCTCTCTCAAAGGTGCAGGGAGATAAGGCAGCAGAGCTTCTGCTTCCTGCCGTGGCTGGAAAGCTTGCTGCACGTCTCCTCGCTTCTCGTACGTGTCGGCCAACATGCTGTCAGCTACGCACTGCCAGAGTCGGTCACCAGCTCTCTTTGCCAGGACCCGTCCTGCCTTGGCACTCTTTTCCGTCTGCTCACCAATGATGTTGGTGAAAAAGGCCGCCGTCATGTAGTTCATGCAAATCGAGAGCAGCTGGTTGTTTGCTACAGCCTTTGCTGCGTGAAGTGCCTGCTGAATGCATTGCTTCATCTTGACAATTGATGAATCCTTACCTTTGGTCGTTGCCTTCAGCAACTGGCAGGCCGATCTCATCGACAGGTTTGGATGCGTTGAAGTTTGTGCTTCGATTTTTTGCAAAAGCCCCTCTGCTTCTGCATGCATCGGGTGCGACGGCGTGCGGATTATCAGCAAGGTATTCATGATAGCCAGGATGCTGAGATCTGACTGGGCTGTATGCTGCATGGGTGTCATGTTCGTCGCCCAGAGCATGCGGAAGTGGCCCAGCGCCGCCTGCGTGTTCCCGGATCCTTGCTCTATGACTCCATCAAGATAGATAGCAAAGCGGCTCATTGAAGGCCTGCGATCCTCCGAGAACATGGGTGCAGCTTGATCTAGAGCAGTGAGGTGTATCCGGGCTGTCTTCCAATCTGCCTTGTTGCATGCCATGAAGCATTGGTAAAGACGGAAATGCCAGTCCAACGCGCGGTGCCACTCCATGCAGACTGATGCGCCATGTATCGACATGGGATTGGGATCTGGAGCGGCAAGACTTTCTGAGAGCATTATTTAGCAAAGAGGAGCAGCCTGTGACCGGCCGTTTTGGAGCCACTTACCTCTGGTGAGCTTAAGGCCTTCTTTCAGATAGCTCTCGGCCTTGTCCTCAATAGGATTCTTCAACAGGGCAGTCACGCCGCTCAAGTAGTATCCCAGCATCCATAGATCCCTCTTCCTCATCCACGCCAAAGACAATCGATCTCTACCATCTCCATTCCTCTGGAAAATACCACCAGTGGTACCAGTAAGCTGCACACTGGGCGGTCGATGAACAAGTACAGAAAACGTGCCGTCGTCTTTGCTGTTGTCACCGTTCACAGCGCTATCCATGATAGCTTGCAGGTCGCGCATTTTAGCAACAGCCTGGTCGGGCTTGTAGCTTTGCAGGTTACACGCCAAGTCGATGAGATCGAGCAGAGCCACAATCGGGCCAAGTTCTTCCATGGTCAATTGCAATTGAAGGCTCCTTGCGGACGCAATGGAGCGCTGAGCTTGCTCAATACTGTCGGGGTTCATGAGGCGCAAGTACACCATAGCCAGGATGGTGGTGCTGGCGACGTAAACGGCCTGATCACCCAACTTCTCGGACAGGGTAGAGACTTCGATTAGGGTATACATAGCTGCAGTCAGATCAGCATGTGTTGCTGACTGCATACAGAGAGATGCGCGTAAGAATCGGAAGGCGTAAGTCCACGGAATATGTTGGTACCTATGGAGGCCTTTAGCTTGCACACAAACACGGGCCAGGGTCAATTGTCTCACATTTCAGCGGAGCGAACCACGCTGTCAATGGACTTCAGAGCAGCGGCATGGTTGGACGTGAATAGAGAACGGGCAAGGAGGTGTTGCATAGTATACTTCAAATCCAACATGTGGTGTCTCTCGCAGAGACCAATGCCCCGGCTCAGGTACTCCTCAGTCTGGAAGTTATTGTCCGTCTCTTCATGCAACAGAGTAGCATATCTCAGGATCGTCATAGCCTCTTGCCGCGGATTCATGCGGGATTCTTTGATCGCAGCTTCTAAGCAGCCCAGAGCGGTCGACATGAGCTTGTAGTATTTGTCCTCGTCCGACTGTCGGCGCGAAAGAGCTACCGTGGGCCCCATGGCACGAGCAGCAGCGATATACTCATCCGCGAGCGAGAGCAAAAGTTGCTGAGGGTTTAGGGGGGGCGGCGAGGCGGGGGTTGGCCGAGGGATCTGGACTTGGACTGTCGGCTGGCGCGGAGGCGAGGCTGCCTGGGAAGCAGCATGAGGGACGGGAGCGGGGTTTGGACGTGAATACTGAGACTGCTGCGGACGATGCGGGTGGTAAGGCGGCGGCGAATGCTGCGCAGGGTATTGCGCAGGCAGAGGCGGGTAGCGCTGGTAATGCTGCAGTTGCGGTTGCGGCTGCTGCATCATGTGCTGCTGAGGTGACCGCTGCGGGATCATGACCATTGGGTGGGCCGGGTAGCGCTGGGGCTGGGGCGGCGAAAGAGCAGGAGCGAACGGCTGCGGGTGGTGCTGCTGCTGTGCAGCGAGGTAGGCACCAGGCGAGCCGGCAACAGGCGCGGGCGCGGGAGAGCCATGCATCTGCGGATAGCCCATGGGCTGCTGCTGATAGCCATGCTGAGGGGGGCGCGGGGCGCCATAGCCGCCGGGCTGGGGCTGGCCGGATTGATGGTAGTAATGCATGCCTGGCGGGGGCGACGGCGGGTTATATGGGCTTTCTCATGGTGGAGTCGTCGCGACCTGGTCATGATGCGGGCGGCGATGCGCGAGTAGCGGCGGGAGACGTGACGGGGCTTGGCGCGGGTGCTTGGCGCGCTGCAGGGTCGCATTGGCTGAACAGCCGCGCGCTTCTGCATCGCGGGCCGAGGCTCGCTCGCGGTACGGCCGCTGCGGACAGAAGAAATGCGCACAACAGCACCGAGCGGACCGCAGTCTGCACGAGGCGCCGCGCCGGCTCGCGCTTCGGTCGGACGACTTGATCTGCCCCCGGGCCGTTGCCACTTCCGCCCATGTAAAAGCCACGGTGCTGCTCTCCACCCAAGTCCGCCCTACCTCTCGAGCCTCAACCCCGACGATGATGGATCTCTCGTGGGTGCTGGGACGCGCTAGAGTCTCCTTCACCAATTGTGCCAAGCCCGTGACCATTGTAACCAGGTCCGGCCAGTCTGTCCCGTTGCCGGAGCTGATCAAGGATGTGACGCCTCCATGCCACCTCAATCCGCTGCTGTTCAACGGTCATTTGCAGACCGCATACACCGGTCCGTGCGCCAATCTGCTGCAAATCACCCTTGCTAACCTTAAAGCATCGCAGTTGTGAAAGGCTTCGATATCCCTGTAGTCTACAAGCGCAAGGTCTTCGCCTCGAACAATCCGGCCGTTCCTGGCACCTTTGCTGTCGACTTCGTCCACCGCATCGCTTCCAACGACGTCGACTCCACCTTGCCTCCGCGCACAACCTACTTTACCGATCAGGAGTTTGGTGAGATCGGCTCCGATGACAGCAAACCCATGCTGGTCACCCTTCACGGCCTGGCTGGAGGCAGCAATGAAATCTACCTGCGTCACGTTCTTGCTCCCCTGACCACCGAGGAAGGTGGCTGGGAAGCTTGCGTAGTAAATTCTAGGGGCTGTGCCATGAGTAAAATCACCTCCAACGTTCTGTACAATGCCCGTGCCACATGGGACGTGAGACAGGTCGTGACCTGGCTCCGGGAGAAGTTTCCCAATAGACCCCTTTTCGGCATTGGCTTTTCTCTGGGCGCCAACATCCTGACCAACGTGAGTTTCGCATGCGCTGCACCGGAAAGCACATCTCCCAGCTAACACGGCTCATAGTATCTTGGCGAAGAGGCCGAGCACTGTCAACTCAAGGCCGCCGTCGTCTGCTCGAATCCTTGGAATTTGGACGTCTCCAGTGAGGTTTTGAAGAGCTCATGGATGGGACTGCACGTCTACCAGAAGGCCATGGGAAGTAGTATGAGGAGGCTATTCGACAGGTATATCCTAAGAGGCTGTGCTGCATACCTGAGACAATTCTTACTCCATCCTAGGCACGCCGAAGAAATTGCAAAGAATCCAAACATTGACGACGAGGAAGTTCGCAACTGTACTTACCTATACGAATTCGACAGGTAACTTCTCCTTTTCAACCCTGCTGACCAAAGCTCTGACTGGTCAAAACAGAGCTGTACAGTGCGGAAGTTGGGGCTATCCTACGGAGAGAGCATATTATCGAGATGCTTCATCTTGCGATTCTATGCTTGCCATCAAGATCCCCTTTCTCGCTATCAATGCCGAAGACGACCCGGTGAGCAATGCTCTTTTCATCCCATTAATCGATCGAACGCTAACTGGTGAAACAGATCTCTGTTAAGGAGGCCATCCCGTTCGGGGAATTCAAGCAAAACCCATACGCCGTTCTGTGCTCCACTTCTCTCGGCGGTCATCTCAGTTGGTTCCAGAGCAACGGCGATCGTTGGTTTGCAAAAGCTGTGAGGACCCCAGCTTCCATCAAGAAATTTTTGTAGCTGACTTTGGCAGTCCGTCGCTTTTCTGAAGAAGATGGCCGAGGACACCGATTTCGATGCCACGCAGAGCCACAATGCCCAGAACGCCAATGGTTCTGTAGGGGGTAAGGGCAGGCCGTTTGTCTTCGAGCCATTGCGCCGCAAACTGCACATTCCGAAAGCCCACGCCGAGTAAATTTTGAGATAGCGACGTTGTTGATGCGTACTGCAAGCCCAGCATACTTAACTTACGGATCTTTGGGATTGCGAATACGAAGAGGGAACTCACAGTCTACTTTGAGATTGCATGTGGGGAATCATAGATTAGAATAGACCAGAGCTCAGCCGAAAGACACTCTCTTCTTATTGGGCCTAGTAGACTTTGTAGATTTGGCTTCTTCATTTCTCTCAGGCGCAGAGCCAGCCTTGGGTTTGTGCTTCTTGCGCAGAGAGTCCTTGGTCTCCTCCTAGAATTCTGTCAGCAATCTGCAGTGTGGAGAAAATAGCCAAAGTGTGCTTACGAATTTTTCGCGCTTCTTATCCAGGCGGGCTTCTGCTTCCTTCTTCCTTGCCTCGCGAATCTCCTCCATTTGCCTTGCCTTCATCATCTTGGACTCAATCTGACCTTCCTGCTCGGCGTTGACCATAGCGAGAATAGTCATCATACCCTCCTATTGTCATATTAGTCACTTCTGCGCGAGCGTATCACCGCCCACCGCCTTAAACGAGCCCACAAGCCAACCGTTATATCGTGCAAAGCAGAATATGTGGTTATGAAAGAAGGCAAGGAACCGGTGATAGTAAAGACATTTCGCCGGATTCTCAAGGAAGCGATCTCTTCCAACATCGGGTTGGCCCATTTTTGCGCTCGTTTTGCTCAAGGAAAAGGCGGCAGCGGCGCATTGGGTAATGGCGACAGCACGCATACCTGATCATCCACAAAAACCTTGCCCTTCTTCTTTCCCTTGGGCTTCTGAACGCCGACCGGAGTTATCATGTTCAACTTAGGAATGCCCAGTTCCTCCTCAGTGTAGGTTCGCTTCTTCTTCTTTTTTGGATCGACTTTCGCAGTACCGATCGAAGTGTGGGTTTTGGGCTTCGAGTGCTTCGAGGGCTTTGCGCCCTTGGCGCTCGAGCTCGTGGAGCCCGATTTCGACTTCTGCGGCTTGACGGGGGCCATGGCGACGACTTGCGGTGCGGAAAGCTGGACGAAGAAATCTCGAAGAGCGGCCTGGAGTTTAGGCGGCGTTTGCAAGGGTCTCTGTCTTGGCGCGCTCGGACCGCAGCCCAGCCGCCCGGGCCAGGCCGCGACAGCAGCAATCAAGCGCCCTCCGAACCGCCGTCATCGTCAACTCCGCCGACAACAGCCCTGCGCATCACACACCTCAGAGCTCGTACTCTACGCTCTCATCTTCCTGCATAGTCAAATATCGCGATACTATACAACCATGTCGAGCCACAGGCTGTTCCGCTTCCCCAAGCCTCAATGGATTAACAGCGCCAACACGCGCACCGCCGGCGTCTATGCAGCTGGCGCACTGGTAGGCTCCCACTCGTTTTACAGCAGAAGGCTGGGCCGATGCTAACGGACCGTGTAGTTCTCTCTTGGTTTCTTCTTCTTTATCGACGCCGCCGCCTACTCCAAGTCCGCGAAGAACGGGTCCGACGTCCACATCACATTCGTCGACTGGATCCCCTCCATCTGCTCCGCCCTGGGCATGCTCGTCATTAACAGCATCGACAAGTCCCGGTTGAGCGCGGATAGCTTTAGCTACTCTGGCAACGGTGTGGCGTGGAAGGCCAAACTTGTCTTGTTCCTCGGGTTTGCTCTTATGGCTGGTGGCCTTGCTGGTAGTGTGGTATGTATCGGCCTCGCTGGACGCTCTCTATTAAATAATGCTGACATCGCGCCCCACGGTAGACTGTCATGGTTCTCAAATATGTTGTTCCTGACTACAGCTTCCCCACCCTCTGGTTCGGCGTCTCCAACGTCGTTGCAAATGCGTTGATTATGGTTAGGTATGTTGCGTGATCCACTGACTTCGAGATGTTTGCTGACAGGAACTAGTTCGGCTATTCTCTGGGTTGTCCAGAATATGGAGGATGAGTACACATACAATCTTGCGCTGTAGGAAGAAGTACTCTCAGACATGCAGTGTTTCAATCGGTTGGAGTAGGAGATTGGCGCTACGGTTGCTTTGCAAGATTCACGTGTATGATAAGCAAACTTTGATTCTACGCACTCGTGCCTCATATTGCCTCGTGCTATCCCAGCATTCCCGGCAACATCGAGCAGCTGGTTGTCGCGTGACGTCAGGTTGTACAAGTTTAGGTAGTAAACAAGCACAGAGTTGGAAGCGCCTTGTGTTCCATCACCGTTTCTTGGTGTTACTAGCCAAATCAATAAACATTTCTGAATAGGAGTTCTATCCAGCGCGTCAAGCATGAAACCGCCATTGCTCCAATTTTCCTCCTCCGACAACGGTGTGAACACGGGACAGACCAATTGAATACGCCATGCCTCCAGCGCTAGAATCTAATGTACAAGATCCCCACAAACAAAGGCAAGGAAACCCCCTAAGAACAACAGGCCGGACACGCCGTTTAGAATTCCTCATCCTCCTGGAAAAACATAGTGAAACTTATGATAGTGCCGTAGATAAGAAGGCCACCGATGATGGACATGACCATGGCGGACGAGGAAATGAGGGCGCAGTGAGCGAGCGCAGCAGGCAGAGCTAGATGCAGTCCGTTGCGTTAGCAACTATGCCCACGTATCTTGGACGACGTTTGGCCGCGGGGAAGGCGGTGACATACCAATGCCCATGACAACAAGGAAACCGGTGAGAAAGCGGCCGAAATCAATCACAGCGCTGCTGGAGCTTTCCATAAAATCATCTGGATTGGCCGCTCTGCCACAAATCCAGTTTGGCAGCGGCGCTATAACGTATGTCGCGACGACAAGCAGCGGGAAGTAGTTGTGCCATAGCGCGCACGAGAGGATGACGAGGAGGAAGCCGATGGCCAGGACCTGTAACTCGGTAATGTGGGGTCAGCGGTAGGCCGAAAGCGATGGCGCATGCATGCCTGCGGGCGGAGCGCGTACGAAAGAAAGCGCGATGATGGTCTTGAGGCCAGCCATGGTTGACCTCTCTTCGGGACGAGTCGGCGACGACGTGATGGCGGTTCTGGCGGCGCACAGGGGTCGGGTGTTGAGGGACGGCGGAAGCGCAGGCTGCGGGCTCGAGATGCGTTGTGTCTGCGGGGTGTCGACAGGCGTCGTTGCTGGGCGGGTCTGGAGAAGCTGAAGGCTGGCGTAGGCGCCCGGGCGTGCTGTGCTGACGACGTCTTAGCGCAGCCTGCGGCTCTGGCACGGATCCCTGCCAGCCCAGGTGCTGAGCTCGGAAGGAAGCTCTGATCGGCCGCCGCGTCTGCCACGAGGTTGCCTCAGAGCTTCACAACCACCACTGTCCATCCCACCTCGACCCCTTCCAATCCGCCTGCATTTGGCTGTCGCTCTCCAACCTCGCTCCCGACCGTCCATCCGCAGCTCGCCACCATGTTCCGCAACAACTACGACAACGATTCCGTCACATTGTACGCTTCGCCCGACGGCCACCACAACCATAAGAGCACCGCTGACAGCAGCTTGCAGCTCGCCCCAGGGCCGTATCTTCCAGGTCGAGTATGCACAGGAGGCGGTGAAGCAAGGTTCCGTCGTCGTTGGTGTCGTCAGCAAGACCCACGTCGTCCTGGCCGCAATCAAGGCAAGCAACTGTCCATTCCGCAACACATCAACCGATCGAGCTAACACCAACCGCCGTCCTGCAGCGTAACGCCGAGGAGCTCTCATCGTACCAAAAGAAGATCATCCCGGTAGACTCGCACTATGGCGTCGCTCTTGCCGGTCTCGCGTCGGATGCCCGCGTGCTGTCCAACTTCATGAAGCAGCAGTCGCTCGCCTCGCGCCTGACCTACGACCGCGCCATCCCGCTGGCAGAGATCACGTCGCGCATCGGTGACCGGGCGCAGTCCAACACCCAGCACTACGGCAAGCGGCCCTATGGCGTGGGCCTGCTGATTGCCGGCGTTGACCAGAAGGGCCCCCACCTGTTTGAGTTCCAGCCGTCGGGCGTGACGCAGGAGATGGCAGCGTGCGGCATTGGCGCCCGTAGCCAGATGGCGCGGACGTACCTCGAGCGTAACCTCGACCAGTTTGAGGGCTCGTCTCGCGAGGAGCTGATCAAGCACGCCCTGCGCGCCCTGAAGGAGAGCTTGAGCCAGGACAAGGAGCTGACGGTTGACAACACGAGCATAGGAGTTGCTGGCGTGGGCGAGAACTTCAAGTTGTACGAGGGCTCGGCCATCACCAACTGGCTGGAGACTACTTTCGAGAATAGGGAAGGTGGTTCGGAGGGCATGGAGGTCGACACATAGAAAGGACATGTACCTGGGAAGAGATCGGAGGCTGCGATAGACGGATTCTGATTGTAGCACGATGCACCCTTCAATGAAAATGGCTCTAATGACTGATATATTGCTATGGGCAGTCAAGACTGGACCTTCGCTAACTAGGTTGTGTTATTGGCGATGCGAGCTCCAGTGCATGCTTCAACTGCTCGTAATCCATCTACATGCTACTTAGAAGTCTATCCAGTGGGTGCTATAATCTATTGTTAGGGTGGAAGCCATGTTAATTGGCATTCACGTGTCCGCGCGTTTCGCGACGGAAATATGACGAGCACCACCCGCGAACTTCCCCCACCATCCAACACCAACGAATAGCACCTGAGCCGAACCATTTCAGAAACTCACCATGGCTCCGTCACAGACGCTATATCCTCGCGCAACAGTCAAGCGCATCGTCAAAGTGCACAGCAACCGCCCTCTCAGCAAGAACGCCGACATAATGGTAAACAACCAACGCGCCTCCGTTTATCGCCCTGCGCAACGAAGGGGAAGCCCGCTAATCGAGACCCCTCCCTTCACAGATCTTCCTCGACTACATGCTCTTTATGAACGAGTACGCAAACACCAAACAACCCCACCCGTCATGCGCCACCTACTATCCCCAAGACCCAACCTACGTCCGTTCCACAAACACACATTTGCGGAATGAATATCACACTTCTTTTCGGTCATCGACAGGAGCATAACTCAGAAAGAGGCAATCAATTCTAACCAAGGGAACGGTTGTAATAGGCTTATCCGTGAAGCGAGCATCAAATCAAAACAATCCGGTGAGCGAGGCATCTCTGCGAGGTCGGTCCGCAAAGTGCGCGAGGTAAGTGTCCTGTCCCTTGCCACTTGTCTATTTTCCTCCAGAGAAAACTGGGGTATCATGCGCGCTTTGTAGGAGAACACTGACGTGTGGGCGTTGTAGACGTCGTTACGGAAGTTCAAGGGTTGAATCACTTGATTTGCCTCGCGCCAATGGGAGCAGATAATGACACTATAGACCGAGGGTTCAGGCAGGCGTTCTTTGAAGTACATCATTAAATTTGGGTGGAGTAGTTATACCAGGTGTTCTTCTGAATTTGGGATCAATTGGGAGAGTGATTTTTAGACAGTAAAGATGATACCCAAGCAAACATGAAATGGGTTGGGCTGGCAAGAGACACGAGCAGAGGCAATATGTCACCCGTTCAACAAAGCAATGACATGTCCTGTGTGGCGCACGAGTGCGTATTGCCCGAACCATATTTCGCAGTCTATGTATGTTATCCTACAACTTCCACTTTCGGTACCACCCACCAATTGTGATATTTCTTGCTCTGCTCCGCCTCTCCCATCTTCACGGAATTTGCCTCCACCATCTCCGGCAGGTTCTCGGCTGTCTCCAGCTTGGCAAGCGTCGCTCCAGCAAGACCCGTGGAAATGCAGGAAAGCAGTACGTTTTGGATGTTCTGCGTTTGTCTTAGCACAGGCACCGGGGCATGCTCCAATTCGTTGACTGTGGAACTTACCTTCTCCCAAGCTTCCTTGACGCCCTCGCTCTTTGCTGCTTTGGCGCCCAGCTTCTTCACCATCGCAATCTCGCTCTTCGCTTCCTTGACCATGTTCTCGACGTCGTGCGTTAACCTGTAGATTATCTCCTGGAGAGGTCTTTCCGGCGCATCGTATGGCCCAAACGGATGGATGTCCTTGTCGAAGTCTTCAAAAGGCGCCAGGCGAGGCGTGTCAATCATCAAGAAAGGCTTCATTCGTAGCTCGTACCGCAGAGGTGGTTGCCCAAAGGGACGTGAAGGCGTTGGAACAGCTTTAAGGTAGTGGAGAAGGATGTACAGCTGATGAAATTAGAATTTGTTTTGCGTGGAAACCATAGTAACTTACGCTGCAAAGAGCTTCGGCAAGCGATGAACCACCCTTGGAAGCATGGAGCATGCTCTCGACATGCGTCTGAGTCTCAAGGACTTCTGCTGCGTCTTCCTTTTGGCCGGTCTGCAAGAAACGGGCATGTCGCTGGCTTACAAATCCGAGGATCCGCTCGAGTAAATCAACCCGTGAGGCTGATATGCTCGATAGCCACCAGTACATACCCGCGCGCTCGTCCGGAAGGTAGATTTCTTGCTCAAACCCAAGCTGAACGATCCATTCCATTTGGCGTAGCTTCATGTGGTAGACCCATGAAGCAAAAGGATAAAGAAGGATATCATCTGTCAGGTGGTGGAGCTCTTGGTCGAGAACTTGGATCTATTACGTGTCAGGTGGCTGTTTGCTGCCGCTGCTCTTTTAAAGTCGAGGTCTCACTTACCTCTGACTCGAGGTTGTTGAAGGCTATTAAATTGTGGCAAAGCTCACGCCGCGTCCTGCAGCGGTTTTGGCATAAACTCGTCAACACTCCGATATAATTCTATCAAAGTTAGCCACCGGTCTTTCTTTGAATAGCCTTTGTCTTTACCTGCACAGCTCTGTTCGTAAAATCATTGACCAGTGACGCCATGATAGCCCGCTTATCCGTTGCGACGAGCGGGTTCTGAGACGTTTCGAAAGACCAATTGACAGGATCCAGTACCGCGTCCTTGGGCATTACGAGTTCTTCTAGCTCCTTGCGGAGGAGCTCTTCATACATCTCGTTCGGATTCCCGAAAACAAGGCTGGCAAGGCAGGCGCGGGAGTAGCTGAGGGGCTGAGGCTTCCGAGAGTTGAATTCCCAGATATAGGACTTGATGACCAAAAATTAACGAGTCCGTTGGGTGCCATCGTAGCTCTCAACTTAGAATCAACTTACCACTATCTCCTGAGGGCTTATGGTCTGGAGTTTTGTGCCGCGAACGACTTCCAGATTGTCTTGGCACAACTCCAACACCACCTGACACGCATCGGTGAAAGGGAGTTCAACCACTGGTCTCGGAGGCACCGTGCTTGCCAGACGTCGCTGTATTTTAGGGCTGAAGGCATCCTTGACAGGTGTGCCTGTCGCGTGCGAGTCCTGAATTTCTTGGAGATGTTGCCGCACCGCCAACCAGTCATCTTCTTGTTGTTCCAGCGGGTTTTCAGGGGAGGTCACAACCAGCAGTTTCTCTCGCAATGCCAATCTTGATAGAAGCGCTTGCCTAGCGCTCTCGTGCAGCTGTAGCTCCCCACTTTCTGCTGTCAGCACTCGAATCATCATCGAGGAGCGGATATGGGTCGACATACTCCTTTCCCCACTTCCCGTCATGCTCTATCCACTGCTCTGCGCGCCTGATCACATCGATAATCTCCTCCTCTGGAAATCTAGTCAGGAGCTGTCTGCTGTAAGTGTGCGTGGAGAAGTCTTCTTCTTCGAAATAATCCCTCGACGTGACCCGTTGAATGACATTGTCACAGTACTTTAGTAGACCGAGACAATAGGCGCGTAGGACCATGAGCATAGGCGATTTGCCGCCAGGGTATCTGTAAGCGCCCTCTGGGTCCTCGCTCGAGCCACGTTTTAGAAACTCGCGAGGATTCGAAGATCGATGGAATAGGGCTTCGTCCACGGTCCTGGGCTCGGGCCAAAGGAGCCTGTCTATGTGGACCGAGACGAACAGAGTTTGGGACAGCGGGTAGCCCTGATGCCATGACATTTCGTAGCATAGTAGCTGATCCATGATCCCGATGACTTCCTCTGGCAAAAGGTCCTTCAAGGCGTCGAAGTCTTCTTCGAGAGTCTCCCCGGGAGCAAGAAAACCGCTGTCCATTTTTGGATCCATGATCTGCATTTCGTGTGAGCAAGATGTTCACCATCAAGGCTCACAGGTGGGCGCAGACCTCCAGAGCCCCCACGGACTCGAAGAGAGTAAAATACTCATCTTTCACAAGTTGGCCGGTGCTGAGCGCTGCATGATGTTAGTATCACCACCAAATGGCCCGCCAAGCACACGAGCAACTTCCAAAATTTCTCGCGACATTGAAACACAGTAGAGGAACATGGGACGTGAAGCCATGTGCAGGATAGGCGTGCGAGCAAGAGAAAGGAATCCAAGGCATTACCGGCACATGCTTGAGTAAAGTGTGCGGTGATGTCAACCGCGTTAGGATTGCCGGTAGGCACAGGCCGAGAGTTGATTGCCGTCGGCGGAGCGGGCTGGACGGCGGCCTGGGCTACGCCTTTTTGCGATGGCGGGGGCGTCAGCATCGAATGCACTGCTCCGGAGCTACCGGTGACCTCACCCTCTTCGTTGAGTGCAGCATACTCCTGCTCCAGACGGAGGCGGGCTGTTTCTGCCGACGGGACATTTAGCAATTGGCGGGCACTGCGGGGAGCGTCAAAGCCTGGCCAGCGGCGTACCTTGAGCCAGGCCGTCGTCGGCATCAGCAGGCGCCTGGTGGTCGACGCCGGGTATCATGTCTGGTCACACACAATGTCGGGCGGGGGGTGGTGGCGCGTGTGAGGCACGGCGAGGAAGTTGTCATTGAGATTTGTTGGAGGATCGCGCTCTACTGCGACTGCCTGAACCCCATCATACAAAATGCACCCAGTCGGCCGCGCTAGCTGCAGCCTCCCATTTACACCCTCTCCATGTCTTCCTCCGTTCTGCCATCGCTTCTAACCTGCCCGATTCTGCGTCTAGGCGTCCTTAGCGGCGGCCTCGGCGGCGGCCTGGTTGGCGCTGTTCAGGCTCTTGACGTCGCCCTGCTTGCCATTCTGTGCCCGCCGTCAGCCCGCGTCCCACTCCCCTTCTCGAAGCCATTGTCACTCACCTCCCACTTGGCGAACCTGAGGTCCGACTCGCCGCGGCGCGAGGCAGCAAGTCTCTGCTCCTCCTTGAGAGAGCGGCGGACGACGCGCGAGGCGATCGTGAGGTAGCGGTTGTAGCTGCGCGGCCATCCATTGTCAGCGTGCGGGACTACGGGTGCGGTCGATTGGGCGCGTACGTGAGACCGGCGGTCTTCCAAGCGAAAGCCATTGTGAATGCGACGGTGATTGTTTGCGGGACGGGAGGTTAGATGCACTGCGGCCGCGAGCTTGCTGCACGTTGAAGCGCTCCGAACTTCGTCGGAGCTAAGCCGGAACATGTATCCATCACGTGACAATCCTGCCGGGTCTTTCCCGCCGCGGACAACAGGAGCTTCAAGTTTCGAAATCGGCAACTACGCCACTACTTGATGGTCTCCATTTCCGTCGCGTATGAAGTCCGACAAAATGAAATTGAACATGGTCTTTAATGTATCCACAAATACAACTCTCTAAATAATGGTACAACCACTGCGACCCATCGTCTTCGTCTTTTGCTCTATCTACACCCTCAGACCCAGTTCCTCCGCAAAGGGTAGTGCGAAAAGGTCGCCGACGGTCGAAACCGACGCCTTGGACTCGAGAAGCTCCGCGGCAGCCTGCGTTAAATGTCATGTTAGCCAGCTTTCTCCACGTGTCGTGCCGCGAGCCACTAACCTTCTTGACGACCTCTTCCGAAACGCCGTCAATAGCCTTAGCCGTCTCGTCCAGCTGGTAGGGCTTGCCGCTCTGGGCAAGGCCGGCGCCGGTCAGCTCGAGGCTGCCGAAGATGTTCTGGCCGTGCTCAAGCTCCAGGTACTTGGCGCGGGCCTTGGCCTTCTGGATGTCCTCGCTCTTGATGTTGCCGCCCGCAATCTCCTGCAGGGTCTTGACAGCCGCAGCAGCCGCACCGGAAACATCCTTGGCAGCACCGCTGATGGTGACGGTGAGGAGGCCGGCATCCGAGTAGATGAGGCTCTTGGTGTCGACCTTGGCGCCGGAGAACTGGTCGCTGGCCTTGGACAGGAGAGAGAAGCCAGAGGTCCACTTGATCTGAGACTGACCGCCAAGGAGAGAAGCCAGGACCGCGATCTCGGGCTTGTAAGAGCCGCCGGTGTAGGAGCTCGAGCCGGGGAAAGCGATGATGATGGTGTTCTTGCCAGCGTGCGCGATACGTTCCTCGCCACCGTAGTACTTGGTCTGGGGGGACTCAAGGGCCTTGGTCGTAGACGCATCGGTGAAGAACTCGCCGACCCACTTGCTCAGCTCACTGTGATCAGCACCATTGGCGACAATGGCGAAGTTGGGCTTAGCGTAAGCCTGCGCGGCGAACTCGGCGACCGTCTCGGGCTCGATGTACTTGTAGTAGCCGGCGGACGAGGTCGGGACAATGGGAGCACCCAGGCCACGGTGGAAGGCCAGGCCGTGGACGGAGTTCAGAGCGAGCTCGTTGGTGTTGGCGAGGCCCTTCTGGTGCGCCATCTGGATGAGGGGGATGACCTCCTCGTGGAGAGTGTGCGCTTGGAGTCCTCGTCAGCAAATAGTCACACTGTGATTGCCCAATGGCACATACGGGCAAACTTGGTCTGGGTCGCGACCTCGGCGAGCAGCTCGGCGTAGTACGGCAGGTCATCGCGGAGGAACTTGGTAGCGAGGACGAGGTTCTCGCGGGAGTGGTAGGGCAGAAGCTCAGCGCCAAGTAGCTCGGATTCGCGGACGATGCGGAGGGTAGATCTGCGGCTGGTGCTCTGAGTCGCGAGTTCAGATGTCAGCACTGGGCTTGAGATGGCGGACGAGCGGCAGCGGAATGGAGCGCACCTTGAAGGCGAACTTCTCCAGGGCCTCGGTCAGGCCAGGCAGCGGCTGGTACCTGGTTCCAGCCTTGGAAACGAGGGCCAGAGTGGTGGTGGGGCCGGCCAGGTCACGGCTGGCGAACTTGACGCCGGAATGGTCGCCGGTCTGGTACTGGAAAGAGCCTGAGGCGGGAGCTGCAAGGCCGCGGCGGCCGGCGGGCTGGGCGCATTGGCGGCGCAGGGCACGCTGAGCGTGGCGTCCGACAGACTGGCGCGACAGCATTGTTGCGAGGAGCGGCGTCGGACGACGGAGGACGGGGCGGGTGGGAGCAATGGGTGATGGAGGTGGTTTTGCTGGAGTCGACGGCCGGCCGACGAAGTTGCAGTTGCTGACAGCGTGTGCTCTGATTGGCTGCCGGTATTCGAGCCTCCAGTGTGCCCGTCACCCGGATCTACCCGCATTCGAGTACCGCACCGCCAGATGCAAACAATCCATAAACTTCTGATCTTCTTCCTAGAGCTAAGGCGAAGACCCGGGGTTTCATGACTGGCCCAACACTCGCGTCCAATTTGGGCTGGCCCTCTATCGAGGCGCCATTCCTTGCGCCATGTCGTGGTTGCCTAGACTGCTCCAATGCGTCTGAACAAGCATGACTAGGCCGACATGATGCGAAGCTAGAGGTTGCACTTCGTGTCTATGCGTCAGAAACCTGTGAATCATCGATTTCCCGGGGGCGATAGTCATGGCCAACGGAATATATCAATGAAATAGTATGAGCGAAGACTCGCAGGACCGTTTTTATATTATGCATCGAACACTAATTCTCATGAACGTAGCATTCCTATTTCATCTTCGAGGGAGTCCAGCGACTTTCTTCTTAACTAGCTGCGCATACACTACATCTTACGTTCAACTGGCTCGTGCGGCAACAACTTTGCTGGAAGCCGACGAATAAGCGAGGAGCTTCTTGCAAAGATTCCATCTGCTGCTCGACCCGCTCCCGCCTTCTGCCTTCTTGCCCCCGCGCTTCACTCGCACGCCACCGCGCACTCATGCGCTCTCACCGGTAGCCTTCCTGACCATTCTAGAGAAGTGAGAGTCTCTAGAACACAAACATGGCCGAGGTACACTCCCCTCCTTCCGCGCGAAAGCTAATGCGCGCAACGCTAACGCTCTACATAGCACATTTCCGAACTTTGCACGCTCTTGGTCGACGACCTTTACGGCGAGCTTTCTTCAGTATGTGCTCCCGCGCGCGCCGTCTTTTACCTCTATTCCCGCGACCGTTTTCCGCAATTCGTTCTACGCCCTACTCACTGACTTATTCAGCGAGTATTCTCCACCCTCGCGAAGCTTGGGCGCCTCACCATCCGCGGGATAGTAAAATCCTCGGACTTGACCGCCCGCGACATAAAACATGGACTTGCCGTGCTCATCCAGCAGAATCTCGTTCTGCATTACACCACCGAAGAGGAAATCTACTATCAGCCCCATTGGGAACAGGCCTACGCGCTGGTGCGCGCGGGTAAAATCGTAAAGATGGTTGAGGATAGATTTGGGGAGTCTGCTGGAGGATTGGTGTCGAACCTGCTGCTCCTTGGCCATGCCAAAATCAGCGACTTGGCCGATGCCTATGGAGTTTCCTCGAAGGCTGGCGGCGTCGATTCGGAAGGCTTGCATGTCAATGGAAATGGCATTGTGAACGGAGATGATGCCAGTGTGGGCGCCGACAAGAACCAAATCCACATTAAATCTTTCGACGATCTCCACCGGATTTTGCGCCAGCTTCTCGATGCCGGTTTCGTCATTCCAGTCCGCCGCCGGCATTTTTATCCTACTTCGGACCTCCGCAACGAAGCCGAACGTCTAATCAAAGCTACTGTCTTCAATGGATCAGTGAAGGGCAAGCAGATTGCTGAGATGGAGGTTGAAGTCAACAAGTTGCTGAAAAAATGGAGGGATGAGGAAGAGGACGAAGAGGAGCAGGCCGGCGGAATTTCCGCCGGCATGAAGCGTGGAAGGGATGATAATAACCCACAGGCTCGCAAGCGTGTCAAGGTGAACGCCAGGCTTCCAAACGGGTCCAACTCAGTTGCTGCTGCGAATGCCATTCCCTTGGATGTACGTTGTTCTCGCAATTGTAGCAAGAAAGTTTGGTTACTAACCTTTGCAGGACGACCTTGTTGTCGCCGTTAGCCAAGATAAGTGCACAGTCGCACTCCGAACCGAGCAACTCGTCGACTATGCCAACCGCTATCTCGGGGAAACCACTTCCAAGGTCTATGAGGCTTTGCTCAGACAGATGGAGAAAAAGGTGCACCGTTGCAATGATCCGTTCGACCAAGCGCCTAGCGAAGATGACGAGGCCGACTCCCTCCCGTCCGTGACTGCTCGCGAGGTGCTAGAGCTTGTCGACCCAAACCTCGACCTTGCTGCTGGAATCGGAAGCCAGGAGACTCAGATGAACGGCGATGCCCACGATAGTGGGGATGAGGAAGGCACATCTACGGTTAATGGAGTCGCTCAGACTAATGGAACCGGTCCAGCCGCTTCGGGCAGCCGCTTGAATCTTGTTAAACTTCACTGCTCCTTGCTTTTTGAGGACCCGCGGCGCTTCGTGCGGTGGGTGGGCTCACGCGGTGGTGGTGAATACAAGGTGGATTTCCGGCCTCTGACAAATTCGCTCATTCAGCACGAACTGGAGGCTACTGTGCTTGCTCGTTGGGGTCCGCTCGCCGCCAGGATCATCCGTATCCTTCATGCTAAAGGAAAGCTTGACGAGAAACAGGTCTCCACCACTGGTCTCATGCGCACCAAGGAGATTCGGGCTGCTCTGACCGCTATGCAAGAAGCTGGTGTTGTCGATACACAGGAAGTGCCCAAGGACAACACGCGCGCTCCTAGCAGGACCATGTATTTCTGGTTCTTTGACCAGGATCGATGCCGACAGCTTATTCTTACCGACACATTCAAAGCCATGGCGCGCATTCTCCAGAGGATCAGAGTGGAGCGAGCCAAAGTACAGTCAGTCATTGATAAGGCGGAAAGGTCGGATGTTGTTGGAAATGAAGACCGCTTCTTGACTGAGACGGAAAAAAGAGCACTGAGGACATGGCGGGAAGCGGAGGAGAAGCTTCTGGTGCAGTTGGGACGGCAGGACGATCTTATCGCCATCTTGCGTGACTTCAGGATGCCGCCCATCCCGAAGTCCTCTTGGAACGACAACTAAAAACATTCCCTATTCCACGGCTGCTTTACTGGACACCACTTGCATGGCGGACGGCGTTACCTTGCGGGATTCTTGAAAAGTTTTGGTGGTGGTTTGCTGCGGGACCTTTGCATTTTTTGGAGCGCTATTTCGGGATCTGGGAAAGGGGGGAAAAGCGATTCTTCTCTTCTTTGACTCTTTCTTCTGTACAGAGAATTCACCTTCTTGTGCCTTCTATCGGAGGGCGAAGAGGCATAATATTCTCTTGTCTTGGTTGTTCGGCTTTAAGGCGACTTCTGGACCATGGTACGAGGACAGAGAGATACCCCCGTTCGCTGCCATTCAGCGGTGCGATGCTTCTCTATATTTTTTTTCCTTTTCCTTAGCTTTGAAAGCACGATCAATCCGTATCGTCCGTATCACAGAGCGTGCCAAAAGATATCTACAAGCATCTCAGTCCGTGCTATGAGGGAGTTGAAGCAATGGATAGTTGGATATATCGTGCGGACGAGAATGTCAAATTCAAAATTCTACATACACCTCCGGACAATAGCTTTCAGCTACCCATATGTGTGTTTTTCCTGAAGGGGAAAAAACAGGAAGAAAAGAAAGGGCTGGGGCATGATTACGCCTAAGGCCTTACTATTCTTCACGCCGGCCTTCGGATATAATACTATCTGCACATACATACCTTCACGCTTGTTTGCCGACAAAATCATGAGTATGATTGATGAAGTACGAAGAGCCACACATAGTATTTACCTAGGATAGAAGGCCTAGTTGGGTTTACTCCTAGGTACAACAAGAGCGGCATGAAATCCAAGGTAATGAGAGAATGAAAGACATTAATAGACTATCGCTGAAACGAGACCAACCCGACCATGAAAGAGGGAAACCAAGCGAGAGCGCTGATTGAACCCCAAAAACAAATTGTGGTATCCGTAAGACAGCTAGCGAAGGTGCACCGAGCTCCTTCCAATGGAGATCGACAATCCATCGGTGGTTCCCTAAAAGACGTCATCCGGCCACTCAAAGGGAGCGTTGCTCTGCTGAATGGTGACAGGAGGCTTGGAGGTCTGCATCCTCAAGTTCTCCGGCACCGAAGGCATCGGCGGGACGGACTTGCCGTTGGGCACAACGCTCACAACGTTCTCTGGCGAGGTCGAGCGAGTACTGCGGCGTGTTGGATGAGAGGGCGTAGCGAGAGCAGATGGCCGGTTTGGGGAGCTGCCCCTGAGCAGAACTTTGGCGGTTGTCACGTCTTCCTCGTTCATCGACTCGATGGCCTCGTCAATGCTAGCGTGCACAACAGGCTGTTTCTCAGCCTTCGTGGCCGCCTTGTCAGTTAACTTTCCGCGTACCGGCTTGTCCTGTCCCGGGGCTTCTGTCGACCCAGCCTGCTTCACCGGCTTCTCTGGTTGTGCTGCGGAAGCGTTCTTCTTCGGCCTGCCAGGACGCCTTTTCGGAAGGACCTTTGCGGGTTCTTCCAACTCAGCATCGTCGTTTGATTCAGGGCCAGGGTTCAATGGCAAGTCGTCTTCGTTCCCACTCTTCCTCTTAGCCGACGTAGGCTTGGTCAACTTCTTCAACTTGCCCTTGGACTTCGCCGGCGAAGCATCTGCGATCCAGATGTCATTAGTCACAGTGAGTGTGGGAAGGTCTATCTCTTCAGCAGCGGGTGCATGCTCGTTATCATCCATAACAGGTGGCGGCGAAGATACCATCACGTCTTCACGAGTGTCGGCTTGGTCGGGGAATAGCAGGCGTTCAGAGGGCAATGTAGGCAGAGTTCCTGTGGGTCCAGAAGCCCTTTTACGGAGAGGAGTTGGAACTCGCGGCTTGTTGCTGTTCAGAGAAGCGGCCAAGTGCGCAGGAAGTGTGGGAACAGGAGTACTGTCTCCCAGACAGTCATACAACTCGCGGCGCGCCTCCTTGAGTTTGATTTCTAGGTCGCTGACCCGCTTGTGCAGTTTAAGCTGTTTCTCGATGTCCTTCTTAGAATGGATCCCGCGAAGCGTGCGAGGTGTCTGAGCATCACTCAAGTCGGCAGTCGGGGATGAAGGGGGAGCACGCTTCGCCAGTTGGGCTTCGGACCGGGCCTTCTTCAGGTTCGCGAACGACGGGGTCTTAAAGTGAAGAGCGGACTTGCGCTCCGGCGGAGAAGAGAGGTCAGCGGCGCCTTTCGCAGCATCCTTCTGCTCATAGGGACGGGAAAAATCCGGCTCGATGCCGGCGACCCCCGAGTCCCTCTGGTTGGAGTGCTCACCTGCTGGCGCGGTGTAGCCCGGGGTGAAGATCTGGGTTCCATTCGGGATGGCATGAGTGCCCTGGGTGCCCAGCTGGCCCGTCTTCTTTAAGTGCGCATATACCTCGTCGGCCTTCAGCGCCCGTTCCCTGAGCTGACGCGCCTGCTCGTCAAGTGCCTCTTCAATGAGTTCCTGTCGTGCCTCGCTCCATTTCTGCTGCATTTTCTGCCAGATGTTGATCGGGTTGAAAGTCGCGGCAAGCGAACGCCCAAAACGAAAGATGCCCGACTCCCTGGTGTTAGCGCTACTCGCGGAGGCAGTGCTCGTCACGGATTGGTTCGGATGGTGCGAGGAACCGCGAAGAGAACCACGATGGTGCGTCGGCGCGGTGTCGTTGGCAGCGTGGTAGTCCTCCATGAGCTGGTCAATGGGCGCAATGCCGCGAGAGGCGGGAAAGAAGCGGGTAAAGACACTGGGCGGCTGGCTGCTGGCACGGTCGTGCATGCTGGCCTCCTGGAACCTAGACAGGCGGCTAGGCGACGAAACTTGGCGACGGCTGTGCGAGCCTTTGCTGCGGCGACTGCGCTGGGAGGAATCAGGAGACCAGGCCTGGTCCTCCGTCAGCGGCCAGTTCGCAGAACGGCGGCGCTTGGATGAGTAGGAGGCATCGTCCACCTCGCCACCGGGCCGCGGTCCAATATCTATGTCGTGGGATTTGTGGCGGCGCTTCCTTGACCCTTGGTCGGGCTTCAGATCGGTTGGGGCGTCGTTGTACATGGAGGTCGAGGGAAGCTGCAGGCCGTCGGTGATGGACGAGCGGCGGCGAGATGCGACAGGGAAGTGAGAGTCGTCCAAGTGTGCGTCCTGCGGGCACTTGTTAGTCGTCGCCGGTGCGGCCAGTGGAGGTTTTGCGCACGCTGTTGAGTTGCGCCATGGCGAAGGGCGCGCGCGGCGGTGACGCGCTGAAACGCTGGAGAATTGGCGGATCGTCTAGCGTCGTCGGGCGCGTGCAGGCAGGCGGGCGGATATCAATGGTCTATATGTAAAGCGGGAGCGGCCGTAAGTCGTGGAAGCGTTACGCGGGTCGGCAGTTGCGGGGAGAGGCTGCGGCTTGGACGTCGCGTGAAGAGCGGGCGCGGGCGTGTCGTCGCGTTTCCACCCATGCCCACTCATGCAGCCACGCTCGCGTCCGTTTCCACGGCGATGGCCTGTTCACCAACCATCTGCGCAAGAGCACCGTCGCTTCTGGACCAGCCGATTTCAACCGTCGTGCTCGAATACGAAACCTCCATTTTGTGTGCTTATCTAACTACCGAGAGCCACGTTCCAGATATCCACCCATAGTGACAAAGCGCTGGGCATTCGCTCTAACCACCCAAGACGAAGCCGTACGTGTCCTCCCGGGGACGAACAAAATCCAAACAAAAGCATGCCGGCTGGCGGAAAGTGTACAGGCTAAGAGAATGCTGCATTAAAGGGAGGGTCTGGGCCAATGTGCCCTCGGTCAGAGAATAGGAAATGGCAACAACATATGAACCCACAATGCGCCGGCTCAAAAGGGAATCCAACGTAAAGAAAATGGTATCGTCGTCAGGCCGAATGTTGCGGCTGCAAAGAATCACACAGAAAGCAACAACTCCTAGCGTAGCAACGCTCACAATCTTAACAACTAACGCAGAAACTTCGTCCACAACCGCCGGACTTAGTTCGACAAAGGCACACGCCTGCTCCGGTGCGTGCCGTCCGCGCGGCGGTAGCTCATTGCACGCTCGTCGAGAATCTCCTCGTCCGTCGACGCATCGAGAGCACTCAAGCCACCATCATCCACCGGCAGATTCACGTTGGGGCGGGCCCCGCCGCGCAGCGGTTGCTCAATGTGGTTCGTGTCGAACGTAGCCGAAAACGAGCGCTTGGTCGAGCCAGCCAGCGTCTGGCTGCTTGAGTCGCTGTGGCTGCTGTAAGGCTTACTGGCGTAGCCACGCGAAGCCAATGGCTCATTGGGCGCTCCCACCGGGCCAGACATGGGAATTCCAGCAGACATTGGGTACGAAGGAGAAACCGGCTCAAGCTTGTCAGTAGGAGGCTGGAGTGTCTTGAGAGGCGCAAGACTGTAACCATTCATCGAGTGCGAGCTGGCAGGAGCCTGAGATCCATTCGGGTGAGGAGCCTGGGAGCTGGGCATGGGTTGCGCAGGAGGCGGGTTCATCTGACTTTGGTGCCGGTTGTATCCCGAGTCCAAGGTTCCGAAAGGCGCGCCCATTTGGTTGGGCGTTTGCTGCGGGCCAGCCAAAGACGGACGGCGGTATTCCGAACCAGCGCTGCTGTAATCCAAGCTGTCATGTCGGACAGGAGCCGGCTGCTCGTAGTGTCCGTACTGCTGGTTCGAACTGTAACCGTAGGGCTGGGCCATTGGCATCTGGGGCTGGGCCTGCGGCTGCCAAGAGTGTTGAGACTGCATGTAAGGGGCCTGAGGAGGATGCATGGCCGGCTGCTGCGGCGCAGGAGGATACTGGCTCTGGTATTGCGGAGCAGGCGCAGCCGGATACTGCATCTGCGACGAGTACGCATTCTGGGGAGCCTGCGGAGGCGGCATCTGGTTCTGGTAGCCCTGCTGGTACGAATTGGCCATATCCTGCATCGAAGGACGACGAGGCGGCGGAGCAAACGACGCGTTGCTCGCGTTGCTCTGCGACCTCGGACGGTCGCTTCCATCGGTCATGGGCTGGGGCGTGTGCACAGCATTTTGGCCATAGACATCTGGGGTAGCCGTCCGGTTCCGCTCATAAGCCGTCTTTTCCTCGTACTCATCCCAATCTTCCTTGGCCTTGTTGTCGCGCCTCCTCATACGCACATCACGACGAATGCGGACGCGGCATCCCTGCTCAGCAACCATACGACTCAGAGCAGTGCTCTCGGTAAGACCAGGGAACTTCTTAGCGCTGAAAACGCTGAAAGGAGCCGACTTGACTTCCAGCCGGTGGGACACGTGGGCATCGACGCGGCCATTCTGAACGTTCTCGCCGCGGTCGTCGGCGTCCATGTCCTTGTGCTCCTTCAATTCCTCATACAGGGCAAAGCTCAGACGATACTTTCCTTCGTGGCGAACAGACAGATCCGGGAAAATGAAGTAACCAGCGGGACTCGGACGATCCAAATAAGCCATGCCGGCCACGGGAGTTCCAGTCAAGACGGGGAAGCTAGCTGGGTTAGGCTGAACGCGTCCTTGGGCAATTGAGCGTGCGTTTTCGAGCGTAGCGAACAGGAAGAAGTTCGCGTTGTAGGAAAAGGTGATGTCGTTCTGCCTGTTCTCACCCTCGAAGATACGCAGCTCAACAATCGGAGGCGGGTCGACGGGACGGCGATCCGCAGAAGCTTGATGCGAGTCAGTCGAATCTCTCGGGTTGCGTCGGCTGGTGGGTGAGCTCACACTTAGCTCCAGAGCCACAGGCTCTGGCGCGCTCAGGTTGCTGGATGACACTCATCTGGTACGTGATCTTCTTGCCTTCCTTGGTCATCCTGGAGGATGAGCTCAAGGTCTCGTTGGCCACGGGAATGATACTCGTCGCCATGGTTGCTGGTGCTGGAGGGGATCAAACGGTCGGAGAAAAAGATGCTGGGACACGAGGGACAGTTTAGCGGACTGGTGGCCTAACAGCAGAGCGTGGGCAGCGGCTCCCTTGCATGGCGTGTCGACGCGCATACCTGAGAAGAGCCAAGAATGGCACTCACGGGAATGATGGAGTCGCACACAAGGACGATCCAAGAGCAGCAGAGGACGACGCCGCTGAATTGGTATCTGGATTGGGGGCACTGGTTAGCTTGGTTTGCGTGCGAGGAGCCGAGGGCAGGGCTCAAGCGAACGGGCGTGCGGCGTGAGAGAGGTCAAAGGCGGACGAGGGCGGCAGCACTCACAATTGCAGAGATAAGAAGCAGCGAGCGACGTTAGACAGGGACAATGGCGCGAGCGGGAGCTGGTGGGCGCGGTTGTCAGACGAGCAGCAGCAGGCAGGCGGGCGCGCGGTCGCACCGTGTCGAGGCGGCGCTTGCACAGGGAGGTGCAACGTACGAGGAGGTTCGGCAGGCCCGCGGGCGTCGACGTCTCGGAGGCAGAGTCGACGGAAGGGTTGCGGGTGCGTCGCTCTCTGAAGGGCCAGAGAGGAGAGGTCGCAGCGATGGGTGAGAAGACGGGCGGGAGCGAGTCGGGGGATGGAGGAACCGGCTGGCTGGGGACTGGCGCTCGGACTTTTCTTTGGAGCGCTCGCTTTGGTAGCCGCTCTCCCCGTCGCTCCCGCCGCTTGACTCGCCAGTTCCTCTCATCCCACGCTGCCGGGCCTGGGGGCTTGGGGCCCGCCGCTTCGCCACGGCGACACACGCGCGCCCACGGCGGCCCGGCGAGCAAATCTGCCTGCGCTGCGCCCGCGCTGCGCCTGCTGTGCTCTCGCCGGCGCTGGAGCGAGCCTATCGCCCAGGCGTCTCGAGCCGAGAGGAGAGACACCAGACAGCGCCGCGTCTCGACATCCCTGCTTTGAGCTGAGCCCATCAGCCGCCCCCCGGCCTGTGCGCCCGGGCCCGGAATCCCGCCCAGCGCAGACGGGACGGCGCTGCGGAGATGGCACAGCGGGACGCGGGTGCGTTTGGGCTGGCGAGATTGAGCTGGCCATGGTCCTTGCGATGGATCCCTCGCACTCTCGCTTCCTGCGGCGCGCCCGCCTGGAGGGCTCTCGCAGCCGTCTGCACATCGGCGATGCGCCCGATCAGTCACACCATGGCTGAAGACCAGCCTGCCGGCACTCAACGGTGCTGGGTGGTCCCTGGCGGGCTTTGTGCGCCGGAAGGGGAATGGGAGGGGCGTGTTTGCCAGCAATCAGGCCATTTGTGCCGTGGCGGCGCCGTCCCAGCCCGGCAGTGATTGGGGGCCCACGCACAAGGGTGCTGATCCTGGGCTCCAATCGGCCGGCGAGCCCGCACACCCTCTGATTTGGTGCGCCCTTTCGCAGCAGGCAGGTGGCTTTGGCGATCAGATCACCCTTTGCAAGAGACACATCTGTCGGCGGGGAACCAAGGAGGCTGTGGCGCCCACGTTTTGCACCGCGAGCCTCAGCCGGCCGCCTGCCAGCCTACACGCAACCACCCGCATGCGAACCACTCCTGCTCGTCTTGACACATGCAGACCATCGCGGTGCCTGCGCCGAACCACCGCCCCGGCAAGCCAGCTGCCTGGGAGCTGCCCGCCGGGCCTTTTCGCTCCAACATGCTATTGCACGATCGGCTGCGCTCGAGCACGCATGCATCCCTGAGCGAGCTTACCTTCCTAGTTAGGGCCTCGTTAAATTTAAATAAAAGTGCCGCCGTCCTCCAGCCTCGCCGCATCACCCTCGTCGTTCCAACACGTGCGGCTTTCTCGCGCTCGCCGTCTGCCGCCAGCGAGCGTGCTCTGCGACACGACTCGGCCCAGTCTGCAACCTCTCCACAGCGGCAGCTGCGAGCGCGGCTGTGTCGGTGTCGGCATCTCTCCAGCCTGCTACTAGCGTCAGCCGCTATCGTTATTGTGCCGAAGGAACCTTTCGACTTTCAAGCCACCGAAACCCCACGTCACCGCGCTTGGACGTCATACTGGAGAGCGACGCCAGCGCCTCGAACACGCCAAAATACCACCTGACGACTTAGGTTACATGCAAGCGCGCCGCGAAGCATCGAGTTGATTAACCTGCTGCAGCCGTTACCTGACACTCGCGCTGGATCCTTCGAGGCATGCGCTAAAGGCAAGCTTTCTGCCAGTCTTCTTGCTCGTTCGGCACGCGCTGCGACGCAATATGGAATGTCTCGCATCTGTTCGACAAACACGTTGGATCCGGTTGACGTATTTCGTCCTGCTGCTATCGCGTGCTGTCGAGCATTCCACTAGCCCTGCGTACCAAACCCAGATCCGACCGCGTGTTGCCTCGCCGCCTGAATGCTGGGTGCTCCTTAGCACATGTCCCGGTGCCAGGGTACGAACTCTGCACCCTTCTAGATCCTCAGTAGAATTATCCTTTTCCTCGGCACCCGTCAGCAGTACCGCGCTTACCTTCAGGGCCGTGGACCGGATTCCGACACATTCATGCAGCGTATCACATCAAACACTGGGGGCGTATTTGCGCAGCCTTTCGTTTCAACCATGCAGGCCCACGCACGCGTACTCATTCTCGTATGCCCAGCCGAACTCAACCACGCCGGCTCGTTCTAGCTGCGCACAGCCGCAGCGACAATAGCACGGCCGCGTCCATTCCATTATATCCTTGCCCCCTGCGAACGCCACACGTGCACTAGTTTTAACCTTAGCGTCGGAAATGTCATACTTAGAAAGCTCCCAGCTAAGAAAGACCTACCTCTCAGCGATCCAATTTCCAAACAAAGCAGCGGCTCTTCTTGCTACGGCTGACGGAAAGGGGGCCGGGCAAGGAGGGATGCGGTGGCGGCGAAAAGGGACGGGATTCGGGTGAAACCAGGTAAGACATCAATTACTAGTTTCGGCATTCTTGCTGCTTTCTGTGCGATTGTCATGACGGGGGGACGGCACTACTTTGAAGCGTCACGCGCTAAACTTGGGCCCCCTACCTCACCCGCCCCCAAATATTGTGCTGCCGGTCAGCGCTTTCGTGCGTTAGTCTCCAGACATGTCTATGGTTTCTTTTTCCCGGGACCCGGCCTTTGGAGAAAGAAGAAAAGACAGGGCGAGGATCACTATGAATGGTCTTCCCAAATCACGTGGAGTCCTCTCATTGCTCACATGGTTGACCACCATCGTATCATGGCAGCCGGCTTTGTTGGAGCATAGAGACATCTCACTTTGTCGCACAATCGTGACCAGCCGCTTGTCTAGGCTTGACAGGCACCAACTATCGCGTCCCATGCGCCCCCCTCCTCCCCTTTCCCCAAACTCTTGCTTGTCTTCTTCTCGGTCACTTGAAAATAAAGGAGAACGGAATGACTTCATGAAGTATATCTATGCATCGTTGCTCGCATGTTCTTATGTTCGTCTCTAAAAACCAACGTAAATCAGTGACGTGATCATTGCCTGACTGAACATTAGTCATTTCCTAGAAGTAGAACGCGGCATTTGCTTCTGTCCTTGCCAAAACGACGAACATCTTGATCGCTTTTCCTCCCGAGAGATCATATGATCGTTCAGCCTTCAAGAGCCCGAGTAATGTCAAATCGCGCATAACTGGGAAGTCTCATGGCCCTAGTACTTCCTCGTAAGGTCAGGTGTGGAACGTCTGGGCTTCGGGTAGCGCTATCCATTTTGACACCAATGTTGCTTTATGATCAAAATGCATACGAACCCTTGGGTCCTAGATAACTGTAGGGTGAGTGGAACTCGAACCCTCCCATACGCCAAACGCATCACATATACCCTTCGCGTTAAAACTTCCGGCTGTGCATCCGTGCCAGAGGGACAAAGCAAAAGGCAAAAAAGATCCTAAATCGAATGTTGAAAGCAGTCAATTACAATGTCTACTCTATAAACCCATTCACTCTCAAGCTGCCTCTCAACAATGATCCAAGCGCTTCATCTAAGTCATCTCATGGCGGTTCATCACGCAAATCACTCCCGACTCTCACCGTATCCTAGACCTCAGCTTCGACCTCAGCTGAGTCCCCGTCTCCACTCGCTTGCTTCTCTGCAAACTCGGTCGGCAAGCCCATCGCAGCCGCCACCCATTGGCCTTCTCCCAACTCATCCGCTGTTCCGTAGTATTCCTCCCTGCCCCCTGCCTCCAACAAGACCGACTCCGAGGCCGCCTTATCCCCAGCCTCGCTGCCGAACACGCCCACGCCCACAGTCACGCTCTTCCAGTCCGGCACGACCTGCACGCACGCGTGCTGGCTGATGAGATCCATTTCGCAGGTGATCAGCTGCTGGTCGCTCCCGCCTCTGTCCCTGCTCACCTCCCTCGACCCGCTCCCTCCCGCAGCCTTGTCCTCCCTCGGCAACGGCCGGATCGCCACGCTCGGCAGCCATCGCGGATAGCCCTCGCGCAGCGGCACGAGCGTGAGCGGGAAGCTCTTGATCTCGCCCTCCCGGGCCTCGAACTGCACGCGGCGCGCCCCGCCCAGCAGCCAGATGTTCGGGTCTGCGTCGATCTCGTACACGAAGCTGACGGGGTCGTCGGGCGCGGTGAGGTTGGCCGCCTTGACGAGCGACGACACTTCGTCCCACTTGCGCGTGTGCTTTATGCGGAGGGTGGCGGTCAGAGGGGCGCCTAGGGGTGCGATGGGCGGAGTGAAAGCCGGCGACGGGACTGGCGTGATGAGGTCGAGGTGGGCGATGTTGAGGATCTGGACGCGCGGGACGGCGACGGTGATGGTGATGCGGCGAGTGATTGGCGAGATGATGGCCTCGGTACGGTCTTTCGGGGGAGTGACGTCAATAGTGGGATTGCTCTTGTGCCACTCCTCCAACCAATCCTGCAATTCCTCTCGTATGCTGGTTGGGAGGCTACCAATGGTCGCACTCCAGCCGGCGTCTTCAAACGAACCACAACGGAGCTCGTCATCAAATGAGGCCCGGTGCCAGTCATCGGCTGTAAGGTTTACCTTCAGGTTCTCCCACAAGCGTGGAAATAGTAATCTGCTCAAATAGGCAAACTTGCTTTCCTGAACCGATCTGGAAAACTTTTCTTCCAGCTTCTCATAGACGTGGTCATCGAGACAGCGGTAGTTGATTGTGAGGGAAAGATTGGAGTCTGCGGCATTTGCCAAGCTGGAGCCCTCTTTCCTGAGGATTCGATATACAAAGGCAGGCGGCTGGCCTGGGCGTACCGGATTCCGAGATCCATAGAGCTTGGCCGGATCAACATCAAACGCAGGCGTGCCCTTGAGCTGGATGTTCAGCACGTCCAAAGGTACATGATTGGACGTGGTAACTTTAAATGTGGAGAGGAGCATGCGCTCCATAAATTGGTCATGCACGTTGACATCGAGCGGCAACTCAATGTTGATAGTGCAGTTATCGCGGAATTCGCATTCCCCTTGCTCCGTGTGGTAGATAACCTCAAGCTTGATGTGGAGCTCGGACAGGTTTACCTCCAACTCGTACGGAATGCTGATCCTTGTGGCAGTCTGTGCCGCCATCTCTGACAGCCCAAAGACGCCTGGGGCCGGCCGATCTGTGATTTTGCCGTCTCCATCAAATACCTTCGCATTGGCCGTGCGCAGCCTCAGTCCAGCTGACGCGGCTTTCAGATGTACCTCGGCTTTAGTGATGTTGTTTCCGAATGTGCGGCAGTCTAGCTCTAACGACTTGATCTTGTCGATATGGATTGCGCGTGCTACTGTTAACTTGGCATCGAATGCTTCAGCGCGGGGGTAGACGAGAACGCGAAATTTCTTGGGAACTCGCGAGCTCGACAGGGATGCACCTGGGATCGAGATGCCTAGTGGCTGCAAGGTTTCTTCTTTCTTGACCGTCTCGTATGTGAAGTGGATCTTCTTCGCTTCCAAAACGACTTTGTCGACGGCGTAATAGCCGAGAGTAACCACCTGCTCTCGTTAAAAGCCGCTAGTCAAGAAGCTTCTGGGTCAGAACTTACATTAGTGTGGACCCATGCAATGGTTTGTCCTTGCTTTACGTCAAGCTTTTCTTTTGTTTCCAACCAGATGTCTCGATTCTCTCCGGGGTCCATGCTAACAAGACGAATCTTCGCTTTGTCAAACTCCATGTCGTCTTCAAGAAGATGACGGAAAGTGAGCATCATTTGAAAGCCATCTTGTTCCGGGTAATGTTGGATGTAGGGGTTTACGATGACGTCGGAGAAGTAGCGGTTCATTGGCGCAGGGACATCGTACGGCAATCCCTCGGAAAAGGATACCAACTCATGGAGGATGCCAGTCGTGTCTAATCGATCATCATCAATCCACGGGGTGTGAATTGATGCTCGACGCATCTTGAGAGAGACAGAGGGCTTTCTGTTGGATGCTGACTTTGCCAAAAGATCAAGCAGTACCCTGACATACTCGTCCTTCCGGTTGAGTTTCTTGAGACACTGAGCATACATCTTCAGCATGGTGACCTCCACAAGGTTCCACCTGTTCTGCGCGTACAGCGGTGCCATTCTGCTGAAGTATGTGGCCGCCGCGGAGAAGTCTCCCGATTCACTGTAGATTGATTAGAAATATATTTTGCAAGGGACGAAGACAAGCTTACAATTTCAGTGCAGCGAGATCACCCATTATGCTCTCTGCAGATTTGGATCTAGTTGCTGCAAAATAATGCTTGACGGCAAGGTCGCTCAGTTGCTACAGAATATATTAGCAATTTCACCCAACCACTAGTGGATTTCAATACCTCGTAGATGTTCCTGAAATCTTCGTTGGAATCCAGGGCTCCCCGCAGCGTGCTTTCGCAGATGCCCGCAATCTTCCCGTCTTTAGAGCCTTTGTTGTCGTCATTCTGCTCCTGCTCTTCTTCGGGTGTTGACTCTGACTTGTCGTCGTCAAGTGAAACATCGGTAAATTTGTTTCCTTCATGTTGTGCAGCTACCGCAGCCCAACCAATGAGCCAGCTTAACTTTGCCCCAAGGCGCTCTAATATTCTTCTCTGGACGAGGTATAACTCTGCTCGATGCGCAGCAAGCTCTAGCTGGCCAGATTTTGTTTGCGTGCCTATGCTGGCTGCTTGATCTTTCTTTCCCAGCTGGTTGCCGGTGCTGTTGAACCTGCTGTGTTCATATATGACCTGGTCCTTACGATTAGACGATGATAAATCTTGGACCGATGCACGACGGTCAAGCAGCGAGCTGTTCCTCTTCGGATGAGCCAGGCCCTTGTGTTCAGGAACGGACACCTTGAGATCCTGCTTGGGTCCCAATTGCTTTCCTGACAAAGAACCCGAGGTTTTGTCGAAAGTTGTGATTGGGAGATAAGACGATGTGGTATCGTCCAGAATCTGCTGTGCAACAGCATAGCTCCACGATGTCACAAAATTGTCTATGGTGTCAGTGGAAACTTTCTCCATTTCGTTTTCAACCCTGGCCCGATGTCAGTTGAAGGTGGTAGTCAGCTTGCAGCCCGACTTACGCATGAGTCAGATCATCTCGTAGTATGTGTGCTGCAATGTTTAGAAAGCTCATTGCTCGACGACAAAGCTCAGCGAGAGAGGTGAGATCTTCAGTCTCATGGTCATCCGGCCCGGTGCGTGTTCCCAAGAAAAAGTCGTCCGTCGATGCCTTCGCTTGCTGAGCCGTCGACGGCCGAGAGTTGGGTCTGGAACTAGGTCTCGAGCTGGAGAGGAACTCGGATCTCGAGATTGAAGCGTTTCCTAGTCGTAGAAGGAGGGCCATTTGGCGTGAGAATATGTAGCACCTGAAATCGAAGATTGAAATGTTATTGGAGAGGATCATGGCTCGATAATCCTTTCGCGAAGAGCTGATGGGCTTATCGCCAAAGGGGTTGGTTCCTGATGATTTTTTACAAACGAGGAACTGTTTCTTGACATCTTCAGTGTATTCAAGAAACGAGCCGCCGTAGCCATCAGCTGCACGCTCGCGGATGATGGTGTCGAGACCAACGGAGAGCTCGTCATAGCCCACGAGCGCATCTTCGACAAGGCCCACGCTTTCAAACCCCCTTGCAAGGCCTTCTTTGAGGACAAAGAAAGTATTGAAATTCCAACCAGGCAAATGGCGTTGCGCGTCCTTTTCTTTAATGTCCTCCTCATACTGGCTGACGCGCAGATCAAAAGATGAAAGGATCAACGTCTTGAATTTGATAATGGTATCGCTCCAGCAATTGAGGATCTCCTGCGGGCTGTCGTTATAAGGATTGGAAGCTTGGCCAATGCCGGGAGGAATCAGATGCGGCGGGATGTCCTTCATTTCCAGGCGAATCTGGGAGACTCGATCCGGGGCGGACTTGCCGGTGGAGTTGAAGTCGGAGCGGACCTTCTCGAAAATGGTGGTGGATCCACGGCCCGGCCATCGCGAGCCGCTGGTGGACTTCTCGATGGCACCAGTGGAGGCGCTGGCGGAGCCGCTCAGGCGCGGCTGTGCTGCAGCAGGCGTATCAGGCAGCACCACGTGCAGGATCAGCCATTCGAAGGCGTCGTGGTTCTCCTGGGTGCTCTTGGTGCCGCTCTCGGAGGCCGGGGTGTTCTCTTTGACCCACTCGCGCAGCAGCTTGCGGGACGTCACCTTGTAGGTGTCGTTGTCGTCACAGCGCAAGATGAAGAGCTTGAGATAGGGCGTCTGGCTGAGGCCGGGGATCTGGTGGCGACGGCGCCCCGAGCGGCCATCAGAGGAGCCCGGGCGCAGCGACGAGGCCGAGGCGGCACGGCTTCTGCGGCCATCACTGGAGGGCGGCGGCAGCGACTTCAGAAAGTCATCGGTGGGATCGCGGCCGGGCACAAAGTCCACGTGCAGCGAGTCAATGGAGCGCAGCGGGCGGGCGGGGGATTTCCAGTGCAGGTTGCGCAAGGGCAGGCGAGCCCTCAGGTGCGGCTCCAAGATGGTGAACAGGCCATTTGGGTCGTGGTACTCGACTACAAGGAGGGGTTAGGCTGGGTTGGGCATGGGCTGCAAGCTGGCGACATACCCGTGACCTTGGAGCTGGAGGAGGAAGCCATGGTGTCCAGGGCGTGACGCGGTGCGCGGCGCTGGTCGGCATGCCCCCTGGTGCATCAAACGGCCCGGCGCAGCTGCAGGCTGGAGGTGCGGTGCAATTAATGGGTGTTGGAGTTTTGGCCGGTGAAGGGGTGCGCCCGGGGCAGCCCAGGCCGCGAAGGGAATGCGTGTGGATCTGCCCCACAACCAGATCCAACTGCCGCAACGACCCTTTGCCCCGCGCAACGACGTCCCGCCCGCCCTCCTTGCGCGCTTCAGCCTTGCGCCAGCCCGATCCTGGCGCAGCACCTCGCTGTGGTTGGCTGCGATGAATACGCGGATCCTGCTGGTGCTTCGCCTCGCGCCGTTCCTGGCCATCGCCAGTCGCAAACCACCGCCCTATACCCTTTCCGGCCTCAGCTGCACGCCATGTCGCGGCGCTGCCACGCGCACCCTCTGCTTATTCCTATCACGTTGAATCATCTTCCATCTATAGCGACAAAGAAATCAGCCTGGCCGGCTCGCTCTCTGTAGATCCTGTGTATATAGCCATGGCGCGCGCCGCTGGAAATCGGCACCAAAATCCCAATCGCCTTGTTCTTTTCATCATATATCTCTCATTCACATTTACTGACGCACCTCTTCAACATGGGCGGACGTGTCGAAGGAAGCCTGTGGTACTACGCCCCCGATAAGGCGGCAGCCATCGTCTTCATGATCCTGTTTCTCCTTTCTGGCGTCGTACACCTCTACCAATGCTTTCGGTACAAGTCATGGCGTGTCACAATATTCCTCCCTTGGGCTGCTCTCATCATGAGTGCTGGCTTTGCAACACGCCTGGCCGGTGCCTATCACATCGAAAGCCTGGACCTCGTCATCGCCTCAACCGTGCTGGTCATGACCGGTCCACCCGTCTACGCTGCGAGCAACTATCTTGTTTTCTCGCGGCTCCTTTTCTATGTGCCATACCTATCCCCAATGCACCCTGGCCGCGTCCTGACTACATTTCTTGGCCTGGACCTCCTCGTCGAAATCCTCGTCAGCAACGGTGCGGTTCGCGTCGCCAATTCCTCGCTCACCGAGTCGCAGCGCAAGGTCGGCGATATCATGGTCAAAGTCTCACTCATTGCGCAAGCGCTCATCTTCTTCGCTCTCATCGGCCTCGCAATCCAATTCCACATCCGCGCCCGGCGAGCTCGCGTCCTGACGCGCAACCTGCGCACCGTCCTCATCATCCTCTACACCACCTCGGCGGCCGTCTCCATCCGCTGCATCTACCGCATCGTCGAGTACTTCGAGGGCTACCACGGCGTGCTCATTACGCGCGAGTACTTCTTCTACATCTTCGAGGCCGCCCTCATGTTTCTTACTACCCTCATCCTTAACATTTGGCACCCCGGTGCCCGTCTGCCGCGCTCTAATACGGTCTACCTCAGCCAGGACGGCGTGACGGAGCTGCACGGTTTGGGCTGGGGCGACAACCGTAACTGGGTGCTCACCACCTTCGACCCATTCGACTTGGTCGGACTGTTCACGGGCAATGACAAGCGGACAAAGTTCTGGGAGATGACACCTGAACAGATTGCGGCGATCGAGGCGGAGAGGAAGATGAACAAAAGGAGCGGATGGAAGGTTGCGCTGGACCCATTCAACTGGTTCGGAAAGAAGAACGAGGCCGGAAGTGGTACCATGGGAAAAGTGGACAGTACTGCTGCGCAGAATAAGGCGTCTGGGAAGCATGTTGTGTGATCGAAGTAACTCTGTAACATTATCATTATGTGGAACATGTATGTTGATGTAGTAATGCGTTTCTGTACCTCTCTTGAATAGATAGATAATTACCAGAAGATGTTATATTCCTATCGTCCGTGCATCAGCGGCTAATCGTACTGCACGCGTTGGGGGACGGCCACACCATGTTTAAGCATAGGGGTAAGTAATATTATAAGCGGGCAAGTGGTATGTACCTCCTACAAGCCCTTTTCTCTAGTATCGAATTCATACCGCTTCATTGTAAGCGACATACACGAGTTTACAAGAATTTCCCACCCAACGCCCTCACAATCGTGGACACATCTAAATAGTCTAGGAAACACGCACTCCCTGCACATGCGAAGCATCTCCAGGCCGCCAAGTATCCTCTTGCCTGGTGCCTGGCGCCAGCCACCCCACGCCACTCTCCCTTCTGGGTCTACCCGGTCCTATGTCATCATTCTTCTTATCATCCTTCTTGAATCCATTCGCGAAACCATTAGTGTACGAGTGCTGCGCCACGGGGGTGCCGCTGGAGCTCCTGTCATTCATCTTTTCGAGGGAAACCGGAAGCAGCGACTCTTGCTTGGCAGAGTGCAGCATTTTGGCCTTTTGGTCGGCCTTGTTGTCGCGTGTTCGATCGTACAAGTACAGGCCCAGAAAAGTCAGGGCAAAGCCCAGTGCCTGGATATGTGTGACGGGCTTGCCGAACCAGATGATAGCGAAGACAATGACGAAAACGCGTTTGATCAGGCTGGCGACCGAATACGTGACGGGCGACACCATGGAAAGGAGGACGAATGCAACCAGGTTTTGACCGAAATGGAATGTTCCGTTGAAAATGTACTCCAGAACCAGGGGGCCGTGGTCCAGAGAGCCTGGCCTGACGTTGAGATCGATTGAGGCATCATACAAGAAATCTCCCAAGATATCGATGCCTTCCGCGAAAAACCAAATCGGCGCTGTGAAGATAAAAGCCAAGCCAGCGGAGTAACAAAGCAAATTCAGCTTATCGGGCTTTCTCCGTTTCATTGGTTGGTTGTCCTGCTCAGCTTGTTCGGCTTCGTTGAATAGCTTCTTCGACACAATGTTCTGGGTAACAAAGAGCAGGGCACTCCCGAAAGCGCTGATCAATCCGATGAAATTTCCGGAGAAGTTCGCGGAGCAGGCCATGATGACGCCAAAGGTCAACGGAATCAACGACAAGTAGGTAGTAGGCGCGTAGCGGATATTGAAGTAGAAGCGGTAGGCCAAGACGGTGAACAGAGGCGAAAGACCCTTGATAGTGTGGACCAGCGAGACTGGAATTCGAGACATCGCATCGGAACTCAGGATGTGTCCGCCAATCTGGAACAAGGTCAAGGGAAGCGTTGTCATGATTAGATCCCTACTTGGCGGCCGAATGCCATATTTCAATGCCGGGATCATGACCTTCAAACGTGGGAATATCGTGGCTAGCCAAGCCAGAACAATACACCAAGAGGATACGAAAGCGAATTGTATGAGCGTTAGAGTGACCGGTTTGGGAAAAGCCGTAAGGATAGCTTTCGACGACGTGTTGGACATGATGGATGTTGAGTACCAGATGCCGCAGAGAACCTATGGCGGTCAGCGCAATTCTCGAGGGTTGTACGATGCCTACGAGGAACATACTATGAGCTTGGCCGACACAGGAGCCCTCAGCGCGTCGGCAATTTCATGCGCGTTGGCGCTGATGCTTCCTCGACGGCCCTTGATTGTTCTGATAGCCTCGCTCAGACTCTTCTGGCGCCCGTGTCTTGTGCCTGTGCCGGCATTTCCATTACCCCAGCGAGCTCCCTTGTCCTTTCGCGGATACCAGCGGTCGCCCGGCGGGAAGCCGTTTTCGCCATTTTTCAGCGGGCTCGGCGAGCGCACGGGAATGCCAATATCGAGAGTGGTCTCTTGGTGTGGGGGTAGGACGTCGGGCTGAAAAGCTGGGAACTTGAAGGTGCTTGGGGACGCAGCAGCCGAGGAATGTCCCTCGCTGTGGGAGTGGGAGTCGTTTGCCATAAGGCCGGGTCGATGTCGGTATCTCAGGTGTCGCTCAAGCCATGGGAGTGGTCAGAAGATGGGCGGGGCGGCGATGTGAGCAGGTGAGCGACCGGACAATGGCGCAATGTGCCCTCGGGCGGGCGAGACGCGACGGCAACGTATGTCGTTCGGGAGTCTCGTGTTACGCGGGTGACGGCGACGGTGGCGTTCTTAGAATAGACACGAGCGTCCAGGTGTGGGAAGGGAGCGGCGCGGGCGTGCTTCTGGCTTCGAGACCGGGCGTGAGGCTCTGCAGATGGCGAAGTCCGGGCGGTGTTGCGCGCTGCTCGGTCAAGTCTGGAAGTCGATGAATGGGCCGGCGAGAGTTATGCAACGCGCGGCTTCAACCAGGGATCTTTATGCAAGCTAGTGTCATCCCACCCGCGCTAGTCCCAGACAGGCAACTCCCTCCAACTCCACCTCATTTCAACACCAACTGCAATCATCGCCATGCTTCTCACCAATCATTCATGTCTTCGTCAGCATGGCGCGCCTCTTATTCGCGTTGTTATGTGTCGCTTTCTCACTCGCATGGGCCGTCCATGCCACGCGTCTGATGGAGTCCTTCATGATACCTATGCAGAATCTCTTTGCTAAATCCATCTCCTTCGACGCTGCTCCTGTTGAGTTCTCCACGCGCTGGGAGGTGCTTGGTCCATTCCAGATAGGCACACGAGGTTGGCAGTCAACCTCCTCGTAATCCTGTCCCCGCACTGACGTGATGTTCCACAGAGGGCCCGTGGGGCGCCGACCCGCTCGAGTACTTCGGCGGCTTTCGGACGTTAGAGTTTAACGAATCTGCAACTTTCAAGAGCTCGCTGCCCACCGATGCTTCTGCCGGGTGGTCCACCGTCAATGCCACTAATGTGGAAAGTAACGAAGCTGGGGCCAATGCTTCACTGGCTTTGGCTTTCTCCAATGTGGACTGGCAATTTCTGCAAGCTGTATATGGTTGGTCAGCTTTGCAGTACCAATCATGGGCTCGTGGAGAGATTATTGTGAATGGCGATTCAACCCAAACCGTGGTCTTGTACACCGATTGGATCCTTGAATTCTGGCTTGACGGCAAACTTTACTTTGGCGGAGATTTCTATTCTTACCGTAAAGCACCTCCTGTGCTGCGCCTGGACCCGGGAACCCATCGGATTGATCTGAGGACGTGGCGAGACGTCCGATCTTTTGGAGGCATCACCGAAGGCGACCCCCAGATCACGACCGATCTTGCTCTCAGAATTTGCAAAGACCCGTTGGAAGTGACACAAGAGCGGATAAAGATACCGGATATCATAGATGGAAGATTTTCTAGCGAGTATGGCTCAGTTTCTGTCCGCAACACGGGTGTGAACACCGTCCGTATCCTAGGGGTTACCCCACAAAACAGTGTACGTATCGCATTGGATTTTGAGCTCATCGGCATGGGCCATCTTTTCGGCTTATCCTCACGTAGAATCAACCCCTTGCTGATTATAGCTATAGAGTGACTGGGAGACCGGCTCAGGTAACTTTTCTCATCTGGAAGTTGTACCTGGCCAAACAAAGCCAATCTCCTTTAGGCTTTCCCTGAAGGACCCGAACATATCCGAGCTACGATTGGAGGTCCTCTACACATATGACGGTGCCGGATCAACCCTGAGCGCTCCAGGCGTGCAGCCTGTCGTCAAAAAGTCTACCTTCGAACCCCATAAGGTTACCTTTATGCACCCAGGTGGGATTGTTTCGTATGCAATGTTACGCCCACCTGCCAGAAATGCTACCTGTAGCTCACGGTCATCCGCTCCGATCCTTCTTCAATTTCACGGAGCGGGGCTTGAGGCAGATGTAGATGGCGTCGCTCGCGCTCTTGATCCTCTTCCAGACCTTTGCGCATGGGTACTCTTTCCAACGGGGGTGACGTCCTGGAGCGCAGATGACTGGCATGCGTGGGGCTTTCCGGATATTGAAGCTGCTGTTTCGGCTATCCCGGAATGGATCAGGCACAATGTCTGGAACGGGACGAGTGCTGACATAGATCGTTGGCTTGTCAGTGGGCATTCGAACGGCGGCCAAGGCACCTGGTATGCAATTACCCATCGGCCAGATAAAATCATTGGAGCGGTTCCGGTCTCTGGTTATGCCTCCATCGAACGTTACGTGCCATACGAATTCTGGTCACCAACTATTGATCCTGGCCGACAGTCGGTGCTCCGTTCAGCGCTAAACACATATCGACATGAGCTCTTGGCCGAGAACTGTGAATCGATCCCCATACTACAGTCGCATGGCGGAGCTGATACAAACGTGCCAACATTCCATTCTCGGCTGATGAACTTTTTGTTGTCTCAACGCGGAGGCAATGTAGGCTACTATGAGATTCCTGGATCCGAGCATTACTTTGACGGTATCATGACCACGGAACCATTGCGCGACTTCTATCGGAAGCACATACCAAATGGCATAGCCGTCACACGATCTTTGAAACGGTTCACCATCGTTGTTGGCACACCTGGCGATATGGGCTCCAAAGGTGGCATTACCGTCACACAGCTCGAGACTCCCGGCCGCTATGGTAGAATGGAAGTCTCTATCGACCCTCGTGATGAAGAGACATGCATATATACCATTCAGACGAAAAATATCCTCAGTTTCAGCGTTAGTCCGCATGAGTGCCAGTCAGCGACCGTCATCGTTCACGGGCGGACCATGGCCTCAGCAACAACAACATTCACCACGACCGGTACCACAATTGTGACATGGGAAAATAACAACTGGGAGGTAAGTATAGCACTGAAACATGGCGATGCACAACTAACATGCATAGCAAAACGTTGATTTACAGAATGTCCGACGTGGCAAACAACTCGGGGCGATGGACGCAATTCTGCGCTCGAACGGGACATTCAACATCGCCAGCCACGGTCCTGGCACTGGAGAGCTGGCGCTGCAAATTTCCCGAAACCTGTATACGTACTTCTCCGCAGATTCTATCATCAATAGTACAGCGGGTCCCGGTAACTCGATCACAATTGCCGTGGGCACCGAACTCCCGGACAGTCAAAATGGCAACTTCCCCATTCAGATTACAGCTTCGGGCGCACTCCTTGTGCGGGCGCCGTCGGGCGAAGAGTATCTTTTTGGCGAGGACGACGATGTGGCGGCGATCTACCTGCGGCCAGGAACAACGGGGCCGGAAAGTCTGGAACTTGTTGTGTGGGGAGGAACCGCTCAAACTGCAGCGATAGCGGCGCGGTTGGTGCCGACCTTGACGGGTGTCAGCCAGCCTGATTTCGTGGTTCTGGATAAGAGTAGCAGATGGAAGGGCGCAGAAGGTGCTGTGGCCATGGGCTTCTTCGATGAGCGGTGGAACATCGCGAGCACGTCTTTCTTCGCTTGAGTGTGAGCTATCGAAAGAAAGCTAGCCTCAGGCGCTTACTGTACAGTCCAGCGGGTGAAGTGCGGCAGCTGCTGCGCGCGTGAATGTGAAGGCGCGCTGCGGCTCAGGGTCCAGTCAGGGTCCATAAAAGCGGCTTCCCTTGAGCTGCCGGCGCAACTTCTTCCACACCTCTCTTCCTCTTTCCTCCTCTCTCGCTTGCTTGCTCCATCGACCATCCCGCTGCCGACCTGCCGCGGGATTTTGGCAGCTCTGCGTTGCGCGCTTTGCATCGTGATCTCCCTGCGTGCCCGCTCCCGCGTGCTCGCGTCCTTTCCTGCCGTCATAACACCTCGAAGATCTCGGTAAGCAAGCTGCCACCCACAGACACTGCTAGTTTTGAGACCGGCAGCCTGAGCCTGCAAGTGGGTGCTCGCGCTGCCTTTGCCTCCTCCCCTTCTACTCATCATCTACTCCACCCCGCCGCAACCCACTCATCTTGTCTGACATCTACGCACGCTTCGATCTGAGTTCAAGTCACTGACCCCAGCCGACCAGAACACGTTCGTGAGACGCCTCTCACGCAGCGCATATTACGCCTGGTTTACTCTATACCATCCATCCTCTTTGAGCTCTTGCCACTTGTATCCAGCCAATTGCACTTGCTTCGGAAACATGGCTGGAGACGGATCCACTCCTCCGCGCAAGGTCTCACCCTCGCCGTTCGGTCTGCACAGTGACGAGAACGGATCCGAGTCGTCTCCGATCGCCTTTGCGGGTAGCGTGGTAAGTGCCATGCCCACTCTGCCTACTTCCCATGGCTTTCGTGTCTTCGACGCCCTACGGACTTGATGCCAACTCTACCCCAGGGTGCCAAAAGAAACAGCCAGACCATTGCCCGCACCGAGTCACCAATCCCATTGACTACCTCAAAGCTAGGAAACCAGGCTGCTCGTGCCTCCAGCCGCAAGCCTTCCAAGGTTAGCCATGTCGATAGCTCCGATGCTGTCGACATCACCGCTGACACCCTGGCCCAGATGTTGAAGACGGACTCGTCTCCCGACTCGACTTCTGGCAGCGAGTCTCCCATGAACACCCTTCTCGCCAAGCTGTCCGAGCAGCAGAATATCTTGGACAGGCAGAAGAACAACCTGGTAGTTGCTCCTGAGGCCCCCGTGGGAGGCGTTCCGCAAGATCTTCTCATGGTCGGCGCCACCCCAGTAAGTGCCAGCAGCTGCGAGATCAAGATCTACCTGGAGCATGACTATAGCCACCCTCCTAAACCCTCGCCGCTCACTGCGTTTCAGATCGACTCTTCGTCCAACGGTGAGAATTCGACCTCTGCCACACCTGACAAGTCCAACACCCCTGCGACGGACGAGGGCTACAATCTACCCAAGCCCGACCCTATTGCATTCTTTCGCATGCAGAAGGAACTTGCAATTGCGAAGCAGGAGCTCAATCGTATGGACACTGAGCTTTCTCAGACTCGCATCGCCAACCACACTGTCAATCAGGCCCTTGGACCTCAGTCGGATGCCGGATACGACACTCACAGCCATAGCCCCGAGAAGATGATCCCCTATGCCTTCAACACGGGTACCAAAATCGCCTCCGCTCTGTCACGTCAGGACACATGGTCATCCCAGGATGAGGCGACGGCTCCGGCAAGCGAGGTGTTTCCTACTGGCAACTTCAACCGTGGCCGCGGTTCTACAAACCAGGCCATCTGGACCAACGGCTTCAAGTCCAACCTTGCATATCAGGTACCGGCACCGTTCGAACATGCTTCTGGTTACGGTGCGAGCACGTGGAATGCCGGTGGACGCCAGACTTTCGGCGCAAGTGTTGGATTTGCCATGAACAGTCAACCCGGCTATGGACCAATCCAGCCGCAGCAGTACGGTATGCCTGGCCCTGTGGACAATGGCTATCGTGGCACCCCACAGCTCGTAGATGAGGCGGCTCATTACTCTATGCCGCGCATGAACCCTCCCAGCAGGCCGACTTCTGCATTTGGTGGACGCAACAATGGCTGGAACAGCAACTACACGTACAACACCCCTATCGGTGGTCCTCGGTTCAGCCCGCCCCATATGCAAGGCAACGGCATGTACCAGGCTCCGGGCGCTTACCAGGCCGGCCCCATCGGCAGCCGGCTGTCCCCCACTGCCGCTGAGTTCAATGTTGTGAACGACACTAAGCCGGTCTGGGGGGCACCTGGTGACCAGTCGAGTTCCACATACATCTCTCCGAACGAACCGATCAACTACCGTCGCCTGCTTGACCGCAACATGAACTGCAACTGGGATCTCATTGTCAATAAGATCGTTCACAACAACGACCAGCAGGCTTCGATCTTCCTCCAGCAGAAGCTTAAAGTTGGCACTGCGGAGCAGAAGTTCGCCATCGTCGAGTCAATTATTGCGCAAGCTTACCCTCTCATGATCAACCGCTTTGGAAACTTCCTCGTTCAGCGATGCTTCGAGCACGGCACTGCAGAGCAAGTCATCGCCATTGCGCAAGCCATTCGCGGCAACACGCTACAGCTGAGCATGGATGCATTCGGCTGCCATGTGATTCAGAAGGCCTTCGATGCTGTTCCGGAGGAGTACAAGGCAATCATGGTCCATGAGTTGCTCCGCCGCATTCCAGAGACGGTTGTTCACCGCTATGCCTGCCATGTCTGGCAGAAGCTCTTCGAACTCCGTTGGAGCGATTCCCCTCCCCAGATCATGAAGTACGTCAACGAGGCTCTCCGCGGCATGTGGCATGAAGTTGCCCTTGGAGAGACTGGTAGTCTCGTCGTCCAGAATATCTTCGAGAACTGTCTTGAGGAGGACAAGCGCCCGTGCATTGAGGAGGTCCTGGCCAGCATCGACATCATCTCGCATGGTCAGTTTGGTAACTGGTGCATCCAGCACATTTGCGAACATGGAGCTCCGCAGGATCGCACCCGTGCCATCGATCACATCCTCCACTATGCCACGGAGTACAGTATGGACCAGTACGCCTCCAAGGTTATCGAGAAATGTCTCAAGATCGGCGGCACTGAATTCCTCGACCGTTACCTTGAGAGAGTCTGCGAAGGTCGCGCCGATCGTCCTCGTATGCCACTTGTCGACATTGCCGGCGATCAGTTCGGCAACTATCTTATCCAGTACGTCTTGAGCAACTCAAGCCCGCAGCACCGCGAGATTGTGGCCTCGCACGTTCGCAAGCACATGGTCTCCCTCCGCGGCTCCAAGTACGGCTCCCGTGTGGCGATGCTGTGCAGCAACCCGGCTTATGCGACGCGCCCCGGCCCTCCTGCAGGCATGCAGTTGAACCGCAACAGCAGCTACAACCATGGCCGCGGCTATGGAGGCTACCGCTAAATCCGCATCGTCTTCGCTCCGGCCCAGAGAAGACAGCGTCGTCACGATCTTAACACCTGAAAATTGATACATGTAGGTATCAGCCACCTTTCGCGGCTCTCATGTCGAGCTTTTTCATCATCGAAATTTCTCGACTGTGTTCCGATCGTATGCGTCTTGGTATAGTCGGTGCGACTTGCCTTTCTGCCGCTCATAGACGGAACAGACAAGGTGCCGTTTTTCTCATTTCCGATGTTCATATCAACTACAGTCAGCATGATATCCGCAGCAGCGGCTGCAACTTTCATTTTGCTCATCCGGGATTTTTTTTCTTTCACCAGCTCTTGTTTTCTACTGCAATCGTGCCATCTTCAAGCTTACGGATCGTCACGAAGCTCCGAGGCTCGTTGGATGCGGCAAGCAACAAAGGCAGCTTTCCTACGTGGTCAAAGGTTGGCTTTGTTCGCCTTTGGCATATCAGCTTTAAAATCTCAGTCTTCTTCTGGAAACATCTTTTGGGGAAGGCTCTCACTACCTGCAGCTGTACCTGGGTTCTTTTCAAAGGGAAAAGTTTTCTTCTTTGAATGGAAGTAGTAGTTCGGGAGTGTCGAGCAACGGACACAGTAATGTGATGGAAGGAGTGGACGGATGATGGATGGTTGCTTCTTTGCTTATGCTTCTTATCTTCATCTCGGCAAATGGTTTCTTTCGTGCTTTAGGAGCAAAGGTAGACAGAGTATTGACAGGGATAACCGTGATTGTGATGGACAACACCGTGTCGATGACGTTCGCTCGTGATATCCGAGACAGGCGCCAAATGTCTTGCATTCGACTGCAGCACGCCACAGGAGCATGCACGTGCACCGCACCACTGAGGCGTGCCGGCGAAGGCTAGCGCGAAGAATAGCAGAGCCCTTGAACATGGGGTAGCTATGCCTCAGCGATTTTCTTTACGAGGAACGATATATACGTAGAAGCTACCGTCTGGGTGAGAATGGATAATCTTTGACTCCACATTTACATCCGGATGATAGATAGCTTCAACTACCCAAGACATGAAGATTCTCGCTGCAATCCCCCTCTGTAGGGGATAGGGACAGATGCCAAGCGAGGGAGCTATGTCTCGCCCGGTGCGAGGCCGGTTCACATTAGTATTATTGCGACAGAGGGATCCATCCGGACATGAATGCACGATGTAAATTTGAACAGGTGCATCGGGACAAAGCTTCAACTCCCCGATTTTGTTACAATGTTGAGCGAAGCGATCTCGTAGCACGAAGGGAGTAAAGCGCAACGGCCAAGTGGGCGATCTCGTGGTTTGTGCTCGTAGGTCAGGGCAACGACGGGCGGTGATCCAGCCGGCGGAGGGGCAGGGGTCCCCGGGCTCCACGTCAACTGTTTCCGGTTCGCTTGGCCCCCCCATCATGCCTCTGCTGCACCTGCCACCCAGTCGACGTTCAAGCCGCGCGTGATCCCTCCGCCAACGCCGTGCTGCCGTCTCCCCAAACTTTTCTGCGCCGCATCCCTAGGCGAGCGACCAGGCTCTCCAGAACACTCAACTGCAGCCCGCATCACTAGCTGCAATGGCGTCACCAGCTCTACAGGTCCCCAATGGCTCTGACAACACTGCGCCACGTCCCTCGATAAGCAGCTCGCATTCGACTCCCTCAGTCGTCATGAATGGCCACTTCGCCGCCGTGGGCGAGAAGGCCACGCCCGAGCAGTACGAGCACGGCGTCCAGGTCATCGACGAGAATAAGGAATTCAAGTACGCCGTCCTCACTGCTCCCACCACCTCCGTACTGACTGGCCTGCAGCTCGAGTATCTCCAATTATCTGGCCCTCGAAAAAGTCATCCCCGCCGGCTTCAACTACCATCTGATCTCTGTCTTCGGTTCTCAGAGCACCGGCAAATCGACCTTGCTCAACCACTTGTTCAAGACGTCCTTCGGCGTCATGTCCGAAAACGAACGTCGCCAGACTACGAAGGGTATCTGGATGTCCAAGAACAAGCGCGTGGGGCAGGGTGACAAGTCTATGGCCGACAACATTCTAGTCATGGACGTCGAGGGAACCGACGGCCGTGAGAGAGGCGAGGATCAGGACTTTGAGCGGAAGAGCGCGCTGTTCGCCCTGGCGACGAGCGAGGTATTGATCGTCAACATTTGGGAGCACCAAGTTGGCTTATACCAGGGCGCCAACATGGGTCTGCTGAAGACTGTTTTTGAGGTCAACCTACAACTGTTTGTCAAGGACAGCAAGTACGTGGCAGATTCCGGATTTTGTACGACTTGTGTAGCTGACATGAGATTCCCAGGACTACTCCACGCTCCCTTCTGTTCTTCGTTATCCGCGACCACATCGGCAACACTCCTCTAGCCAACCTAAGAAACACTCTCTTGCAAGACATGCAGCGTATCTGGTCGACGCTGTCTAAACCTCAGGGTCTCGAGAACTCGAAGATTGAGGACTACTTCGACTTCGCATTCGCCACACTTCCGCACAAGATTCTGCAGCCGGAGAAATTCGTCGAGGATGTGGAGAAGCTCAGCACACGCTTCCGGGAGGGCTACAAGGACCCTAAACTTGTGGGCCTGGTCGATGAGGAAACTCACCCTGTTTTCCTGCCGGAGTACCACAGACGCATCCCCGCCGACGGTTTCCCGACCTACGCGGATGGCGTTTGGGAATCAATTGTCAACAACAAGGACCTGGACTTGCCAACCCAGCAGGAGTTGCTCGCCCAGTTCAGGTGCGACGAAATTTCACGAGAGGTGCTCGTCGCATTTGACCAGAAGATTACACCTTTGGAGGAGAAGCAGGCCGAGGGCGTCCGCTCCGGCAAGCCTTCTGTTATTGCCGGCCTCGGCGAAGCCATGAACAGTGCCCGCGTCGCTGTCCTCAAGGAATTTGAAACCAAGGCTTCACGGTACCACAAGGGCGTCTACACACTGAAGTCGAAGGAATTGTCTAGCAAAATTGACACACGTCTCAAGGCATTGTTTACTGGTCAATTGACCGCGGCACACAAGTCCGGCGTCAATGACTTTTCCGAAGCTGTTAGTGCAGCAGTCAAATCGGGACAGAAGAAGGGCAACAACTATGACTTTGCTGAAATTGTGGCTTCCGAAAAGAACAAAGCTCTATCCATGTTCGAGGAGCACGCAAAGGCTGTCTTGGTGGATGGTGCGCCATGGAGCGAGTATGACCAGGAGTTCGACTTGTACAAAAAGGACCTGGATGATGTGTCGGCACGCTTGCGTCAAGAAGAGATGCGTAGGCTGGCTACTCGCGTCGAGCGGTGGGTGCGCTCCCGTTTGAACGAGTCGGTTGGTTTGGAATTCAACAAACTGGGCTCGGGCCGTGGAGGTTCTGGTGCTCCGGCTGAAGGGGAGAAGCACACTGTAGCAACTGAAAAGGATCTGTGGGACCGGATATGGGCAGTGTTCACTGAGACTGTCTCTCAGGCAGAGAAGCGTTTCACAGAACGTGCAGGCAGCTTCGATGCATCACCAGATGAGATTGAGGTTGGCCTTTGGCGTTTACGACGGAAGAGCTGGGGCTGTCTGCGGGCGAAGCTTGATGAGGAGGTGATGGAGGGAAACCTCCTTCTCAAGCTGCGCGAGAATTTCGAAGACAAGTTCCGTTACGACGAGACCGGAGTCCCTCGCATTTGGCGTCCGACTGATGATATCGAGGGCATCTACACACGCGCCCGCGAATCCACCCTCACTCTCATTCCCCTTCTCAGTCGCTTCCGTCTGTCAGCAACATCGGCACCGCCGCCTTTGGATGCGTGGATCGGCGCTGCTCCAGCTACCGTCACGCCGGCCGATGAGGAAGACTTGACCCCTATCGGCGGCGTGGACGAGGAGGAGGGAAAGAGCCTGGAAGAAGAGATGACAGTATTGAGCGAAGCCAAGCAGGCAGATCTCAGCGTTCGCTTCAAGAAGACAGCCGATGGCGTCTACGTCGAGGCCAAGCGCGGCGCTATCGGCGGCATCACCCAAGTGCCCTTGTACTTCTATGGGCTGTTGCTTGCACTGGGTTGGAACGAGATTTGGGCTGGTGAGTCATGCTCAAGAAACCGTGCACGCGAAATGATCGCTGACTGAAATTTAGTCCTCCGCAACCCTCTCTACTTCATCTTCATGATCCTCCTAGGTGTTGCTGCCTACGTGACGTACACGCTCAACCTTTGGGGCCCCATGTTGCGCATGAGCAACGCTGCGTCGCAGCAAGCGGTCGAGATGTTCAAGGAGCGCCTGCGCGAGTTCCTTGAGAGCAACGAGACCGGTCGCCAGGCCATGGGCATGCCAAGCCGCACCAACACGACGGAGAGCATCGGGCTGGACAGGCTCGATAGCCAAGGCAAGAAGGCCGAGAACGAGGATGAGGATGACATATAGCATGGCCGTTCATTGGGTCAAGATGAGTGTTGTGTTGATTGGGTTGGCTAGTAAAAATAGAAAGGTGCTCAGGGTTGTCTCCTCCCGGTGCTGATGCACAGGAGTCCCGGAGTACAGGCGGAGCCGCCGGTGGCAATCTCGTCCTAAACCACCCTACTCGCCGTGTTTATAGAATGCATTCATTTTTAGCAACACGTAGACGAGAGACATGAATGGATTGTGCAAGCTAGCGTTGTGACTATGGATCCAGCATTCCACGGCTTGTACGACACTCACGCCGCTGGCAGCAAGCGGGATGGGAATAACTGGAAGAGATGTAGCGCCGTTGGTAAGGAACAGAACGTCATGGGGCAGAGCCCGTGGCCTGCTCCAGCTACGGAGCCCTGCGAGTCGTGGTCTCGGACAAATAGCAGAGGAAATTCTGGTCGAGAAGGATGTCCAGAAGCTCCCACAATAAGAGTTGTCCTCAAAATGAGTTGAGGAGGAAAAGGAAACGGACGGCGGGCGCTGGGCGAAAGGGTTTTTGTAAGCGACGCCCGGACTTCCAATCAGAGGCAGCGCGATGCGGGTAGGTCAGAAACGGCGCTAAACCGCAAAAGACGTCAATGCGGTGCCGAGTGCCTCCAGTGTGAACCACGCCTCCAACACCACCGCCCATCCAAACCCAGCCCTCCGCATCCCTCTCCACTCCACGCCATGCTGCGGCAACAGCTCCTCCGGTCGGTCAGGCTGCCCCAGCGGCTGGCGGCCGCCAATGCCCGCCGTACCTTCGCCGCCACCTCGCACCGGCCCGCCGACGTCGAGCTCACCATCGGTGCGTCCCACGCCTGTGTGCCCAGCTTCATGAACCATGCTGATTGAGATTCCAGATGGCAAGAAGGTCTCAGTCGAAGGTGAGCCCTCCGCTGCCGCGCCATTGCCCCGCGGGCCACGATGCTGACGCCTGCACTCACAGCCGGCTCCTCGCTCATCCAGGCCTGCGAAAAGGCCGGCTCGACCGTCCCCCGCTACTGCTACCACGAGAAGCTCATGATCGCCGGAAACTGCCGTATGTGCCTTGTCGAAGTCGAGCGCGCCCCTAAGCCCGTCGCCTCGTGCGCCTGGCCCGTCCAGCCCGGCATGGTCGTCAAGACCGACTCTCCTCTCGTGCACAAGGCCCGTGAGGGTGTCATGGAGTTCCTGCTCGCCAACCACCCCCTCGACTGCCCCATCTGCGACCAGGGTGGTGAATGCGACCTGCAAGACCAGTCGATGAGATACGGTGCCGACAGAGGCCGCTTCCACGAGATTGGCGGCAAGCGTGCGGTGGAGGACAAGAATATTGGCCCATTGGTTAAGGTACGCGCGTGGTGACCAGAGCAGAGTCCTGCATAATTGCTGACACGGTGCAGACTTCGATGAACAGGTGTATCCACTGCACCAGGTGTGTCCGTTTCGCCAATGACGTCGCCGGCGCCCCCGAGTTTGGTTCCACTGGCCGTGGCAACGACCTGCAGATTGGTACTTACATCGAGACCGCCCTTGACTCGGAAATGTCTGGAAACGTCATCGACCTTTGCCCCGTTGGTGCCCTGACCTCCAAGCCCTACGCTTTCAAGGCTCGTCCATGGGAGCTGTACCACGCCGAATCCATTGATGTCCTGGACGGCCTTGGCTCCAACATCCGCGTCGACTCCAGGGGACTGCAGGTTTTGAGGATTCTCCCGAGGCTTAACGACGATGTGAACGAGGAGTGGATCAACGACAAGTCCCGTTTCGCCTGTGACGCGCTCAGCACCCAGAGATTGACCATCCCGCTTATCCGCCGCGACGACCAGTTCCAGCCGGCTACTTGGGAGCAGGCTCTTGTGGAGATCGGCAACGCATACCAGAAGATTGCGCCGAAGGGCAATGAATTCAAGGCTGTGGCTGGTGCACTTGCTGAGACGGAGACTATGGTGGCAATGAAGGATCTGGCCAACAGGCTTGGTTCGGAAAACCTTGCTCTTGACACCAAGAATGGCAGTGAGCCGGCAGCTCACGGTGTTGATGTCCGCTCGAACTACAGCTTCAACTCCAAGATCTACGGTGTGGAGGAGGCTGATTACATTCTCCTTGTTGGTACCAACCCCAGGCACGAGGCCGCCGTTTTGAACGCTCGCATCCGGAAGCACTGGCTGCGCTCCGACCTTGAGATTGGCCTCGTCGGCGAGGACTTCGAGAGCACCTTTGAGTATGAGAAGCTTGGCGATACGGCCTCCGACTTGAAGTCGGCCCTGTCTGGTCCTTTTGGTCAGAAGCTGGCTCAAGCTAAGAAGCCTATGATTATCGTGGGTAGCGGTGCTGTTGAGCACGCTGACGCCAAGTCCATTCTCGAGACCGTTGGCAGCTTTGTGGAGAAGCACAAGTCCAACTTCCAGACCCCTGAGTGGAACGGTTACAACATCCTCCAGCGTGAGGCTTCTCGTGCGGGTGCTTACGAGGTCGGCTTCACCGTTCCCTCGCCCGAGGTCGCCAAGACGGAGGCTAAGTTCATCTGGCTCCTTGGTGCCGATGAGATCAAGGAGGCGGACATCCCTAAGGGTGCTTTCGTCGTCTACCAGGGCCACCATGGTGATAAGGGTGCCCAGCTTGCTGACGTCGTGCTCCCTGGTGCTGCCTACACTGAGAGCGCCGGTACCTACGTCAACACCGAGGGCCGTGTTCAGCAGACTCGGGTTGCCACCGCTCTGCTCGGCGCTGCTAGGCACGACTGGAAGATCATTCGTGCTGCCAGCGAGTACCTCGGCACCCCTCTTCCCTACGATGACGTCGAGGCTCTCCGCGACCGTATGGAGGAGATTTCGCCCGCGCTCAGGAGAATCGACGTTGTCGAGAAGACTGCCCTGGCTGAGCTTAGCAAGGTCCAGATCGTTGACCAGAACAAGGGTGCTAACGCTACGAACGCTCCCCTCAAGAAGCCGATCGAGAACTTCTACTTCACTGACGCAATCTCGAGGAAGTAAGTACATGCCGTATCCTGAGTTCCCAACCGATTACTAACAATCCATAGTTCGCCAACCATGGCTCGCTGCTCGGCAGCCAAGGCCGCTAAGAACCCGAACACCAACTTCCTGGCACCAGGAGAACCCTACCCCCAGGTCGAGTACGGCCCGCCCGGTCAGCAATCAGCTGCAGCTGCATGAATGTAAAGAAGTTTGAGAAAAAGAGACACATTCATCACCGAGGGACTGTGTAGAATCTACGGTTGTTTTGATGGTTTAAAGCGGCGTTTTTATTATTACCAAGCTATGTACATACTGGACAAATATTCCCTTTTCCCCTTTGCTCCGACAGGCAAAAAAGAAGACGTCCAGCTACATGAAGATGCGCGGAACAGGGTATTGGGAATCAACGTGTCCAGTCAAGACGGGGGAGATACGGGGAGGGCGGTAGCAACCAGGGGTCGTGCGGCTCGCCAGGATCCTTGTTTTCTTTTCCTGGTGGCGGTGGAAGAGCGGGACGCAGTAATGACGGCTTCATCTGCCGCATTAGATGGCGGTAAAAGATGGATGGTGGGGTAGAATAGAATGCGTAGGCGGTGTGCGGCCGCTCCATCAACTTTTTTTTCTTTCAAGACTCCATGATGTCAAGATCTGTGCCCGGACTGCTCTGGCAAGTGCCACTCCTCAGCGGCCATGGTTTTGCTACATTACAGTGTCTGATGACTATGATGTCTCTTTAACGGTTGCCTTTTTATCTAACAACTCACTTTTATTAAAAGCTCGACACGGCAACATCAAACGGCTTTACAACGTCTTAAATACTAAACGATTAGAAATCTGTTATCTTGCTACTCTTTATGTAAGTAAAGTTGATCTCTTCTCAGTTAATTTTCAAGGTCTCTTAACCACCAGCTGCCAATGATCCGAAAAGTCAATTTTCAGTTCTAGTTGATTCCGACACATGTTTTAACAGTTCTCTAAATGGAAAACATCACTTTTCTCGTTCTTAGTTAGCAAAGTCCGTGACATCCTATCTTCCGCCGCACACGCGTGCTCATGGCTTTTTCCTTAGAAAGTTCACATTACATCAGAAGGCTTTGCCGCGATTCCGTAGAAATCCGAAATTAATTCTCCCGAGTCTGCCTATATCCTTTAGCCCCATTAGAATTTGTTCGCCTCTCCTTCACGCCTGTAGTACCGCCCCTCATCTAGTTTTACAGCGGAGAGGCAGGCCTATCCTGCCACAAGCTATGGTAATGCTCCTGTATGCAGTCCTCACCATCATCTGCCAGGTAATCATGTCCCCTCCTTTTATCCCTCTCGACCTGCGTCTCCCTCGGCTTCCTCCTCATTGCCTTCTCACCGTCGTCATGAGCTGATCCTGCTCCCTCTGCCGCTGCAGGCGTTGTCGTAGGGGTCCTCCTCCGGATCCCCATCACCCGCGCGCGCTCGTACATGAACCGTTCGTCGAGGCGGGGATCCCAGCCCTCATCGTCGCCACCAACACCACCACCACTGCCGTCGCCGTCGCTGCCATGGTGTTGGTAAACGAGCTTGTAACCCAGCACGTCGGCGCGCCAAACAGCGCGGCAGCGCAGGCAGAAGACGCCCGCGATGACGGAGTCTTCGTTGTGCGAGAGTATCCCCGCCTTGCGGCCGCAACGGGGGCAGCCGAAGTTGCAGCGCTCGCAGAGTGGCTTTGACGCGTCTACATCATCATCGTCGTCGTTGTCGTCGTTTTCGGCGGTGGCAGCGGCGGCGTCTGCTTCCGTGCGCGGCCGAGCGGGGCGGATGTTGCATTTCGAGCACTTGAGAACGGGCGGTACGATCGAGCTGTTGGCTGGCCGTTTGCCAACCTTGTCGTTGTCCAGAGAGGAAGTGGTGCGAGCCAGTGAGCGGAGCGCGCCAGGGATGCGGTCGGCGGACCTGCCTGAGTCGCCAGCCTCTTCGGGAACGATGTTGCTGGATGCGGCTTCGCGGCAAGCCGGGAGGCTGCACTGCTCTGTCGGCGGGGCACAGTGGAGAAGCTGGAATTGCGTTGCTGCCTGGCGTAGTTCTGGCGCATCCGTGGCGTTATCATACGGGCCAGCATAGTTTGGACCTTGAACGGCTTGGCGGATCGGGAGGCTGCCCATCTGTCGGAGAGCCATCTGCTGTGTTTGCAAAAGCTGCTGGGCCGTGGCCACCCCTGAGTCTTCTTTGTTGCTCTTCTCTGTGTCATTCGCATCATCAGATGCATGTGCCTCATCTTCGAAGGAGATGAGATCAAAATAGTCCATGTCCTTGATAGAGCGGCCGAACTGGCCAACTTCGAGGGCATTGATGGTGCCGTTGACCTCGCCGAGAAGAAGGCTTGTGTAGTCAGGACTGAATGCACCGGACATGACCCCGGAGTTTAACTGTACAACATCTCTCACAAAAACGTCGTCCGGGGCCCGGTAAGGATCCCAGGTTTTGACGACGCCGTCTGACGAACCAGTATATAACCTTCTGCGGTCATGCCCCCATGAGCAGAAGCGAATACCGGTGTCCAAACGTTCTCTCGACGCGGGATCGTCATCGCCCAGCTCCATCAACGGTTCTCCGTGTACGAGAGAATAGAGGTGGTCTTCGGGGCGTGGCTGCCGGATGTCCCAGACGTATGTTTTCCCGTTTGTGCACCCGGCTATAATGAGGTTATCATCGTAAGGGCAGAAAAGTACGTCGTTCATATCGAGAGCTGGGCAGTCCAACTCCAACGACATGCCGTATCGTCCAGGGGCCCGGATATCGTAGAGTTTGATTACAGAGCGAGTGCCGCGATTGACGTTTGTGCCGGCTACACACCCAACTGCGAATAGTGGTGCCTTCCATCTGTTCGAGTTCCATGCGACATCGAAAACATTCCGTGTTTCAGGGAATATTGTCATCTGAGCACCGGTACGAACATCCCACAAGCACGTGTCGCCGCTTGTTAGTTCCTCCCTCTTCGTCGAGGCGAATCCCGCTAGTAGGTATTCACCAGACCAGTCGAAGCGAATAGCTGAAGGGTATATGTCATTTTCGGGCCTTTCTGCCGCTTTCCTGGAAGCGAAGCTGTGCACGACCCGCTTCAGTTTATTACCATTTTCGTCGAAGCGCTCTGATGACTCGGCATTGAGGAGGTAGGGATTTATCACCCTGATCGAATTTTTTTCAGATCGTTGGCAACCTGTAGCGAGGAGACCTTGAGGGCTGACAGAAATGAGATCAACTTTACTCGCATGGCGAATAGCAGGACGCCACAATTCTGGTTGTTCAGTGTCGTAAACGTCGTAAACCCGCACGACATTATCGTATCCAGCCGTGAATAAAAGCGAGTTGTCAGGTGAAAAGGCAACCATTGAAACAGTCTGAAAAAGTCGATGATCCTGGGTGACGTGCATTGAATGACTCGAATTCACGCCAGATTCTGGCCGCTCGCGTTCAGTGTAGTGATCAGGGATCTCGTACAGCATTTTTCGTGAAATGTCTCCAAAAAGAAGATTGTTGGGCCTGTTGTATTGCATGCTGTCAGAATCGACTAGGCAAGCAGAGCCGGCGGCAAATTGAGTGCCATTGGGCGCCCAAGCTATGGTATTGACATCGCCAGAAGTGCCGGTAAATGTCAAAGAAGGTCCAATGCTCTCGACAATTGGCGTCTGAAGCTGGATAGCCCCGCCTTTGGAATAGTCCCTCCGGGTTGTTCTCATGCCCAGCTCCCGGTTTCTGAGTACTGAACTGATAGTCGACGAAGAATACTTCTGTCCACCGAGACGCAGCACCCCCGCCTTCGGCATTCGGCCGTCCACCGCATCTCTCAAGAACGCTTCAATACTCTCCTTGGTACGTTCTGGGAGAGAACTCCGTGCCTGGCTTGCAACCCTAAGGATCTGGGGCTCCGTTAAATTCTTTAAGATCGAGCCGGTCGTACCAATGGATTTTGAGGTCACGACATGCTCGATGCTCTTCAACTCTTCCTTGGTGAACGGGATGTGGACTTTTGTTCCCTCCCAATCTTTCAATTCTTGCCACTCGCCCTCTTCAAACCCACCTCTCAGAGCGAATCGTTCGTGATAGGATAGATATGGCTTGTATGAGCGGGACTTTCTCGTACTAACAGGTCCTCGGACTGTTCTCGCGCTCCTGCCTCTTATCTCAGTTCCAAGGAATCCAGCAGTTTGCACACTGGGATGCCCTTCTGTGGAAGGCTCCTGCGGCTCCGTGTTCGAGGGAGATTCATGCTCAAACGCGTGAGTATAATAATCTTTAGAGTAGTAATTCGTCGGCCTTTGTGCGGCACGCCGTTCCCTTTGTAATGTGACCATACCGTCTGCTGTAGCTGGTAAAGGGGAATCGAATCCTGTAGAGAGTCTGGTAATTGTGATCGGTGGCAGTGGTACTGGGCGCGCTAAAATTTCGGCGTGCTTCTCAGGTTGCAATACATGTGCCCACTTTGAGCTCTGAATGATCTCAATTGCGTGTGCCATGTCATATCCGTATTTCAAGTGATTGCAGTACCTGGTGTTTGCAGCACCTTGACTTCTTCCCGTTAGCACATGGGCAATCTGTTTGAAGCCCCACTCTAGCCCATGCTTCAAGTAGACTATCACGCTGTCTTCCTCCAGCGTCCAAGGTGGGTATCTGGGCTTTCCCTTTCCCAAACTGGAGGGATCTGACTGAGGGGAATTGACAGCAGCGCATTGTGCCATCGAAGGACCAGCAGAACGCTCAGAAGAAACAGCGACTGGAAATGAGGAAGCAGGGTTCGTAGGAGAAGAATAAGCAGCATTGGGGCGGCCCGACGTAGGAGCCGGATGTCGGAGTGAAGGGTTGGTGGATGGCATGGAAGGAAGTGGGATAGGTGTGACGCGGAGCGGCGGTGGAGCAGTAGGTCTGGAGATCGTGGTGGGACGCGCGGGCGGCGGATGAGAAGCATAGGGAGGCGTATATGGACTGGAAGTGTCAATAAAATTGGTAGGCCGAGGCAACGGGAGCCCGTGCGGATAGTCCTGGGGGACCATAGATGCACTTTGCGGCATGTTCCTGGTCTGCGCCGGCGTTTGGCTGGACGAGTAGTACGCTGCGCCAGACCCTGGAGTACGAACGCCATTGCCGTATACGGACGCTGATTGTGTTGCCGCTGGCCTGCTGAAAGTGTCTCCTTCTTGCTCCTCCGTCAGCCTATTTTTACTTGTGTTGATTGTACCAGCTTTTATAAACGAGCCACCTAATCCCCTCAGCTTCGCCAGCTTTTCTAGGGTGGTCTTTCTGAATGGCGCGAAACCCAAACGATTGACATTGGTCGGGGCCGGTTGCTGTTTTGTAGGGGAAGCTGGCGGGCATTTGCGGAGGGAAGCTCGTTCATGCGGAGACGCCTGGGTAGACGTACCATGATTCCCGCTCGAGATGGCTTTCGTCGATGGAGTCGAGCGCGGTCGAAAGCTTTTAAGCAGCGCAGTGGTGTTCTCGCGGTCGCCATCGTCTCGTATGTGCTGGGTCTTTTGGCGTTTTGCAGGTGATTCGCGAAAAGGTATGTGCGAGAGCGGGTGAGAAATGTGGTGATGAGAGTTCGGGGAGTCTGCAGCTGGCTCAGGCTCAGGGCTGGATGTTAGGTCTACAATCTCCACCCTATGATTACGGAGATTACGATTAGCGATTGCGCGGGGTCTGCGGGAGGTGAGATCGCGTATGTACATGGTGGGAAATCGCTGGCGTCACCGTCAGTGCATGCAAAGGACAGAAGCGCATGCTGACGATGCGCTGGTTTTGGAACTGTGCCGGTCTGCGCAAAGCAAACAAAGCTCGGTACGAGTCCCGAACAGTCGCGGGCGTGGGGGTGTGGATGAGCGGAGGAGGGTGTAGCAGATAATCGGCGAGTAGGTAGTCGCGAACGCGCGGAGACGCGATGAGGTCCGCGCCACCGCGCCCGCCGCATGTGGAGCTGTCAGCCATCCACACTTTCACTGTGGCGCATGAGTCGCGCGTGCCACAACGCTCGCCAAAAGCTGGACAGTACAATTATGAACTCGTAAAGCAGCGAAAGAGCCTGCACGCTGCCCGGGAAAGAAAATGACAGCAGAACGACCATTCCCAGAGGCACCAAACCGATCGCGCCCAAAAGTGTCCACGCCTCTCCAGTTTGCACCGCCGACTGCGGTGGGGATATCGTCGGAAAAAGAAAAGGAAACTTGTACATGATTTGTTTAGAGAGTGGCTGTGGAAAAGTAGTACTGATCCCACAAGTACTCGTAGTCCTCGATGATACCGCCGGCGATGTCAATCAGCGGCTTTCCCCGAAGTTTCTTCGTCAAAGATTGGATCCAGGCCCTTATTCTAGTTAGTATCACGACACAGCCTAGAGATTGCAGCACTCACTTCGTAACGTTCTCATAGAAAGCGCCCCTCAGAAGCCACCAGCCCATGCCCCAACCTCGCTTTCGCAGCTCCTCCCGCTCCAGACCAGTAAGGCCGCGCAGCCCGCCAGCTAGCCTCTCTTGGAAGTCCTTCTTTGCGAGCTGCCGGGCACCGTACTCAATACTCACGCCCAACAGCCACGGCCTCCAGCTGTTTCCTTTCTTGGAACACCAGTGCTGCATCGCCAAGGCGTAGATGACCGGCCGAAAGATGTACAATACTTCGGCAAGCTCGCCAACTCCGGTAACCCTGTGTAAAAGAGCCTTCGGTGGTTTGATGTCGTCCGCAGTGAGAACCTTGGACAGCAGGTACGACGAAATATCGTGCGAGTCGGGTAAGGATGGAAGCGACAGGCCCGTCCGCGGCATAGTCCAGCTCGCATCATCGCTTCTTTCAGTCTTGGGGGTTTCGGTGCCATCGAAGGACGAGCCGTCTTGATTCTCCTCCAAGGTGCTTGGATCGAACTCACGCTGCGGGAGCGGCGGGCTGAGCAGTGGGCGCGAGTTGGTCAGGCGCAGCAGCAACAACCTGCAGAAGGCCTTTACGGCCTCGAGCAGCACGATCACCCTCCATCGCGCCTTTTCACCTTTTCTCTTCGCTGCCATTTCCCATAGCAGCTCCGTGTACTGGATCATCTGCAGGGTCAAGGCGATGCGCTTGTACGTAGGCGACTTATCGGTCCAGAAACGCGTGTAGCGGCTGTGGGGCGTCGGGCGCGGGCGCTGCTGCGGGGGCAGGCGCGCAACAGCTTTTGCGAGGAGGGAGTCATGATAGAGCGACAGCAGCTGGACGCCACTGTAGACTGCATTGCTACACTTCAGCACGGCCGCATGCGACCACGATAGGAGGTGGACTGACTTGATTCTGATGCGATTTCAGACTCGCGGAAGCGACCTACGGAGCTCGGTCAGCGTTGGCTGCACACCAGTGCGCGTACGCGACTGCGCATACCAGGAATGATGTAGGTCAGAGACCGCAGGGCCGACTCGATCTGCGAGACGGCGCTGGCGTTCTTGGTGATAAAGTCGCTGTATTGGGCCAGCCATTTTGGAGGAAGCGACAGCGCTTCAGACACCTTACTAGATGCCTGCTTGCAGGAATCCATCACATGGAAAGGCGGAGAAGCAATGCGAGGAGGGAATGAATCAAAGAATCGAAGTGGAAGCACGAGGGAGTGCTGTGAGAGTGCCGCAAGCCACCGAGACTCGGTGATCATGACGCCTTGCCCGGGCCGAGGTCCCTGACATCGTCTAGCGTCGCCTCGTGACAGCGCGCCAGCGCGCGCCATATCGCGTCTTCCCGTATTTTGACCCGCTCCACACAACTTAAGCCGCCCTTGCAGTCCCAGGTAATTTAAAGGTCCAATCCCGTCACCTTCGCCGCGATTCGTTGTGGAAACTTCATCATTTCAGTATCAAAACAATACCAGAAAGACACCGACCTTCCCTTTTGGGGGCTGACAGTGCAACATGAAGTCTAGAAGCATACACCGTTATCAGGCAGCAGTACAGCACGCCTCAAAACAAAGGCTATAAGGCGCGTCGAAAGCTTTTGGAAGAGTTGTCCCCCTTCCTTCTCACCCACCCCCGCTCCAGACTTCAAAATGGCCAGTCAGACCGAGACCATTGTCTCGTTGAAAGCACCGCTTCATGAGAGCAAGGCTCTGGTTGAGTCAGTCAAGACATACGTAGAGAAGTATATGTCTCGCTACGACGCCAGCCATGACTTCGACCACGTCCGCCGTGTGCTAGGGCTCGCAAAATACATTCTTGCCGAAACGCAGAAGAGTGGCCAGAATGTTTTTGACGAGACTGCAATTTACCTTGCTGCGTAAATCAACACCCCCAGACTTTCAGGACTTACAGACTAACATGCGCTTACCATCAGGCTTGTCCACGACGTCGGTGACCACAAATACCTACAGCCTGGCGAAGATGCCGAGACGCAGATCATGAGCGTCTTGTTGGAGCGCGGAGCGTCACCTGGTCTGGCGTCCAAGGTGCACACAATCGCAAAGAACGTGTCCTACACGAACGAGCTTAAGGACCCTGCAAAAGTTCGGCAGGTCTTACTGGAGCACCCTGAACTCGCCATTGTCCAGGATGCCGACAGGCTTGACGCCATTGGTGCGATTGGTGTCGGGAGATGCTTTACCTTCGGAGCTGCGAAAGCAGGCCGAGGCATGCAAGGAGCGGTAGATCATTTCGAGGTCAAATTGGAAAGGTTGGAGGCTATGATGAAGGTAAGCGGCCATGCTGATGTGCAAACTGCAAGCTAACAGCAGTAGACCGAGACGGGAAGACGGCTTGCCAAAGAAAGAACCGAGAGACTGAAGATGTTCAGATCGTGGTGGGATGAGGAGCGAAGTTTCGCGGAGGCATGATGCTTTCTGTATCTAACGAGCTTTCGGGTATCGTTTTTTGTACTCGCTCGACAATAGACGTCATTCGTACAGCTCCGTGTGAATACGCTGTTCCGGGCTCTAGAGTGAAGAAATGCCGGAGCACCTTCGCGCGTAAGCCGAGGCTGGTGTTTGAAGCCCGGAGTATTTTGGGAAGGGAAAGCTCCGAGTTGAGGGACCATGGACGTTAGGCAAGGTAGTGCGACAACGGCGCGCATGCACTGTGCGGTTGGTGTGGTGTGTTGCAGAGCGCATGCTCCGATCTGATTCGACACGGCGAAAGCGTCGGACGGACGAGCTCCATGGAATCTAGGGGCCGTGTTATCTACTGCCAGCAATAGTCAGCGGTCAACCCAGCCGCTGTGCGCCAAGCCTTGCATCAGCAGCGACCACGAACCCCGGCTCCGCCCATCAGCCCTCCGCCTCCCTCTCGCTCTCCACTCAGTCCTACGCCCGCCTCCACCTCCGCGCTCGCTCCCTTCTCCAACACACGCCGCTTCTTGCAGCGCTCAGTCGCCGCTCAGTCGCCCTCGTACGCCGAACAGCCAACTAAGCTACGCCTCCCCCGCCGCGTCTCCTCCCATGAGCCTGTCGCGCGCTATCTAATCACAATGTTCTGTCTGCGGAGCTGGATACCTATACTCTTCTTCCTGTAAGCCGCCTCCTCTCCGCCTCTGTCGGCACCGCCTGACTCGTCTGCGCATAGCACCAACGCCTCGCCTGTCTATCTCGTCCTCTTCATCTCCGCCACTTATTTCCTGAACCGGCCCTGCGTCTACTGCAGCCTGCTCCTCGCCATTTTGGTCATCGCCCTCTTCGATTTCAACACCAGCTGGTTCGAGCCCAACGGCCGCTATCATTCCGACGCCGACGCCGCATCTGCGCACGAGCCTTATGTGCCGCCGTCCAATGCCTCCATGGCCTTAGACGTAGCCATGGAGACGGTGAGCCTGCTGGCAGGAACGGTGAACAACACGGCGGGCGCGCTGGTTTCGGCGGCCATGGACGGCATCAAGCGCAAGCGCGGCACACCGGACGCGGCAGCTAGCGTTGCCGGCGCCTCGGCCGACTGGGGGAAGGGTCTCTTTGCGAGGAAGGAGTGGAAGGTGCCGTGCATGGACGTCATTGTTCGGCTTTGAGTCTTCTCGTTTTAGCCTCGGCTCTCTTTTTGGCAGAGAATGAGGTTTGGATTTCCGGGTCGTCTCTTTCTCCGCTCCATCTGTCGATATTGGCATCTCTTGCAATGGCGCTGTCAGGGTAGGTTTCACCGGGGCAACCACGCACACAGGGATTTACGAGGTTTGTGTTTTCTCGGGTTGCATAGCGTTGGCGTTCCTGGTAGTGTTATTGCCCCCCTCTTTCTTGGAGGATTTTCTCTGTTCTCTGGACACATTGTACAGCATCCGCTGCATGGACTCGCCGCTGATTTCAGCCAACTGACAAGTACACCCACAAATGAGATACTTTTTGATCGTCACATCATCAGTCCTCGAAACTCTGCTTTGTCTGTTTATGGATCGGTTGAGATCTACCGCCACAATCTAACCATAGCCAAAACTATCATTTCTCCTGGCACTGTCTACCGTGTTGAGGCATGGTTATCCCCCAGTTTCGGGGCCCTACTATACCTTGGGTCAGGTCAGACTCGGGTAAAAATTGCCTACATAATGACCACGGTCGCCACTACTCGCACCTCTCCCCGAAGGTTGCCGACGGTGTTCGCCTGGTCCTACGCTTCTTGAGAAGGACATGGACGATCCAAACAACAGTGAGCAGTTCATGCCTCACCTCCGATGCCACTGTGACTGACTCTAGGATGTCTAGCAACTGCCATGGAGAATGCACGCCTTCGTCGCGCGTTGTTTCTGAAATTGACCATACTTTCAGTTGTCTCCGTCACGTCCATGATTCCAATTTTGTTTCCTGGTCGCCCCGGGGGGTTTCTCCTCGATCCCACATATAGGCAGCTTGTTGCATCGCTTATTTGGGATTACACGACTATGCAAGCATGCTTAGAAATCCGGCTCTATCTCCAGGCTCATGATCAAGATAGATGGAGCAAAATCGTTTGGATCTTTCAGATACTTGTTTCAGTGGTGGGCAAATCGACAATGGCTCATAAAAGTCTTTGGACTCGTGTATTGTCCCCTCTGGGTCAGGGAGAGAGATGATACTATAAGTACCTTATTACCTTAAGGCTACAGGACATCGTCTCCTACCGTTCATGTCCCGCTTGGCGTACAGGAAAACATTCACGAAAGAGGCACAAAAGACAGTTGTCACACTCTTAACGCCGTCTATTCGAGGCAATGTGGCATCTATAGTCTATTTCAACGAGGACCCCAACGCCGTGCAAATGCTTGCGTATGCGCGCAAGAGAAAGACAAGGTGTGCAGACATCCAATGATCAGAAGGAAAAGGAACAAATTCAGACCCCGTCGGCCCCCGCTGAATAGTGAACAGGGATTACCCTCTGACGATTGCTCATTCGCTCTTGTTATTTTAGGCGCAAGTACCAATGTATGAAAGGCCAAAATGGAGAAAGGTCAAAGCAAATCTTAGGAGTCAATGCCTTTGAGCCTCCGGTAGATCTTCTTGTGCTGTTCCAAGAAAAGGAAGGTAGCAATGGTGTGTGGGCCCAGGCGGATGAAGCTGGGAACCCAGCCACGGAACATCCAGCCGAAACCCTCAATGCGGTTGATATCAACGAGCAGCTTCGCCAAGCTCTTACTCTCACCATGAGCACTCATGACACGAGTCTTGATCACATCCACCGGAGAGCAAACAGTTGTAGCGACGAAACCGGCAGCAAAGCTGGCGGCGAAATGGGTTCCCAGGCCGTCCTTGAGTGGCGTATATTCCAAGATTAGGCGCTTGAAGCCATCGTACGAGGCCAGTTGCGAGGCCGTCATGAGAACAGCACGCATGCTGTTCGGCCAAACTCCGCGGAACAAGCTCTTCGCGCCCTCCTCGCGCGTCATCCGGATCAGCCCGTCAATGGCATTTTTATAGTTGCGGCGGTTGGCAGGCGGCAGAGCAGCGTCGTGCTGCATGCGAACGTTCAGCACATCGGCTGGGTTTCCGACAATACCGCCCAGAAAACCGGAGGCAGAGGACAGGGCGATCAGCGTGGGCATGGAGGGGGACGAGGTAGGGGTGGTCATGGAGGTCTTGAGCTGCTCATAAATGCCGAAGCGGGTTGTGCTGTAGGTAATCTGGCGCAGGAGGGAGGCAGACAACTATACTGCAAGTCAGTTAAATGGGCTATGAGGGTGGGCAGAGAGCTGGTTAAGTGGTCTGAGGAATTGAGGTCGCTTGAATTGGAGAAGTAGAAGTCGGCCCGCGCAAGGCAATGGCACGGCTGTGACTGTCAGACTGCAAGACCAGCTAGACACACTCGATCTTCCCGCTCACTGGGAGTGGTAACGTACCCCGCGATACAGTCCAGTCACACCGTCGGTCTTCGCGACGTGAACGAACATCTGCAGCATGTTTTTCCGGGCGCCATCGTGAGGCTGCGTCTGGAGGCGGACCTACAAGCAGCGTGTGAGCGAGGCTTGGTGATTGCGCGGCGCATGGCATACCTTGACTGTGGTGTCGCAAAGTTAGCCAGAGTTGCAAGCGGCTCCGGTATCGCAGTACTCACTAAGGTCGAGCGGATGTGTCACGCCGGCAGCGAAAGAGCTCGCAGACCCTCCAAACCAGAAGGGATAGCGCACCGGCGCCTTCTGGATGTCCTTGCTCTTAGTCGTCTCCAGGGCTTTGGCGGCGGCAGCCGAATTGGCGGTGGTGGTGGTGGTCGCCATGCTGGGTGGTAGATGGGTCCAATCTACAGCACGCGCAGCCCTATCCTCGGCCGGAATGCAAGGGTATTAATACGCGGAGGAGGGAGCAAGAAAACGCGGAGAAAGCAAAAGGGTCCAGGCGGAAGTGAGCGCGAGGGCAATGGGGGTCCACTTGGCCGTGATTAGGTGCTCTGGGCCGAGCCAATCGTCAGCCAAGGCTTTTTTTCGCCGGCTTTTGTTTTGGCCGCCGCCCCATCCATTGCGCCCCAAGCGCAACCGCGGTCGATCTTCAACATCCGCCGCGGCTGACTCCGGTCTCCAGAACTTCGCCCAAGATGAGGCTACCCGTGGCTTTGCATCACTTGGCCGTGCCAATTGCTTCCGCTCGGCCCGGTTTGCTGGCACGCCGAGCCCGCCTTGGCTTCTCCGCCTACCGATGGTCGTCATCTGCCGCAGGTATGTCTGAGTGGTTGCTTTCAGCTCTTTCGTTAGTCTTGTTTTTCTCCTCATCACTAGCCCGCATGTGCTTTGAGCGCTGTGGACGGAGAAAATCATTTTGCCCGAAATACAGTCAATTCCTTTCGTCCGCACGCCTTGAACTTTAGTCAAACACCTAACCTTGCACTAGGGCAGGCCTCAAAAGCCATAACGGTAGAGGGCCGAACATATCAGACAGACGAGTGGATGAACACTCCGTCAAGCATCCTTGAAGCTGTTTCTCGCCGGTTACATCTCCAGCCAGATCATCCCATTTCCATCACTCGCCAGCTTATCGAGTCGCGCTTCCCTGGCTACCAGTACCACAATGACCTCTTCCCCGTTGTGAGCGTACACCAGAACTTTGACTCCCTTGGCTTCCCCGCCGACCACCCTGGCCGCAACCGCAGTGACACCTATTACATCAACAAAGAAACCGTCCTGCGCACCCACACGTCGGCACACCAAGCCGACACCTTCCGCGCTAACACTTCTCCTGGTTATCTCATCTCTGCCGACGTGTACCGCCGCGATGCTGTTGATCGGAGCCATTACCCCGTGTTCCACCAGATGGAGGGCGCCATGACCTGGGACAAGAACCAATTCGACGGGTACGGTTCTCTCGCCGACCGTATCTGGGCAGACGTCGAGAAGCTCCCCAAGCACGACATCAAGGTCGAAGATCCCAACCCTACCACTCACCCAGAGCGTAATCCTCTCCAACCAGGACATGACGCCGCTGCCGTCGACGCCGTCGCTACGCATCTGAAGCGTAGCCTCGAGAATGTCGTCGTCGAAATCTTCGCCCAGGCCCGTAAAGCTGCCGCTGCGGCAGCCTTGTCCCCCACCGTTGCTGCTGAACTCTCTGCCGAAGCCGAAGAGCCCCTCCGCGTGCGCTGGGTGGAAGCATACTTCCCTTTCACCTCTCCGTCCTGGGAGCTCGAGGTCTTCTGGCAAGGCGATTGGCTTGAGGTCCTCGGATGCGGCGTGGTTCAGCAAGCCATCCTCAACAACGCTGGCGTGCCGGATCGCATCGGCTGGGCTTTTGGTATTGGCATCGAGCGTATCGCCATGCTGCTCTACTCTATTCCGGACATTCGTCTATTCTGGAGCAAGGACCCTCGCTTCCTCAACCAGTTCAAGCGCCCTTCCGAGGGTGCGATCGACAGCGCGACTGGCCTGAGGGACTGGGGGATCGGCCGTTTCCAGCCCTTCTCGAAGTACCCGGCCACCCCTAGAGACGTGGCGTTTTGGCTGCCTGGTAAGGTGACGCCGAAGAAAGGCTCGGCGCCCAGCTCTGCGGGGGGCCTTGTCACGCCGCAGCAGGATGAAGCGCCGACGATGCACGAGAACGATGTGATGGAGGTCGTGCGCGAGATTGCGGGCGATGTGGTCGAGGATGTGAGGCTGATCGACGAGTTCGTACACCCAAAGAAGATGCGCAAGAGCTGGTGCTACCGCGTCGTCTACAGGAGCTTGGAACGCACGCTTACGGGTGAGGAGGCGAACCAGTTGCATGAGCAGGTGAGACGTCGGCTGGTGGAGAAGTTCGATGTGGAGCTGAGGTAAATGTTAAAACCTGTATGATTAGCGCTGTGTATGTATTGTGTATGTGGGAACCAAAAGCTCTTCTGACTAAACTGCTGTATGCAATACAATTCAGCAACCCGATACATCTAATTCCATTTCCCCCTTACCCGTCATATCTCTACGCTTTCTTCCCTCCCCTGTTTATCATTCTTCAACCCGCTACTCCACACCAGACTGAAAGCTAACATTGCACCTCCGCGGATACGTAAGCACATCGAATATCGACCCTCGTATACCCTGACCATCTACCCAAGAAGCAGAATGACTCGCCAGGCTTAGCTCCCACCCTCACCGCCGGCGCATGGTCCTCCACGAACACCCGGCCAAAGCTCCCATCGCGGGAGAGCTGCGCTATGAATCGTTGCCCGCGATCCCGCCAACCGGAGCAACTCCTTCCGCGAGCCAACAAGGCTTATTTCCCCGCTTTTTTCTGCAATAATAGAAAAAGAAATATTTTTTCCGGATCGCTGTGGAGATCAGCGTCAGCTGCAAGCAAACCCCAGAAGAGGAAAGAGACGTGGATGACCCCGCCTGATTGGTTGACGCATGCGAGATGATCACAGATGAGCGGCGTAAGCACTTAAATCCCACTTTGTCCCGCTCCGCAATTTATAGCCGACGTGGATCATTAATGGTAGGGCAGTGTAGCCGGAGGCTAGCGTGAGTTTGTCTTTCTGTATAGCAGAAGCATTTCTAAGCATGTGTTGGACGCTTGGCGCAATTGCTTGGACAGAGTTGTTGAGTTAAATGTCGCCACACGACAGTGGTGAAAATACTAATGCACGTAAAGATTACTCCAACATTGCTGTCTGATGTTCGACATAGGGCTATCGTCATCCTGTGTTCTAATGACTTGCTGTTGTTCGCGCTTGCCTTCGAACGTAGCACTTATCACTATATATGTACACACACATTTTAGGGTGCTTATTTTGTGTTCATATTGACAGCCACTGCGGGGGCAACACATCAAAGATCTGACACATAAGCATAAGCACGAGTAAGAGTCTGAACAATTGGTTTCATTCAATTCGTCACTATATGATCATGCATATCGAAAATCTTAGGCCGTGTCAGCTCAACCCGCTGTCAGATGCAAAAGCAACTTCCTGATTCCCATGTGATCTTCGTCCAGTTTATTTTACTTTTTTTTCTCCTTTAATTTTCCTATTCGGACTAATTTAGACCTTCTTCTTCAAGAAGAGAGTCTGGACGTTGCAGTAGGCCTTCATGCCACCCAGACCCCACTCGAAGCCAACACCGCTCTCCTTGTGGCCGCCGAAGGGAGCGTGGGGGTCGAGCTCGAGGTGAGTGTTGATCCAGACGCTGCCGGCGTCGAGCTGGCGGGCGATGCGCTCGGCCTGGGCGAGGTCGTTGCTCCACACGGAGGCGCCGAGACCCATCTTGGTGTCGTTGGCGCGGTGGATGACCTCGCTCTCGTCGCTCCACTTGAGCAGCGGCACGATGGGGCCGAAGGGCTCCTCGGTCACGATCTTGCTCGTCTCGGCCGGGTTGTCGATGATGGTCGGGGTGATGTAGTAGCCGCCCGTCTTGTCGTTGACGCCGCCGACGGCCACCTTCATCTTGTGCTCGTGCACGTCCTGGAAGAAGCCCTTGACGCGCTCGTACTGCATGGCGTTCTGCACGGGGCCGAGGAAGGTGTTGGGCTCGGTGCCGTTGCCGAGCACGAGCGTCTTGGTGTACTCGACGCAGGCCTTGAGGAACTCGTCGTAGATCTTCTCGTGCACGTAGATGCGCTTGATGGCCAGGCAGATCTGGCCCGAGTTGAGGAAGGCCAGGGTCGCAACCTTGGGGGCTGTCGCCGCGATGTCGACGTCGGAGCACACGATGGCCGGGTCCTTGCCACCCAGCTCAAGCGTCACGCGCTTCAGCGTCTTGGACGCCGACTCCATGACCTTCTTACCCGTCGCCGTCGAGCCAGTGAAGGAGATCTTGGCCGGGCCCGGGTGGGCCGTCAGCCACGGGCCAAGGTTGTCATCGCCTGAGAGGGCCTGGATGACGCCAGGCGGGAAGAAGCGAGTGGCCAGCTCAACCATCTTGAGGTCGCAGTAGGGGGTGAAGGGCGAAGGCTTGACGATGATGGGGTTGCCCGTCATGAGCGAGGGGCCGATCTTGCCGCAGGCCAGGACAATGGGGAAGTTCCACGGCACAATGCCGACAACAACACCCAGGGGAGTGTAGCGGACGATTGTCTTCTTCTCGTCATCCTCGCTCACGCTGTCCTCCTTGAGCTCCATGTCGGCGAAGGTGTGCAGGAACAGGCCGGCCGTCTCGACCTCGTTCAGGGCCATGGGGATCTGAACACTTCAAGTCAGCACGTGGGATTCGCAGCATGGGCTCCTCTGATACGTACAGGCTTGCCCTGCTCCTTGGTGAGCAGCTGGGCGAACTCGTCCTTGTAGGAAATGAAGGCGTCAGCAAAGGCGTGGAGAGCCTTGCTGCGCTCGGCCCAGGTCGTGTTCTTCCACGACTTGAAGGCCTCCTGGGCAGCGTCTACTGCGGCGTCGACATCCTTGGGAGTGGCGACAGGCACATCGAACAGGGGCTCGAGAGTTGCGGGGTTGATGCCCTGGCGCACCTTCTCGGTGGTGGTGAGCTTGCCATTGATGACGTTCTGGAAGGAGGTGAAATCGAGCTTGGGAGCAGCCATGGTTGCGGGAAGATTTGAAAACGGAGGGGGTATCTCTGAGAAGGAAGATGGATGGGACGGGACAAAGTGGTCCGCAAAAAGGGTCCTCTTATAATCCTTCAGGAAGCTGTCGTCCGCTACTATCCGCGCTAGGACCTCGGCCCAGAACGGCCATGGTGGGGCAACTTGCCCCCAAACCCACAAGTGAAATCGGTGGTTTGCCGTAGTTCTCACGGCTGTTGCAGCGGCGCGGGGCCCTGATTTCGAAGGGGGCCCTGCGGGGTACGGAGATCTGATACCCCAAGATGTGCCAAGATGGCGCGAGGCCAATCAAGACGCGCGAAGAGTCATGGTCCGGGGCGTGCGCTGCGTCCCAGCGCGTGCCGCCTGGCCCAAAAGCGTAAAGACTGCGGCGGTGCGTATGCACGCTGTCGCGCAGGACATTGGCAGTCGTCAACGCTTACACAGCTGGAACCAAGGCCGCGGTGTAAAGTAATCACCGCTGCAATTCCGCATGCGGAATGTGCTGCTCTGATAGATCGACGAGCTTGTTGCGTGCAGTCAGCAGCATCCTCTCAGATTGTCGAGCTAGATCGCGCCCGCGGGCAGATTACCCGTCTCGCCTGCTGCGCCTAAGCAGCCACAGCGCTGCCCGTTAACTCCGCCTTCTTCCGGCGAGCAAATGCTGCAACGGGCAATCCTCAGGACAATGCCTGTCGCGTCGTACCTTGCGTGCGCTTGCAAGGTCCTCCCCGTGGGGCTTCGACGATGCTGTGCTTCCGCTTGCCCTCCGTCGGTGCCGCAACTCTAGCAGAAAGGCAACACCTCGTCAGTTGACATCACAAATCGTATGATGGGCCCTGCGGTGTCCAAATGCAGCCGGCCGTTGTTGCGGCTCCGCGACCTCTTCCTTTGGCGCGACGCCTAGCCGAGTCAGCCCTCCCTGCGAGGCGAGCCGCCGACGTGCCAGACTGGGACATAAGCTCCACCGCATGACCCGCAACGGCCATCAGAAAACGGCGACAGACAGCCCCAGCTCCACGATTCCGGGAATTGGCCTCAACATGAAGAACTCCGTACGCCCGCGTCGCAGACGGACGGAGGAGTCTGTTTTTTGCGCCGCTCTCTGCGGAACATGCTCTCTTTTGGTTGCGACACATATGCTTTGGCACGACGTTGTATACAGGTTGTCTTGCTGCTCCACCTGGGGCCACGCCCATGCTCACTCGCATGGGGTTTCTGCTGAGCCCCTCAACACCATGCATCCCATCATACACGCCTCTAAGCGCGGTGGCAAACAAGCCCACCCACACCCCTGACCGACCCAGTCTTTGACAACGGTGCGGCTCCGGAAAAGCAAGCACCTCGCCTTTCGGCCGTGCCGACATAACGTGGATGATGGGAATCTGCACTGACCCCGGATCTCCACCTCTTATCGTTTTGTCATAAGGCCCAGCCTCGAATCTTTCAATCCACTCGATAAGCATCGGTATCCCTCTATCTCTTTGTCTTCATGACGTCTCTTCCTCTGCCTCAATTCGCTCTATTTCCTCCTCTTCCACTTTTGACATGCCGTGATGCTAGAAGACATCATCTTGTCAAACAGCCCCTGCGTTTCGCTGATCTGTCTTTCTCTGCTTCTTCAGTCCTCTCACACCCCTATGTTTTCCGGCAAGTAGTCCATCGGACTTGCAGCGGCATCCAAGAATTCCCTCCACAGCACGACCTTTGTGCCCGTCTCGTCAAACGTCAGCGTCCAAATCATGTCGCATGCGTACTTGCCACCGACCGTGTCCGCCCTGGCCGTTAGCCAGAGGCACACTTTCCGGCCGGGCACATCGTCCACGACCTCGAGCACGTCGAGCGCGTAGTGCCTAAAGACGGCACGGTACATGTTTAGCGTGCGCTGGAAGCCGTCGGCATCCTGCGGCGTCTGGTTCAGGCTAGCGGGCAAGACCTCGCGCGTGAAGTTAGGCGCGCGGAACGACGCAATCGTCTGCGTCTCTATGTTGTTGCGGTTGAAGGCTGCCACAATCTCAAGCGCCGCGGCGCGCTGCTTGCTCATTGGCCCATCGTGACGATGGTGGTGCGAGCTGCCGCTGCTGCCGCTGCCGCTGCTGCTGCTGCTGCCGTCGTATTTCAGGGACCACGGGTTGCGCGACTTGGACGAGTATCCTCCGCCGGACGGTAATGACATGATGGCCGCTTCGTATGTGCTACTTTCGTTTACTCCTTTTGCCGTGTTGTTGGAGGCCGAGTTTCCGACGACGCCTGGCCAGTCGATACGGAGCTAGGCGCGGTGGCTGCGGCAGTGTTTCGAGTCGCTTCCTGGGAAAAGCCACACCAATGTGCTTGACGTGGGCTGGTATGCAACGGGATAGCGGCTGAGGTTCCGAGTGGACTGGGTTCTTGAACCTGTTCCTGCTCGTCGTAGGAATTCTTACGCTGCAGGGGACACTCTGCAGGCAGATTGGATGTTTCAGAAACGTGAGTGATTGCTTATTCCGGCTGTGCTACATGCGCAGCGACGAATTGCCCGATCTGGTGGTTACACAACCAGTGCGTGCAGCGTGGCAAGGGTCCGTCGCGTGAGAAAAGGCAAAAGCGGCGTGGTGTTTGTGCTTGATTGGCAAGGATTCAGTCCAAAAGACGACAGGTCGTTGAGGTAATGGCGTGAGAAAGGGAGAAGAGAGCGCAAATCGACAGGCAAAAGAAAAGAGATGAGCGAAGCAGGGATCCGGCGACAGTAGTATGGCAGCGGACCGGACGAGACGAATATATGGCCGGAGTGCAGCCCAGCGCTTGGAGACGGACCGGTCACCGGCACTGCTGTTGGCGTAGTGGTGTCCGTGTGCGCTTGTGCGCGCCTGCCGCTCATCATCAGCCAGACAGAAGGGTCACCGCCAGCGTCATTGCTGTCCAGCCAGGAAATTTCTGTGAGGCCGACGGGAAACGCGCCATCCGAGCCGTGTGCACCAGGAGGGACGCGCCGGCCAAAATCCAACGGAGCGCGGGTCCGACCTTCATGCGCTAGGCCAGTCCAACCTCCACTCACGTTGCTCGCAAACATTGTTCGCCCAGCATTGGCTGCTGAAGCTCGGTCATATCAAAGCCCGACGCGTCCCTGACGCAAAAAGGAGGGCGGGGCGAGCCGGCGCAGCCAGGAAAGCGCGGTGCGATTCGAAGCTTCTGGTGGCCTTCTGGCCCACATCCCCAGCCCAACGGTGAAACGTGCCCGCCGTTCTACCGGCCGCCTTGCCAGCCTTTCACCGCCGTCGCCAACCGGGCCGGCCTGCGTCTGATATACAACCGTCGAATTCCGACCCATCTCCGCGTATCGCACAACGCAGTCGCAGACGCCAGCCTGGTCACACAGGGCGTCAGCGATCCGCCATCGACCGGGAGATCGATGCGGCAATGCAATAACAGCCACGTAGTCGGCGGGCGAGATAGGGTGGGGAATTGTCTTTTGCTCGAGCCCTGACGATCCCCGGCGTTAGTGAGCAATGCTAGTCTCGGTGTAGAAATATCTCCTCGCGCTTCGACGAGCGCAGGACGTTAGTTGGCTGCATCGTAGGACCCTTTTCTTTTTGCTTTGTCGTTATCGCTTGTTGCTTGAGTGAAGGCAGCATCAATCCGGGGTCCCCATCCATAAGGCCAGCATCGAAAGCAAGCCGAAAGTATCCGGCGCCGAATATCTCGGTAGATTGGGCGTTTGGACCGCGTGGTCGACGGGGATGTGCGATCATGTGGTATGATAGTGACTAAACCTTGTACTCACGTCGAACCCGGTCAGAAAAATGTGCACGAGGTTCGTCGCTGCTGGAAGGGGAAAGTTAATCGCTGCGTCGACCAATCGGCGTCAACTCCCTTCGTGCCTTCCCTCCAACTGCCTGCCTTGGGTGCGCAGGTCGATGAGTATAATCGCAGACAAGCAGCGGTCGAAAGTGTATCTAGAACGAGGCACGTCGGCAAGCAGCTGATGAGTCGATGAGTCGATGAGTGCTGAACAAGAGGCCAATACAAGAAATGATAAGTCGTCAGGTGAGGGGAACAGTCTTGCTGAGCGCTGCTTACTTGATTTTCTGCTTTTGGCGAGAGCTCCCCGCAACCATCGCTGTTCACAGTCCTCGGGTAACAAGGCTAACCGGCACTTCGGTTGCGGAAAGAAGTCAGATGCATCGTACGACCGCAGTCATGCGCGTCATTCTCGCTGCATTGCCCCGGGGCGATTTCGTCCCATTGCTCGTGCTCACGGGATATGGGCCCGTACGCCCGGATGGAGGATTCGGGATTGTGGAGAGCTCCACAATGCATCTCCCGCGCCATATTCCTTTTGCTGCTGCACCCAGCAGCTGGAAGGCACCAGCTTGAAAAAGTCTGCACCAGGATCGTCGGAGATTTTCAACTGCCTGCGGGAGCACGATCCACTTTCTTCCTGCGGGCCGTTGTTTGCTAAATCCATATCACTCCACCATAGTCCTTCTCTCCCAAATGTCACTCCACCCAACCGTCAATAGTCAGACCCTCTCGAATATGTACCTGACGCCATTTCCCCGGTCCCCACGTGGCTATCGGAACCTGCCGCCTTCCGCTGTCTATATCGAACTATTGTGCCGATGATACCCATTGTCCATCTCCGTTGGAGCATCCCAAGGACCGCAGACGATCCACTCCCTCTCCGGGGTCGGCCATCGGTACCTGCGTCTTCTCCAGCCGACCATCTCCACTCCGCTCTGGCCGTGATCTCTAGGCCAAATTCTCGTACCTGCATCGCCCTTCTGCCTACCCGTTCCCACTTGCCGCCACGCCATCAATTTACCAAAAAAGACACAAGCCCACTTTATCAGACCCTTTTCCCGCCACATTTTTCGTTTCCCGTCAGCCGCTAACGTCATCGCCCCCTTTCCTTCCCTACCACGCATCCACGCTCGCATTGCCGCTTTCGTATCCGCTCGGCACCATGGGCGCGTGTGTGTAATACTCCTGCAGGACGCGCTCCGCGTACTGCAAATCGTCAACGCACATGCCGCCACCCGTGGGCCCAATGTGCGGGCAGTGCACCTCCGGCCGCAGGTGCACCATGTTCTCGTGCACCATGCGGCACAGCAGCGTGTCGCCGCCGAGCTCGTACGCCTTGCCGAAGCGCTTCGCCCGCGCCAGCGTCTCGTAGCACTCGCCAAAGTCGGCGTACTGTCGGGTTTCGGCCGTCGTGCAGTGGCGCTGCGCGATGGTGCAGATCGCCGTCGCCAGCCCGTCCGTCAGGGATGCCACGGCCGCCGTGTAATTGTTGCTGCCGCTCTTGCTGGCCACCGCCTCGATCGTGGCGTCCAGTAGGTTCGCGAACCACCGGTACGTGGCGTCGTACTGCCAGATCTGGCCCTGCTCGTTCCAAGTGATCCAACTGTCAATCTCCACCGGGAAGGTGCCCATGATGGCGCTCTTGAAGAAAACGATCGTCGCCGCCGCCGAGATATCCTGAGTGCCCGCGAAGTGGATGATCTCATACGACACGGGAACACCGAGCAGCGTCAAGCTGGTGCTGTTCGCGAGGTTGGCAAAGAGTCCGAAGAGATATTCGGTGTTGAGCTCCTGCCCATCGAATGTGCGCGTGGCGTCAACCCGGCCAAGAATGTCTGGCGCGAGGAGTGAGGAGTTGATTGACGCAGCCTGCGCGGTATTGTTGTAGACAAAGTTGTCCCAGAAGCGGACCTGGAGCCTGTAGAGTTCGTCCAAAGTGAAGTTGGCTCTTGTATTGGGACTGCTGTAGCCTGTGTAGGGTCGGAGCACAGGATGACTCTGGTCCATGGGATTTGCACAAGCCGCCAGCAGCACCGAGCAAACGACAAGGATCGAGGACCACATTCTCGACTTCACCCTGGTGGTAGTGCTTGTATGATTCTATCGTTCGTCCGTGGCGATGAACCTCGAGACTTGAAGTGATGGTAGATTCTGGTTTTGTTGGAGCCACGGTGCTTGAGACTTTGTCTTGAAGAAGGTAGGAAGAGGATGCGTGCCGATGCGTATTGAAGGCTGCACCTAGAGTTCGAGCTTTTCAACGCCAGCAAACTGGTGTTGAGGTTGATGCAGGTCATGCGCTATGATCCCTGTTGAACATGCACCTTAGAAGATGCGAAATGATCATGCGGCACCTCTAGCTCCTTCCATGAAGCTGTGACCATAGTATGAGGCCTGTATTTCTTGAAGAGACCGCCCGTTTGCAGAGATGACTATTTTGGAAGTGAAATGGGATTTTAGGGCAACATGCAGCTAACCGCTTAAGTTGATCCCGAGGTCGTACAACAACGAGCCCGTCGCTCACGCCCACATAGCGCTGCACTAACATCATTTGTGGTACGTCGTCGAAATTTTGCGATCTCCATCAAAGGTACACAGGTAGAGAAGCGGGACAAGTGGGTAGAACCAAGGCGCGAATGAAACTAGAAATGAGTGCCAAGCATACACTATTCTGAAGAAATTTCCCCCGGGGTGGCTGCGTTCGACGTAAGCGAGGGTATGTGCACCAAGAAACGGGGGAAGGCACAGATGGACGAAATGAGCAACCTCTCATCTTGTTCAACCTGATGTATTGTTGTGGGTCACGGTGGCACGAAACCAAATCAGCGCACTTGGACAACCTACCTATACCTGTCGTGTCCTTGGGCCCCACACCTGAGCTTTGGGCTACCAAAAATAGACGGTCCCTGGTCTGCACTCGTGTGCGTGCATGAAGAGAGGGATGCTGTCAACCGAAGAGAGAGCGGACGCGAAGTGCCTAGCCATGGAACCGCGTGGATGCGCCATGTGGGTGCGGGGCATGTACGACGTCGAAGAAAGGTCCTGCAACTCGGTACTCGTAATGACTTATTCAAAGGAACCAAGGGAGGAGGACCCAGGGACTCGTCATCGGTCGTCGGGCGCACCATCCAACTCCATGGCGCGCGGCCGGAGTGATCGTCGGCATGTTCCAGTCTGAAGCACGAGAGGTGGAACCACGGTTGAAGAATGAACCGTTGGAGGGAGCTGCAACGTGCTGTTCATTTCATGACCGAACACTGAGTCGGCGGCATGGAATATCCATGGAGGAGGCTACACGAGCATCTTGCATTGGGCGAGGGGACAGGTATATCGGGGGTTCCAGAGGCCTGATTGCAGGCGGCCCAAGAGAGCGGAGACGACAATTTGAGACAGGAGCAAAAAAAAGACAGGCAGGCGAGTGGCGGTGAGTTCGCCGCTGGAGGCGAAGGCGCCTCTATTGCAGACAAGACAAAAGAAAAGCGAGACGGCGAGCTGTCCGTTTCCGGCGCAACTGGCAGGAGAAACCAAAAGACAGGCGTGATGGGAGAGGTGAGGTTGGTGCGGTCGTTGCACGAACCTTTCGGGGAATTTACCTACGCCCCACGACAGCAGCATAGCACCAGGGCCGTTAAAGCAAGGGCTGCAGCCCAATCCCTGCCTCGCTAGGGACCATCACCCCCACATCTGCGCAGCAATGCCGCATGGGTGACGTTGCTTTTTAATCCGGAGGGCCCAGAGGGTCGACGGGCGGGCTGCAGTGATTCGTGGGCAGCGGCATGCTGCTTTTTCGTGCTCGAAGGCGTCGTGTGGCTGCGGCAGGCGTCCCATAGGACAAGAGGTGCAGCCGTCCGGACCTGTATTCGGATATGAGCAAGCCGAGAAGGGGCGTCGTCACCCGCAAGTTCCGCGAGAGTCGTCTGTGATCGGGAGATGGATTACTCGCGGCCGTCAGCCAACCGGTCAGGACCTGCGTGCCCGGCTGCTGTCGTTATCTTTGCCCTCCACTCTTCTTCTCCACGCGCCCCGCGCATGCGAAGCAATCGCGGTCTTGAAGAGCGCAGATCGACCCGGGGCCCAGCAGCGTCGGCGAGCGCGAGCGTCCAGGCACACGACGGCACGGCGGGAGAAAGTCGCCCTAGCGCGGGAGCAGCTAACGGCAGCTAGTGCGCGGGTGCTGAGTCGTGAGGGTGGACGACCCCTCCCGGATGAAACAACAGTGTGTACGGCATGGCGGATTAGGGGGAGCTCGCCAAGGGTGCTGGGCTGGAGGCGTGAATTGGTGGGAAGCATGAAGGCGGAGGGATTGAGGCGGCTGGCTACTTGGGCTGCTTTCTTCACTGCTGGCGGCGGGCGTAGCTCCGCCGCCCCTGCCAAAAATGCGAGGCGCGCGGAAACGGCAGGCGGGCGGCGCCGCATTAAGCACAAGCGCTTGAAGCTGCCAAAACACCTGCGACCACGATGCCGGCAGCGACCGTTGCCGAGCCAGAGCTGCTGGGCCGCAACGGCACAGGCACCCATTCAGAGTGCGCAGCAATCAACCTGACGGCCCCGGTCTAGCCGTCCGCGCCCGCTGAGTCGTCGCGGCTGTCGTCTCCCCCGGCCGCGCTCCCGACAGGGCGGCGAGGGCCGCCCGCTGCCACCCGAGCCCTCTGCCCACGATGGCCTGACCTCCTGCTATTTGCTTCTTCGGCCACACACTTGCTGCTCCGCGCGAGCTCGCGTCGAGCGACCGGGATGGACAAGGCTGAGGTTTTAGTCGTAGCCACAATGATCCTCCGGGGGGTTGGAGGTATACATTTGGGGCCTGCTGCTCGCACACCCCTCCCTCGCCCCATGCCGAGCAAGCCAGAAACAGACCTGACATGGTCCGCGAAGCCGTAGCTGAACAGGCCTGCGCCCACGCAACTCACGATTCGTCGTCGTAGCATTGCCTGCCGCGCCGCCCGCCCTGCCCCGACGGCCAATCTCTTCTTGTTGTTGTTTCGACCCCAGCGCCACTGAGCCGCCTCCACGTTCGCCCTTCTTTTATACGCCCGCCGCGCGCGTACGACTCCACGAAGTCCAGACGGCCTGCCCGTTCCTGGCGTCCTCCGCATCCCCTTCCAGAAAGGCAAAAGTTCCCACTTCTGGTCCCCATCCGCATTCCCGCGATCCCCCGAGTTCCGACCCACCGCAACTGCCCGAATTTTGCTAGATCTTTCCTACTCCAGTAATCGCCATGGCCAGCCACGGGAGTTCCGCGGCCGCGGGCTCGCTCAGTCTGTTCCCGTCGCCCTCGCGCCAGCACACCGCTTCTTCCACGACGTCAAGTCGGCGAGAAATCGCGCGCGAAGGTGGAGCTTCCGCCGCGCCAAAGCTGTCCGACCTTAGTCATCTGGCGCTGGTCAAAGGCCAACGCGACACCATCCGCACTCAACTACGCGCGACCCAGGCCGCGACCCAGGAAGCACAACAGTCCGTGTCGTCGCTGCGCAAGCTTGCCTTCCGTCTTGCGGTGCGTATCAGCGTCAAGGAGGCCAAAGTTGCCCAGGCTGCCCGCAGCCTGGCCAATTCCCGCCGCCATGACTACGTACACAGCCGCAAGCATGAGGGACGGATTGCGCAGCTTCAGGCTACCCTTACTCGCCATGAGCAAAGGAATCGGGAACTGCTTCATAATCTGGAACAGGCTGCTCAGCTTACTATACAGTGTACGTGTGGAACCGCAATTGTCCCCATGGTTCTTGCGCGTGGCTGCTAACGCATGCCGACATAAACGTTTAGCACAGCAGCAACATCTCTCATCGAACCTCCGCCCGCTCAGCTACGTACCTACCGGACAGCGCCCCATTTCACCTCCGCTGACCTCGCCGCCCTCTACGCCTCCGCCCTCGCCGCCAGCCAGGATCTCGAGCCGAACGGCGCAGACCAGACCGAGGCGACCCTCCGACATTGTCTCCGACCTCACCGAGATCCGAACGGCCAATGAGCGCTTGATCAAGGCCAAGAAGGAGTCCGACCACGCCTTGTTGCTATGCCGCTCGCGGATAGCTTCCCTGCAAGATGATTATCAGCAGTCCCAGAACCATGTACACAGCCTGGAGAAGTCAAACAGCTCTCTGGAGCACCTGGTCAAGGACTATGAGTCCAAAGTCCGTACGCTGGAGGAGGAGAAGGCTCGTCTCGAGAAAGAACTTCTCACCACCCAGGAGAAGCTCATCTTCTCTTCCAAGACCGAGGAAGTCTTGCGTGCTGAGCTAGAAGAGCACAAGTCCAGGATTGCCGAGTTGGAGCGAGAGTGCGAGGCTAGTCGTGCTCGCATCACCGAGCTGGAAGAATCCTGGTCTCACATCGAGGAGGATCTCTCCGGCTGCAAGCTTCAGCTCAAGTCCTTGGAGCGTGAACGCCTGGCACTTCAAGAGGAGCTTTCGGCCGTTCGCAGGAAACTTTCCATCTCTGATCGGTCGCATTCCGATTTGCAACAGAAGCTTGCAAGCAAGGAAGCGGACATCGTGAAACTTCGAGAGGAACTCAAACAGGGCCAAGACAGTGCCGAGGCTCTCCAGCAGACCGTGACCTTCTACGAGAATGCCGCCCGTGAATTGCAAGCCAAGATCGCGGCTGCGAACGGTGCCATGACCATCCTCGAGAAACAGCTCGAAGTTGCCGAGTCATCCAAAAACAGCATGTACGCGGACATGGAACAGCTCCAGGAGTCGAAAAGGGAAACGGAGCGGAAGCTCCAGGATCAGATTCAGGCTCGCACCGCCCTTCAGTGGGACGTCAACCAGCTGGAACAGTCCAAGTCTCGTCTCAGCCAGGAAATCCAGCGCATGCGAGCCAAGATCGAAAGCCGCAACCTCGAAGAAGCCCAGCTCAAGGACCAGGTAACCGAGCTCCTCAAGTCGCGACGGAGCCTGCAGAATCAGCTGCGCGAAGCATTGCGTCAACTAGACATCGAGGAACAGAAGAATCCGGAAGCTGCCGATGAACTCGAGAGACTGAGAAAGTCTAAGGAGGAACTGGAAGCGAACTTGGCCCATCTGAAGGACACGACAGGAAACCTGCACGCCGATCTCCAACTAACTAGGAAGAAGCTCGAGACGGCCGAGAAGTCGAGGACGGAGTTGCAGGAGCAGTTGGAAGTCTCGCAGAAGGCGAACGACGGCCTCAGAGGTGATGTGCGTGCCCTGAAACTCTCCAAAGCCCACGTGGAATCCAACTTGAGCATGGCCCTCCAGTCCAGAGCAAACCTTGAAGCGAGTGTCCGCGCGAATAGGACGAAGCTTTTGGTTGCTGAGACTAACGAAATTAATCTCCAGGCCAAACTTTCGGCGGCGGAAGAAGAGGTTGCCACACTCCGCGCGGTTGTCATCGAAGCCAGACGTGTCGAGGGCAAGCTGGAAGCTCGCATCGCCGTTGCCGAAGAAGAACTAACGGCCGTCAAAAAGGCGAATGAGGAACTTGAGACGTTTCTCAGCGAGACGCGTGACAACCTCGACGATGAGACCAAGGCAAAATTGTCCGCCGCCGAAGAACTCCGGGAAAAGTACCAGAAGAAACTTTCGATGACTGAAGAAGAAATTCACAGACTCCAAGCCGAGAACAAAAGCCTGAGCTCGGAAATTGAGAGGAAAGACCATGACATCGAAGAGCTTCGGTCCCAGGAGAGCAGCCTCAGTGCTGAACTCCGCTCCAAGGATAAGTGGATCGGGGACCTTAACCAGGCAAACGAGGAATTCGCCCAGGGTATGGAATCCATCGAGTGTGAGCTGCGCGTCCTCCGCGAGACGAAGAAGGCGTTCCAGACGGTGGTGAAGGAGCTAAGGGAGAGGGGCGCTCACCTTGAGGTGCTGAAAGAGTGGACTGGCGACGACAAGTCGACGCACTCGCAGGAAAAACCACTTCCCAACGCTCCTTTCAAGATAAGAAGGACGTCCACGTTGATTTCAGAGGAAGGGCGTCCCGCATCTCGTGCTTCGTCGCATCGGTCCACAGAAGGCGAAGATGAACTTGACGCCTGGGCGAAGGAAGTCGAGCGCGTCCGCATGCTCCGTGATGAGACTGTCATTCAACTGAAAGGCTTGCGTCAGTCGGAGTCCCTGCTGAGGAAGAACCTGAAAGCCAGTGAGCTGGAACTGCAGCGGCTGGGTACTCATCAGCCACAGTATGCCATCCACACCAACACCTTCTCCCATCTTCCGATCGATATCAGTGCTGACAAGCTTTGCGCCCAACACAGATACAACCAACCCCCGAAGAAAAGCGGCAACGTCTTCCGCCGTGTCTTCCAGTGGAGCTCACGCAACCAGAAGACGAGCGGCCAGGTGTCGTGGAACAAGCCAGTCCACCAACAGCAAGCCGCGCGGGGTATGCAGAAGGCAGGTCTCTCCGTCGGTCGTGTCCCAGATGCGCGTCCGTCGGTGGACGTGCGGCCGCAGGTTGGTAGTGGTGCGAAGGGGGGTGACATCTACTTCGACATCGAGTCGCGGACATGGAAGACGGTAAACGAGGACACGGGCGCGGCGCTGACGCCGGTGCGCACGCGGAACATGACCAGCCCCAACCCGCATACACTGACAGCTTCGCCGGCGTCGACGATGCCAAAGTCGCGGAGCGGGACCCTAAGCAAGGGTCGCCGGCCCAACACTCGAGGCAGCAACAGCAGCGGCAGCATTGGCAGCGAGCGCCGAGTGAGGATCCACGAACCATTCGATGGAGAAAAGCTCTCCTGGGGAGGAAGGATGAAGAAGAGAATGGGGTTATAAGGAACGAGGTGACGACCGATAACCGACGAGATCGCTGTGGAGAAGGCCAGCGCACCCCGCCTATATGGCGTCAGCATCACGGATTGGTGGGGGAGGTAATGGTCATACGATGCACTTACTAAGTGAGAATGAGAATCGCGACGCTCACGACTCTACCAAAAAAAAAAACCATGAAGTGGGGAGGAAGGGAATCCTATGATCCATTCGCTTTTCTTTTGTTTCTTGGGGGGAATGGATGGGAATGAGGCGGGACAAGCAAGGCAGAGGCTTGTATTAGAGGAAGAGCTCTCCACCAACGAACCCCCCGACACGCACACCATGTTTAGTACCATACCCTCTCAAGTACTAAGCAAGCAATCTTTTCCTTTGTGTGAAACATCGAGGCTTTTTAGTAGCTTTGGCTGCTTTCTATCAGCGAAGGCTCTCCGCGCAGTGAAACTCCGATCAGCTGATGGTGGTGCCGTGACATACGTAACTTCCGCAAACAACAGGGAACGGGACCTACGGATGATCTGACGGGACGTTACTCGCGGAGCTTCTGACCAATGGACGGCCGGAGCTAGCTACTCCGAGATGGATCTTTTCGCGATGCTGTTGGGTTCATCCCTGATCCAGAGACGGAGAGAAGGAGGCTTGGGCAGGGTGGCTTATAGAGAAAGACGTCCCGCAGCGGCTGGACCTTGCGGCGTGCTCTGCCTCCGGAAGGAGGTCCGGAGTCGTGTGGCAAAGCTGGCTGATTTCTGACTCGAGAAAGAGATTGGTGGCGGCTCAGATGGCGCTGTTCAGCTTCACTCATCCATCTAGAACCATTGATATCTACGCGAGGAGCGAAGAGCGCAGGACCGTGTTCTTTTCATTATTAAATTTTTTTTAAAAAAAAAACAAGCTGTCCTCTTCAAGAGGCCACAAGCTTCTCTGCGAGTTTTTTATACTCTCCCTTTCGAGCCGTCTCCTAAGGCGTGCAGTGGCTAAGTCGGGTCGAGACCTGGGAGATAATATACACGTACGAGGTTCTTCCATGTGTGCGGTTGGAGGCCCTGCGCGGCTCCGGGAAGCTTCGGAGCGAGGTTTGTCCCGTGCGAGAGCGACCCGCGATAGGGTTGTCCTTTTGGATTCTTGTAATTGCTCGCCTAGTTCTTCTGACTTCGTGTATGTAGAATATAGGGGCGGCCAATGGAGGTTCGCCGAGAGAGGGACGCGCAATAACTCATCGCTTGGCACTTGGTAAGCTGTGACTTCAGCATCTCTTTCACCCCTCTTAAGTGTGTTATTGTTAATTGTAAATGCTAGAGCTGAAAGAAAGAAAAGTTAGAAGGTGGCCGAAAGGTTCTTTTTTTTTCTTTGTTCTTCGTTATCGAGTGCATTCACTTCCGAAGTAGCGAACTGGAGGTTATGTAATAGTTGGTAAGGTAGGATCCCTTCGTCCGGTTGGCTGGCTAAGCGCCAAGGGAAACACCCTCTCTCGCCTTCCTCTTTTTTCTTCTTCATACATTAGTCGTAACTTCATCCTTCATCTCAACTGACAAAAATCGATAAGCCCAGAAGGGAGAGAATATTCGTCGATCACGGCGTGTAAAGGTCGGGTTAAGAGTGTTCGGCCAAGAGTGCAACTACAGACGAAACAGTTTAAACGTTCGCGAAATTATGTGCATACAACGTTGGAAGGAACAACCGAGCCTCGGGCGAAGCCATATGGTACATCCTTACATGGATTGGGATGGTGTCGTTAGGAGTTTAACCAAGCAGGCGGCTACAGCTGGGACCGAGGTGTGCCGCTGTGCTGGGGAGCGGGCCGGCCCTTGGCCGGTTGGAAAAACGGCGCGGCAGGGTCGTCACAAACGTCGGGCCCGATCCTTGTTCGTCCCGATCCCTAAGGCTTCCCGGGTCTCGGGATGTCACGTGATGATCCTTGACGTGATGTGGGTCGCGACATACTAATCATTTGTCTTCAGGACCCTCAAGCTGTTTGATACTTGGAAAGAGCAAGGACAAGGTCCACCGAGAAAATTCTGCAGGATGGTCGTCGGCAGATTGTGGACCGCATCGGACTTGGAGAGCTTGGACAGGGCATCGAGGCGCACTGCCAGCCCGCGAAGCTCTGGATCTTGTGAGAACGAGCGCGATGGTACCGGCCCAGAATAGGCCCGAGAGCCTGAGGAAGGATCAGGTATCGTCGGCAAATTCACAGGGATCCCCTCCTGTGTTGCAGGAGCACGAGCATGATACAGGTACGATGGAGGCAGGCGTTTGATCGGCGCCGGGAGGGCCCAGAACCACGATTCACGGCGACGCCGGGAGGTGAAGGAACAAAAAAAAAGGATCACAAGTCTGGGACGCAAGTCTCGCAAAGGAGAAGGCTACTGCTTCGGGAGTGCGCTTGCTGCAGTCGTAAGCTGCGCCAACTTGCCCTACTCTTTCGGTCGAGCGTGGCGCCCCGAGACACGGCGATGACTTCCCGCTGGGAGATGGCTTGCGGCACCCATAGTACCTCTGAGTCGAAGCGGGCAACTGCATGTTTGCGAATCGCCCTGAAGGAGTGGTGGCGCCCGCAGCAAAAGCATCGAGGCGGGTTCGGCTAAGCACGGCGCAGTTCCAGAAGCCCGCCGGCAGCCCATAGCTCCGGCGGCGGTGAGAGCTCTAGTTGTATTGTAGGAGGACCAACTGAAATCTTCACCAGGCATCGGAGATTTAGGGACGGGAAGAAGGCTGCTGATAAGGGCGCGGGGGAGGACGAGTGGGCAATAAAGCTCAGACGGCTACACAGTTCACGGCCGAACGGTTCATAAAGTCAATCAGTAGTGACGATGCAGAAAATTTCCGGCGTCAGATTTCCATGAAGCCAGGAAAATTCCCGGATTTAAGCCCCTGCGACGCTCCGGGCGGAGCGCGGACAATCGATTGTTCCACCCGGCCCAACAACGTCTTGCGGAGTCCCGACTTCCGCACTCCCCCCCCCCACTTCACTTTACCTCGAACGCTCTGACACGGGGCCTGCATGCTTGGCCTCGAATGTGACTTGTCGTCATAGTCCCGCTGACCTGATTCCGCTACGGTACTGTCTCCGAGCAACGGAACCGGCTTGCTTCACCGGTCATCACCACTTCGCTTGTCAAACCATGATTTCGGCTCAAGAGTGGACGAATGAGAATCATCGCTTATTCATGTTTCGAACGTCTACTACTCCTGTCTAAGGGGCCAACGCTGTGCCCAACGCCCGCGAACAACCAAGGAATATTTCGCCTCCATGTGCGCCGTTAATGAGCAGAATGACACGGTCGGGGGTATCGCCACGAATAAAAAAGCTGTTGTTGGTATGACAAAAAGAGAAGATGAGAATGAAATGTCTGCTAGGGCCGTAACGGGGGCGTAAAAATGACTGCAAGGGAAAAGCAACGCTCGGGCTGCACAAGACTCCAATCTATCAGAGAAATGCGAGACCAATAGAAATTAAGGGTAAGTAGCGTGTTCGAGGGGATGAGTATGTTCGTATATGGCGCGGCTAAGCTCAGCAAGCCTCGCACATCTTGCCGATGGCCTGCTCAATGTCGTTGAAGAGATTGAGCACGTGGCCATCCGCGTAAATTCGGATTGACTCGACGTCCTTGCGGTCGATGCGATGCGGGCTATCCGCGCCTTCGGCCTTGATTGGGCTCCGGGGCGGAGTCGCCTCAGCCGCGTCGCTGACCGGCGATGTGGGCGGCAGCGTCATGGCGGCGGCCAGATGCTCAAGCAGCTTTTGGCGGATCCGAAGCCTGCGGTTCTCGGCCTGCTCGATCTTGGCCATCCAGTCGTCAATGGAGAGGTCGAGCTCCACCAGAGCCTCTTCCTGCTTGAGCAGGCTCTCGCGAGAGAAAACGACCGTCTCACTCCTCTTCAAGTAGGAAATCATACGTGCGTGCAGCTTCTGCCTGCCAGCGCGAAGAGACTTGTACGTCCTGCGCAAGTATTCGCAGCGTTCGTCAAGAGCGCGCATTTCCTGACCGTCTGTTAGTATGCATGACAAGACGTTGGTCTCAGTTTTGCTGACTCACCTTTGCAAGAGCGTTGACATCCCTGGAAGAGAGAACTTCGAACTTCTCGGCTTGCTCGACAGCCTTGCAGCGCAGCTTTTCTCTCTCCGCAGGGGCGTACTTGATGGGAGCTTGGCGGACAGAGATGCCCTTCGGAAGTTTCCAGGTATCTGCGCCCTCCTTCTCCGATGAGCTGGTTGCCGAGGCCTGGCGGCTGCGGTCGCGGGCTGATCTGGCAACGGGCCGGCCCCGATCCATGATGGACTGTTCCGACCTCTTCCTTGCATGCCCACGGCTGGAGTCACGTCCTCGCACATTCGACTCTGGAGACGAACACTCAGGGATTCCGGTAATGGGTGTCGTGTTAGTCGGTGGCTCGTTGCTGTTGCTGTATCCCATGGCAGAATCGTTCCGAACTTGTTGGCGCATGGCCGGCGAAGACTTCTTCCTGTACAGGGAGGGCGACTTCGGGGGAACCTGCGGGGGGATGTCGTCGTCGTCGTTATGTTTCGCCGTCGTGTCCACCTTCAGGTCCGGCTTGGCGGGCGGGATGTTCGTCGGGCTCAGGATTGGAGACAGAGGCTTAACGGCGGGAAGGTTGCGTTCGAAGTCAGGCTTGGCAGAGTCTGCTGGCTGGGAGCTGGGGGAGATGGGCTTTTGCTGGGGCGAAACAAAGGCCGGGCCGGTGATGCAAGAAATCATGGCGTCACCAAACGGATTGGCGCGCCAATGGGTTGCGGGAGCGCTTCCGGATCTCTCGTGGCCAGGGCTCAATGGTGGTGGTTGACGGATAGGCGCCGGCGGCCTGCCAGGGATGGTTGCTTACAGCGTGTCAGCCAAGCGCCCGAGTGACAAGGGCAGCAACCACTTACGGGAGTCCATCAAACCTTCCTGGAGGGTGGCCATTGGTGTAGGAGCCTGGAGCTCGGGCACGCTGACCTTCCTCCTCCTCGACAACGAACCATGCCTGCTGCGGGCGGCGTAGCTGTCGTTGGTGACGATTGCGTCGCCCATGGCGGTTGCGGAGCGCTGGATAGACAGTGCCATCTGCTTCTCGGGGGAGAACTGGGGGCGGCTGGTGGGTGCAGGAGTCTTTTTGGAGGGCCACAGCTGATATCTGGGCTGGCCGCGGCGGGTCGACTGCGAGCGGCTGGGGGGTCGGTTGCTCGTGCGGCTGTCGGGACGCTCAGGCTCCTTTGGGGAGGGATTGCAATTAGCAAGAGGTGGAAGAGCACAGAGCTGAAGGTCCAGACTTACATTCCGAGCGGAGAAGTCGTCTGATATATGCATCTGGCTTCTGTCCAACACGCTCTCCCGGATGCAGTTGGCGATGTGTGTCATAGTAGGTGACGGGTTAGTCTGCTATCCACCAGGCTACGTCGTAGTGAGACTCGAGACGTTACGGGTGGACCCTTCCCTGCGGAATGGCGCATGGGATCCGGGAGCTTTAAGTTCTGGCAGCTAATTACAAGGGATGGAAAAGAGAGAACCCTGGCTCGTCGAAGGTACCGGTTCGGGGGCGATCGTTGCCCTCTGGAGGATCTTCCCGGAAGGGAACAAGAGCCGACTGATCTGAAACACGACGTCGACCCGAAGGCGCGATTCGTGGGGTACTGTGCAGAGGCCCGAAAGGCGCTAATGCAAGGAATCCCTCGTCTTAACACACAGTCTTATCCCGCGTGCGCTAGGCCGCGTCCAGCTGCGTTTCGCCCTGTGGACGACACCAACACCAGCCGGGGGCTGGCGGGTTTCCAGTCGCGGCGGTGGCGTAGCCAGGTCGGTTCGCCGCGGACTTGTGCGACTGCCTGCCTATCGATAAGTGTCGTGCGGCGCCGTTGTGCGTCGCGCGTGCAGCGTGCAGGCGCCAGGCCAAACAGGCAAAATCAGCAGCCAGACGCCAGACGTCTGGATGCCTGGAAACAGATGCGTTCTGCACCGGGCTGCCACGCGCGGCGGGCAGCAAGCCGTTGATCTCCTGGCCGTCCTCGCTTCGCCTCGGGCCCCGCCTTTTTTTCGGATCCTGACACCAGCAGCCACGAACAGGACTGCACCCGCTGATCCCTGCACCCTCTCAGCCTGCGATGCCCTCTGCTATGTACACCTCCCCTATAGCACTAGCGGCCAGAACTCGCGACGTTCTCGCCTGCCCGGGACGAGTGCTAAGCTTCATCACACACAGCGACCCACCCGCAAAACCTGGACGTCCAGCCCGCATCGGGCGTGCGCGGGAGCTTTCGTGCGATAGAGCGAGCTCGAGCCTCAGCTCGCCTGCCATGACTCGAAGCGTCAACACCAGCCGCAGTCTTCCAACCGAGCCAGGCCCGCGCCCTCCCCGTTGCGGACACGGCCACCATGCCTCTCGACTCTTCGGGCCACGCCTGTTGCTTTTTGCACTGCGCCGCCCTCACTGCTCTTGCTGCTGCGGCGGAGCGGCGTCATGGATCGCTGGCGGCGGAGCCTTCGCCCCGGCAGCCCGCCCGCTCTCACACCACGGCGATCACCCCTAGGCCCCGCACAATCACATCGTGTTGCTGCACTCAAGGTCACAAGGCAGGCTTGCACCTGCTTTCTCTTCGGCCCGCCGCGCTAGTCCCGTTCGCGCTTCGCCATCTTCTCCATCTTGTCTTCTTCAGCCCGCCGTGGGTTTCACGACTCTGATCTCCGCAGCAAGCGTTTGAGATGTGCGCCCGGCCGCCCGAAGCTCTGATAAGTGGCCATGCCAGAGACCAGCAGATCCTGCATTGCGCATGACGCGAAATCTCCTCTGATCAGCTCGGGTTCTTCGCACAGCTTCCGACCCGACGCGAGTATCTATAGGGACGCGCACGGAGCGCGTGTTCCTGGCTGCACAGACTTGGTTCTTCTCCCTGAACACGAAGGCATCGGAAAGTGCCCGTCGAGATTGGACTTCTCTACAGAGTCCACCAAGGGCAATCTCCACGCCTATCACGCGGCACCTTCCATCAGACGCTTTGCCCGCTCGCTTGATTTAAACCAGAAGAGAAAACCCTTCACCGCTTGCTTCAGGTACATCTTTCACAAGATGAGAGGAGCACCCAGCTTATACACGGATTTTATGTGTCGGACATTAGTGCTCCTGCGAACTGGCCATGGCTCCTTCGCGCGATATTCTTGCACACTTAGACGAGAGCACGACCTCCGCTCGCGTCATGCGCTATCCGCCCGGGCCATGACTGCATCACTCTCACAGACCTTCCAAATCCTTCGATCGTGAAAATGGACCCATTCGATCTCGCGACTCAATGCGATGGCGATGCGCGGCCAATGGATCTGTATTGCGCGGCCGGGGTGCTCGTCGGCTTTACATCACTGACCATAGCGGCGGGGAAGCTCGCGCGCCCGCTGGGCTCCGGCTCCCAGCCCGCTGGTGCTCGCGGAAATTTTTTTGAAGCTTTGTGGTGCTGATGAAGAAATGCAGTGCACCGTTCCACCTATATCCCACAAGGCTCGTCGCGACGGAAATAGATTACGATGACCGGGTTACCCCTGCTCCTAAGACGTGCCGACTGGCTCCTGGCGACATTTCAAAGCTGAGAACTGTAGCGGTGGCGGGCCGCTCGCCTTGGCTCTCCCCCCCTCGACCCAACGAGCAAGAGCGTGCGCTGTGGCTGCCGGTTCATACCTTCGACCAAATTTGCCGACGCGCTCTGATGAAAGACGATAAGGAAGGCCGCCAGCACGATCTGCGTGAGCTGACTAAAGAGCTGACGCCATCTGTGTGCTAATTCAGGAGCAGAGCGAAAAGGCCATCAGACGGCCTACGATCTGGCTTCGCGAACGGCGTACGTATTTTGTCTTACCTCGGGCCGGCGGACGAACGACCGCAGCCTATAACCAGCAGGCCGTTATAGATGGGATCTGCTCCGGCGGAACATTGCTCGCAGCGCACATCATTTTTGGCGAAAAACGATTGCGGTGCGTTTAGAGTGGTATATGTGATGCGATATGAGAAAACGTTTGTGTGACGCGGATTGCCTCAACTACACGTGGGCGCACGTGGGAAGGTCCCTGCTTCCCGACGATTTGATCCTATCGGCACGCCAAAGGGCTGGCTCGGCTGGCACACCAACCTTGGGTGCCCTGCCGCCCGCACCCTTTCTCCACCAGCGACGTCATGGGCGATTCTGCATCCTCTCAGGTCGTAGGTAAAGAGCCAATGAGTCCATTTGGGAATGAAGGCGGGGACCTGAGGCTTGGGAATACATACAGCCTAAAGCGATGGTCCGAAATCGGTTCTTGGAGAAACAGGGTGCGGCAGGTACAGGGGGCGGGGCTATCACTACTGAGAAACAACTCCAGCTCGAGGGTGTGCCTCTATCCCCTTGCGCAGCAGTTGTGTCACACACCTGAGGCACCAACTGATTTCGTTGAGAGGCAGAAGCCTTGTCAAGCCTTTCTCGTCCTATAGGGTCCACAGTGCCGATCCGCACTGCATCAAGAGATGGGTGCGACACACAACTCCGTGTGGGACACTACCGGTCAAGAGAAGCAGATCACAAGCCCGATCGACAACCGGCTGCGGACCCTTCAGCTGCTTGAAGTCTGGAACGGATCTACTTGATAGCAGCTCCACGGCGAATGAGGGGTCGCGCAACAGTCGCAGGTTTGCAACACACTGCGCGCCAAAATAAAAACACACTACCCCAGCACCTCTTTAGAGCCGGCCTTCCCTCAACCAGTTTAGAGCCCGGTCGCGCGAATTGTTCAGATCCCTGGTCAGTGAGTCGCGGGGTATAGCCACCGTGCTTCTGGCACCCGCATGGTCTGTCACCACACACTTCCGCACCACTTACTCTATACATGCACAACAGCACCGGTATGTCATCCATCACACTATTATATGCAAGTTCAGTAATCAATCACTCTTGAACGAAAGCGCCGGCCAGGTGTGCTGTGACTGTACCCCATACAGCAAACCACCTTCTCCTCAACAATCGCAGTCATACACCGGTATTTTCCCTCCTGTTCCGCGCTTCATAAGTCATGGTGCCGTACCATGTCCAAAGGTCTCGCTGCACAAAGCCTCCCAGTGCTATCGGCCACAGAGCGTCTTGAAGCGGGTTTGTCATTACGCCACCAACCTAAGGAGGTGTATACAACCGAGTTACGGACGAACACGAGGAGTAGTGTATCACGGAGCGCTAGAAAAGCCTCTCGCCCTGCCATACCGCACTCATTTCCGCAGTAGTGCGGCGTTGTCCTTCAACCATTACCGTTGATGGGATTACGTCCGTTGACGCACGAAAGGGAGGTGAATCTCTGTGACCAGGCTCCTGCTTTCCCGTGGGGTACGTGCTTCTGACGGCATGTATATGGATTGAGTCACGGATAGCGGGACGGGCTGAGTTCCGCATTAGGAAGATGCCGCGCTGAAGAGATGGTCCTTCGGGCAGCTGAAGACGATGTGTCACACTAACAGCACAGCTTTACCACCGAAATGGTTCGATGCTGCAAGCTATCCGGATTTAAGCCTATGCCGAGGTGCGGATACGTCTATCCGGATGGTGGAGATCTCGACCTTGTCAGCGATCCTGAATTCTCAAGCCAGCCGTCTCGCGCGCCGCCCATAGGCCTAGATTTGATCAGTGACCAGGCAGAAACCCATAAGCGAGAAGAGGAGGCGTTATTGCCTTGGGCGTGTGCTGTTTTTAGTGTTTTTTTTAGTCTCACTAACAACACACCGGCGGTGATGGTGGCTGGCTGCAAGCGAGCCAACGCCGGTGCCACACCCGGCGCCGGTCCAAGTGCCCGAACCACGCGAAAGTAAGGTGCGCACCTGATCACACGCGGATCTCCCGAGGGACCAGAAGCAAACACCTACGGAAGGCACGGCACACCAGCCGTCCTAACTGATCGCGGATGCTTGCACACTTCTGACGAGTTTTCACACGCCCGCCGCTAGAGATTACGGGAATATCGCCACCAGAGTCACAGCAAGAACCGGTAAAACCTCCGATTTGTAGTCTGCCACTAAATTTTGATATCAAGTTGTTGCGTCTTGGATCTTTGGCCAAGATTTGTCATATCCACGGTATCTCTATCGCCTCCGCAGTATCCACGGCTTCTTGGACTGGCACTTTACTGCCAGTACTATACCAAAAGGTAAAATACTCGCGCCAAAAGTGGATCGTACGACTCATTCGCCTTTAGAGACAACCAGTGCTTCCTTATTTTCAATTCTTTGCCCCATGCTCCCCTAGTTCGCTGCCCTTTTTCAATGGATGCTTTTCCTAAAGGCGTTATTACGGAGACCCTCCAAGGGAGAGGGGCACAACCGCTGCGCACATCCTCATTGTGTCTCATGGCCCCGCAAATCTTGGTCTCTTTCTTGATCCTCGTGACACACTCTTTCCAGGTAGGACCGCGGTTTCGCCTCTCCACCCTGACTATAAAGTATACTACCTTAGTAAAGCCAAGCAAGATTGGATTTTAGCGCCTCTGGTGTTTCTTCCTGATTCCCTCTCAGCTCACGGTTTCTCAAAGTGATACAGAAAGCCAAGCGGACTCGCGAATACCACTAGTCACCTGCGGGAGCATATCCGAAGTAAAAGGTGTCGCCGGGACCTATACCTGCGCAATTTTTCTTTCGGCCGATGCATGATTGACTCAGCCACTTAGCATACATGGACAGCTTTTGAGAGCGACAGGCGTGCAGCGCGATTGGCGTTTCGCTGCCTGCGCCTCCCGAGCTGTTACGATTTAGACGCATTAGCACCATAAGGGTGGTGCGAAATTGGTCTGAACGACTACTTTGACTCCTTCATCTTAATTCGTATTTCCTTTCCACTTCCGGGCCTATTACTTCTTCAGTGGCACAACAATACTAGTTTAGGGGAAAACAAAAAGGGAAAGCATGAAAGGAGTAAAAAACCATATTGCATGATGATTGTGAGACTCCAATCAGCGTAGATCTTATCTCGCCTCATTTATCAATACGGTGAATCACGGGGTTCCTATAACAGGCTTACTATTCGTGCATGTTTCGCCACCGCAACGCCACACTGGGCAGATATATGAAGCGAAAATCGAAGAGGGGTAAACTTTGAACATCTGAGGTAGCACGCTGAGAAGTTGTGGGAGTTGATCTGGGACTTCCACTGGTATTCCCCCCCCCTTTTTTTTCTGCACTGTATTTTTTTTTTGGTCACGAAGCCCTTGTTCAATATTTCCACGGCTACAAAATTTGCCCCGTTGCGCGATGGATAAAGCGAAGATGAACGTTCTGTTATCACTCGAAGTGGATGACTCAAGGTACTCGTGCATTAGTCGAGGACGATTGCTCTGTGAATGAGTAAGGCAGGCCGAAAATCGTAATCGAGACCATAGGGTCTCAGTGTGTAACAGCCTCATGATCGATCCGTCGTACCACTGCTGCTGCCGCTCACGTCTCCGCTTGCGTAGCGAGATAAGACGGACGAAAACGGTGGTGAGCAAGCGATATTGGGCCGAGGATCCCTCCTAGGGCGGATTGGCGAAGGCGCAATATTGTAAGAGGGGTAGGAATCGTCCAAATGTGGGGATGGGTGGCCGGGAAAGCGACGGGGACTATTGTTGGTCTGAGCTCCCGGGGGAGCAGGGATTTACAAGGAACCGTTGCATGTCCCGCTCCATCTTCTGCCCGTCTTTTCTTTTCCCTTGGCGTGGCGCCTAAGGCGGCCTGATAGAGGACGGTGTATGAGTCGGTTGGGCTAGATGAGGAGTCGGTGTGCCAGGAGCCAAGATGTATCAGCCAAGGCGGGAAGGGAAAAGGCGTTCAATGTTTGACGCCATTTCAAACGTTAATTCGGTTAAGCATGCTTTTTTGCTCCATGATGCGCCGGGCCGCACGGATTAGGCTGATGGACATGCATAAAAGAATCAAAAGGAGAAAAGTACCAAGCTTGGCTCCAGGGGAAAAGACAAGAGTATGGTATACTAGCAATACAAAGCCGGCTATTGTTGCTTTAGGTTGATCAATAGTGATTGTTACTGCTTGTCAAAGCAGAATGTTCCAATAGGCAACTAATTCTAGACAAGAAATACATGTTCACGAAGCATACTTAAGGGCAGACCGACTCTATTTTTTTTTTTTTTTGATATCAGCTAAATCTTGTTGATGTAGCTTCCTTTTGTCGCCAAGCAACCAGGAGGGACCCTTTAGGCGGACGGCTCGGCCAGAATATCCGAATTATCGGCATCGAGCACAATAAGTTGGGCTTGAAGTGATCCAAGGAACGCGTACATTCAAGCTGCGACTTGCGGAGAGACGGGACTTTGGGCCTCAAAGAACCGTTGGCTGCCACAATTTACCGATTCTGCTTTTTTCGCCTATGCACTTCCATCCTTGCGCCTTGCTTGTTTCCGTTGATGTTGCATTAGTGCAAGCATGGCCAAGAAAAATGAAGCTCCTGGCTGAAGCTTTGGATGCATCGGCGTCTCGGCCAGATTCCCTGGAGCGGGGCTAGTGATAGTTGAGCTTAATTGAGTGGCTGTGAGGACAAAGCAAACAAGTCACACCAAGATAGATGAAAAAGGAAAGGCTGGGAAGAAAGGCTGGCCGGCACAAGGCAAGTGGAAGCGAGTTGGTGAGGTACCGGCTCGTACACTCTTGCGCGCTTCCCCCCATTCCATTGTCCGATGCCCAAGGATGAGCTCTGAGAGATAGCACCCGCATTTTCAAGGGGGGTGACACGAGAATACCCCGGCCCGCTAGTCAATAAGTGGCGGATGGGCAAAAAGAACCATTGTTTCGTGCATGTTCCCTCGCCCTTTAGCGCTGGGAGAGTATTTGTCTCATTCGGCCCTACACCGTGACTTTTACCCGTCTATGACCTCACATACTGAATTCTAGTACTGTTAGTGTACGACTCGTGTGGTGTTGAGGTGGAGATGGCTAGAAAATAGCGCTACATTAGGCAAGTGACGACACGCGCAAGCGCCAAAGTTTAAATTTCCTTGCCGGCGGGACCAGCGTGACAAAACCACCGTCAACCACGTGAGCCAGGGACGCTAGCCAGGGGTCATTGGAGTCACCTATACCTACCTCCTGCTAGGCCCAGCGCTACGAGCGGGCGCATGTCAACGGTTCCGCATGTGGTAGCCAGCCCGCAAGGGGTCCGAAAACTCCTCAGACGATCGCCATTTGTAGAGTGGTAGAGAAAGAGCAGGGCTGTATCTTCTGCACTCAGACACACTCTTCCAACATCTGGTGCAGTCGCGCACCCACCACAATGCAATCCATTCTATCCTGTTGCATCCAGGATGATCCCCCATTCATCTCTCGATCCCCGGACTGAGACCCTGCCGAGCGTTAGCCAAAACAGAGCTGTCTCAGAGGCAATCTTGCACTGCTAGCGTTACTGGCTTGGTAGATCGACGACCGCGAGCCGGCTTCCGATCAAAGGGAATCAGTTCCTTGCATCGACCGTCGCTCCGGACGCTTCCCGAAAAGAGTTTGGCGATCGTTAGTTCGGTCAATCGTGCTAACCCTTCTCTGCTGCATTTTGCTGACGGTCGTCATCTCTTCCCTGCAAGAGAAGCGCCGCAACCGTGCGATTTGCGTGATCTGCTTGCCCAGCGACGGGTGAGGAGAACGGCTACGAAAGAGCGTTGCTCTTCCTCTGGCCCGTGAGGCTCGAGCGGGAGAAATCCCCGAAGACACCGAAACCTTAAAAAACGACTCATGCGTTTGCGCACGTGGGATGCTCTCCTCTTCTAGTTACGGCCTTCTTTCCGTTCTCTTGTGGCAGCGTTGTGGGGAACTCTCGGTCTGTGCTTCTGTGGATTTGCACCGAAAGCGTCTCGACCGGGGCATGATGCGCGATGACTGTTACAAACAGGAAAGCCGGCGAGGTGGTCCGGAAGGGTGGGCACGAGGTGCAGGGAGTTCTGGCTTCAGGCCGATGGTAAGGACGTTTTTCGGTCCGCAGGGGCTCGAGCGGAACCGCAAGTGTGGAGCAGTGAGACATCTTCATGAAGAATCGTGTTGCGATGCTTAGCGCCTAGACACCAGATCACGCCGGCTCTCCGCATCTGCATGGCAGAAATTACAGCGCCGATGTTGAAATGCACGCAGTAGTCTGAACGAAATGAACCTCAAGGGTGTGGGAACATAGCCTGAAGTTTCATACGTGGAGTAAAATGTGACGTCTTAATGAACCTGCATACTTACGTTCATTTAGGACCAAAGCCGTCGATGGGCTCCGAACCCAATAGTAAGCGATTCAATAGTGACTGCAATGGCAAAAAGGGCCCATGTCTCTGGCGCCAGTAGAAGAAGAGGTAGGCATTAGGGGTGGAGTATAGCTGCGATAGTATTATAGTTTGAGCTTCTTGCTGAGATCATCCCATCTAGCTGAGCGAAGGGGGTCAAGATTCTTCAATTGGGACAGCCATTCAGCCATCTCGGTAGCAAGCCCGGCATCTTCTCCTTGTTTTGCCACTTTCAGCGCTGCTGCGGTTTCCAGCAAGGCTTGGTAGATCCACTTGCAGTCCTCTGCTCCGTCGAGCATTTCTCTGATGGTATCCAGCTCTGCTTCCAGGTACTTGGCGCGTACTCCATCATCAACGTCTTGAACGATACGTGCGTTCCGAGGGCTGTCCTGGTCAAGCGTGGCCATGAGGAAGGCATGATAAAACCACAAAGACTGGTCGTAGGGGTCTGTGTACAAGGCGCCTTGGATGAGGTCCAACTCTGACTTCATGAACTTCTGGCGTGCTTCTCCGTCTGCATTGCGTTCGTTCAGCAAACGAGGGATCAGCTTGCTACGGTTATGCCAGGCGGAAAAGTTGGACAGGTTGGTCTTGATCATCTTCGTAGTGTACTCGAACTCAGGCTCGACCATGCTCGTATCTTGGCCGTCTAGCTGTTCCAGGTTCGAGACGACGAGTCTCCTGTAGTTCCAGCCGTGGAAGTTGCGACTGTCCCGGCTCAACATCTTGCCGACCAGACCGAGCTCTTCCTGCCACAGGCGCCGCGCGTAGCTGGTAGGCAATAACTCGGTGGACTGCTGCAACAACCATATCCTGTGATTCCATATCCAGTAGCACTTCGGGAACTTCATGATGAGAGGAACGAGAAAGTGGAGGTCGTTTGTAATGTGGTCGAGAACCGTTTGCTGGCCAGAGGAGAGCTCCTCTTCTGCCGACGGGGAAGAGGCCAGAGCATCTTTGAACATGTGCTCGAGAATCAAGCGGCGGTGGTTCCATATGGTATAGTATTCGGGGTTCTGGGCGAGGAGCTTGGAGACAAGGACCAGCGACTCGGGCGTGTATTGCGTCGCAGCAATCTGGGGAGGCTTGTTAGTCGCAGACAGGACGAGAGCGCACGGATTGCTTGCCTTCGCATTCACTTGGGCGACCAGCTCATTGTATTTCTCTATCTGCTCGAGCTCCTTCTGCTTTTGTTGCTCTGAGCGGTGCTGGAGGGACTGGGAGCGCGGAGCGCCGTGCTGCTTCTGTCAGGACGGTGTGCAAGGCAAAAGGGCAGGCACGACGCACGCTGGCCATTTTGACGCAGTGGGGCAACAGTGAAAGATGGGCGAGAAAAGCGGCGGGTGTTGTTGCCTCGAAGCACGGCTGCCGTCATGCGCGCTCCTTCTCCGACGCGCCGCTACCCCACCGGCCACGACTTCTCGCCCATACCCTCTCTTCTCACCCGCGTCTTGTTTGCCCCGAAACAACCATCGGGAATCCACTGATGAACAAACCCCGACTTGAAGGCTCACCTGAGGAGCCTAGCTACTGATATCACTATCTGACTTGGCTGCCTGACCAATTCCTCCAGCCTCCACGTCAAGACGCCTTGCCGCCTTGACTTCCTTCCGTTTTATTTTTCCACTTTGTGCTCCGCGTCCTGTCGACTATAGAGCGTCAGTATACCTTCAGTCAAACCGCCGCCTGATCTGCTGCATCGGGTGCTTTCTCGCAAACCATCGATCCACCTCATTCATGGAACCTGCCAAGAAATCCCAAAGGACCTTCGTTCCGGGCATCGTCATGGACCGTGACTCGTCTTGGAAAAGATGTTATCGCAAGGTGAAGCTTGGCAATATCCCTTTTTTGAGCCCTAGGGTATCCTCCGGTCTAGACGACGGAAAGAGGATAGGCAGCTGTTACAACGGTTCAACATCCCTTTCCGATTCGCCCACGAAACGGGATCAATTCTCGCCCCTCGGGCATAGAGACTACTTTGGCTTTGACCCGCTCTCTGGGAAGCCGCATACGACACCATCAGCATCGTCGGCTGAATCTGTCAATTTGACGAATCGACCCATCCTCACTCCGACGAGCAACCGTATGGGAAATGCCTATTGTGAGTCGGACAAGCTGAACACCTCGTCCAAGAGCATTAAGTGCTTCAAGAAATACCCTAAAGTCACCGCACGAATGGGGAGACGGTCGCATCCGCCCTCGGGTAATCAAGTTTCATACGAAAATGATAGCATCTTCCTCACACAGTGGAACTGCACCCAGGTGGATGGGATGGGCGAAATCGGAAAAGGCCTCCTACCTACTCTTCCATACTCACCCCCATTTGCAAGACGTCAAAGGGCCAGCATCAGCGATCATACCTTGGAAGTGGACGCGGATGGCGACATCACCCTTCCAGATGCGGATGCACCACGCCATCAGCGTCACTGTAGAACTTCGCTCCGAAGTTCCATGTCCATTGACGTCGATCTCAAGTCTCCAGCTAATGCGTGCTTCCCTGAGCCGGACAACTACCAGACCGACGCGAAGACTCCGCTTGTTCCAGCTTGCCCGGGCATCGAGCCGGTCCCACTTCCAGAGAAGCATCAAGAGAAGGGCGCTCTCAATCCACTTTCACTTAGTAGGTGGGCTCCCGGGAATGAATCCGGTCGTCGGACGCGGGCTGCCAGCAAGCAACTCGATCGATTCATATTGCCGCGGAAGTCGCCAACGAGCTCTCGGGAAAGTCTTCGTTTAAGCGCTCCGGCAACTAGCTTGTCAGATTTCGAGAAGGCGGCACGCCAAAGGAACCCAGCATTTGACCCGTTCAGCGGCCATGTGCCGAGAAGTGCTAGGGTTCAAGATGCGTTTCAAACTCTGCAGAGACAGAGTTCGGCTAATAGGAGTCGGTCGTCTCTCCTGGACTGGGACAATTCTTTGGCACTCAGGCATGGCCCACGGCGGATCAGTGATGGAGCCGTCTGGAATGTCGGTGGATCGGGTGTTGTAACTGACAGCGTCTTCGGGATCCCTGATGGCCGAGGTGGTATGTTTACGAGTGGGACAAATGCGCCGTTGCATACTTCGATGTTCTTGACCGAGGGCGACCCTGTAAGCGAGCAAGAGGCTCACGAGAAGCGTCTTGCGTTCGCCATGGGAATCGATCAGTCGAATCGTATTCTCGGCTCATTTGATGACCGTGCTAATTCTGATCCGACCACACCATCGGGGGCATGCTGGAGAACGCCGGACCAGAAGAGTCCCGAATGGGTTGACTGCGAGTGGATCAAGCGAGGCTCTCTAACAAGCGGTCTTTCCCAGACGATAGGCTTGCAATGGAATCATGCTGACAGTGGTACAGGAACGAAGAAGAGTTGCAGGGAGAAGAGACCGGTGCCAATTATTCCATTCAGATATGTTGCTTCTCTGCGCTCTTCCCTTTCTTGCTAACAATCATATACAGTGCTTGACGCGCCTCAGCTCAGAGACGATTTCTACTGCTCACTGCTTGCATATTCCGATACCGCTAAATGTCTTGCTGTCGGTCTAGGAAGTAGCGTCTACCTGTGGTCAGAAACGCAGGGTGTGGGGACACCCGAAAGTATCAATGGCCCTTACAATTCGCATGTGACGTCGTTGTCTTTCTCGTCTGCAGAGGGCGGACAAGGTATCCTCGCCATTGGCCGCGCTGACGCATCTGTTGCTCTATGGAGCGTCTTTGATGAAGAACTCCGTTTCAATGCTCAGCAGCCGCATCCAATCTCCTGTGTTTCCTTCGGGCCAAACATCGTCCGACGATCCTCGATGCGAGATCCATCAATCTTTGTCGACACTGAACCGTTGTTGATCGGAGATGAGATGGGAAACGTATATTTTTTCTCTGTGGAATGGCCCGACAGCACGACGCGTGATCTTTTCGATTGGCCTGGAGCAATGACGCTCCTTGCAAGGCTAAACGTTCACGCCCAACAAATATGTGGTCTTGTCTGGTCACCACATGGTGAGTTCTTTGCCACAGGAGGGAATGATAACAACTGCTTTCTTTTCGAAACCAAACACGTCATTTCTGTCATTCCGGGACAACAGACCATGTGCGTCCGCCGCTCCGCTTCCGGCTCTCATCATTACACAGTTACACCAGGCCACGGATCCGTGCCTTCCCTCGATTCCAATGTCGCCAAGCATAAGTGGACACTAAATGCTGCCGTCAAGGCCATGGCCTTCTGCCCTTGGCAACGCGGCCTTCTGGCAATTGGCGGCGGTTCGAATGATCGCTGCATTCGCTTTTACCACACCTTCTCCGGTGCTTGCCTAGCTACAGTCGATTGCAGTGCACAAGTAACCAGTCTCATCTGGAGCACCACACGCCGCGAAATCTGCGCTACCTTCGGCTTTGCGCAGCCAGAGCACCCTTTTCGCATTGCTGTCTTCAGCTGGCCAGCGTGCGAGCAACTCGTTGCCATACCCTGGGCAGACGAGCATCGTGCTCTCTACGCCATCGCGTATCCCGGTGGCCCGAATGATGGACGCACGAAGGGGGAAGGCGGCACATGGTGGAGCAGAACGCAGGTAGAAGGGTGCATCGTGGTTGCAACAAGCGATTCGAGCATAAAATTCCATGAGGTGTGGAGTGAAGAGAGAAGACGGCCCAAGAGCGTGGTCGGTGGCCTGGGTGGCAGTGAGATCTTGGGCGAGCTCCATGGAGTGGAGAAGGACGGGGGGATGATCATTCGTTAGAAACCCCTGGCTCTCATCCTCTCTTGGAGTGCATAGGCGCATCGCAACTGCAGCCACGCTTAGTGCTATTGATAGAACGACCAGAACACTCATTCAACTTCCTATTTCTCAGTATCACTCACCTACTACCTTCGCAGCATGCTCTCTTCAATGCATGAATCGCTTAGACAGAGCAGAGATTTCCGCATTGCTACGTGTCATGCGCCCCGGACGATAGTATTGGTTGGTGTGTTCGAAAAAACAAAAACGAACCCCCCCCCCCCCCAAATATTCGCCAATCCATGTACGGATGTGTCTATTATTATGAGAACTTATGTTATTGATGAATCTGTAGTAACATTCGCTTCGTCTGAATCTCCTGCTCCGTAAAGCTAAGAAATACGAGTAATAGGAATAGTGGTGGGAGCGGAGGCTGAAAAGTCTCTGTCCGCCGGCAGCACATTGTTATTCTTGTTCAACCTTCTCCAGGCAGGAGGTAGCGCTAGTGTTACATTTCATCTCCAGAAACTCAATTGACTAGTGTCACTACTGTGACAACAAATATTGGTTGGATATAAACACCGTGTGCATCTACAAAGGGTTCAAGGTGGAAAGCCTGCTCGACACCGAGTAAGCTTGGGCTGAACAACTCATTTAGGAAGCTGGGCACAGCGGGGCATTGCCTCTGGCAAAATAAGCTTCTTTTGGACCCACAGTGCGTAGTTCTCGAGGGATTTACAGTAGTGGTGAAGGTGTACGTCAATGACAGACCCGGCGTTATTGGTGTTCCGAGCTGAAAACCAAAGTTTTTAAGCCAAATGGAACCCGCAAACTTTAATTTGACGTGATGCCGATCATTCGGAATGCGCCTGTTGCAATTGAGACGCAGCCCAACGTGACTACGCAATCACACCCGGCGCTACTGTATCACGGTGAAAGTGTCCCAAAGAAACCGGGAATTTTTTGACTGAAATTCGGAAGGTTGATGCCTTGGAGTATATCATTCCATGATTCTTTACGCCCGCACTCAACCAATTGATGACCCCCGAAATGCCCATGCCTTCATTGAAACCCGGTATATCGCATCTGCTTTTTGCCTCCCATTCCGAAGCGACGTTTTTCTTCCCCAATATCAAGCCCCGACATCCAGCGCTTACTTGCGCATGGAAGAAGCCCTCCTCTTCTTGGCCTCGTCGTGGGCGGCCTTGCCCTCGACAACACGCTGGTGGAGGAGCTTGGCGTACTCGGACTGTTTCTCCATTAGTTTGCGTCCAATTGGGTTCGCAGAGCATTGTGTAACGTACGGCAGCATCGCGCTGGCGCTCGGCGTTGCGGCGCTTGAGGGCGATCCTGTGGCGCTTGTGCTGGAGGCGCTGAGGAGTAACCAGACGCTGGATCCTGGGAGCCTTGGTGTAGGGCTTCTTGCCCTCGCCCTTGGGCTGGACCTCGCGGCGGATGACGAACTTGCGGACCTATTTTCACAGATTGTACATCAGACTCGGCTCTTTCAACTCAGACTCGGACATCATCTCAAGATAATTGAGATGACCCGGCGAAGCACAATGAGGGGAAGAAAACCCACATCGTCTTCCTTGCTGAGACCAAACATGCGGCGGATCTTGGTGGCGCGCTTGGGGCCGAGACGCTTGGGGTGGACGGTGTCGGTCAGGCCGGGGATGTCGTTCTCGCCCTGCTTGACGATGGAGAGAGCGAGGACGGAAAGGTCCATGGCGACAATGCAGCCGCGGACGGACTTCCTCTTGCGCTCACCAGTGCGGCGGGGGCGGTAGCAGGAGTGGCCGTCGGAGAGCAGGAGACGGACACGGGTGGGGTGCATGACACCCTGCTTCATCGGGAAACCCTGCTTGTCGTTGCCGCCGGTGATGCGGAAGACGTAGCCCTTGAACTCGTCGCCAACGCTGTCGCCGGGAACCTCCTGACCCATGCGGCGGTCCATGAAAACGCGGAGCTTGCGCTCATCTTCGATCTCGATCAGCTTCTGCGAGCCGTTGGCCGGGTAGGAAATGTTGAGCTTCATCTTGACGGCTCGGGGGTCAAGATCGAAAGGACTTGGTGTCGGGGGCTGGTGTGGTCGTCGCGGTCGTCGCGGTAAAGCGGTGTTGGTTGAATTCTTTTCGAGTGGGCTTCGCTAGCGGCGCCGGCGAAACATGTCGCCGCGGTGCACTGGGCGTCTGGCGCCGAGCGGGTGCTCACCGCCCGCTGGGGCCGGCAGGCGGTCGGGCGCGGCAGATGCGGGCGCGAATGGATTTTATCGCATTCTGCAAGGCGGGCGTCGCTCTCGAAGCCTCCACCATGCGCAACGCCAGCAACCTCCGCGCTCCCGCCGCTGCTGCTGCCGTCCCCCGCCATGGCCACCAACTCGATCAAGCTGCTCACGGGCAACAGCCACCCCTCGCTCGCCAAGCTGGTGGCTGATCGGTACGCTGCTACCTGACTGGCTTTGAAGCTGCACTGCGCTGGGCGCTGCGCTCACACTGCAACCACTGCACAGGCTAGGCATCGAGCTGACCAAGATCCTCGTGCTACAATACTCCAACCAGGAGACCTCCGTCACCATCGGCGAGTCGGTTCGCGACGAAGATGGTACTGCTGCCTCTCTCGCCCTGTCTGCGCAGCCCAAGCACGCCCAACTGACATGATGCACTCGCCCAGTCTTCATCCTGCAGTCGACCGCCCCCGGCGACATCAATGACGGCCTAATGGAGCTGCTGATCATGATCAACGCCTGCAAGACCGCCTCGGCCCGCCGCATCACTGCCGTCATCCCCAACTTCCCCTACGCTCGTCAGGATAAGAAGGACAAGTCGCGTGCTCCCATCACCGCTAAGCTGATGGCCAACATGCTGCAAACGGCCGGCTGCAACCATGTCATCACCATGGACCTGCACGCCAGCCAGATTCAGGGCTTCTTCAACGTCCCTGTTGACAACCTCTACGCCGAGCCCAGCACGCTGCGCTGGATTCGCGAGCACCTCCCCGTCAAGGAGTGTGTCATTGTCAGCCCTGATGCTGGTGGTGCGAAGAGAGCCACGTCCATCGCCGACGGCCTCGACCTCGGCTTCGCGCTGATCCACAAGGAGCGCGCTCGGCCGAACGAGGTCTCGAAGATGGTTCTGGTCGGAGATGTCAGCGATAAGATCGCCATCATCGTCGACGATATGGCCGACACTTGTGGTACGCTTGCGAAGGCTGCTGATGTCGTCATTCAGCACGGCGCTAAGTCGGCCATTGCCATTGTCACGCACGGTATCCTGAGCGGCAACGCCATCAATGCGCTGAACAACAGCAAGCTGGAGAAGGTTGTCGTGACCAACACGGTGCCGCACGACGACAAAAAGCTGCTTTGCCCGCGCATCGAGACCATCGACATCAGCCCAACTGTAAGTGCTGCAACTGGTTTTTTTTTAATGCAAACTGACTTGTCTTTGTAGCTGGCTGAAGCTTGCCGTCGTACCCACAACGGCGAGAGTGTGTCGTTCCTGTTCAAGCACGCCCCTGTCGACTAACTTTGTTTCGCTCATACCACGTATATTTCCTCTTTCCTTCCATTTCTGGCGTATGGCGCGGCGACGAGAAAGCGGATAAATAACATGTACGGGACCAAAGAAGAAACGATACGGTACTCCTGGTACACAGGACAAAAATAGCTCACGAGAAAGATCTTACCATCTAAACGAGTCAACCAAAGCAAGAAAAACTTCAAAATCTCAGCCTTTCCCACCCGCTCAGTTCGAGTCTTTATCTATCCTTATCATTGGTGAAAGTAGGGAAACAGTCCGAACAGCGCCCCACCCAATTCCCCGGTCTTACATACGTACGTTCATGCATGCCGCCGGATAATTATGCCATGCAAACCCTATTGCTCCTTCGGGATGGCGTGAAGGGGCATGTTTCAAAAATGTTTGCTTGGCCAGACGTCGGAGCATCATGCAAGTGGACAGATGGGGTAATGCTATGTGTTCTATGTTCTAGCCATTTTCTATTTCTGTTAGTATGTTTCCGGGTGCAGAAACGGTGCCAGCTCTTCCGTCGACCAGGGGCTGGGCCTTACGTGGATGGGATTCCGTAGGACAAAGTTTGTTCTAGTGGCGAACGATGAGGTCCAGACTCCTCCGGAATAATCCATTTCCTCGGTTTTCACTGAATTTTCTCCGGTTGGCTTTGAGAAAGGCGCCATCACCCCATCATTGGTGTGCCACAGCGGGCATAGCAGTGTCTTGTGCCAGGGGGACGGCTGACAGATGACAGATCACAGGATGTCCAAGCAGCCCGCCTCTCAGGGCCAACCAGACTCACAACCAGGCAGGCCAAGTCGCAATATTCACTTTGCTCATTGAATCATGTTTATTTCGTTGCGTTGAAAAAAGCAAATAGATATCAGCACACCGTCCATCCCCGAACACAAAATGTCTGGAATTATCAACACTCCTCGACCACGATGTACCATCTCTAATGGTAAACCACCTCCTGCTGCCGCACAATGCTGCCCTTGCGCTCCACCTCCTCGGCTCTGCGCTCGAGATCGTGCGTCTGGACGGTGCTCATGTCCATTGTGGGGACGAAGAGAGGTGCGTTCGTGAAAAGGTAGTTCATCTCCTCGAGTGGGCGCTGCTTGGTCTCGGGCAGGATGGCCCAGAAAAAGACGGCATTGGTGAAGTTGCAAACCTGATGGAAGATATTGTGTTAGCTTCGGAGACGAGTATAAAATGGTATATGTTGTTCGACTTACGATGAACAAGATGTAGAACTTCCAGCCGACAGAATTGAGAGCGAGGGGCGTAACCTGGCCAATCATGGTGTTGAAGGCGAAGGAGGTCATGGTGGCGATGGCGACGCCTTTGCTGCGGGTGCGAGTATCAAAAATCTCGGCGGGAACTGGAAGAAGATTAGTCATCGTTTCGATAAAAGAGACGAAGAAGTCGGGAGCACTCACTGATCCAAGAGAGAGGGCCACACGTGCAGGAGAAGCAGAAGTTGTACAGCCAAGTCATGGCGATGAAGCCCCAACCAGCAGAGAGGTTTCCGCCGGTACCGGGCGGGAAGATTGCAAGCAGGGCCGTGGCGACGATAAAGGTCACCATGTTGCCCAAATTGCCGAAGATGAGCGGCCAGCGACGGCCGGTCTTGTCGATGAAGAGGATGGTCAAGACTTGGGCGACAAGGGCGATAATAGAGTTGATAGCCTGGTACTTGAGCGTGTCGTCTCCGGAAATGCCGATTTTACCATAGATGGTGACGGAGTAGTACTGGATGGCGCTGACACCGGTCATCTGGACAGATGCTTGCAAGGCCATGGCAATGAACAGGCGGCGGAAGCAGGACTTGTCTGTGAAGAGCTCAAAGTACGACTTGGCCTCGTGCTCATGTTCGAGGTTAATGGCCTCCTGGATCTGCTCAAACTCGGCGCGCACCCATGCGTCTGTCTCGTCGCCGTGGGAATGCAGCTGTGCCAGAGTCCTCAAGGCCACGTCGGGCTTGCCATGGTCCATCAACCAACGAGGCGACTCGGGGAAGAACAGGATAAGGAGGGCCAGAAGACCGGCCGGGACGACCTGGATACCCAAAGAGACGCGCCACTGGCGGTTGTCGTCGTGGGCATAGCCAATGTAAGTTCCATAGGAAATCCATGAAGCAGCCAGGGCGCCAATGCCAAGCATAAATTGCTGGAGAGCGGTGACTCGGCCACGGATACTGGGATGAGCCAGCTCAGCTTGGTAGAGAGGGACGACCATGACGAGGAAACCGACGCCAACTCCAGCAAGGCAACGGCCTGCGTACAGGTAGTCGATTGTTTGAGCACCCGTCTGAAGACCGCCGCCCAAGCAGAAAACCAGCGCGCCAATAAGAATGGTGTATTTGCGTCCGAGCCAGTCGTTTGTGACGCCGGCGAACATGGCACCAAAGAAGGCACCACCGGTAAAGATGGAGACAACCGCTCCACTGGAGAGACGTTTAGTGATTTTGCTGGCACCGAGGAAGCTCTGAACTCACTGTTCATTTTCGTTATTCCCAAACTTTGCAGCGAAAGACTGGCTTGCAATGACCTCGGCGATGACACCCAGATCGTATCCGTAAAGCACGGAGCCGAGCGAGGCGAAGACGCAGACCAGAAACTGAGAGATGTTAGCAGCAATGCGGATTGGGGGGGCGGAGAGAGCATACCTGGTACCACTTCGGAGGAAGAGCCATGATGTCGAAAACTTCAGACTCAAGATGAGTTCAGCGAGGCTGCTGTGCGCATTGTACGCTTTGGGCGCGGAAGACATCTTATAGAAACAACGGTGCACTCCGCATTCTCGACGCGACAACCCTGCAACCCCCGGTTGTGCACGGCGCGAATCCTACGCGGAGCCGTGCGCTCGAGTGTCTGGGGTAGCCCACGCGGGGCTTGGCATGGAATGGGCATAGCGTGACTGGCGTCGCGTGGGCAGGGAATTGCCGGGGAGAGCAGTGAGGTGAGAGCACAGGGCTGGCGAGCAGCCGAGGTGGCCGGTGAGTGGGCGGGATGCGAGCAGCAGTGTCGTGGGCGGGGGCAGATGGGCCGAAGAAACTGTCGTGACCGCTCTCGAAGCGAGCCGCGACCCCGGTGTGGCGTGCCTGCCCGTTTCTCCACCAATCCCCGCGTCGCCTACGCCTGCCCAGCCCAGCGACCGCCGGCATTGCCTTCACACACCCGGTGGGCTGCGGTGGGATGGTTGCGGCGCCCGCCCGTTGCTTCTCACGCGCAATGACCCACCTGCTTGGTTCACGAGAGTCGTGGCGTGCTCGTTCTTAGACGGCCGCAGGCGCTCATTGCAGACTGGACAATCGACACCTCTTTCCAGCACCGCCAATCCTCCCTCCAGCCATGGCGACTTTTACCAAGATCCCCGAGGCCGAGACGCCCAGCATCAGCATCAATCCGCAGCACAAGATCTCCAAGATCAACGACAACGTCTATGGCGGCTTTACCGAGTAAGTCTGCCCAGCGCTGCCTCACCCGTGCCGCCTTCGATCTCTGCCTCAGCCCACCAGGCAGATGATCAATAACGGCCTAGCCTCATCACCGCCCTTTGCCCACCGCTGACTCCGTAATCCGATTCCGGCAGGCACATGGGCCGCTGCATCTACGGCGGCATTTACGACCCCGGTAACCCGCTGTCCGATGAGAATGGGTTCCGCAAAGACGTCATCGAGGCCTTCAAGGAGCTGAACTGCCCCGTCGTCCGCTACCCCGGCGGCAACTTTGTTGCAACCTACCATTGGCTGGACGGCGTTGGTCCCAAGGACAAGCGCCCCCCGAGGTAAGCTGGATTTTTCTCATTCGTTCCCGGTTTTTGAAACCCCCGATGATCGCATTAATCCCGCCGCCCTGGTTGCAGCCGTCCGGTTACTTGCATGCGGCTCTGCAGCTGGTGGTGGTTGCCTGGTTGGGAAGTGATCTCTGCCGGAGGCACTGGTCCGAGCTGTGGTACATCCAGCTCTCTCACGAGTCCACGTGATATCACCAGACGAGCTCAGCCCGAAAACCTGCTATAGCAACTGTACATGTGGAGTTGAGTTACATGTCGGAATGTTTCGGGCATGAATCGTGTTGTGTCTGCGTACGAGCACAGTGGCACTCCGTTACGCCCCGTGCCCTCGCCCCGAATTCCCGCCGCTCCCTCTCTTGCATCTATGCCCATCGCCCCAGCTGTCTCGTCTTTCATGCAGCCCCGTGCCTTGCTGTACTCGAAGCCATGAACTGAACTGAAATTTTCTTCGCAGACCTGAGCTGGCATGGCTCGGCCTCGAGACCAACGAGTTCGGAACGGATGAGTTCCTGAAATGGTGCGAGGTCGTCGGCACTGAGCCCTACTTCGCTTTGAACTTCGGTACTGGCACGCTTGATGAAGGTCAGTAGACAGTGTCGCACCGCGAGAGGGAGACAGCAAGGCTGACTGTACACAGCCCTCGCCTGGGTCGAGTACTGCAACTCCTCGCAGAACACTTACTACGCCAACCTCCGCCGTAAGAATGGCCGCGAAAAGCCCTACAACGTACGCCTACCCCGCTGATACTGGTTTGCATAACGACATTTGCTAACTGCTCTCCCCCATTCAAGGTGAAATACTGGGCGCTGGGCAACGAGATGTGGGGACCGTGGCAGGTCGGACAGATGACCAAGGAAGACTACGCGCACAAGGCCTACCAATGGGCTAAGGCCCTCAAGCTGCTCGACCCGTCCCTCGAGCTCATCCTCTGCGGCCAGGATGGTATCAGCACCTGGGACTCGTATGTCGTCAAGGAGTGCATCCGCTGGGAGCCGCACGCCCTGGGCGGCTCGCAGACGGCGTCGCTCATCGCCATGCACAGCATCCACATCTACACGGCAGCCAAGGAGCACCTGCCCAACGCGACGGCGCCGCGCAGCGCGGAGCGCGCCATCGAGATCACGGCGGGCCTGATTGACCTTGCGCGCGTGGAGAACAAGGTTCCGCCGACAGTGCCGCGGCCGACCATCTGCTTCGACGAATGGAACGTGTGGGATCCCGTCCGCGCACCGGGCGAGAAGGGCGCCGAGGAGAAGTACACTCTGTCGGACGCGCTGGCCGTGGCCGTCTGGCTGAACGTCTTCGTGCGCCAGAGCCGGCACGTCGGCATGGCCAACATCGCCCAGAGCGTCAATGTCATCAGCCCGCTCATGACGCACAAGGACGGCCTGGTCAAGCAGACGACGTGGTGGCCGCTGCTGCTGTTCAGCAAGTACATGCGCGGCCACACCGTCGCCGTCAACGTCGCCTGCGGCGAGTACGAAGGCCCCACCCAGCCCGACTGGATCCGCGGCACCGTCGAGACGCCCTGGCTCGACGTCTCGGCCGCCATTACCGATGATGGCTGGGTCGGCTTGGCCGTTGTCAACGTGCACGAGCAGAAGAGCTTCGAGACTAACTTGGGTGACGTCAAGGGGCCCGTTAAGGTGTATACGGTGACGGGCCCTTCGTGGGAGGTGGTCAATGTGCAGGGCAAGGAGGAAGTCGGCATCAAGGAGAGTGAGTGGGATGGTAAGGGCAAGTTCACATTCCCCAAGTTGAGCTTCACGTTGTTGAGGTGGAAGGCTTGAAGTGGAAAAAGGGGAACATGATATGATTTTTTTGTCTTTTGAGTATATAGATTGCTCGGAATAGAATTGAATATGCTACCATTGGTTAGTGATCTGGAGATTTGAACTCCTTTCTTGAAAATCTGCATGTTCACCGTTTTGTTTTCGTGCTGTCTCGAAATGAGAAAAGCTGCTGATGTTTGAGCAGTCCCATAGGCAGACCAGAGACTTTCCGGATATCCTCCACCGCCCAAGTCAGAGCATGGCAGGTAGCGGCATATCCTGAGCTGGAGCTCTGCCGGTAACGAGATCAAACTCATGGGTGAAAGGTTTTCGAAGTGGCTGAGATAGTTGTAGCTTTGGTGAGGTACCGAAGACTTCGCATGCTTCGAAGCTCAGACCATTTGTTGTCCACGAGCGAAAGTGAGATGTACACATGACTATGAACAGGCACGGTTGAATCGTCTAGAGATTGAAAGTAATTTGGGGCGCATGTGACTACATGACGTATGTCTAACGTAGACTCGTACATGGTAGTTGAAGTGAGACTCCGGATGTAGGGCTGAGTGTTGGAATAGTGCGCCTAGAGCCAGTGGGCGTCATTTTCGATGGTTATTTTTAGAAATTTTCAACTCGGTAGCCAAACTAGTGTTGAATTCTTATGGAGTTGTTCTAATATTCTTAGTATGCTGCATCTGCGTGTATAAACTGTCTTCAGTGACCCAACGGTGATCCTCTTCGCTGGTGTGGTGGTCAAACGGATTCGTTTGCTGTGCGGGATTGACCGCGACAAATGAAGACCCCGATTTTAAGCCTGCCACGTGCGGTGCTGCCTCAATGAGGTGCGGCCGTGTTTACAGGGTCTGGGCTAGCCACACTTCCCTTGAGTCTGCTGGTACACTTGTTCCGCAGGCGCCTTTTTTCCAACACCACGCGCATTTTTCGCCTCGCTCCAACACCACTCCCGCCCACACCACACCTCCAGCCCAGACAAGAACTTTGAAAATCGAGCACGCGAAGCCCACACAAGGGTAAAAATGCACGAGCTCCAGGGCCTTCCAACAGAGCTCCTGCTCAAGGTCGTGAGCGTGCTCCATTGCTCGCAAGACGTCGCTGCTGTAGCTTCCACCTGCAAACAGCTTAACCGCGTCGCAAGCGGTGAGCTCTACGAGAGAATCCGACTGCATATCGCCGCGCGTACTGGCTCCGCAAAGCTCGGAGTTTTTGTGAATCTGGCCTCGTCCCTGTTTCTTGGCGACCCCGACTTGAGGAATTCCACCAAGACCATCGCCATCACTCTGCCTGGCCTTTCTTCTACGCAGTGGCAATTTATCCCTCGCCTTGTGTCATCCGAGGTCACAAAGAAACTCCGTGCTGCGGATTTAGCTGGCGCGACGGAAGAACTGAGGCGATGGGGCCTAACAACTGTGGAGCAGAGAATCAGCCTTGTCGACGGCCAGGTTGGGGCCTACATAACACTTCTCTTGCGCGCTTGCCAGAATATCCGTACTTTGACCCTCGATGGAAACTTCTTCGAGATGCTGGAACTCTGGTATACTGACCTCTCGGTTTTCGACAAACTCGACACCGTTGAACTGATCACGACCGATACCGAGAGAGTTCCTCGCCCTCTACCCAGCGTTGCGATTCTTGCAGGTCTGTCCGACGTTCCAAACCTCCGAACACTCCGTCTCACAGTTAACGGAGCCTGGACCTTTCGCCAGACTGGGCCGTCCCAACCCCTCCGAGGGCCATTCCACCTAATCACGAACATTACTGTTCTCGTATTATGGAAATCCGAGCTTAAGATGTCGACCATACGCACTTTGCTCGGCCATATGCCGCATCTAGTCACACTTGAGATTGACCTCTTATTTGGTATCCAAATTGAGAGCCACGACTTCAATCTTAAGTGGTGCCTCGTTGACCTCCGCAGACTCCGAAAGGCCATCTTGGGTACCGGGCTTGGTGGCCCTTTGGGTAGAAACCGTGCGGAGGGAAAACACTGCAGCAGCATGCTCGAGAATCTGAAGATTTCAGTCGACTTTTCGGTAAGCCACTCTTTCACTCCGGCCGAAACCAGGGTCTTCGAAGACTACGTCTTGCCGGAGCAGGAAGAAGCTTTGAACGGCTGGGATGAAAGTGACAGCGACGAAAGCAGTGATGAGAGCAGCGAACAAGACGAAGAAAATGACAGCGAACAAGACGAAGAAAGTGGCAGCGAAGAGGAAGAGGAAGACGAAGATGAAGAGGGCAACGACGGAGATGAAGATGAAGAGGGCGACGACGGCAATTATTCATATGGAGCAGTGTACGAGTCAGACACTGTGTTCGGACCCAATCACCAACGCCGCACACACTGGGAAATCAACAAGCTTGGGTCGCTGAAGAGGCTCAAGAATCTCAAGAAATTGGAGATAGAGCCAATGCTGCTATTTGGGAACCTCCGGTCCACACCGGCTCAAGGCGATAGTGACATAGAACCAGAACGCATAGACTGCTGGACGCCTCTCGATACACTGCTCCCGGATACTCTGGAGGAATTCCACATCACATGTGGGCCGGTCGACTGGGTCCTTTTGTGGGAGAGGAAATGGAAAATCGTACAATCGAAGGGCGCTGGCGCTGATCTGGACTCTCTCTTTGAGATGTTCAAGGCGTACAAGGAGGGGGGTGGGAACATGCCAAACCTCCGGAAGGTCGTAAACACCACCCAGGCATCGGTTGGTCTGCCGGAGGGTGCCAGCTGGGACGAACAGCAGATGCGGTTGAAGAATATGCTGAATGACCTCGCAATTGACTATGAGTGGTCAGGCTAGGATATCGACGATAATGGCTGAGAGCCAGCGAGAACGCAACCGGTCTCTTTGCGTCATCTCACCAGAAAGACAGAACCCAAAAAACACAAAAGAAAAGTTTAAAAGACTGAGAAAATGGTGATAGGACGAAATAAGTCAGAAGGAATTCATGATAATTAAGATCGGGGGCCTCATGCAAATGCATATCCAATCGGAGCGGTTACATTTCGAAAAATAAGATCTAGAGCAGAGGCTAACATTTGCCACTTTTTGAACCGCATCCGCGACGAGATGTTGTAGGCTATTAGTAATTACGAGGAAGAAATGGAGATTCTTACAAAGAAAGAGACACGAAAACATTGAGTTGTGGACCTAATGGAGCTTTCGAAGGGCTGCCCCAAGAGCCAGGATATTCGCTAAGTTCGAAAAGAAGGCCCTGTATCGTTCGTAGTGACACTCGCTTGAAACCCAATAGCTCACGCTTCGCGCCGGCCGTTCTGCGTTAGTTCGAGTGCCTCCGGCACGTCTCGCCTAACAGCGTCCACGATCTCGTGCCAGATCTGCTGGCGCATCTTCTCGCCTGTTTCTCCCATGAGCATCGGGTCCAATCTGATCCGCGGTTAGTAGCCAGACAAATAGATCTGTGTACACGGATGTACCCACTCGAGTAATTTATCGCTGTGCCAGAATCCGTCATGAGCTTCTTCGCCCAGACAAACAGCACTAACCAAGCTTCTTGCGCCTTCCTCTGCCTCCCTGGCAAAGATGGCATAGAACAGCCATCCAAAGACTTTCGCTGCAGCGCCGGTGTAATGTCTCCGAAGGTCACTCTTGCAGAATCCCGGAGATGCCGACATGACAACCACATCCTTCCCATCCTCGGTGTATGCATCCATGGCCGCAAGGCTTCGCATGGCATACATGACGAGTGCCTTTGAAATTGCATACTGCTTCCGCCCATTGAAGCCTTCTTCTCTGTTGAATTTCTCCAACAGCTTCTCCCCCGGCGAGCCCAGCTTCGCATGCCGATACAAAGTCGATCCCACAATCTCCAGAACCGGCGGTCTCCCATCGTGTACCGTCTCGTTGCTCTTCTTTAGCACTGGCAGTAACAACAACCCCAGCAACGCCGTCCCCAGCACATTGACCTGCAGCGTCTCTTCCCACCCGTGCTTGCTCCTCTTCAACTCCTTCATGCTTACGCCCGCATTTAGTACAGCGGCATCCAACCTCTCTAACTCGCTCGCGGCCCTCTCGGCAAACAGCTTAACGCTCTCGAAGTCCAGAAAGTCGACCTCCCACACGTCGATGACGCAGTCGCCCGTCGCCTCGCGCGTGGCGATCTTTCGCTTTCGCTGCGCGCGCTGTTGGACGGTCTGCTTCGTCTTCTCGCCCTTGGCGGCGGCGTCGCGCACGCCGAGCACGAGGCGCGCGCAGCCGAGCTGGGCGCACTTGATGGCGGCTTCGAGGCCGAGGCCGGTGCTGGCGCCGGTGATGAGGATGGTGCGGCCGGCGAGCGAGGTCGTCGGGTCGCGCGGCGGCGACCACTTGTCGCGGAGCAGGCGAAGGAATCCGGACATGAGAGAAGGCGGCGGATGCTTATTTTCCACGGTTCCAGCGTTGGCTTCGGAAGGGCCAAAAGTTGATGAGGTTGGTCGCGGGGCGAGGGTGACAGCTGGCCTTGGAACGCATACTGATTGTCAGCAATTGAGTGGGGGCAAATTCTCGTTGCCGCTTCTACTGCGGTGTTTCTGCGACGAGGTCAGCCACCACATTAAACGTCTTTCCAAGCCGGTAGAATACGGCAATTTGGACTGATAACTCCTCCTGACGGGCCTGTATTACCTCACCCCAAAGAGCCCTGCTGCTGCCCTATAGTCCTATGTTCAGGCTTGAAAGGATTCCTCCTCACGCCAGCTGGTTCATTGCGGAGGCTATTCTTCCAACAGTAATCGTGTGAACGTGCTTGAGGCGGTATGTTGTATACGAATAGAGAATGTGCGCGTCTACAGAGAAAACCAAACAGAAAGATATCTGGGTAGTTGCAACGGCGCACCCGGTAGTCAGGTATGCTCTAGGCACACCCTTTTGTTTTTCATTACGTTGTTTCGGGTAGAGTAAAAGCTAACCGTTCCTGCGGAAGTGTGGTTGTCCTCTTTTGAATCGTCGTATATCAATGCTCTATCTGTGAGATGAGTTATGGCTTTGCTACTGCTAGGCATGTCAACCACTTTGGCATGTTCGTACCCAATCTTCACCCAGTGGTTGGGGAGCATTGGGCCAGAGAAATGACCAGGCCGCAGGGAGCTGGTAGTAGTAAGAAGGTCGGTTCAGGTGGTGATTGCGGCTAGATGGCCGAGTTTGACGTCAATGACAGGGGTGGGGCGGAGAGCGTGTCACGAGTCATGCGAAGTCTGGGGAAGCCGAGGTCTCTTTCACATGCATCGCGTCGCGACAACATCATCGCCCATCCGAACGTCCCTTCCGAGAGCATGCGACGCCGTCCAGCTCCAGCCCTACCCTCCCCGATGCCCCGCTGAGCCGTGAGCCCATCTCAACATGGCTGCGCAGTCGAAGCTCCTGCCCTCGGACCGCTCGCTTAAGGGAATCGTCAACGAGCTCACCTCCCTCTACTTGAAGCATCGGACACGTATCTCGCGCGCCGTATATCTCACCCTTTTCGTCGCCCTGATCAACCGTGTGCGCATCGCCATATCCGAACAAAAGGCTGCATCTGCCCGCCATGCCGAAGCCCGGAGGAAGCCAGGCACAGGCTCGACCGAAGGCGAAGCTACCTCGCGCAAGAAGGTTGAGCTCAATCGCGACTTCTTTAGAAACCTCTTCAGGCTCTTGAAAATTGTCATTCCGGGATGGCGGAGTAAGGAGCTTCGGCTGCTCATCAGCCACACCGTCTTCCTGGTCCTCAGGACTCTGATCAGTCTGTATGTTGCGGAGCTGGATGGTCGGCTGGTCAGCAGCTTGGTCAGAGGCAAAGGCAAAGACTTCTTGAGTGGACTGGTGTGGTGGATGACAGTGGCAATCCCGGCCACCTTCACAAACTCTATGGTAACTATACGCCTCCCGCAACCTCAACAGCGTCATGCTGAACAAAGATCAGCTCTCCTACCACCAGTGCAAACTCTCCCTCCAGTACCGCACTCGTCTCACAAACTACATCCACAACAAATATCTCTCTCAAATGACCTTCTACACCCTCTCCGCCCTTGATGATCGCATCAAAAATGCAGATCAATTGATCACCGTCGACGTCGCCAAGTTCTCGAACAGCCTTGCAGAGCTGTACTCCAACATCGCAAAACCAGTCTTGGATATGGTCATATACAACTATTCGCTATCACGAAGTGTTGGTGGGGAAGGCCTGTTCGCCATGAGCTTGATCGTCCAGCTTTCGGCCAGCATCATGCGCGCGCTTACGCCTCCGTTTGGCAAATACGTCGCCGAAGAAGCGCGCTTGGAAGGAGAATTCAGATTCCAGCATTCAAGACTGATAGACTACAGTGAAGAGGTGGCGCTGTACTCTGGACATGAAGCCGAGAAAGATACCTTGGATAAGGGCTACTTCACTCTGATCAAGCATGTGAACCGGATATTGAGGAGACGGTTTTACCATGGATTCATGGAGGATTTCGTCATCAAATACTTCTGGGGAGCGTTGGGCTTGATGCTCTGCAGTGTCCCGGTCTTTTTCAAGATCCCTGGTGTGGCTGGAAACAACATGGGCGACCGCACGGAGAGTAAGTCATATCGTCTGTCATTGAAGGAGAAAAGTGCTGACTGTGCGTTTTCAGGTTTCGTGACCAATCGCCGCATGCTTCTCAGCTCCTCGGATGCCTTTGGTCGACTTATGTTCTCATACAAAGAGATCATGGAACTCGCTGGATACACTGCCCGAGTTTCTACACTTCTGGATGTCATGGACGAGATCCAAGCAGGACGCTTTGAGAAGAAGCTGGTGTCATCCGCCGACACGGAAGAGAACGCGGCGGTGCTTCGGGGAAGAGGGCAGGTTTCCGAGGGCGAGGACATAGAATTCGTTGACGTTCCAATCGTGTCACCGAACGGCGATGTCCTGGTCCGCAAACTCAGCTTCACTGTTAAGCCTGGGGACCACATGCTAATCGTTGGTCCCAACGGTTGTGGCAAGTCTTCTCTTTTCCGCATATTGGGTGGACTGTGGCCGGTCTATGGAGGAACTGTCAGAAAGCCCCCATTCGAGGACATCTTCTACATCCCGCAACGGCCATATCTCTCGAGAGGGTCTTTGCGGCAGCAAATTATTTATCCAGACGGGGTGCGCGAGATGAGGGACAAGGGTATCACCGACGCTGACCTTCTGCGCATTCTTTCCGTTGTGGAGATTGAGTCGATTGTTGAGCGCCCGGGTGGTTGGGATGCAGAGCAGGAATGGACGGACGTCCTCTCTGGAGGACTCCAGCAGCGAGTCGCTATGGCCAGGCTGTTCTACCACGCTCCAAAGTACGCTATCTTGGACGAGTGCACCAGCAGTGTTACTCTCGAAATCGAGAAGGTCATGTACGACGAGGCCAAGCGTTTGGGGATCACTCTGATGACAGTCAGCCATCGGAGGAGTTTGTGGAAGTACCATACGAACATTCTCCAGTTTGATGGTCAAGGCCACTACGTCTTCACAAAGCTGGACGCCGAAAGAAGATTACAGCTTGAAGAGTAAGTTTTCCTAGCGTCCAACGAACTCGCTGTGATGCTAACAGATTTATAGTGAGAAGGAAGACTTGGAACTGCAGCTTCGCGCAGTACCCGAGATTGAGAAGCGCATTGCCGAGCTGACGGCTTGAGCGTCTTCTCCTTCGGCTTGTGAACACAGGATTTGTTCTATTCCCATGTTGGTCTAATGTTGCCATGGCTTCTGCAGAAAGTGTACTAGAGGCGTTTTCAAGCGAGATCTGTACATGTGACCGGATCTAGGGTGGAATGGCGCAGGAATGGGATACACATGACCGGCCGGTCATTCTTGGTGGATATGTTGATGATATGCTTGTGCGGTAGACACTGAGTAATTCCATTGAATTATGCGGGAAATCGCCCCATCACCACATTCCAGCCCAACTTCAACCTACGACACGAAATCTGAGAAATGTCGCGAGACATTGCCCGTTGAAGCGACTGTGGCGGTGGGTGGGTGATGTCACGTGCGCCGATCGATTAGCGCGAAGGACGGGACGCGTCGAAAGCTTGGGGTAAGTTGGATTGACCTCATCCCACAACAGCTCCCATCGACCACCCCCGCTCGTGCTGGGCAATGAGACGGCCGCCGACGCAACCTCATTAGCCTCTCGACAACGCTGTTGGCCCTCGGAAGCAGCCGTCGTCGTAGAATCCCGCTCTTTTCCCCAGACAAGGAGATCGACACGCCGCCATCAAATGAACAACTCATAACTTGCGGCGAAAAGCGACCGACGACGCATCGACCTCGCTAGTCTTTTCGCACCTATCCATCCGCATCGGAATTCACAATGGGGGACGCCAATCTGAAAGTTGGCCAAGTCATTGAGCTTAATGACGGCCGCATCGGCGTGATCCGCTTCATCGGCGACACCGCCTTTGCCGAGGGTCTTTGGGTCGGCGTAGAGTTTGACGATCCCTCCGGAAAAAACGATGGCTCGGTACAAGGAACGCGGTATTTCGACTCGAAGCCCGGCCATGGCATGTTCTTGCGGCCTATGGGCGTCGCCCGCATCGTGGAGGAGCCGAAGCCTAAGGCTCCTGCCAGACCTGCTGCGGCAAGGCCTGGGGCTCCTGGGGCCGTCGCCAGGAGGGCTACTGGGTCAATCGATCAAGGCAAAGGAAGGCCATCGAGCATGGCAGCAGAATCTTCGACTCCGAGGCCGAGGATGGGGAGCAGGCCGTCCAGCATCGACACGAAAAGCCCTGCGGCTGGTACAAGAATCGGAGTAGGAATTGATCGCGCCTCGAAATGTGTGATTCTGCTAATTTGATGGTGCAGTCTCCCACCAAGAGGCCCGCAGCCGGCTCGATTTCTCGCCCGCGTCCAAGCATAAGCGGCGGAACAACAGCCCCACCAAGGCGTACTTCAACGACATCGACGGGTGCCGCAAAGTCGGCGACGGCAAGCGCAGCAACCGCTGCCAAACATGCCCCCAGACCATCTATCAGCGGCGCCCGGACTGGCTTGGCCAAACCCGGTGAAGCTTCTACAGCCAGAACCGCGGCGGCCCGCCAGTCCCTCAGTGTCGCGAAGCCACGTCCGGGCGCGAGTCCTCCATCTTCCAGCAGAACTTCTGCCTCTCCCTCGGCGCCAGTGGCTCAACGGAGCGTCAGCGCCGTGCAGAAGGACGCCGAGATCAAAGAGCTCCAGACAAAGCTCCGAGTATTGGAAGAGAAGCGTGCCGAGGATAGGGAGAAGATCGCAACGCTGGACAGGGTGCAAGAAGAGCGGAACAAGTACGAGCAAATCATTCAGAAGCTGCAGACGAAAATCCAGCCTCTCTCGCAGGAGAACAATGAGCTCAAGAAGAACTTGAAGGAAGCAGAGTCAAGGCTCGAGCAGGTTGAAGCCATCCAAGCTGAGCATGAGACGATTCTGGAGATGGCCACCTTGGACCGCGAAATGGCTGAAGAACAGACAGAAGCGTACAAGGCTGATCTCGAAGCCGTCAAGCAGCGTCTTGAGGAGTTGGAGCTGGAGAACGAAATTCTAAAGGACGAAAACCAAGAACTTGGGCAGGAAATGAACCCAGAGGAGAGGACGAGCATGGGATGGCTTCAATTGGAACGCGAGAACGAGCGGCTGCGTGAGGCTCTCTTGCGTCTGCGCGACATCACCCAGGAGTCAGAGGCGGAGCTGCGCGATCAGCTCAAGAGCTTGGAGGAAGACAACCAGGAGCTTTCTGGTGTGAAGGAGCAGTATGACGAGACCAAGACGAAGCTTCTGGAAGCAGAGGCGGACATTGAGGATCTGCGGCAACAGCTCGACGCTGCTCTTGGAGCCGAGGAGATGATCGAAGAGCTGACCGAAAAGAACTTGGCTTTGAACGAGTACATCGAGCAACTCAAGGTTTCGATCGAGGAGCTCGAGACACTCAAAGAGCTCAACGACGAACTCGAGGTCAATCATGTTGAGAACGAGAAGCAGCTTCAGGAACAGATTGACTTTAAGGATGCCATCATTGGCGACCTGGGCCGCCGCGCTATGCAGCAAGACGAGACCATCTCAGATCAAGAGTACACCATCTTGCGCTTCCGCGAGCTGGTAACCAACCTGCAGTCCGACATGGAAGACATGAGAGCCTCCAAGGAGATCAGCGAAACGCAGGCGCAGGATCTGAACAACCGGTCGAGAGCTATGATGGATCTCAACAGACAGCTCCAAGCTTCTGCTTCCAGCACCAAGATGAAAACCATCGACATGGAGCTACGGAAACTTGAGGCCCAGGAAGCCGCCGAGCATCTCTCCATTGTCCAGCTGTTCCTTCCGGAAGCCTTCCATTCGGAGAGAGAGTCTGTTCTGGCTCTACTCCGCTTCAAGAGAATTGGGTTCAAAGCGTCGCTTGTGCACAACTTTGTCAAGGATAAGGTGTCTGGAGATGCACCGATCAACGATGAGGACATCTTCGAAGCCTGTGACGTCCTCGACAAGCTCACTTGGATTTCGGCTATGTGCGATAGATTCGTCACAGCTATCTCGACTTGTTCTCTGGACCAGTTCGCTAGGTTCGAGGGTACTCTGTATGAGCTTGAGCCTGTTGAACGCGCTCTCAACGGCCACATTGATGGTCTTAAGAGAGATGAACTCAAGGAGAAGCAGGTGGCGGAGGAGCTTCATAGGTATGCTGCTGTTGACTCTGATTTTAGTATTCTGTCTGACGTTCACCTAGGTCTATTGCTGTCATGTCTCACCTTGCTGAAACTCACCTTGGTGATGGCCTTGAGGGTTATGCCAACGATATTGTCATGCGTACACTGCTTATGCAAAGTCACCTGGAGACCACCGCTGCTGCCCTCATGCTTGTCAAAGGAGAAGTCCAGACTCGCATTCCATCACAGGGTGAAGACGAATATGACGGAGTCGACCGCTTCATCTCCAAGACTGAAGAGATCATCGCGCAGTCTCGCAGCGCGAAGGTTATTGTTGGAAAGGCTCTTCGCACCCTGCAAGAGCTCAAGGCTCGCTCGCTTACTCTGCAGAACGACACCCTCAACTCGTTTGAAGAGTGCCAAGATGCGTCTGACGATCTTGCACATTATGTTCGGAAGATGGGCGAGAACGTGTTCCAGCTGCTCCATGAAGACACCCGCACCGAGCCTTTCACTATCAGCGAGATCCGCAGTGCCATGTTCAAGGCTTCCGAGGAGGTGTTTTCCGTATCCGAATCTGAGATGTATGCGACCTTTGCGGCCAGGCTTCGCAAGCTTAGCGAGGACCTTACCGAGCTTGTCAACATCACTTCCGACCTTGAGCTCACTGTCGAGTTTGAGAAGCACCCTGCACCCTGGGTACTGCGGTCCAAGGAGCTCCAGGACAGCAAGATCGTGTCTGTGGACACGGAAGAGGAGGTCCGTCGCCTCAAGGAAGAAGTCCACGCCCGATCCATGCAAATCAAGCTGCAAGAGCAGAAGCACGAGGAAGCAGCCGTCAAGATCGAACTCCTCGAAAGTCGCACGCGCGACTCATCCAAGAAGGCGCAGCGCATCACCGAACTCGAGAAGAAGATCGAAGAGAACAAGAACCGGGAGAAACAGCTCGCCGAAGCCCTCGAGACCCAAGTCCGCGATCTCGCCGCCCTCGAGACGGAGAAGGAGAAGTGGAAAACACAGGCAGAACAGGCCAAGGCTATCGAGGCGGCCATGGGCGGCGAAGGCAGGCGCGACTCTGGTGGCGAGAAGACCGTTGCTACGAAGCGCGAGATCGATGCGCTCAAGACGGATATCCAGTATCTGGAGGCGGCCAACAGGTTCCTGCGCCAGTCGAACCGCCGCGAGCACATCGGCAAGGTTGCCGCCAGCACGTCATGGCTGCGCACTACGCTCGTACCGCCGAGCAAGGTGGCGGCATCGGCGGCGGATGGTGCGGCGCAAAATGCCGAAGCCTTGCCCAGGCGCAGGCTTGCGGCGCTGCAAGAGATCACAAACTTACCGACTGTTTCGAAGCTGGTGAATTTGAAGGACACTGGGGACTTGGAGGAGGAAGCGGCCGCGGACACTGCTGGCGAGAACATTCGTCCGAAGAATAGTAAGCTCAGGTGGAGGCCGATGAAGAGCACGCCGCAGTGGCAGCTTAGCGAGCAGGAGCTTAGGAGGGCAGAGGCGTGGGAGGCGCTGTGGGGCGGAAAAGGTATGGGTGGATTGTATGACGACGGGGGCATGGACACTCCATGGAGTGTGAGCACCGGGGCTGTGGGGATAGTGCGGTGATGAAAAGCGAAAGAACGCTATACGTTATGATACCCAATGAGGTCTTATGAAGCGACGAATGAGGAAATCAGATCAAAGGCTACGTGCTTCCTTGGGCATTGTGCTCAAATTGATACGGAATCCAGCAAAAAATCAGGCCCACCGCTGGAGCTAGTGAGGGGTAAAACTGACATAAGTGAGGGTTGGCCGGTTTTGGGACAGCCTGCTAACTCCCGTCCCAACCTAGGAGTTGCTTAAACCTCTCGTTCTGAATTTGCATTCGTACACCAATTACTGGTCTTCCGGCAGACTGGGGGAGAACGGCCTATTTCTGAATGTACTCCGTATTTCACCCCACTCCTCAGAAATGGACGCCTTGGCTCTATAACTTTATTCTTGTCGTCTATACTTAATATCACCTGAGCCAGAGATCGCACAGCACTCGTAAACCAACTTTCTTGTAGGCTATTTTTTGTGTTCATCGCTTCGCTAAAGTGACTTCCGCATACGATATCTAAGACCCTCGAAAGTAGCGCACGGGCCACGACTTTTGCTTATCGATACGAAACTTTTCATCGGCACCGAATTGGCTCTGGCGACAAACCACCGCTTCCTCCGCACGCCTCGCCGTGAAGAGCAAGATGAGTCTGAACGAGAGGCTCGACAAGATCCGCTCCTCGCCGAAGCTGCAAAACCAGCAGCAGGTTAGTACTCACGCCCATCTTCGCCCACATTTCCCCCAATAACCTTTGCGCCAGACGGCGGTGGTTCTTTCCGCGGTCGAAGACACTCTCCGCGACCAGAAGTCCGATTTCACGCCCACCGCATACTTCGCGGCCCTCCTGTCGCTGCTGGCCCAGTACATCTCGCCGCAGAAGGGAATTGTCAACAAGGAGGTAGCCACCGCTGTGGTCTACCTGCTCGACCTCGTCACCCCCAATGTGCCCGCCCCGCTGCTGCGCGCGAAATTCTCGCAGATCCTGACCAACCTTGCGCCGGCCCTGACACACCCGGAGGCGGAGGCCCCGCTGCTGCGCTCGTCGATTGGATGCTTGGAGGGCCTGCTGGTTGTGCAGGACGCGCAGGCTTGGGCTCTGCCGCAGTCTGAAGTCAGCCCGCGTAGGGCCGTCGCTGGCCTGCTCACCATCGCCGTTGACCACCGCCCTAAGGTGCGCAAGCGGGCTCAGGATGCGCTGGCCCAGATGCTGAAGAACCCCCCGCCGAGCCCGTCTCTGGACCATCCTGCGGCCGATATGTGCGCTGAGACTGCGCTGCGGTCGCTGAAGGAAATCACGGATGCTGCTGCGAAGAACAAGAAACACCACCGCTCTCAAAAGGATGGTCAAACGCACGAACCTGGTCTTATTCACGCTCTTCAGCTGATCAAGGTTATCGCATCCGCTGCTGGAGGATGGCCAAGCAAGAAGATTGACGCTCTTTGCGAACTCCTACTAAGCATTTCGAAGTCGAGCAACGAGTTCCTAACTATGGCGGCGTTCGAGGTTTTCGAGGTTATTTTCGCCGGCATGGTCGACGAGATGTCTTCCGCGAAGCTCCCGCGCCTTCTCGAGGTCATTGGCGAGCTCCAGCCATCACAGAATGATACGCAACTCCTGCCGCCATGGATCGCTGTGCTCTCGAGGGGCTACGATGTTGCTGCTCAGGTCGAGCCGGAGGAAACGTTTCAGAAACTGCCCGATCTATTCTCGATTATGTCTAACTTCCTCGTGTCCCCCTCGCACAACATCCGGATCTCGGCTTCGGAAGGAATGATTTCGTTTGTCGCAAACTGCATCCCTGACAGCGTCCTTCTCGAGCCCTCAATATTCGACGAGAAGGTCCTCGAGAAGTTGGCGAAGAATGCGGCGGATCTGCTGAGTGTCAAATACCAGGCCGCGTGGATGGAGGTTTTCAATGTCCTTGCTGCTATGTTCGACGCCTTCCGCTGGAGAGCAGCGCCGATCATGTCGAATGTTGTCAAAATTGTCGGTGACTTGAGAGGCAACGAGTCGTTTACGGGCAAGAAGGAGGCCGATGAGGTCCTTGGGAAGGCGGTTAGAGCCATGGGTCCCGACAATGTTCTGGAGATCCTTCCTTTGAATTTACACAAGCCGGTCGCTGGTCAGCCTGGACGTGCTTGGCTCCTTCCAATCCTCAGAGACTCGGTTGCAAACACAAGGCTGGCGCACTTCCGCGCCGAGATGGTTCCCCTGAGCGAGGCAATGTTCCAGAGAGTATTGAACCACGGCAGTGCTGAGAAGACCATGGAGGTCAAGATTTTCGAAACCATTGTTAACCAGACCTGGGCCACTCTTCCAGGCTACTGCGACCTGCCTATGGACCTGCAAGAGGCTTTCGATCAGAGCTTTGCCGAGATGATTGCGAACCTTTTGTACCAGCAAGTCGAGCTCCGGACTGATCTTTGCCGAGCATTGCAGATTGTGGTTGAGTCGAACAAGGCCATCGCCGAGGTCGAGGGCGAAGAAGACCTTGTAGCCCAATCCAGGGTCTCCAAGGCTGACGCGCAGAAGAACTTGGAGTATCTTTCAGGCTTCGCATCGAATATTCTTGCCGTACTCTTCAACGTTTACAACCAGACCCTGCCACAGTCAAGGGGTAATATTCTGAGCTGTATCAACGCCTATCTCAGTATCACTCCCGCTGGAGAACTCATGGAGACTTTCACGCGCGTTGCTACTATGCTCGAGCAATCTTTGAGCGAAACTGGCTCGCAAACCCAGGCGGACAAGCAGAAAGACAAGAAGACCACCGACAAGATGCCTCCTGCAAGCCACACCTTGATGGACCTTGTCATTACCATTTCGATTTACCTGCCCCGGGAGAGTTTTGCAACGCTTTTCCAGATTGCGACGCTTATGATCAACAAGGACGACGATCCCCAGCTGCAAAAGAAGGCTTACAAGCTCATTCCGCGACTTGCTGAGTCTGACTTGGGTAAAGCTGCTCTTCAGGAACGTAACGCAGAACTCCAAACATTGCTTCTCGACAGCGCGCCCAAGGCCACTAGCCCTGCGAAGCGTGATCGTCTGGCCGCTCTCTCCCAAGTCGTGGAATACCTCCCTGGCGAAGATCTGCACTTCATTCCGGCCATTCTTTCGGAAGTCGTCATTTCTTGCAAGGAAGTGAATGAGAAGGCGAGAACAGCAGCTTTCGATCTGTTGGTCCTCATGGGTGAACGCATGCAGCAGGGCGGTACTGTCAAGCAGTCGAAGATCCCTCTTATGGACGAGTCTGCGCCAGACGTGCCTGCCACCCTTGAGGAGTACATTACGATGATGTCTGCTGGTCTTGCCGGCTCGACGCCGCACATGATCAGCGCCTCCATCACCGGAATTACTCGTATCCTGTATCAATTCCGCACATCTCTTCCTGACGCAGTGATTACGGATCTCGTGCAGACCATGGACCTGTTCCTTACCTCGGCCAACCGTGAAATCGTTCGTTCCGTCCTTGGCTTCGTCAAGGTCTCCGTTATTTCTCTTCCTGGTAGCCTTATGCTCCCTCGTCTGAACACGCTTATTCCGAACCTTTTGGTTTGGAGTCACGAGCACAAGGGTCACTTCAAGGCCAAGGTCAAGCATATTTTCGAACGCATGATCCGTCGTTTCGGCGTCGAGGTTGTCGAGAAGAACACGCCTGAAAGCGACCGCAAACTCATCACCAACATCCGCAAGACACACGACCGCCAGAAGCGCAAGAAGGCGGCCGCTGCGGGCGGCGAGGGCGAGGAAAGCCACCAGCCGGAGAAACGGCGCAGCAAGTTCGAGAGCGAATACGACGAGGCCGTCTACGGCTCCGAAAGCGAGTCCGACTCCGGCTCAGACGTGTCGGACAACGAAGCCATGGGCCGCGGCAAGGGCGGCAAGAAGGGCGGCAAGACGTACATCGTCGAGGACGATGACGAGCCGCTCGATCTGCTCGACCGCCGTGCGCTGGGCAACGTCTCGAGCACGAAGCCCCTCAAGGGCGCCCGCGGCGCGCAGCAGCAGAAGACCAAGGCGAAGGTCGACTTGGACGGCAAGCTGCTTCTGGGCGACTCGAGCGATGACGACGACGATGGCATGGTGCTGGACGGCGAGCCAGGCGACGGCTCGCTCGAAGGCGGCATCAACGCGTACGTCAGCGCCATTCGCGGCCAGGACACGGGCGCGAGGAAGGGTCGGGGTGGCACGATCAAGTTCTCGAACAAGAGGAAGGGCGGTGATGGAGACGAGATGGAGGTCGACGAGGAGGAGGTGGCGGATAAGTTGAAGTCGAAGCAGCAGCCGTTCAGGAAGCCGCTTGGTGGCGGAAAGGCCGGTGGTGATAGCCGTGGTCGTGGCGGCGGCGGCGGCGGCGGCCGTGGCCGTGGTCGTGGAGGCTTTGGAAAGACGAGGGGTGGGAGGATAGACAAAGGCGGCAGGGGTGGAAGGGGCGGAAGGGGTGGACGGAGATGAACGGGGCCTTTCTTTTCGTTTGGAGGTCAACAACGTTAATGAATGGCGTCGCGTGGAAAAAGTAGTTAGGTTTCGAATTGTTTATTCTGTTTTGAGATTGCGGAATACCATGATTTCATTATTCTCATGCTGCATATCGAAGGACCTATGCAAAGCAAGACACAGAACTTGTAGTCGGTGAAGAAACGCTGCATGAGTTCTGTTAGTGAAGAGTGGGTCGATGTTATGTATGTTCCCGGCCATGGCAAATGTTTTTCTTTTCATTTTTGGTCGTCTGTTAGCTCGGTACCTAGCACCTCACATGTGACGTCAGACGACATCCAATCACTCCCTGCAGCAAGCTTGGGTGAATCGTGGGATTCACGTATGTTGATTCCTTTGTTATACTCAGCAATTAGTCGTGGAAGAATTCACTGCGGCACTCTTTATGATACAAGATTCTTCGCCGCAATATCTATTGCGCTTACTACCGCGACCTTAGTACTACCAACGACGAAATGGATTGGCTATGATTCCATCTATTGGTCAAGGCGGACGGGGAAGGTGCCGGCCTCTGCAAACAGTCGTCAGCACTGAAAACTACAGCCATTGAATCCATTGGGGAGCTACTCACCACGCTGGTCGTTCCAGCGCTCGACCCAGCCGCTAGGGCAGAGCGACCTGTAGGCGAGGAGGAACTACGGCCTGATGTTAGCCTTTTGGAGCACTTGGGAGCTGGTGGACGGAAGACGGCATACCTGACGGCAAGGAGCGAAGTCCTCACCCTTGGCAAGGATGCACTTGTGGTAGTCGACGTAGTTCTGCCAGCAGTGCTTGGTCCTGCGGTGCGCTATCAGTACCCGGCAACATTATGGAGACAGACCAGGTCTATGGGAGAGCTCACTGGTTCTGGTTCGGGAAGCGGGCGTCGAAGCCTGTTGCGATGCGGCGTGAGCAAATGCGGATCATCCTCGCTTTAGCGAGAGCGAGCAATGGCCGGTCTGAGGGAACCTCCTCCACCCCATCATTCCAATGCGCAGTCTGCGGAGCTGCAGGGAGCAAGACCGGGGAGAGGAGTGGCCCGTGGGCGCCGGGGAACTTGGTGCGGGGATGACGTACCAGCTGTAAGTAGTGGGCTTAAGGTCAGCACTGGGTTCGATCTTTCAACGGATGGACGGAACGAGAGCGCGCTCACCAGTAACGAACTTGAAGGGCTTGGTCTCGCGGTCGTCGGAGTCAGACATGGCGGCGGGGTCGAATTGGAGGTGGTGCGGGTGGTTGTAGGATAGCGGTTGTCGCGATGCAGGTTGCGGCGGGATGGGTGGTAATTCGGCGATGGTGGTTCGATGGAGGAGGGCGCGCAAAGAGAGAGGCCCGCGGCAAGTGCCGCCTGCGCGGTAGCTCCCACCGCCCTGCCGAACACAGCTGCGAGCACCGGCGGCCAGGGAGCCTCAGCACGCAGACGTCTAAGTCTTGGCGCGCAGCTTGCCCGAGGAATACCTATCCAAACGTCAACGCTCCCATCCTCGACACCTGCATCACCACCAACCCGACCCTCTCCACTCAAGACAACGCTGCTCGCCATGCTTGCCTCCCGCTCCATCGGCCTCCAGGCCGCCCGGGCTTTCCAGCCCATCCGCTTCGCTGCGCCTGTCAGCCGCCAGGCCCGCTTCCTCAACATGAGGGCCACCCCGCGCATGATGCGCCCCGTTCCTGTGCGTCGCCATGCTGTCGAGAGCTGATGAGCGACCCATGCTGACATTTTCTGCAGAAGGAGGAGCACAGCGGTACGCCCATTCCTCCAATGGCATCCGGAGTGCGCGCGCACAAGCGCACAAAGCCCGCTCGCCCGCCGGAAGCTCCTTATCAACCCAGATAGACATAACTAACGCGCTCCCAACGCAGCCCACACCATCTCCCAGCGCATCCGCACCCTCAAGAAGATTCCCCCGGAGTTGATCCCCCTCGGTGCGTTTCCGCTCCCCCGGCGATGACATCAAGATTACGTGCTTGGGCTAACACTGCGTTTTGAATCATTACAGGCATCGTTCTTTGGTAAACACCCACAGCTCTCAGTGTCCATTGAAACATCAGCTAACGTAGGATGCGATTTTACAGCGTCGCCGTCGGTGCTGCTTTCTTCTCCATCTTCAGGAAGCTCTACGTCGACAAGACGCTCCGCCTCTCCAGGCAGAGGGGCCACGAGGCATAGATTGCCTTTAAATCACAGGTTGCAATAGTGGGAGGAGAAAAAAGACGAATCGAAGGCTGCGAGGAAAGCTTTTCTTTTCTGAATTTTCCAAGAAATTGAGGACCCATGGGATATCTTTGTACAGGAAGCGACCAGCTGCCCGCGTCCGAAATTCCAAATTCCTTGACATTAGATTCACATACGGGAAATGTCTCCTTTGTTACGCCTGTGACTCCGCCCCAATGCCGTGATAGCTCGCACTTGAGATTTGATACGCTTCAATGCTTGCCCCAAAAAAATTATTGAGGTTCGGGTACCTCCTGACTGATTGGATCGGCCCCCCTGCCGTTGCTCGCTACGATCATGCAGCATGCCCTCTCAACCCCCTTCATTCAGGCTTTGGGCCAGCGACGTCTAGGCCTTCCAATCCCTGCATGGGATCCGCGGCTGTCATCGCTCCCGCCTTTGCTTGCTCGGCAGCCAAGCGGTCTTCATCACTGACCGCGTGCTTGGCCAAGTAGCCCTCCTACGCATGGGTTAGTACAGATTGAGCCACGAGATAGTATAAAATAGCAGACCTGTTCCCAGATAGCCGTCTTGCTCCCCAGACCCTCGTTCTGGTCCTTCTGCGGCTTCGCGGTGGCGACCTTGATGACGCGGCCGAAGAGCTCGCTCTGGTCCATGTTGTCGATGGCCTCGCGGGCGTCGGCAGCATGTTCGAACTCGACGTAGCCGAAGCCGCGGTGCGGGTCGTTTGACGAAGGCAAGTCGGGCTTGGGCAAGGATATGTCGACAATCTCGCCGAAGGGCACGAAGGCGTCGTGCAGCGTGCGGCTGGTGACCTGGTTGTCGAGGCCGCCGACGTAGACGGTCGCCTTGAGGCGCGCTGTTTCGGACATTGTGACGACAGCTATGGCGAACCGGAGTAGAGGCAGCGGCGGCGGTCGGGATAAGAAAAGTCGATATCACGTGCAAGGTTGGGCAGTCCGTTTTGCTGGGTGGCCATGGTGCGGCGGGGCTGGTGGTCGCAGCTGCTGCCCGAGACATGAGACCCCCGGCTAGGCTTGGCGCTGCCCGCGAGGCCACCTTGTGGGAAAGTCGGCCAGGCATGCGCTCATGACGAACCGAAGCTCTCCCTCTCAATTCACGACGCCACGTTCCACCTAAATCCGCACCGAGCTTCCTTTTCCCTTCTCTCCTTCCCAGTGATACCCTTCCCTAATCCGCCGCTCGGCATCGTCACGCCTGTACTGTTCACGCCGCCGCCGAGCCCGCCGCTTCTCTCGACCACGCTGCAGCTATGGTCCGCCTGCGGGAGATCCCCCGGACGGCCACCTTTGCTTGGTCTCCCGGCGCCGCCCCGCCGCTACTTGCTACCGGCACCAGGGCCGGCGCTGTCGACGCAGACTTCTCCAACGAGACACAGCTGGAGCTATGGGACCTTGCGCTCAACTCCCCCGAGCACCCCGTCGAGCTCCAGCCCGCCGCCAGCATAAGCCTGGATTCGAGGTAAATGCGCCGCGAGGCCTCGCCCGCCGCACACGATCCCACGCGCAACCGCTGCCGTAGCTAACCGCCACGGTGACGCCAGGTTCCACGACATTGCCTGGAGCCAGCCCGATGAATCTCGCCCAAGGGGCATAATAGCAGGAGCTCTGGAGAGCGGAAACCTGGATCTCTGGGATGCGCAGAAGCTTTTGGATGGTGCCAGGTAGGCCAATTGACATTGCTACTTCACCCCGCGCTCGTCTAACTAAGTCTAGTGACTCGTCCTTCCTCTCCCGCGTCTCCAAGCACACCGGCGCCATCAAGGCCCTTCAGTTCAATCCCTTCAAGCCCGAGCTGCTCGCAACTGCCGGCGCAAAAGGCGAGCTCTATATCAACGACATCAACACCGACAACCCCTTCCGTCTCGGCAACACCGCTGCCCGCGCGGACGACTTTGAGGCCCTCGACTGGAACAAGAAGGTTCCCTACATCCTGGCTACCGGCAGCAATGGAGGTTTTGTGACTGTGTGGGATCTGAAGACAAAGAAGGAGAACTTGACTTTGAACAACTTTGGGAGGAAGGCTGTTAGCGCCGTGGCATGGGATCCCGATGTTCCCACGCGCCTGATGACTGCGGTGCCCAACGACCAGGATCCCCTGATCCTCATGTGGGATCTCAGGAACTCCAATGCCCCAGAGCGTGTTCTCAAGGCACACGACCAGGGAGTGTTGTCTTTGTCATGGTGCAACCAAGACAGTGACTTACTTCTGTCGTGCGGCAAGGACAACCGGACCATCTGCTGGAACCCCCGCACCGGCCAGGCCTTGGGCGAATTTCCCGTCGTCACCAACTGGACCTTCCAGACCAGGTTCCATCCTCACAACCCCGACCTTCTTGCGACTGCCTCGTTCGATGGCAAGATTGCTGTGCAGACGCTACAGAACACGAAGCAGGATACGGATGCGGCTGCCGCCGCCGCAGCTCCTCTAGATGGCGAGGATTTCTTTGCAAGAGCCCAGACCCAGCCTCAGGTATCGACATTTACGCTTCCCCAGCCCCCTAAATGGATGCGGAAGCCTGTCGGCGTCTCTTTTGGCTTTGGTGGAAAGCTTATCAAGTTCGGGTCGGATGCTACTACTAAGAACTCCAAGATCAGCATTTCTACTTTTGCTGTTGACCCCGCGGTTGGCGAGGCGACACAGAAGTTTGAGGAATCCCTGCAGAAGGGTGATTTGGCAAGCATTTGCGAGTCGAAGATTGCTGGGGCTAAGACCGAGGAGGAGAAGGCGGACTGGACTGTCATTGAGACTTTGATTTCTGGCAAGGCTCGCTCTAAGCTCCTGGACTACCTAGACTTCGGAAAGACGCCCAGCTCAGAGTCAGCAGATGAGGAGAACAAGGAGGCCCAGACAAACGGCACGACCGAGAACGACGACGCGTCTTTCTTCGACAAGGCCGGCGATGGCGACGATTTCTTGTCTAACCTGGCAGCGACGAAGGGCGTCAAGACCAACAACCCCTTCAAGATTTACACCGGCGAGGAGTCGGACGCGGACAAGAACATTACGAACGCGCTAATGCTTGGGAAGTTTGAGCAAGCCCTGGACATCTGCTTGAAGGAGGACCGTCTTTCGGATGCATTCATGATTGCCATTTGTGGTGGCCAAAAGTGCATTGACAAGGCTCAGGCGGCTTACTTCAAGAAGAAAGCCGATGGCCCGAACTACCTTCGTCTGCTCGCTTCTGTTGTCGGTAAGAACCTTTGGGACGTTGTCTACAATGCGGATCTCGAGAACTGGAAAGAGGTTATGGCGACTCTTTGCACTTACGCAGATGAGTCGGAGTTCCCTGACCTCTGCGAGGCTCTTGGCGACCGTCTGGAGGAATCCATCCAAGAAGGATCCGAGTCCGGCAGCGTCAGGAAGGACGCTTCCTTCTGCTACTTGGCGGGATCTAAGCTGGAGAAGGTCGTGGGCAACTGGGCTCAAGAGCTGCAGGAGAGCGAGGATGCTAGCATTGAACAGAAAGAGGGCGACAATGCCTTCTCAATCCACGTTAGGTCCCTGCAGAACTTCATCGAGAAGGTCACCATTTTCAGGGAAGTCACGAAGTTCCAGGATTCGGAGCGCTCCAAGACGGAAGACTGGAAGCTTGCCCCGTTGTACGCTAAGTACGCGGAGTACGCTGATGTTGTTGCCTCGCATGGCCAGCTGAGCATTGCTGAGAAGTACTTGGATCTTCTTCCCGAGCAGTACCCGGCTGCAGAGGTTGCAAGGAGCCGCGTCAAGCAGGCAACCCGTAAGGTTGCTGCTGCTCAGCCTGCCCACCAGAGGACCGCCACTGCTGCATCGACAACCCAAAGAGGACAGCGTGTTGTCCCCGCTTACAACCCCATTGCCGCCGCCACTCCGGCTCCAGCGGCCAACGTGTACGCCCCGACAGGTGTTGCTACTCCACCGCAACCTATCTCTCAGTATGCTCCTCCCAGTGCCACTACTAAGGCCTACACCCCTGCTGGTTACCAGCCGCCTCAGGCGAGCATCCCCAAGCCGAACCCGTACGCTGGTTATGGCGGTTACCAGCCTCCGCAGCCGACCAGCATCGCGCCCCCTCCTCGTAACTTCGCTTCCTCCCCGGCTGTTCCTCCGGCGTCCCAAGCTGGCAATGTGGGCCAATGGAACGACCTTCCTGAGGATTTCGCGAAGCCCAAGGCCCCGAACTCTCGTCGTGGAACACCTGGCGCCGCTGGTGCCATCACTTCCCCGTTCCCCGGCGCGAATGTCGTCTCTCCCCCCCCTGGTGCTTCATCCTTCATGCAGCAGCAGAAGGCAACGCCGCCTCCTCCTCCGAAGGGTCCCCCGCAGGGACCTCCTCGTGTCACCTCTCCTCTCGCTGGCCCGAACTCTCCCACTGCTGCCGGTTTCGACGCGTCGAGAAGATCATCGGCGGCCGCAAATGCCTACGCTCCTCCTCAGCCTACCCAGCAGTTTGCTCCCCCTCAAGCAACCCTCCCTCGTGGTCCTTCGCCTTACAACCCTCCCCCAACAAGTGCGCCCCCTACCAACCGTTATGCTCCGGCCCCCAACATGCAGCCTACTCCTCCTCCCCAGATGGCTGCGCCGCCGAGGCAGGTTGCTCCCAACCCTTATGCAGCTCAGCCGTCGTTCGGTGCGCCGTCGCCGGCTCAGACTCCCACTGCTCCTCCGCAAGGACCTCCGCAGTCGTATGCTAGGCCACCGCCTTCTGGCCCACCACAAGGACCCCCTCGTGCCGGTCCGCCTCCGGGTGGTCCTCCGAGGGCTGGACCTCCGCCGGGTGGCCCGACGCCTGACTCGAGACCAGGAACTGCGCAGTCCAACCACAGCCCTCCTGCTCCCCCACCGAAGGCTCAGTACCGTAAGTAAAGTCTGTTCTCTGTAATAAAATCCGTTATTCTGATCCAAGACAACAGCCGCCGGTGACCGCACGCACATTCCGGAAACTGCGAAGCCCATCTTCGAGATCCTCAACGCGGACATGGCCCGCATCAAGGCGCGGGCGCCGCAGAACTTCATGCCGCAGGTCCTTGATACGGAGAAGCGGTTGAACATCCTGTTCGACCATCTCAACAACGAGGACTTGCTCAAGCCCGATACGGTGCAGGAGATGGTGCAGCTGTCGCAGCACATCCAGAACCGCAGCTACGACGACGCACAGGCGCTGTTCACCGGCCTGATGAAGAACAAGAATGACGAGGGTAGCAACTGGATGGTAAGTTACCCCTTTTCCGCGAGGAGTCTGGGATGCGGCTTTACTGATTTTATCATGAATAGGTTGGTGTCAAGCGCTTGATTCAAATGAGCAGGGCTACGCCTGTTTAAAGGAGTACAAGGAACGGAACGGAACGACTGTTAGTGATGCGCATATGCATGAATGGGTGTACGCAAAGGTGAATGGATGGGGATCATGAATTGATGATTCATCTGACATGTTTGCCGTGAGGGGATGCAAGTGTCGTGTTGACAAAAGAGGAGAGTGCGTGTGGTTTGGTGATGCCGAGCAGGGTCTTTATTTTCTCTATAACAAAAGAACATCTCACTGCTGAAGCAGACAGATAATGCGGATGATTGTCTTTCATTTCTTTCGATTCCTGGGCCGCTTCTTCTTCGTGTGTAGAATTAAATTTTCCTATCTTGTTCAACCTTCGAAAAAGCAAACGTCTGTCGTGGCATTGTCAGCAATGATCAAAATGTGTCCCGTCCTCGACAGGCAGCTGGAATTTCAAGTAGGCGGTGCATTTGCCAGACGCGTGTTTGCGGACGCGTCAACGATAAGGCTTACGTCAGGGTGGTCCTCGTGCTTTTTCGATACACCCGCCGTCAGCTTCGCCACTTCAGGCAACCGGAACAGTCAATATTACACAGCCTCAAAATCAAAACCAAAAAGAATTCCAAATGAGGCTCGTATCTCTCTTCTCTTCGTGATGGTATCTCTAATGGGGGATGCCGCATTTGCCCGGCACTGCCAGGTGTCCCTTTTTTGTTTTTTGTTGCCGCCTGACCGGGCAGAATGACTTTCCCAAAACCCTGCCCCCCTACTTTACCTCGTGATCGAATTTTCCGACTTCTTTGCCACTCCCATGCATCCGCAGCCGGGTTTTCTCTAGCATTTTGTGGTTCCAATGTCGGGTTGTGTGTATTACGCCAGTTCCGGCCTCGTCTGCTGCCACGCAGTGGTTCTTCCATTCTCTCATAATGTTGTGCAACGGCTGCCCTTTTGTCCTCATCTCGGCCGTAGCTGGGAGATTGTTCTTCGGTCGAGTTGTAAGACCAATTAATCGTCACTCCTTTCCTTTCGTTTTTGGGTCCCTTTCATAGATTGTGAGATGGTGTCAATCTCATCGACGGCCTGCTTTTTACTTCTCAGTAACCACCGCCATATGGCTGGGCACCAAAAGGCGTCGCAGCACCGCCCCACACGCTCGTGCTGCCACCAGCACCGGCGTATGGCGTAGTGTAGCCCTGGTCCATGCCGCCGTAGGCGGTGCCGGCGCCACCGTTCATGTCAGGACTGCGAGGGCCGCCATAGGTGACGCCGTCCATACCGCCCATTCCGCGGTCGCCACCGCCGCCGGTCAACTCGCCGATGACCTCGGCCAGCTTCTGTTGGAGCACCTTGACGCCCTGCAGCATGATCGTGTCGGGCTCAAGGCCGCCGACAGTCTCAAGGTTGAAGTAGAACTGGTTGGGCTGGGCGTCATAGTTGAAGGGTTCGCCCTCCTGGGGCGGGTCGCCTTCGAAGTTGGCGTTGTCGGAGATGGGCCTACGAAGTGATATTCGTCAGCTTTTACCACGAACCAATACGCCACTGGCATGCCAAGCAGCCGGGTTCCGTCGACTCACCATTCCTTGGCTGGGTCATCCTCGAACCAGTAATCCAAGTGGCGGAGCTTGTTGTGCGGATCGTACTCGAAGCCGACGGCGGCGGTGGGCGCCCACTTGGCGTGCTCCTTAGCAATTCCCTTCTTCGCGATACAGCGCATCTTAAGCTCCTGACCCTTGCGCAGCTTGGCGATGATGGCGCCGTGGCCCTGAGGATCCTTGATGACGGGCGTGCCGACCCACTCGTTGGCGCGCGCAGCCGAAACCTGCAAGTCGCGGGCGTAGACGGTCATGACCTCGTCGCCAGTGCAGCGAGCGTTGAGCGTCAGCAGTACGCTGCAGTTCTCGCAGTACTGCTCGCAGTCGCAGTCGCGCGTGTAGGCTACGTCCTCGCAGCCACGGCTGTTGAGCGGGATCAGGCCCAGGCGGTGGCAGATGAACTCGTCGGCCAGCACCGACGTGTTCTTCTCCACCTCGACCAGATCAATGGCCATAGTCGGGATCTCGGCCAGCATCACACGGCGCACCGAGTTGGCGAAGGCGAGGTCGACGTTCTTGAGCACGAAGTCGATGGCGACATCGTCGGCCTGTTGTGAGGTACTTTGTCAGTGGCGAGGCGCGAGACAGGCAGTGCGCGCAAGTCGAGCCTCACCTCGCGAATCTTGACCTGGATGCCATCAACGGCATCCATGCCCAGCATGTCGTAGTCCATGGTTGCGGCGAGAGGCGTCTCAGCGGACGCGTGAAGGAGGTGGCTGCGTGCGGTTGTTGGGAAGCTCGGCGCAGGCGGTGTTGCGGATTAAGCGAAGGCGCAGCTGGAAGAAGTTGGTGCAGCGGGCGGAGTTGAGGGAGGCGCAGTACGTTGCGGAGGTTGAGGGTTGGGTTGTCGCGTCTCCCCGCGGCGTTGGAGAATGGCCGTGGAGTGTCACTAGGCAGGTGCAAGAGCCGTTCACAAGCTTCTAATTGGCGCACGGGCCCGCAGCCGCCAGGCACACCTGCATGCAGAGCCGCAAGGCCCGTCAACGCATCCCTCACCGTTAAGCCTCTCTGGCCCTTTTGCTTATCATTTGCGCCTTTGAGGATAGTAATGTACATCTGCCGGGATAGGTGAGGCTGTTCGGTTTGATGATTGACTCTGGCATTGAGCCAGCAGTCACAGATTGCCTTTCATCAATACCTACCCACTACGGTAATTCTTTCAAAGCCTTCCAGACATTCCACAAAAGTACTGCAGCCTTCGGCATGTTTCAAATATTTAGTCGTATTCACCATCTGGCATTCGCTCACTCTTTACCCAAAACCGCCCACCAACGCGACTAGGTAGGTGAGCCATACGCTGTACCTGAGACGAGTTTGACGACTCGAGCCACCTCAACGAAAGCTGAACTCTTCTCAACAAGACCAATTGGCCATCTTAACATGGCGAAGTAATTACAAGGCCCGGAGTGGCCGAAATGCTGTCCTAGGTCCAGCCACAGTGGCCCGGATCTGTAAAACGTGGCTTAGCAGACTTGGCAGTGGCTGATGTGCCGATGATCTCCCGCTATCTAATCAAGAGCGCACGAGCCAGTGACGTCGAGCCCCGGGTAATCGACAACGGCACCGAGTGCAACTCCCGACCGATATGCTTCTGGGAAAATGGTCAAGTACACCAAGCGGTTTCAGCGCAGTGACTTAATTGGTTATGCAAAGCTATGAGAGCTGAGTAATCATGAGCTCTTCCATTCCGCGGTGACAGGCCTCACGTAACGAAAATTCTAGAAGGCAAGGACGCAGACTGCCCAGCACTTCGAAGGTATTGCTCCATCGGGCTCTTTTGCCCGGTCCGACGGGCCACCTGCTTTGTAATGGCATTGGGGACCCCCACAGCTGCCAGGAATGATGTTAGTGGGGGGTCTCTCACAAGTCTTTCTCCTCGACCAAGCAGACGTTGCTGCGGACCATCTCCCATTCACTACCGCAATACGCAATCATGAGTGAGAACCAGGTGAAACAGTGGTTGACCCTGCAGAATGGCTTGGACAAAGTGTACCAGGGCACAGCGCCCATACCCTCGCCTGGAGAGAACGAGGTGCTGGTCGAGATCCGGGCTGTGTCGTTGAACTACCGCGACACAGAAGGTCCAACTTTCCCCTTTTGGCAAGTCCTGCGAATTTGCATTGAATGAGTGCTGATCCCTGTTTCGCACCGCAGTCGCCATGGGGCTGTACAACCACCACAAGTCCGTCGGCCACGGTCAGCCGGAGCCTCTCGTCCTGTGCGCCGACATGTGCGGTGTCGTGACGGCCGTCGGCGAGGGCGCCGCCACCGTGCCATGGAAGGTCGGTGACCGCGTAGCTTCCATCTTCAACCAAACGCACCAGAAGGGCCAGGTCAAAGCGAAGGACATGGCCTCCGGCCTCGGCCTGCCGCTGGACGGCGTCCTGCAGACGCATCGTGTATTCCCGAGCTACGGCCTGGTGAAGGTGCCCGAGTACATGACGGACCAGGAGGCGTCGTGCTTGCCGATTGCTGCCGTCACTGCGTGGATGGCCATTAACGGCATGCGGCCACTCGGCCAGCCGGGTAGCGAAGGCGAGGTCGTGTTGCTCCAGGGCACGGGCGGCGTGTCCATCTGCGGCTTGCAGATTGCAAAGGCCAGTGGCGCGAAAGGTCAGTTGAAAGCGACCAGTCTTTGGAGCAAACGCTAATTCTGTCCAAGTGATCGTGACGTCGTCGTCGGATGACAAGCTCAGGAAGGCGCAGAGGCTTGGCGCGGACTACCTTATCAACTACCGCAGCACGCCGGAGTGGCAGGACGAGGTCATGAAGGTCACGGACGACGAAGGCGCGGACATAATTTTCGAGACGGGCGGTGCACGCACGCTGCGCAAGTCTTTCGACTCGGTAGCGTTCGGCGGCCTGATCAACTCCATCGGGTACCTGTCGGGCAAGGAGGATGAGGCGGGCGACAGGACTAACGTGAACGTGCTAGCACTTCGCCGCAACGTAACGCTCAAGGGCATCCTCAACGGACCGCGCGAGCGGTTCGAGGAGATGTGCGACTTCTACCGGAAGCACGAGATCCACCCGGTGATTGACAGGGAGTTCCCGTTTGACGCGGCAGGCGAAGCGCTACAGTATCTCTTCTCAGGCGGGCACTTTGGCAAAGTGGTGGTCAAGGTCAAGGCTTAGCCCAGCAAATAATGCCGCACGGATTGGGACGGCTGGCAGACTATTGGGCGTTTGTACATAGCCGCTGCTACCAGCACAGCTTATCGTCAGATCGCGCGCAATCGCATCCGTGCCTGGCGCCCCTTTCGCGGGCCAACTGCGGGGACAGCTGCTTGCGCGTTTGTTGGAGAGGAATGGATGTTAGCGGCAAGGCGCTGCTGGGGGGCGCAGTGGCAGCACGGCTCTCTCATCAGACGCAGCGAGGCACACCACGGCACGCCGCGGCACGCGCTCACCCGTTAGAGCGGAGCCAAGAGCGGAGGGCGCGGAGAAAATTTGATTGTATGCCGCGCCTGCGTCGTAGCGGAGTGTTGGACGAGTGATGCGGCCAAGGGTATGGGGGGGCTGTGTTTGTCGGCCGCGCGGGCCTCGAATCTGCGGAGAGACGGCTAAGCGCCAGGCCAAGCCCCGATCCACACCATCGCCCGCCAGAGAGCTCAGCCACCAGACTCCGTCGCATCAATGATACACTGAGCCCCGGCTCCAGTTCGCTTTTAAACCCGCATCGCACCCAACCTCGTCTTCTCTGCAGACCAACACACCTCCAAACTAAACAACTTTCTCCTCCACACCATCCACACCGGAGAACACCCTACCAACAACACTATCATGTCCGCACAATTGTCGCCTCCGCGCTCCCGCGCTTCCTCGACCGGCAGCTCTTTCTCTTCCTCGCGCGGTCGCCGCTCGCCCAACCTCTCTATCGACCTCTCCGACCTGCCGCCGCTTATCACTCCCTCGCCGCCCTCCAACACGCTCCTCATCACCGTGAGTCCTCTTTCTCACCGCCACTCGCCCGCCCAGCACCCACTAACACTGAAGTCGCAGAACCTGCAAGATGCCTCCATCTTCCACCCGGCGAACCTTGATACTCTCCGCAACTTGATCAACTCGTATGCGCCCGTACACACCTGGGCGCCGCTGCGCTCCTTCCGCCGCATCGTCGTCTCCTTCTTCGACGTGCCCGCTGCCACGGCGATCAAGCAGAAGATGGACGGCGAGACAATCATGGGCGATCGTGTGCGCGTCTACTTTGGCACCCACACGCCGCTGAACCCCACCGACCAGCACCTGCCGCTGCCCAAGAGCGACAAGTTGTTCTTCATCTCGCCGCCGCCCTCGCCGCCGCACGGATGGGAGGTGCGCAACGAGGACCCGCCGAACAAGGAGGTGCACGCCGAGGATCTGGCCGCCGCCCTGGCCAAGCTGCACGCCCGCCCCGAGGCCCTGCCCCAGAGCCCCGTCGACTCGGAAATGGACGCAACCAAGAGCCCCATCAGCCCCGTTGCCGACTCGCAGCGGCGGCAGCGCAGCGGCAGCGGCGTCATTGTCTATCACCCCGACGACCACGGCGACAGCCCCGATCTCCCTGCCATCGCCGTCGAGGACACCACCGCCAGCCCTGGCGAGATGACGCCCATGGAGGATGTCCAGCGCCCCATCCTCGCCCACACCTCCCGCCCGCCTGTCGAGTTGATTCACCACGCATAAGTTCACTCTGATCAAAAACACGCGATACGTTTCCTTCTCTGTGCATTATGTCTTATAGAATGATTGGTGTTCATGGATACCTACCTTGGGACGTACGGGATACTCTGCAAGCATGGCGTCTTTCGATTTTTGGGCTCTTCACATGGTTTTGTTCTTGCATCATCGGAGAATGCAATGGGGCGTAGCATGCATCAAGTTTCATGGCAAAGCCGGGACTTTCGCTTTTTAATCGTCCCTAAACGGCATTGTACTTTTTATACAGTTACTCCGTGTCTCACCGAGAGTGAGACAATTCAAATGATATACCTTTAAAAGTTAACTCTTGACGGAACTCGTTTTGTGTGATCTTTAATGTGACTAAAGCGAAACTAGAAAGAATGTCAGGGCAACAGTCTAAAGCCGATATTTCCTGTATTTCAATAGCAGGTGAGGCGACTACAGAAACTGCAGTTGAAGCGCTAATAAGAAATAAGTGTTAGTAAGCAAATTGCCTAAGTAATAATTCTCACAATCTACTTCCTACTGTAGTACACAAACACTGTCGGTTTTCATTGATAATGAATACAAGGCCAAGACTAAAGAAAGGCCGGCAGTATAGGAAAGCATCAAGGGGTTCAGCTGACGAGTAGTTAGCAGGGGAGAGCAGTTGGCATAAGATACTAAGTTACGTCTTTGGACTTCTGTTTGTAACTAGCTCTCCGCTCTTAAATACCCCTAACATATTAAAATACTAAAAATCCATTAAAAAAAAGTGATGGGCACTGTTGTGTGCCTTAACGCCATTTCCCCTGTCTCCAACTGTATCCCTATTAGTGGATCGCCGCCCGCTTCTTTGCAAACAGCACATCAACAGTCTCCCCGACTGCCGCTTTAACCCCTCCTCCCCCCCTCGGCACCCACCCGAGCAGCTCCTTCCCGTCACTCCTGCACCGCATTTCGGTTCCAAACAATGTCGCTTGCGCCTCGTCGATTATTGTCGGCTTACCATCGCCCGCAATTGCCCTGACGACCTGGTCAAAAACCGACCTCCCTGATCCCACTGCTCTTCTCCTCATCGCCATCAAGGTACCTCCGAACTTCTCGCGCCAACACTTCCATCCACTCCCCCCAACTCATCTCTTCATCCACGGGTGATGGCGTGGATGGTGGGCGCGTACGCGACGTCAGGAGCGGTGTTCGGGCTGGAGTGGATGGTTAGTTGATAGGAGTGTTGATCAGATGGGAGTAATGCATGAGAAGGGGGGCGAAGAAGCGGAGTGGCTGAGCAGAGGGAGCTTTATTTAACTATGATGGTAGGGTGTGCATCACAAGGCGAGAAAAAAGAATAAATAAGCTGCAACGTACTGATCACCATGCTTGCAACTTTAGACGCCTGCTCGATAACGTCTAAACTGTCAAGGTCGCCGACGATAGTCTTAACGTTACGGTAGCGACTACTAAATCGAGCACCTTTATCTTCTTTCCTGACGAGTGCTGTGACTTCGACATCGGGGAACTCTGAGATAATCGCATCAAAGACCTCGCCGCAAATGTGTCCAGTAGCTCCGAGACTACGAGGCCGGTTCCATTAGTATTTGTAATAGAGGGCAGTCGCAGCATCTATCCAGACATGAAAGCATGATCTAAATGTGAACAAATTAAATGAATCCGGACAAAGGCTAGTCTGGGAGGAATGGAAAGTGAAAGTAAGCATAGAAGTGATGGGGACTTCTTAAAAGAATATTTTGGTCATTTTAGACGTCTTATGGTAATTGTCAGCTAGGGGTGGAGGGAGTTCAATGTGAATATTTGTGATGGAGTTTATAGCAATCCTCCCCATGGAGGAATTTTTATCTCTGCATCTTAACCTGAGATATTAAAGTCCACAACTGATCCCGCACCATCGGGGTATTTAGTAAGGCTCCAGTGCCATAATTGGAACACGGAGACTTCTCTACTATCGCCGGGCAGGCATCAATGCTCTTCGTTAGCTACAGTCACGGGCTCACACAAGTTATCCAGCCCTACATGGTAGGGGCAGGCTCACGGCCAAGCTCCCTTTTTGCTCGCAATAGCCTAATGGCGTATCCAGAACATCAAAACACCATAATGCAATGGGCTCCGCTGGCAGCGTCCCGACGGGGTTGCAACTGCTGCGTCACAAGTAGTAAGCGATATGCCAAATTATCATGCATCCCGGACGAAGGTCGAATCAATGGGCAAAGGAAAAATATCAAAACAACAAGCAATCAATCCATTCAATCATGAAACCCGTCTTTATTCCGGGCGAATGTCGTACACTAAATCGAACAAAAAAGGAAAGAAATAATGATATCACAAGCTCCTCATAGCGAGTAGCGGAAGGCCGGATTCTGAACAAGTAATTAGCAAGCCGAATACCGCATAACTCAGAAGTTGAAACTCACCTCGAAATCCGTCTTATCCATCAATGGCTCATCGTCTCCTGCGGCTGCGCCGCCCTGCTCTGCGAGCTTCCTGTCGCGCTCATTGTTGCGCTTGGTGAGCCAGAAGCGCAGGAAGACAGCGAGGCCGAACTGGCAGCAGGAGCAAGCGAGAATCATCTTGATGCCTGTCTGGTAAATGGGAGCCTCCTCGTCGAGGAAGGCGTGCGGGCCGATGATATTTCCAATGCAGTACGCGAGCTATTTGACGTCAGTGAAGTCCTACACGAGCAGCGTGAGGCAAGCGTGTCACTTACGAAGACGAAGGCGGTGGCAGTGACACGCTTCGTGTAGCCGCCCACGTTCGCAGCCGGCATCTGCAGAGCGATCGTGAGAGAGGCGACGTAGGCGCCGACCTATCGCAGAAGATCAGTCAGCTCACCGCGAATTCTGAGAGGGAATGGACGTCAAACTTACAATATAGTAGCCGAACAAGCAGCCAACCTTGTTAGACCGAGGCATCTTCCAGAGGATAGAGGCGCCGGCAATGGTAGGGAGTACGTAGATCGCCATTATAATGGTTCTCGAGTTCTTGAAGTAGGAAGCGAAGAAGCCGCCAGACAGGACGAAGACCAGCTGAAAGAAACCTTGCGGGATACCGAGGGCAGTCGTCTTGAGGGGGTCGTGGACGAGACCCTTGATGATGAGCTTGCCAAACTGTGTGGGGTGTCAGTACGCCAGTACACATGAAGAGGCTGTTCGAATTGACTGACATTGGCAACACCGCCGTTCATGAGCTCGTTGAGCAGAACGAAGAAGAAAAGAATCCAAACTTGTACGTCCATGAAGGCCTCCTTGATCTGATGTGGTTTGATGGTGCGGTTCAATGTGCCCTACGAGTTGTTAGATGTATGCTATTGGTGGCATGCCGCAGGACAGAACTCACAGTCTGGTTCTTCCTGCCAACACCGAGAAGTGCAGCCTTCTCCTCCAAAGTGAAGCGCTTCGCAGTCATGGGGTTATCCGGAAGGAGCCACAACAGGACGCCACCCCAAACCAAGGTAACGAAACCGCAGATAAGGAAGATGGCCTTGTAAACAGGGAAGCCGTCGATTTGTCCGATCGCGTAGGTGAAGATTCCGCCAAGCTGCACACAGGTGTTAGCGATGCACAAGCCCACCTAAGGGGCGACTCACGGCAGATCCCAATCCATTGCAGCAGTAGAAGCAACCAGCCCTCAAGGGTTGCTGGTCTCTAGAGTACCACATAGAAACAATCAACATGAAGCAGGGAGTAATGGGTGCCTCGAAACATCCCAAGAAAAACCTGCAGACGGCGACACCACCGAAATTTTCGCACGCAGCAGTGATCATGAGGACAGTAGCCCATGCAATGCTAGGGAAACATTAGTGCAAAGCTTCTCGTGAATCTGCTGGGCCAGGACCTACACAGTGATTGAGACTGCCTTTCCGGTCCTCCAGTGCTGGGCGATGTAACTTGCGGGGTATTCCCAAAACAGATATCCTGGGAGGCGGTCAGCAAGAAGGCGTCCAACGACAGTTCCAGGACTTACCGAAGTAGAACAAACTCGCAGTCCAGCCGTACTGGTCGCCCGTCATGTTCGTCTCGGTGAGCAGGTCGAAGACTGCGCCATACGAGGTGGTCGACTTGTCGATGTACTGCAAGACGTAGGTGCCCATGAGCAGCGGTAGCAACCACGTGTCGACCTTCCGGGTAAGGGCCTTCATCTTCTGCTTGTCGTTGAGGATGGCCTCAACCTGAGCCCAATCATAGCCGCTCTCGCGCAGGAAGATTTCACCTTGGTCGAGCTCCTGGATGACCTCTCCCTCGAGGATGGATTTGCCGGTGACGGACGGCGTCTTCTCCAGGCTCGGCTTCTCAGCGGCCGGCTTGGTTTCCGGGCTGTTTTCCAGGTCCTTCTCGGCAGTCATTGTTGCACAGGCAGGCAGGGTATCTCGATGGCACTGGAAGTGTCTTCACTGCATCAAGACAGGCTATTTAATTGGGATTGAGGCGACCGCCACGCGACGGGTGATGATAAGCTGGGCACTGATAGCCCAAGCGTCCCGCGTCAGGACGGAAACATCCATAGCGCAGGGTATTGTAATTCGATGTGTATAGAGAGGCTGGCTGATACCGAATCCTTGGTTCCCGGACTTACTACCTTGGCTTGGGATAAGATCGGATCCCACGGACGCTGGCCGAGCGGGGGAGCGACGCGAAGCGCACGCTTCTATCTGGCCACGGCGAGGCTGGCAGCGGAAAAGGCATGATATCCGACGCCTCGTCGCCCGGCCGAACTGCGGCGGTGATCGTCCATTCGGATGGAGGACTCAGTTGCCGACTGCAAAAACACGTGAGCGCTATCGGAGTGGATCCGAGCCGGGTGATTCAGCAGCACCCCAGCACGTTGCGGGGTTAGATTTGGAGGCCGAGAGATACTTAATGAGGGCGCCAAGTTGTCGTCGTCGATTCCCGAGGGAATTGGAGCTGCTTGCGAGAGTTTGGCAGTCGCAATGGTGTTCCTGCGTGCATCAGCGGCTGTTCTTGCCGCGGCGGTTATTCTTGCCCTGGCCCAGATCCAGGGTCTGCTTGACCTTCAGAAAGTCCTCGAGCCGTACGTCCCCACGAGTCTGCCGGGCCTTCGAAATCCTGACGTGATTGTGTAGCTATCTCCCGGCAAAATACCAGAGCCAGCAGGTCGCAGTTGTTCTCCCGCAAGGCACAATTGTCGGCAAGACACTATATGGCGACTACCCGCAGCCAGTCGAGGCATTCCGCGGCTTCCCCTACTCTCAGCCGCCCACCGGTCCTAGGCGATTCAGGCCATTGGAGCCCCTCCCGAGCTCCAACACAACATACCAAGCGTTTGAATATGGCCCCATGTGTCCTGGCAAGACTTTCCGCGGCCCTCCCAGACCGTTCGCCGAGGACTGCTTGACCGTCAACGTGTTCCGCCCGGCTGGAGTCAACAGCTCCGCCAACCTGCCCGTCGCTCTCTATGTCCATGGCGGTGCCTTCAACCGAGGCTTTGCTGCCATGCAGGACCTGCCCTCTATGATCGGCTGGTCCGAAAGCCCATTCATTGGTGTGAGCTTCCAGTACCGCATCAGCGCCCTTGGATTCCTGCCGTCTGCCCTGACTGAGAAGGAGGGCCTGCTCAATCTTGGCCTCCGCGACATGTATTTCTTCTTCGAATGGTTCAGGCAGAACATTGGCGAATTCGGCGGCAACCCTGAGGATGTGACCGTCTTCGGGCTCAGCGCCGGTTCCCACGCTATTGGCCACATGATTATGAACACCGACGAGCCCTTCTTCCAGCGTGCCATCATGGAGTCCGGCGGCACCACCGCGCGTGCTGTCCATAAGCCTTCCGAGAAGCTGCATGAGGACCAGTTTGAGAAGTACATCAAGGGTGCTAACTGCGGCGACGTGCCCGAGGAGTCCGTCTTCGACTGCCTGCGCGAGCAGCCCGCCGAGGTCGTCTTCAAGGCCGCCTTCGACGTCTTCGACGAGTACAACCCGTCTCTCCGCTGGGCTTTCCAGCCCACCATCGACGGCAAAATCATCAAGCGCCGGCCGACTGAAGCATGGGAGTCCGGCAAGTGGAACAAGATTCCCATCCTGACCGGCTTTACCACCAACGAGGCCGCCTCTTATGTGCCCACTACCCTCGACACTCCCGAGGAATTCCCCGAGTACTTCAAGGTCCTCCACCCGGAGCTTACCGACAAGGACATTGCCGAGCTGGACAAGCTTTACCCGGACCCTTCCAAGGATGAAGACTCGCCCTATGTCGAGTCTCGTCCCATTTCGGTAGGCAAGCAGTACAAGCGCGCCGAAGCCGCCTACGCCCACTACGCATATGTCTGCCCGGTCCACGCAACCGCACTGCATGCCGGCGTCGGCCAAGAAGCCCCCGTGTTCATGTATCACTGGGCTGCCAACGCCAGTGTGCAGAACGGCGCCAACCACGGCGACCAGAAGCCGTATGAGGCGTACGAGATTGCCGTCCGCACCACGCCGTTCCATGAGAAGCTGGCGGGCGAAGTGCACGCGTACTGGACCAGCTTCATCACCCAGAAGGGCGACCCCAACGCGTTGAAAGGCCGGGCTGCCGATCGGCCAGAGTGGCTGCCATACAAGAAGGGAAAGCAGGAGAAGAAGATGATATTCGGTGAGGGCAATGATGAGCTTGCTGGTGGAACTGGTGTTGGTGTCACGAGCCAGGTGGTCGATGACACTTGGGCTAGGAAGGAGTGTGACTGGTGGTATTCGAAGGGTAAGAAGCTCCACCAGTGAGTGATCATCTTGATGTTGCTGGAGAAAGTGTACGAAAAAAAGACTGCGATGAGCCATGACGTATGGTGATCCAAAATTTGGAAATAGGAATAAGAAGCAAGGGGCGGAAAACAAAATACGGGATGAAATTTAGAAACGAATGAAATGATGAGGGAATTCAGAGTTCAGTGGTCTTCTCCTTTGAGTCTTTCTGCTAAAATGCGGGAATCAGCATCTCTGTGCAAAAAGACGATTTCTCATACAACTCCGTGTATTCTCTCGTCAACCGCCTAGATAGCGATGACACCCTCGATCGCCCTCTCATTCGGTGAGGTCAAACTTTCACCCGATCGTGAAACTACCAGCCAGTGAGAAAGGAAGAAAAGGCTCCTGGCCTATCGTAAAGCGGGCGAAAAATTAGCCGCATCAACGCGCAGCCGATTAGCCGACCCTGAAACGATCATTGCATGCCCGATGTCGCAAATGCTGCAATCCGTCGCGCGTCTCTCTCTCTGATAAAGACGACACACCTCACCGCTTCACCAATGCTGACATTTGCTCCAGAAAACATGCCACACGGCGCAGGCTGCGAGGCTACATCAAAGACGAGATACGTGTCTGAGTGGCAAACGATCCGCAGGCAAGAGCTAGGGAGGATAAGAAGATGACGATGATGATGAAAACGACGTCACGGCGGCCGCCCGTCACGGCGACCACGACAGCCAGCCGCGAAGGCTCATCAGGAGAGCAACCCAACGCGGCCTCGGAAGACCGCCGTTCGACGCACCCGCTCATCTCACACCTCAAGACGGTAGCCCGATTTCTGTTGAGCCAATGGATGATCATCGGCATCGGCGTCGTCTGCCTGCTGGCCTACTTCTTCCCGCACGTCGCGGCGCACGGCGGCGTGATCCGGTCCGAGTACAGCATCCTGTACGGCGCCGTGGCCGTCATCTTCCTGATCTCCGGCCTGTCCATCTCCGGCAAGAAGTTGCTCGTGCACGCCGGCAACTGGCGTCTGCACTGCCTCGTGCAGGGCGTGTCCTTCGCCCTCTGCCCCGTCACCATGTACGCCTTCGTGCAGGCCATCAACGCCGGCGACACGGCCGAGAAGATCGATCGCGTCGTGCTGGTCGGCTTCCTCCTGACGGCGTGCATCCCCACGACCATTGCGTCTAACGTGGTCATGACGAGAGCGGCGGATGGCGACGAGGCTGCAGCGCTGGTCGAGGTGCTGTTGGGGAATGTGTTTGGCCCGGTCATATCGCCTGCATTTACCGTTGCGCTGCTGCCGAAGGACGGGAGCTTCGATATGTGGAAGAACGTGAGCGGAGATCTGAATGAAATGTACAGGAATGTGTTCAAGTTGCTGGGATTGAGCGTATATCTGCCGCTTGCGATAGGACAATTGGTGAGGTGGATGTGGCCAGAGGTGGTTATGCGGGCAATGCAGCGGTGGCGGTTGAACAAGGTCGGGACCTTTTGTTTGTTGTTATTGATATGGTGAGTATGGTGGCTTCGTGCAGAGGGCCAGCTGCTAAGAAATTGTTACAGGTCGTCATTCTCCTCTTGCTTTGCAACTTCAGCTCTCCAAACTCTCTCGACAGAAACCATCATCTTGGTCCTCTTCTTCAACATCGGCATCTACCTCTTTTGGACTGCTATATGTTTCGCATGCGCGCAGGTCCCCGAGACATGGGCGTATTACACGAAAGGAATCGTACGGCGCTTCGACAAGGCGGAAACCATTGCCATTTGCTTCTGCGGCCCAGCAAAGACAGCGGGCCTGGGAATCCCCTTGGTTTATGCTATGTGGACAGAGTTTCCGACGGAGGTCAAGGCCAAGATGTCCATTCCAGTCATATTGTACACCACTGAGCAAGTGTTCTGTGCGCATTTTCTAGTTCATGCATTTAAGCGATGGGTGCGGAGAGAAAAGATCAGAGACGATGGTGTCGTGGTAGAACAGGGGATTGGGCCGGAAATGTCCGCAGCGCCCTCCCCGACAAGGTAGCGCAATAAGCTGGAAGGAGTCAAGTTGATGCGGTTACAGCTTAGCATCCAAGTGTTGATAGCGGGAAACTCGCCAGAGACAAAAGTGGCAACAACTTGTTCGCGTCGTTACTTCCGCTTTGGGAACGTCGGTTAGACTAGTCAGAGCCAGTCTGTAACCACCGGAGCTAATACGAGCCGCGCTGGCGTGCAAGCAAACGATTGATCAGCCCTGGTCTATGGCATCCTGGCCATTATGGCTAAAATAATGCTCGCATTGAAGGCGAACTGACGAACTCGCGACGTTACTTCCGCAAATAGGCGGCAGTGGGTGGGCCTGGAAATCTCTCGGTTCTCGGCATGTGACGGCATCCGTCATATATACACGATGACTGCCGCTCACCATGCGCTGCCTGCACAACTACCAGCTTTCCGCGACCAACACCGTACAATACCACGACGATGCCGGGCTCGTCCAGGCTTCCAGTTAGCCTGCGCGAAACCTTCCAGGCTCAGCGGCGTGCTACTCCGCGCACCCAGCTGCTGGCCTTGAATTTGGACATGTACGTACGGGACAAAGCGGCGAAAGAGCACCCCGCGATTGAAGCTCTTGAATGCACGCTGACGCAGCTGTGTTGCACAACAGTATCCGCAACATCGTCTTCCTTCTCTTCCTCCTCCGCTGGACCCGCAAGGCCATCTACCAGCTCAAGGGCCGCGGCATCATCGGTTCCGCCGTCGACTTCTACATCGCCACGCGCCGCATCTTGTACGGATACTTCCTGCGCCTGCCCGGCGTGCGCACAAAGGTTCAAAGCCAGGTTTCCGAAGCCATCACGAAACTCGAGCAGAAGCTGGTGCCCACCGGCCCCGGGGTCGACCGCCATGTGCGCTTGCCGCAGGAGGGCTGGGGCGAGGACCGCGTGCGCGAGGAGCTCACCAAGCTGAGCGAAATGGCACATACCCGCTGGGAGGACGGCCGTGTTTCCGGTGCCGTGTACCATGGTGGCGACGAGCTGGTCAAGCTGCAGACCGAGGCTTTTGGAAAGTTCACTGTGTCGAACCCCATCCATCCGGATGTGTTCCCGGCTGTGAGGAAGATGGAGGCTGAGGTTGTAGCAATGGTAAGGGTTCATCTGAGGGCTGACTGGTGTTGCCAGAGTGCGAATTGACATCTTCCGCAGGTCCTCTCGCTGTTCAATGCCCCTGAGGGAGCCGCCGGTTGTTCGACCAGCGGAGGCACCGAGTCCATTCTCATGGCATGCCTGAGCGCGCGGAACAAGGCCTACGCAGAGCGTGGAATCACGGAGCCGGAGATGTGCGTTTGCTTAGTTGACAACTACCGGCTACTGGAAACTGACAAGTTGACAGGATCCTCCCCGAAACTGCCCACACTGCTTTCCGCAAGGCCGGTGAATACTTCAAGATCAAGATCCACCTTGTTGCTTGCAAGGCACCCACTTACAAGGTCGACCTCCGTGCTGTCTCGCGTCTTGTCAACCCCAACACCGTCCTCCTTGTCGGTTCTGCCCCCAACTTCCCTCACGGTATCATTGATGACATCAGCGGGCTTTCGCGCATTGCTCAGCGCAAGAAGATTCCGCTGCACGTCGACTGCTGTCTTGGCTCATTCCTGGTCCCCTTCCTTGAGAAGGCCGGCTTTGAGACCGAGACCTTTGATTTCCGTCTCAAGGGTGTGACTAGCATCTCCTGCGACACGCACAAGTATGGATTCGCCCCCAAGGGCAACAGCACCGTCCTCTACCGCACCGACTCCCTTCGCAGTTACCAGTACTTCATCTCGCCAGACTGGTCTGGTGGTGTTTATGCCTCTCCTAGCATCGCCGGCTCCCGCCCGGGCGCCCTTATTGCCGGCTGCTGGGCCAGCTTGATGGCACAGGGCGAGTCTGGATACATTAGCGCCTGCCACAAGATCGTCGGTGCCACCAAGCGCATTGAGGGCGAGCTGCGTGGCAACCCGGCGCTGGCGGCAGACCTCAAGGTCATCGGCAAGCCGCTCGTCTCAGTCGTCGCCTTCACGAGCAACTCGCTCGACATTTACGACATCGCCGATGGTATGTCGGCAAGAGGCTGGCACCTCAACGCCTTACAGAACCCGCCTGCCATCCACGTCGCCGTCACGCTCCCTATTGTTGCCGCCGCTGACCAGCTGATCTCTGACCTGGTCGACGTTGTCGAGGGCGTGCGCGAGGCGGAGCGGAAGAGACTTGCCGAGGGTAAGGGTGCAAAGGGCGCTGTCAAGGGTGATGCTGCTGCGCTGTACGGTGTTGCGGGTAGCTTGCCGAATAAGAGCGTTGTGGTTGACTTGGCTAAGGGCTTTTTGGATACTCTTTACAAGGCATAAGGCATATTTTAATGACAATTATGACGAGGGGGCGGGAAAGGCCATGGTAAGATCGGGAGGACTTTTGCGTAGTCTGAATAGAAAACCAAAACTTTTGTACAATGGCGTTCTCTGTGAAATCAGCCCCTTTATTCTGTGAAAAGACATGGCGGCATATAAGGCGTATGTGCATTTGTCCAGCATCTTGTAAGCATATATGCATTTGCTGACGTTATATTCCCGCAGAAATGTCAAGGAAGAAACAAATAGAGAAACGGGTATTACTACGCGCCCTTTCTTTTTGCCGCAAAGCTCCCGGAGAAAATGCAAACAAGACCCAAAGCGCCTTCGCATAGGAACCGACGGAAGAAAGTAGTCGCAAACCCTTAATCTAGCATGACGACGTGAAGCGACATGATGCAGCCGGAAGAGTGAGTTAAAACAAAAAAAAAAAGGAACGCCCCCTCGCTCGATCAAAAGACACAAACAGTGGTATCGCGCGGACCTCCTGGTCCTCGTGATCTACAAAAGCGTCTTGCTCTTTCTATATCCTACATCCTACAGCCAGACTCCCCGGTCTCATTTGACCTTGCTCATGATGGTCTCGACACCACGCTCGACCTCGACCTGGCCGGCGCGGGCCTTGACCTCGCGGATCATGCTGCGGTCCGAGTCGTCGCGGGCGCGCAGCACGGCCTCGACCCAGCCGACGTTGACGTCCCAGTACTCCATCTTGAACTGGGCAAAGACCTCGGCGACGGCGTGCTTGTCGGCGTCGAGCAGCTGGACGAACTTCTCGACGACGCGCCACTTCTGGCGGATGTCCGGGCCGACCGTCTCGAACTGGCCGAAGAACTCGAAGACGGCGAGCACGTCGTCGCGGATCTTCTCGACGTACGGGTCGGTGCGACGGAACTTGACGCCCTTGTTGCGCACGGCGGCCAGGTAGCGCGACAGCAGCTCGTCGGCGAGCTCCTCGACGAGCACGTCGCGCAGCGACGGGTGCAGGACCGCGTCGTAGTCGTTGAGGTAGTCCTGGAACGTCGACACGATCTGGCCGACGCGCTTCTGCGAGTACCAGGTCGGTGTGAAGAACTCGGGCAGGATGGTGCGGAAGTCGACGTCGAAGATGAGCCGCACGAAGACAGTGAGACAGTGCGTGCCTAGGTCGACGTAGCCGTCACGCAGCAAATCGATCTGCTGCGCTGCCGCCGCTGAGTACTGAGGTGACGCGAGGGGTAGCGCATCGCGGCTGAAGCGGGAGAGGTATGAGCCGCCCGTCTGTGCCTCGTCCTCGCCGTCGTCGATGCAGGCAATTTGATCGTTGGCGATGGCGACGAGCCAATCTTGCAGGGGCTGCAGCCCGTCCACGTCGCCCACGCCTTGCACGTACTTGTCGAGCTCAATGTCGACGAGCTCTTCCCAAAGGCGCTGTCGCGAGGAGAGCGCCTTAAACATGGCGTCGATGACGCCCTCGGCCACATCGTGACGGTTGCTGTTGCCGGCGACGGCGAGCTGCTCGCGCAACATCGACCACATGTCGCCCAGCGTCTTGGTACGGAAGCAGCCGTTGATGTCCGTGTCGAGCGAGTTCTCGGAGCGCGTGAGGAATTCCGACTTGTCCGTCTGCGACATGCGCGACATCCACTCCTCGACGGCCTTGATAATGAGCTGGCGGTACTCGCGCACGAGCTCCGCTCCGCGGTTGTCGAGCAAGTGCGGCGTCAGATCCTCCTCCGGCACGCCCAGCTTAATCATTTTCTTATAATACTTTTCCTCCCATTGCACGATGGCCAGCATCTCGATGGGCTTTAGGTCCGGGTCGTCAATATGCCCTACCAGCCAATCATGCATCAGCTTATGGTAGATACTGACATATGTCTTGAACACTCGCCACTTGCGCGGCATCAGGTTCACCATGCCGAGCTTGACGGTGTTCAAATCGTTGAAGTACCAACGAACACTCTTCTCCAGCCTGTCCGGGTCCTCCATGAATGCTTCGTTCGCTTCCTCGATCTTAGACTGTGCTGCCAGCTCGATGGCCTTGAGGAACTTCTCTTTATATCCGCGAAGCTCCTTGGGTCCAGTGGCGATAGACTTGAATCGTGATGCCAGTTCCTTGTATTCCCTCTGCGCATCCTGTAATGCTTGGACCTTCTTGTCGACCTTCTCTTCCTCTTCAATGATCAACGCCAGTCGCACCACCATGCCGTTGTTCCCAGTCTGCACCAGAGGAATCAAGTTCATGCAAGCAAGTCCGACGTGCTCGTCAAACAGTTCGATAACACGGTCGAGGCGGTCGAAATAGTCCTGGAGCGTCGCACCCGAATCAAACTGTAAATTATTCACCAGCTCCAAGCTCAGCGTCTCATCCTCAGAGTTCTTGATCTGGTCCATGGCCGCATCCCTGATATTCCTCAGCTTGCTGAGGCCGTAGTGGACCTGTAACAGGTTCGGCTGGTTCTCCGGGTCCTGCTCGTCCTCGTCCAGCAGCATCTCAAGCTCGCCTAGCTGCTGCTCGAAGCCGTCGATGTCCTTCTTCATCTTCTGCACAGCCTCGAAGTTACGGTGGGTCTGGGCGACGAGGTTGATGTGGGGGAAGTCGCGGATCATCTGCTGGGCCTCGGCGCACAGGCGGTCGATGGTCATCATCTCATCCTTGATGGCGTTGACGGTGCGCTGGCCCTCGCTGATGCTGTTCATGCCGGCCTGCGTGATCTTCAGCTGCTCCTCCAACCCGTGCCGCAGCTGTGCATCCACCGCAGCCTTCTTGCGCGTGAACTCGGCCTTCAGGCTGCCTATCTTGTCCAGGTCCTCCGGGTGCCGCAGCAGCTCGGCCAGCTTCGCCAAGCCGGCCCCGTCCGCCGCATCGTTCATTGTTGTCGACGGTAGCTGTGGTGGGCCCCTCACTTCAGTCTTCGTCTCCCCGCTTTTACTCTTGTGATGTTCGTCGGGAAATCAGCCGGGGACAGCAGCGCATTTGGGCCGCAACCAGGCGCAGGCAGAAACCGAGAATGACGCGCGGTCGAAGTATTACGGACGGGGAAAAAAGCGAGCGTCGAGGTCGGGGCGAGGCGGAGGGCGCGGGACGTCCGTTGTTTGTTCCCTCTTCGCGTTACTCGAGGATTGGGGTTCGGCGTGTCTTGGAGCTGACCATGGTTTACGTTGTCCTCTCCCCCGCGCCTCCGTATGCGGCGACGGGGCCCTGAGACCTCGCTGATCGTCGGGCTTGGCATGCGCGGGCGCCCGCCGCTGGACCAGAAAGATTTCCCGCGCGGAACCACCAACCATTGCCCATCCGCATCCACCCGCGTGCTTCCCTCCACCACAATCTTCACGCGCCGTCCTTCGGGAGTGAACGCTCGCTGCCAGTTCAATCGGACCGCTCGACACGCCAATCGCTCGCGACACGACCAGCGAAGCTTCGACCGCACGCACGCCCGTCACCGTCCGCCGCGGAGCTTTACCCACACGGCAACCAAAGTTCTATCGGCCTCCACTCCATACCTCGCGGGATCCTAAATCATAAAGGGAAATGGCCTACTTCCGCATCACTCTCATGCGCAGCGGCCTCGGCCTGCCGCAGAAGACGCGCGGCGTACTCGCGGCGCTCGGCTTGCGCAAGCGCATGGCTACCGTCTACCACCCCGTCTCGCAGTCGGTTGCGGGTCAGATTCTGCGCGTCAAGGAGCTGGTCGATGTGCAGGAGGTCGATACCGCGCTGACAACTGCCGAGCAGCGCGAGCTCAGGCGGCCCGACCCGGGCTACTTCGTTGAGAAGAGGGCGAAGAGGGCATGAGGAAGAGGAGAGAGAGGAGAATTGCGGGTGTAAGATCTGAGAGAGCTTTCGTTCAAATCATGGTGATCCAAACGGATCGGGTTGGGTTGGGGGATTGGTGGAATGAGTGGGTTAGGATCCGACGGCAAAGCGATGGTCTTAGTGGGGATCCATGAGGAATTGCGGACTTCAGGGATGTAGCTGGAGCATAGCCGTGCGAGTTCGGCAAGGGATTCTCTTGTTCCTGAGCAGGAAGTTTCCCTGAGCCTTTTGAATCCTGGAGACCTTTGTGGGAGGACTCTGCTTTGAAGGATCGATTACTGCATCAACGGCGTTTTGGTCTTGAATTGGAGGGAAGCACGCCGTTGTATTATTGAATGGTCGCAACAAATTCGCTCAGCATGTCCCTACCAAGGGCATGGGTGCACGTCATAGGTTCGGCCAGGAATTATCATCAATCCGATCAGGCAAGATATTGCGGAGAAGGAGGTCCTTGATCATTATGTCCGTGCTTCTTCTGAGCATTCCTATTTCCAACCCACTTTTCTAACCAACACAATGCCCATGGACACCACCCCGCCGGATCATTTTCATACAAGTACAGATGAAGCCCATAACCGAAGTTCATAGAAAACCAGCCAGCCATAGCGCTTCCCAGGTGAGAGGAGTATCGTAGTCTTGAATATACAGGAGAAGAAATGGAATAGAGTGAGAAATTTAGACAAAAACGCCGGCTTTTTGCCCACCTTTTCCCACGACATAACAAAAGTGGTATGAGTCACGCGTCGTGATTATACATTGAGAGCAGGCAAGCGGCGCACTGCTCATCTATCGAAAGCTTAAGATGAGTCGCAAGTTGTTTTTTATTTTGCGTAGGCGCTGCATTTCATGCAAGGAACTTTAGGCGTTCTTGACGACGCCAACCTGGGCGGGCTAAAGAGGGTACGTTAGACATTGTTCGGCGGAAAGGAAAAGTAGAGTGGACTTACCCTGAGAACTCTGCCGTTCAGAATGAAGCCCGTCCGCTGGGTGAAGAAGCAGATGCCGTCCTCCTTGTCGGGCATGGGGGTCTGGAAGACAGCCTCGTGGAGGTTGGGGTCGAACTTCTCGCCCTCAACGCTGGGGTCGAAGCGCTCAAGACCATGCTTCTTGAGCGTGTTCATCAGAACGGTATCGGTCATCTTCAGGCCATCGTACAGAGTCATCAGGTCCTTGTTCTCCTCAACGAGCTTTTCCTTGGGCACGGTGGACAGAGCGCGGTCGAGGTTGTCGACAGACTCGACAAGATCGCGGGCGAAACGCGAGATAGCAAAGTCCTTGGAAGCCTGGATCTCGCGCTTGGTGCGCTCTTGAAGGTTACGGAAGTCGGCGACGGAGCGGAGATACTTGTCCTGCAGTACGGCATGATTGTCAGCGAGCTGCGCTGTCGTTCGACGTCCAATGCGATGTGGCGACGCATTCATCGATCGAGGCTTAGGCTGCGAAGAAGGGGAGTGCGATGCTCACCTTCACTTCAACAATTTCCTTGTTCTTGGCCTCAATCTGTTCCTTCAGCTTGTCGACCTCGGACGGCTCCTGTTTCTGCTCTTCGCCCTCCTTCTTCTCTTCCTTCTTCTCCTCGTTCTTTGGCTCGGCCGACTCGGAGTACCATCTCGAGGCGACTCTGAGGGGAGAGACGGCGGCGGCGGGAGCTACCGAGGCGCGGAGCAGCGGCGACTGAGCGCGCAGAGAAGCAGAGGCGACCTGCGCCGATAGCCTGGAGCTCACAGCTCTGGAGGACCTGAAGACGGAACGGGACAGCATTTTGGAGGCAGAAGCGACGGGTGCGATTGGGGAATTGGTGGGGGCGAGCTCGTGGGCAGGCGGCAGATGAAGGTGGTGGTGATGATGTAGTTCTAAAAAGTTCTGATGAGTGCCATGCCTTGTGCCCCGAGCTCCCGCGCCCGATGTCGCCCGAGCGGCGATCACCACAGCTCCACCCGCGCGCCCCTCCTCTTCCCGCTACATCACTCAGCTCCTCGTGTTTTACCCGCCTTCCAATTTGCCATGTGGGTTGCAAAAGCAGCCACCTCCCTGTCAAGCAGACTCGTCATGGCCAGCTCCGCACGGTTGACAAGCCGGAGCTTCTCCGCTTCTGCCTCGGCACTAAGGCAGTGCTCAACACCGGCAGCCTACTACAGAGGCGGCACCTCGCGTGGTGTCATGTTCCAGGAGAAGCATCTGCCTGAAGACAAACAAGCCCGTCGCAGTATTTTTCTTCAGGTAATGGGCACGCCAGATCCCAATGGCCGCCAGCTCGACGGCATGGGTGCCGGCATCTCCAGTTTGTCCAAGATATGCCTCGTAGCTCCGACCGATGACCCCAAGGCCGACGTTACCTATACCTTCGTCGGCTTGGGCATTGAAACGCCCATTGTCGACCTGGCCGGCAACTGCGGCAACATGAGCTCTGCCGTTGGTCCGTACGCCTTCAACGAGCGGCTACTGGGCGACATTGACTACGAGAAGGAGGGGACGGCAACCGTCCGCATTTTCAATACAAACACTAAGAAATATATCAACAACAGCTTTCCCGTCGCCAATGGCCAGGCCCAAGTGCAGGGCGATTTCTCCATCGATGGTGTTGGCGGCACTGGTGCCAGAGTAACGTTGGATTTCCTCGACCCATCTGGATCCAAAACAGGCAAACTCCTTCCCACTGGCAATGTCGTTGACAAGTTTAACGGCATTGATGTCAGCTGTGTTGATGCCGCCGGTCCTGGGATTTTTGTGCGTGCCGAGGACATTGGCGTGGATGGGACTATCCTACCTAATGACTTCAACAAGCTCCCGGATAAGCTTCAATTGTTGGAGGAGATTCGTCGACAAGCAGCTGTCGCAATGGGCATGTCAAAGGCTACCTCGGACGTTTCTAGGGTCACGCCTAAAATTGCCATTGTCTCTGCGCCTGCAAGCCACAAGATTCTCTCAGGTCAGACGCAGGATGCCTCTGCAGTGGATGTTGTCATCCGATTCATCTCGGATGAGCAGCCCCACAGAGCGATCCCACTAACGGGTGCTCTGTGCGTCGCCGCAGCTGCAAAGGTAAGTGGTTCTATAGTGCAGCAACACATCGCCCAGAATCTGGTGGATCCCGACATGATCACAATTGGTCACGCTAGTGGGCGTATTCAAGTCGCTGCAACGATGAATGATCGCAACGAGGTTGAGACTGCAACCGTCTTCCGTACTGCCAGGCGCATAATGGAAGGCCAGGTCTACTGGAATGAATAAGAGCGGTATCTCTGATTTCCTTAAATTTCTTTCACAGCTTTATATCTTTCCTTCCGTCCCGTCCACAATGTGCTGCACCAACGCAGTGTCCAAATACGCCCTGACCTGCACAATCTTGCCTTCTTCGTTCCATCGAGTCGCCCAGCAGAAAGTGTTGTTGTAGTCCAACCCAGTCTTGGTCTTGCTTGTGTTTGTCATTTCAACCATGGCCCATTCGTCATCCCCGCCTCCGACAACGTTGTGGACTACCGGATGAACTGGGTGCTCTGGATCCATGATCCGGCCCAAGCGGCCAAACGTCTTTGCGCGGAATTCATCACGGCTGCGGTACGTGCCTCCAAGGATGGTTTTCGATTGCACCGTCCATTCTGTATAGGAGAAGTTGTGAATATATGCTACCGATCTTAAGGGCCTGCGTTTACTAACCAACATCAGGGACAACATTGGCAAAGAAGCCGTCATAGTCTCCCACAGCCATGTGGGAAAAGACTTGGAGGATATGGTCTCTGCTGGCGTATCTGGGCATTTTTGTTTCGGTTGCGAGGTGTTGGGTTAGGCCTGGATATGACTGCTACCTCGACACCAGCGGTCTCCCGCAGCACTTATAACATGCCTACCTACCTACATCACCGCTTTCCTCTCGCTACGCCGAAGCAGCATGATCAGATAACAGCGCTATCCGACCGATGTCCGAATCTTTCAGGAAATCATAATGGCATTTTCCGTGGTGGTCTCATCACGCGAAGGCCCGGCAACAGAGCCCGGATCAAAGTCTGCGATTAGGACCTTCTTTAAGATCACGAACTAGGAAAAGGAGTCCTCGGACAATCATAGAGCGCCCAGGCCCAATTTGAAGATCTGTGGGGGGTCAGGCCATGATCTCGCTTCTTGTTGTCTATACTGACGCGTCGGCCGACCGAGAGCCTCATTTAGTCCAACGTGCAAGGGTAAGTAGTCACAACGGCCCGATCATATCGTTCATCGGAAGTACGATCGGAAGTACGGCCGCAGCAGGGGCATTATTTTCTGTTACCTTTTGGGCAGCCGCAGAACCAGACTACGGCCTGCGGAATCATTCCGCGTTGACCTTGACTATAGGTGCTAGAGCGCGCCCTTAGTTACCCTAGATTTGCCTATTACTTCGTCCTATCTTGGATGAGCTTATTAATATGTGATTAGTATTTGAGCTCCTTGTTCCCGCCGACCCGTCTGTCGGGACCAGAAGATATCACTGCCAAGCGTTTTTGTGACTGCCTGTTCTGACCAGGGACGCGTATACCTTCGCGCTTACCGTTGTGCTGATGCTTGGTAGTACCGCTACGTCGCGAGCATAAAATAAAGAACACCGATCACAGTGTGAGGTCAGCGTAGTTCCCTTCCCAGCAGCACATTTCTGGTTTCGAATCATAGGTCTTCCTTGACTTCGCCAAAAGGTAGTAGTAGCATGCGCGTTGATGTGTGGAATGGTCTGGAACAAGAAGTGGGGATAACGGCAGGCATATCTTAATATGGGTTAGTGCGCATCATTTACACGTATCACACGCTACTGCTTGTGAAATGGCAATGTAAATAGCGAAATTGCAGTTTACTTGCGTTCATTAAGCCGACGCGTGTACTCCTGAGAGGAAATGCTGAAAAGCTACAATGAGGAAGAAATAGACCTGTTGGATTCAAGCTTATGTATGTACATTCATTCTCTGGTCTAGAGTCTAATTCATGGACCTAAGCAATATCCGAAACGCAACGCAAGTGTGAGGGTAACTGTATACGGGATATCTCAGATCAAGCGCGAGAACTCCTTAAGGTTCATACCTTCCTGTAAACCACTATACTATCCGCGGGAGAGACTTGCAAGTTGCTCTCGCTTCATGTATGCCAAAAACTCCCACTAAAACATTTGTCATAGATATGCAGAGCGAAGAGCTGAAAATTGTAGGCGACCCGACATCGTGGTTCATGATTCTGATCTCCACCTTTCTTTGACATCTCACTTAACTGAATATCCGTCAGTCTCATTCGAAGTTGTTTTTGAGACAGGGAGGCTCACCAGACGAGATCTTTGTTGAAGTGGCGCCGGGACGATGTCCAACCGACGGCTGGTACAGACTTTACCTTCACCCCGTGTTAACTATAAGCTGAATGCATAGAGAGAGCGGATACCCCCTCAGCTCGTACGCGATCCTCGAAGATAATGCAAAGATAAAAAGATAACTTAGAACACAAGAAAGACAACATTTTGAGACCTCGAGGCCGTTTCTGAGGTTGAATCATGGTGAGTTACCTGTACGATAGAGGCAGAGCTGAAAGAACCCCGCAGCCGACCGGAAGACGGAATGAGGGGATATGGATTCTCCCTGAATGGATTCAGGCAAATTGGTGTAGCAATCAACCTGCAGTGCCCATAGCGTTTGGTCATATCTTGCTGTTGTGTAACTATGGCGATGCTTAGGCATCAGTGGCAAGAGTGCCATACCAATGAATTCGGAAATAGTCATCTGCACTGAGCCATAAAGATACAACCACTGTTGAGCAACATGCAGATTTTGAGACAAGCCGCATCATCAACTCATTATATTGTTGTGTCGTTCAAGGTCAGGATAACACGAGAAAAAGTCCAGAGACCCAAAAGCGCTAGAAATGATCCAAATGCCATTTTACCCCCTTGATTGCGCCCATATCCAAGCAGAAGATTATACACACAAATGCTTATGCGTTCGCATTACCATTCGCTTGCGGCGCCGGGGCGTCATCCCAGTTAACCTTTAGGGCTGTAAGGACAGGGTTAGTAAAGTCAACATGGCGTGGAAGAGGGGAAAACTTACTCTGAGGGAACGGGAAGAACGAGTCGCCCATCTCCGTCAGGTACTTGTGGTACCTGACCTCCTCCTTCTCGAGGTTAGGCGGGCCCATTGGCTGGTCCACCTTCCTGACGGTGCCCTGCGGGCCCTTGGCCACGCGAAGGTTCGGACACTCCTTCAGCACGACCTTGAACAGGGTGGTGAGGGTGATGCGTGTCATGGCAAGGCCGAGGCACTGGTGCTGGCCAGCACCTAGGTGGATGTAGCTCTCGAGCGGGCGGTCGAGCTTGACTTGGTCTGGGTTGGGGAAGGCTTTGGGGTCGCGCGACGCGGCGCGCAGGTGCAGCATCAACCGGTCGCCAGGCTTGAGGTGCACCTCGCGGCCGTTGTCGTTGACGGTCGTTTCGCGCGTGGCGTACCGGAGCACGCCCGTCTCGCCGTACAGCCGGCTGCCCTCCATGAAGTAGTGCATCAGCGTGTTGAAGGACTCATCGTCGTCGCGTAGCGCGAGGGCACGGCACTTCGGCAACAGCGCTCGGCCTTGCTCCGTCGTCAGGAAGAACTCCATCGTCTGCGCGAACAGCTGGCCCTGGTTCGGCGCCATGCCGCCCGCCGTGCCCATGATGTGGCCCCACACCAGGTCGGGCACATCGTGGTCGTGCTTGAGCAGGCGCTGGATGAGGTGTACACCGTAGTCCTCGAGCGTGTTTCCTGTCTCCTTTGAAGGGAAGATCATGGCCATGGCGTTCGTCAGGATACCGGCACCTTCTTTGATCGACTTGACCTTTAGCTCGACAGCCTTGCCGAGCTTTTGCGTGACCTCGTGGCCCTTCAGGCGGAGCTTGAACGACTCTGCTGGGTCCATGTCAAAGAAGACGACGGTGAAGACGGCGGCCAGGATCATGTACAGCTCCAATTCGGTGAAGATGCCATGGGGATTCTTCTTGGTCTTGAGCGGGAGAAGGAAGAGATCTGCAGCGAAGTGAATGTGAACCAGATTGCCGACGTCGCGGATTAGGTCAACCTGGTTGAGGTCATCACCCAACCGGTATGATTTCTCCTTCAGGAGCTCCTCACTTTTGGCGAGGTAGTAGTTCTTGACCTCCTTCTGCCAATCGGAGATGTAGAGAGCGTCCTTCATCATCTTGCGGGATTCCGCATTCTCATGTCCGTCGCCTGCAAGCATGAAGTTCTTTGCCGGCTTACCCATGAGGAACTCCATAGCCGGTCCCCAGGTGACGTTGAAGGTTGCCTTGTCGCCGAGGATCTTTTCAGCACACTCGTAGGAGTAGATGAGCTTGAATGGAGGGGTGAACTGTGGCCTCTCGAAGCTGTACAAATGCGCTTTACCCAACGTCTTGAGCACACTCTCCATCTCGGATGGGATTGTCAGCGGGTAGTGGGCATAGACGGAATCAGGCTTGAAATGGTGCGGGAAAGCATGCATGAACAGCTTAGAGAAAACGCAGCCATTGTCAATAGCCGTGTCGGATTTGACGAGTGCAAAGCCCCAGTTGGTCAGTAGCTTCGGGTGGTAGTCCAGAGTGTAGAAGCGATCGCCGCGGACAAGGGCTACAGCATCCGAGAGCACACCGCGCGAGATGGTGTAGTTGGTGCACAAGCCCGAGCCGGGTACCATGGGCTCCTTGGCCGACTCGACGACAAGACCCGGATAGAGCTCGACCCTGTCGGGCGTTTCGTAGAGGTGCCTCAGCTGATCTGCAACTTCGGGGTTAATGTCCTCAAACGTGTTGTGCGGGGTCAACTTGAAGTGTTTCCTGAACTCGTTCAAGGTTGCACAGTTCCAGGCGCGGGCTTGCTCGATTCCCAGAACCTCGATGGCGCGCATGACGGCGGGCACACGCAGAGCACCGAAGCTGTTAGCACAGTCTTCAACACTTTCGACGACAATCTTAACCAGCTCATCGTCATCGTAAGTGCCATCATCCTTGCGCTTCATCTTGTTAAAGGGCCTCTTTTCAGGCTCCTTTGGAATCTTGTCGGCGAGCCCGTTCAACAGTTTGAGGAACTCGTGCATCTCCATCTTCTTCGGATCCTTTCCTGGCCAGAGTTCGTTCCACAAGTCCTCGGTCCATTTCTCGTCGCGATCCGAGATGACGGAGTGCCAGCGGTAGACCAAATTGAACTCGGCCGAGACCTGGTTTCCGGCGGCCATTTCAACGCCGTCGATGTCCGCACGAGGGTTAAGAGCCCAGTTGTCGTCAGTCTTGTTGAGGTTGAGAATGGTGCGGACATAGTCAAGCAGGATACAGTTAACGTAGAGGCCGCAAGTAATCAGACGAGCAGTTTGGAAGAGATCCTCGTCATATTGCTTCCACGTCTTGGCATGAGGACCGGTCCGTCCCTCGACGGGCTTGTTGAACCTACCGCCCTCGTTTATTTCGGCAAGGTTCTTGGCGACGAAGTTGTGGAAGCGGTTGAACATGATGAGGAGTACGCCAACGCCAGGGGGGAACAGCAGAAGGCGCTCCTCGGAGAAGCAGTCGGGCTTGATCATTCCGTCCTTGAACGTTCTCATGAGAGAAAGTTCTTCGTCGTTGCTGCCGTACAAAGGAGCGAGGTCGAGGTATGACGAGGTTTTGGACCTGGTGAAGTCGTCATGGTCGGTGTCGAAGAGGTCGTGAATGATGATGGACGCCAGGTAGAACAGCATGCTGGAAATCTTGTTGGGGTGCTTTTCGCTCTTCTTCCGGGTCATGAGACTGTCGAAGACGACACCTGCATCGGGCAGGGCGACCATCTGCGGGGTTTTAGGTTGCACGGTCCTGGCATAGGGCATGCCAGCAGCTCCAAGCTGGGGGTGCTTCAAGCTGTTGTAGGAGCCATCTGCTTTGCGGTACTTGAGGTCTCCCGACAGGAAGGACTGCGGGGGGTGCTGGAGATCGCCGTAAAGCTGGGTCAGGAAGCCGTCGGTGAGCTTCTTGGACATGAGAGAAGTGTCGGGGAGTTTTGCGGCAGCCTGGATCAGGCGCTCCATGAAGTAGGTCTTGTCATTGACGAACTCGCCGGTGATTTGGTTTTGCAGCACGTCGTACAGGGTCTTGTAGTCAGTGATGCCCAAATGGCTGAGGTCGGCGAGACTGGCTTCAGCGAGCTCAACGGCGTCGGTGTGATAGTCGTCATCGTTGAGGTCGGTGCCGTTGCCAGTGCCGGTGGGCAGGGGCTTTACAGCCTGGGTAATAAGAGTGCTAAGAGCGGAGACTTGCTTCGAAATCTCCTTGCGCGTCTTATCGAGCTGCGAGAGCTCGGGCTCGGAAGTGAACTTGGCCGACATTGTGGGGGGAAATGAACTAGGGGCTTGTCAGATAAGAGGAAAGACTGGGGACAAAGAGAATCCGGCGGAATCCGGAATGCGGGATTGACGCGAACAGCAGCGGGGTTTTGGGGGATTCGGAGGCGCAACGGCGCCCGCCGCGGAGAGGAGAGGCTGCCATTGCACAGGAAGAGCATTGAGATTGGGTGATGTGGTGGAACGAGTGGAGCAATGTCCGCCCCGCAGCTTCCTCGGCGGAGGCGAGACACGCAAATTGACCACGGCAATGCGTACGACACGGTGAGATGGCACTTACGTCGGCTGGGGTATCAATCAAGGGAGTAAGAGAGGGTGATGGTATCAGAAGTTATGAGACAGGGAAAGGAAAGAATTCAAGCAATTACAGCAACACACGTGGTCGCGGAGGAGGGGGTTGACGGAGGACGGCCTGAGGCGGCGGTGGCGGGTGTAGATATATGTGCAAGGCTGCGCGGTGGAGGCCGCACGACTAAAGGGTCTGGAGTGCGGCTGAGAGCAGTCATGACGGTGTCGTCGCGGTCAGCGTGCGTCTGGCACCGTTTGGGCAAGGTGCCGGGCAAGGCGACAGAAAAGACCGGCAAGGGGCCACGGCGCAGGGGGGCGGGCCAATGGTGCTCAACTGATTATCCGCGCTTCCGCCATGCCACGCTCGCGCCGAAGGCCACGGCCTGGGGCTGAGACGCGGATGCGGCTGCTCGTGCTCTCAGCTTTGGTGGGGCAGACATGTGCCAATGTGCCAATGATGACCGCAAGCAGACATATGCGCCGGGCGAGGGAGCGGAATGGCGGGCGCCGGGGCGGAAGGCAACCTGGAACGCTGGGCACAGGCTGCAGCAGCGCCCAGCGCGCAAGGCTGGGGAGGGCATTGGCTGGAGGGGAGATGGACGACGGAGCTGAGCTTACCAGGCAAGCTCCATGTGCCGAGGCTGCCCGCCGCGCTTGCGTCACGCTGAGCAACGTGCTGCCACTTCATGCCGCACGCCACCAGACTTTCCCAAGCCAAAGAACGACTGACGTCTGTCGGTGCGGGTCAGGGTTTACGGCGCACGAGCAACATAGCACAGCCTTAACCGTCGCGCACGTGCGGCCGCAACGGAGCCGCCTGTGCGCTTTGCGACCCTTCGGCAGTCGGCCTCCTGCGAGCCGGAGCTTGGACTCGACCGCCAGCCCTCAGCCCGCCGCGACAAAATCCGTTGAACTCCAGCACACCCCTCACTGCAGCCATGGCCGAACCCATCACCCTCGTCGTGCAGCCGCGCGGTATGCTCCGTCTTCTGCTGCGCCCCGTCACCGCGCTGACCCAATGCCCCAGGCAAGCCCATCAAGAAGCTCCCCGCCGAAACCACCATTGCCCTGTCCGACTCGACCGCTGAGCTCTACAAGCGCATTGCCCAGGCCACCGGCTTTTCCGTCCACCGCCTGCGCATCGTCAAGGGCAGCGATGGCTCGGTCGTCCCCAATTCGCCCAGGACGCTTGTCCAGGACACCGGCCTGCGCCAGAAAAGCAACATCACCGTCAAGGATCTTGGTTGGGCCCCGAGTCTCCTGTGCATCACAGCCTATCCGCTAACACCCTCGTGCTACCAGGTCCCCAGATTGCCTGGCGCACCGTTTTCCTCGTCGAGTATGCCGGGCCCCTGCTCATCCACCCGCTGATCTACTTCCTGCGCCCGTATCTCTACCCTGTCCCCACCCTCACCCCGTCCGCTCTCCCGGAGCCCACCTCGCTGCAGAAGCTGTCGCTCGTCCTGGTCACAATCCACTTCCTCAAGCGCGAGCTGGAGACGCTGTTTGTGCACCGCTTCTCCAGCGCCACCATGCCCGCCTTCAACATCTTCAAGAACTCTGGTCATTATTGGATTCTGTCAGGCCTCAACCTGGCCGTCTTCGCCTATGGCGCTTCGAAGACGGAAATCGACTCGAACCCCCTGGCCGTCTATGCTGCCCTTGCCCTGTACACTATTGGAGAGCTTGGAAACCTGTATACCCATTTGGTGCTGCGTGGCTTGAGACCAGCTAACAACCCCACCGCCCGTGGCATTCCCAAGGGTCTGGGCTTCTCGTGGGTCACTTGCCCCAATTACCTCTTTGAGGTCATCTCTTGGACTGGTGTTTGGATCATCAACTCTCTTATCGGCAAAGGCGGCTTCTTCTCCACCGCCCTCTTCGTCGTAGTCGCCGGCGGCCAGATGGCTGCATGGGCTGCCAAGAAGGAAAGGAGGTACCGGAAGGAATTTGGTGCTCAGTACAAGCGCAAGAAGTTTGTCATGCTCCCGGGAATCTTCTAGGCCAACAAGGAACAGAATGCTGGTCGTGCCCATGTGGGGCAATGGATCGCAATATGATCTACATTATGGATTGGCCCCATCGCGGCTACAGCAATCCGCGTGGACCATCAGCCCGTGTAGGATACGGCGAGCGGTATATCTTGCAGTGATGAATCAATATCTTGACTTATCTCCAGCCCTTTTGCTTTGTTCTCCATTTCCCCGATATCTCATGCTGTTTATAAACTTGGGGGCCAGATCTTGCGCATCAGCCTCCCAATCGCGTGCATGCCCCCCGAGAAAATCGTCAGAGTAAGCTGACATCCTGCATCCTCCAGCCACCGTGCCACCATCAGCTTATCCCCGCTTATTCACCTTCTCATGACACGCTTGACGTCTTTGCTCCATCCTCTCAACTTCAAGCATACCTCAATATCAGGTCACCGCTGAACGCCATCAATACAAACGCCATGACTGCGGCATCGTATGGGATGACTTGTATTCATCGATCCCTCGCTCATTCGTCCGTATTCTTCTCCTTTTGTTCCTACCCGCATGAGAGCTGAAAAAAAGAAAGCACAATTCGTGTCGGATAACTGTTTTCGATATCAGTTCCCCCGCATAGGGCTTCCAGCACAGAGAAGCGTCTCAACTGGCTGAATAGTGCGCACTAATGCGTGCTGCTGTCTTTGAGGCACCATCTCACATCTTTGGTAGTACACCTACTTCGCTGACCTCTTCTAGCATTAGCGACAGCCGCCACTCTCTACCTAGAAAAAAGAAAAGCAGGCATTCGGCAACTCCAAAATTTCCTTTTTATTTTCTCTTTCGACAAGATCAACATGACTATCTAATGTTCTGGAACGAAAAGACATCATTCGGAAATAGATCTTAATTTCCTTTTCCCAGACCTTGGACGATCATTTCATGTTGGCGAAGACGTACTTCATGCCCGCCCACATCTCCTCGCTGGTCGGCCTGATCTGGTTGGCCGGCAGCACGAAACCGTAGCGGCCCGTGTCGCGCAGCTCCGCCGTGAACGTGTAGGTCGACCGCACGACGTCGTTGGAGTAGTCGACGCTGGATCCGGATGCCTGGTAGATGGTCTGGCAGATCGGGCCATACTCACTGTGACAGATTAGTCTCATTCATTGGCTCCCACGATGATGCCCGTCTCTCTTTCTCTCTCTTTTTTTTTTTTTTTCTTCTTTGAGCAAGCTGCCCAGGAAAAATAAGGTAGCAAAGAAAAAGGGAAGGGGGAAATGGGAGGGGAAAAAAAAGAGCTTCGACAACGTACAATTGAGTGCCGTAGACAGCCTCGATGGCGGCGACGGCGCCGCCGGAGATGGACTGCAGCTCGGCGTTGGCGGCCGGCAGCGTGCTGCACGTGTAGCCGTACGGCGTCATCCAGAGCTGCGAGTACGAGTGCCAGTCCATGTACATCTTGACGCCCTGCTGGTCGCGGACGGCGCGCATCTGGGCCGCTAGGCCGGCAGCCTCGGGGGAGCTGAGAGCGGCGGAGCCTGTTTATATCAAGTTTTCAAAGGTCAGTAAATGTTTACGATGCTTTGGCAATGTTTTCCTTTCTATCCCTATTTCCTTTTCCTGGAAAAGAGGATTGCTCGAGATGGGATCGCGCTTACCCCTATAGGTCTCGTCGCAAGGGTTGGTCGACGAGCCACCTGCCACGCTCCAGCCGACAGCCCAGTTGCGGTTGATGTCAGTGCCGACGCAGCTGCTGCCAGAGGCGGCCTGCCTGTTCTTGCGCCAGAGACGCGTGTTCGTCTGCGTGTAGACGAAGCCTGTTGAAATGCGTGAGCCAGTTGCTTTTTCGACTAGACTCTCACGGGGAAATTACCGTCCGGGTTGACAACCGGGAAGACGTAGAAGTCGTACTTATCGACGTACGACTTGACGGCAGTATCGGTGTCGTACTTGGTGAGGAGCTGGTAGGCCACGTACTCGTTGGTCTGTTTTCAAAACGAATTAACAAAAAAAATTCTTCGTACATTTCAGGAGGGTTGAGGAAATCTCACCATGGTCGTGATCCACTCACGCGCGTGAACCGTGGAGTGCATAATGACGGCCGGCTTCGAGTTCTTACCGCCGCTGCCCCAGAAATGGATGCCGGTGATGTTGCGGCCCTGGGAAGAAGTACCAGCGGTCACAATCTCGGCGTTGTTGGGTCGCACGGAGACGAGATCGTTCAGGAAGGCCAGATGGTCGGCGTATGAGTGGTAGGCGTCAAACCAACTATCAGATGGGACAGCCGCAGCACCCGCTGGATTTCCAGTGCATTAGATCTTATGCAACAGAGTAAAATTCCGAAACAGAATTTAATGGATGGGTCTTCGCAGAATAGACGGGACCAAACGATGAGCTAAGAGGTCTGGGGACCAAGACTTACCACGATACTCAACCGTCTCCTCTTCCTCCTGCTTGATGGCAGCACCGAGGTCCTCCTGGATGACCTGGAACTCAATGCCCAGGCTCTCGATGTCGCTGCTCTTCTCGGGCGCGACGAGCAAGTCGACCTGGCCGAACTGCGCGGGCTCGTCGCTCAGCTGCTCGCCGAGGGCGGCGACAGCTTCCGGGTTCTTCTCATACTCGCTGTACGCCACACGGAGGACCCTGTAGCCGTCGTAGTTGAACTTCTCACCCGCATCCACCTCCACCTCCTCGGCGATGGAGATGGGAGAGGCGGTGGCCAGCTGGCCGAGGAGAATCACGGGGAGCAGATACCTCATTGTTGGCGTCGAGTAGAGGAAGACAGCTGTGAGAATTGGAAGGCAGCTACCTGAGCGAAGAGGACTGCAGAGGGGAGATCTCCAGTTTTTATACATTCTCCACTATCGGCTTGCAACGAAACGCCAAGAGAGAACCATGTTGACTAACTGTGGAGAGAAACGGCAGGTGCTTGTCATGACCTTCAGGAACAAGAGATAGGCAAGGATGCTAACAAGGCGGTCTAGCAGGTCAGGCGTGCAGATCCAGGTCATGGCGATCCCCGCACAGGCATCGAACCGGGGAGAAAACAGAGCCATGCAACGATTCTGGCCTTGAAATGACGTGAAATCATGCCGGGGTGGTAGCAATGCGGCCATACGAGAGGTCCAACGTGGGTGTCTGGAGAAACCCCGCGCAGACAGATGGTATTGGGGGCTGCTTGTTGCTCTTGGACAAACTAGGCAGGTGATGGGCTTCCAAGCGCCCCGCCAAGATGTCTCGAAACCCTCGACCTACCCGGACCGACATAGCTCATGTTTGCCGAGTCTCTTGGCTCCAAGCAGAGAGCTCTCGTGGATTTTTGCTCATGTCATGGATAGTTGAAGCTATCGTCCGGATGTAAATGTGGAATTAATAACTATCCACTCACGTCCGGATGATAGCTTCAGCTGCCCACATATGTTATTTGTAGGAAAAGAGCTAGGAAATAGTCATGCCCAGGGCCTTGCTATTCTTCACGCTAGCCTTGGGCGGCAATACCCCCCTGTTATTCGGGTGGTGAGATCTCGAGCCTTATTTTCCGTAAATGGAGCCCGTATTTATACCGCCGCCAACCTCTGCATCGAACCTCCGAATTCAGAAGCTGCGAACCTTTCGACTCCACACACGAGATATGCTTATTCAAACAATTAGCTCGGCTAGCATCGGACGACTGCCATTTTGCCATTAAACCGGAAGCTCGCTACAACCGGACAAAGTCTGGGCCTCGAGCTCCACGAGCTGCGCCTGCGCCTGCGCCATCTCCTCATCGGTGGGCATATTTACAATCATGAGATACAGAACGTCCTGCAGTTTCTGAGTTAGCTCTATGAAGCCACAATCAAATGAAGCACAGTATCCTCGCCCATGTAGTCAGAGTTGAGGTATTGAACGCCTCAAAACTGACCATCATGGACGGGCAATCCTGTGCCTGCTTGTCTCGGATTAGAGTCAACTCACCTGCTGCAGAGCCTTTCTTACCGTCCCGATGATATTCGGACGGCCTGTGCGGCCAGCAAGACCAGGTCTGCCACCCGACAGCTGCTGTTGGCCCCGTATCGGAGCTGTCTCGCCTCCACGCAAATCGCCCTCTCCTGCGTACGCATTAGTGGTGCCGTAGCCGGATGGAGGACTGCGTCCGTCGTCGTGCTCTTGATGACCTCGGGAAGGTTGTCTGCCAAGCAGACCGCGTCCTCCTAGCAAGCCTCCTCTGCCCCTTCCTAGACCACCGCCTCTTCCCATTCCCAGACCTCCACCTCTTCCCGAAAGAAGCCCCCCACGTCCGCCAAGAAATCCGCTTCTGCTCGCGTAGTCCTGGTTCTGGTTCTCCCGATTACCTCTAGAGCTTCCTGCTCCACTCAAAGCTCCCGAGATTCCGCGGATACCGCGTTGTCCCGTTGAGATCTTGCCACCGCTGACCAATGTGACCAGGTTACCTTGATAGGCCGGGTGGTTGGGGTCAGCCCAGCTAGAAGCGAACTCAGGCTTCTGCTTGATGAGCGAAGAGTCCGGGTTCTCCGCCAACTGAGATACGGCGTTAGTATCGAAGAGAGACGGTACCAGGAGCAATGCAAGTAACTCACAAACTTCGCCTGAGCCCGCCTGTCGTTATAATCATCTAACCACTTCTTCTTCCCCTTCATTCCCTTCGCCTGCTGGCCCCCTTCGTCTTCCTCCTCTTCCAGCCCCGGGAACACTAGGTCCGCCGCCACCGGCAGCCCCTCCTCTCCATACGTCTTGCCGCTGCTCAGCCTCAACTTCCTCGCGCCATCCTTCCACTTACTTCCGGACGACTCGCCCGCCCCATACTTCGAAAACACGGCATTGATATCCAACTGCCTCGCCTCCACCGGCTTCCCCGTAGCATCATCCTCCCCCTTGAACGCCACGATGACAGCGTACAAGCCACGCGGCTTGAACAGGCGCTCGTTCACCTCGTCGAGGAACGAGTTTGCGCGGTACCGCTGCTGCGCGATCTGCGCTGGAATAACAACAGCGTTGATGGCCGTCGTCGTCGCCATGACGGCCACGCTCGGCACGAGCCCCACGACGGCGCTGGCCAGCAGCACCACGTTGAAAATGGGACTCGCCTGCGACGCCGTGTGGAACGCCTTGAGGAACTGCAGGAACGTCGCCTGGTCGATGCCCGCCGCTGCTTCTAGCGCCGGCGCGTATGCCCGCACGAAGCCTCGCGTCTTCTCGCGCGGCCGCCGCTGCGGCAGGATGACTGGGCAGGGCAGGCATGGCTGTTGCGGCGGCGACGGAGGCGCGGGCGGCAGCCGGTTGACTAGGTCGCGGATGAGCGCGTTGTTGCTGATGTCGGGCCTCTCGCTGCCGATGACTGAGGGAAAGTCGTCGTCGTCGTCGGATGAGTTGGCGCGGTGGTGGTGGTGGTGTTGTTGTTGATGCCGCCGCTCCTCCGAGGCTTCGTCTAGCGCCCACACGTCATCGTCCTCGAGGACGGCGGGCGTCATGGGCTCTTGAGCGCCCGTCTCATCGACGGCGACGGCCCTGCCGCGGGCGATGAGGTCAGTGGCTTCGTCTGCCGGCAGCTCAGCATACTGCGGTTGCTCGTCGCCGGGGCGGTACGGTGAGGATGGAGATTCTGGTGCCGCTGAAGAAGAAGATGCGGAAGCCGATGCAGTAGCTGCCTTGGCGGCCTTTGATTTCTTGCTGGATGCGTAGGCTTCCGTGGCGATGCCGACGCCTTGGCTGATGAGCTTGACGAGCATGGGCATGTTGTTCTAGAAATTGTGTGCAATTGAAGCTTCTAAGAACGCCTCGAGGATGGGAGATGGGACGGATGCGAGCCTTTGCCATTAGAGACATTGTGGACTTATATATAGGGACGACTGCAGGCGGCACTGGATGGCTATTCGGTGCAGTGCTCAGCCCCAGAGTTGGGGGCCAGACGATCGCACAGGAGGCCCGGAAAAGTCTAGCGCCCCGCGCTCATACCCTTATCCTGTGCCCTTCTGCGAGCCCCGCCAACCCTATAGGCTCTTGTCTCCCTTCGTCCCGCCGGCTTTTGCGGGGCCTGCCGGAATCCGACTTTAGCACTGCGGGAGCCAAGTTTTAGCACTGCCCAATCCGGCGTCCATGCTGGAAAGCTTGTCGCATACAAGGCGTCCCGCCTCATTGCTTGGTTATGACTGAACGGAAAATAATATGCTAGTAGCAGAAAAAAGAAAAGAAAGGGCGGTGTTGCGCTTCTACTAGCGTGATATAGTCGGTGCTCGCTCTATCGCTCGCCATGCCTCAAGTCTTTCTTGAATCAGCACAAACTGGTATAAACAAAACATCACAACGCTTTGTGTCGCAGAGAATGCAGAAAACACGAAGAACCAAAGTCTAACATTGTGCATGAATCCAGCCTTGCAGATAAAAACGACTTTTTGACCAGAAAAAGACATGGGTATAACTACAAGACCTCAAGCGTCGCAAGCCTCTCCAAGATCCCGACCCCAACTCGAGTCGATGTAACGCACATTTTGGACAAAAGAAAAGCCGAAGCTCCGAGGAAATTAGAGAAAGGAGCAACTCGTGGCAACCCTCCCGAGTAAGAGTATAGAGCGGAAACCAAACGGAAAATGAGTGCAACGAGCACGAAACGGAAAGACAAACAAAAAGATGAGACCCTCCCATATGCTGGGTATTTCCTCGCCCGCGTATATACCCCACCGGCCACCCAGCATGTCCTTGCCTCCATCGTCCGATCCTTCCCTACCTGGTATAAGAAATTTGCCGCCGCGGGCGCGTGAAAGCGAAAGTGCAAAAGTGATTAGGCAAGTCGTAAACAAATCAGAAGAAAATGCAGTGCAGGACAGGAAAAGACCGTCATCTTGCTCACTCCTCCGCCACGCTCTCCCCGAGCCTAAAGTTCTTGCTCGCCTTCTTGCCAATGTTCAGCATCGAAAATCGCTTCTTGACGTTGCCCGTCATGCGGTCGCTGATGCTCTGGCTCTGCGACGACTCGCTCCGGCTGGTCTTGGGCCTCTCCATGCTCATGCTCCGCCGGCTGGCTCCGGTGCTCGAATCGTTGGTTGTCGTTCCGTGGAGGAAGCTCAATCGGTGGCTGAGCCCACCCTGCCCGTGGTCCTTGCTTCGACTGCGCGTTGTCGCCGTGTCCGCGTCGTCCACATCTTCCCCGCTTATGCTATTCATCCTCTTGCCATCCATGAATGGCTGCGACACGGACCCGCGCTTAAGGAATGTGAGGCTTAGACGGTTCTTCTCCTGGCGCGCGGCACGAGGGTCGGAAAGAGGCATCGTCATGTTCTGCTTCAAGAGCTGTGGTTGTTGAGGCGTAGGCGTTGTCGATGCTGCACGCGACTGCGAGTTGATCCAAGACGAAGTCTGCGAGTTCGGGAACGGCGAATGGCCAAAAGCGAACAATGCCTCCAGCTCGGGCGCATATGTTGTCTCGAACCCTATTATACAAGTTAGATTAGAGTCGTCGAATGGCATGACAATCAACTTACGTGATGTGAGGTCTGCTGCCGTGGCTTGCTGGGCAGGCCTTGTGTATGCGGCCAAGCAACGCTTGACTGTCAAAGCATGGTCCATGAGGGCTACCTTGAGAGCATTTTCCATTTGGCTCAGCTGGACTGGTACGGGCTCTTCGTCCTCATCAACAGGGGACTCGGCTTGCTCAGGCTGCTGAGGGATAAGTTCACGATATCTTGCCACCGTTGCCGGTGAGTTCGAATCGACCGAGAGCATCAGAGCCTCAGTAAGTTGCTGCAGAGCAGAATCCTCTCCGCCGGTGACACGTTTCTCCAGGGAAGCAAGTTCGGCCGTCTTCCTGAGTGTACGCTCAAGAGCACTCTGGACGGGGCTGAGGTCGACTTGCTCGATAGAGATGATCTCACTCCTCCGAAGAATAGTGGGGAACGGCTCGGCAGTCGTGTAGATCGTCTTGCGGATCGTCTGCTCCTTGAGGCTCGTGTCGCTCACGTGGCGTCTGGAAGTTGTCGAGAACTTGTTCGGCCGCGCGAGGACCAAATGCTCGCGGATCGCTTGGCCAACCTTCGGGCGCTGGTAGATCGGATGCGTCAAATCCTTCTGCGCACTGACAGAGTAGATCTGGAGATACTGGCCCTCTACATCCTCCTCGTTGGAACCATTCGAAATCTGCGCAGAAGGATGCTGCTGTTGCAGGCGGTCTGTGAAAGTGGCGCGGCTGTCCGTTGGTGAGCCCTCGAAGATGAACTGCTTGTCCCTTAGAGATACCGGGAAACCCATTCCCTTGTAGACGACCCGGAAGTAGCGTGGAATTTGACGATCGCCCTTGTTGATGCTCTCATAAACAGTGGCCATAGCACGTTGCGTTCGTGCGAGCTTCGAGAAGTCGAAGATGTTGTTCTCGTATTGGGCAGCCAGTTCCTGGTAAGCTTGAAGAGCGTTGTGCCATGACATTCCCTCTTCGTAGTGCTTAATCATCTCAAAGTACAGTTGCTCCTTCCTCTCGAATGCCGACTGCGCAGGGAATGGCGGGTCTTCCAGAGCAGGGACTGTTGTGTTTGAATCCCAGTCATAGAGTTCAGCATGAAGACGAAGCGCCAGACCGGCTTCTGTATGGCTGCCCGATTCGTCCTGGATTTCAGCGAGCTGATGGACGTATCTGATGTAGATATCCTCCTTCTGCATGTCTTTGAGGAACTCCATCAGATGAAGGGTATCCATGATATGGAAGATCTCGCCAGAGTTCTCTCTTCCATGAACAGCGACCAGCAGGTCCAGAAGCTCGTCGATGGTGCCAATCAGATCCTTGACAGCATTGAAGAGAGGGTCCTCGGGGTCCTCAGCGAGAGGCTCGAAGAGATCGATGAGCTCGCTGATGAACAGCTTCTGAAGGATGCTTTCAGTGATTTCCTTGGACTTGAAGAGATGGTCGAGGCAATCAATCATCTCTGCCTGTATCAGAGCCAAATCGAACGAGAGCGTCCATTCACTGATGATCATAGTCTGCAAAACCTGGATTGCAACGCTGCGCAGACCTTGATGGACACTCAGGCAGAGCTCAACAATAGGCGCAACCAACCCAGGCACGTATTGGACCTGGTAGCCACCCATCTTCTCAAGGCCATAGGCTTTACGATCCTCAGGTGTTGTCTCCCAACCAATGGTCTCCCAGCTCCTCCGCAGAAGCTCCGCACCCAGTTCACGGACGTCTCCGGCAATCTTCCAGACAGCACGGCGCTTCTGTTCGGGGAATGTCTCCAGGGCCAGCGAGTCGCTACCCACAAGCTTCAGCAGGGCATCGAAGAACGACCGCCACAGTTCGGTGTTGAAATCATCCGCCTCGTCGGGATCCGGAAGGAATGAATCGATAAGAATGCTGCACACCTTTTCCAAGGCCTTCATCGTAGCTCGATGATGATAGATGTTCACACTTAGCCAAGAGCTAGGGAACGCTTCGCCATCCAAAAACGAAAGGAAAACCTGTAAGGTGTCAAACAAAAATGTGGCGAGTTCCGGTTTCGGTAGATCGGGAGTGATGTTGATGGGAAGATTCGTTATAGCTGCAAGAACTCCAAGTATCTCTACCAATGCCTCGTCGAACTCAGCCTCGGTCGTCGTAGGCTTCGACGGGAACGGATAGGACGATGGGAAGAGGAGTGATAAAGTATTCTTCTGGGATCTTGGGGTCGACGAAATCGCCATGTACGAGTCCACGAGTTTCGGTATGTAGTCGGCGGCTTCTGGGCCCAACTCATTGATCTGGGAAGCCACCACCGAGCAACAAAGCCGTACTTGATCTTTCCACTGGGCAGTGACAGCCACCGTCTTTCCCCAGTGCGGCGCCAACCAACGCACGGTGTTTTGGAGAAGGGTAGGCCGAGTCTCTGGGTCCTTGAAGGCCTCGATCTTGGAAAATTGGAGAATGAGGATCAGCTTGTACAGGATGAGCTTGCCAGTGGCTTCGAAGCAGGAGTCGATAAAATTGCTCGCAAGCTCAAGAACTTCTTTTGGCTCAAGGCACACCGTCAGCTCCGGAAGCCACTGGTGGATGTGTTGCACGAGCAGGGTCTTGGTGCCCACAAGCGCCGCGGCTGAGTTGGACATCAGGTCTTCCAACGACTTGAAGATCTTCTGCATGTCATTGACGAAGTTCGTCTGTCGGTTGGCAAGGCCAATACCTTCCTCCTTGTCTTTCTGTTGCTGCCGAGCTCTCATGATGAATTTGAAGATATGTGCTCCAACCTTGAATGTGGCACGAAGCTTCCGAGAGCTATCCGGGTTTGTGGGTTTCGACAGCAGACGATTGAAGCTTCTGATCAGGGAGGCGGTGGCGAAAGGATAGTTGAACCGATTTTGAGCGTACTGATCGACGAGGGGAGAGAGGTTGAACCGGCGGTCGTAGACAATGCCCAACACAATTACCAAGGTGTTGAATACGAGATCTTCAATTTCGTCCGATCCAGCGTACTCTACCAAGACCTCGAACAGAGCATCCAAAACCTCGGGCAAAAGTTTGACGATTTCGATCTCCGGAACGAACATGAACCTCTTCAGCAGATCAGTGACGCCGTCTGCCTCCTGCTCTCTCCATTTAAGAAGCCCAAGGAGGTATGGATCCTGGGAGTACTTGGTGCTGCACAGGTAAGTCTTAACCTTCAGGGTAGCCATTGTGCCAGTTCCGCTTTCGTCCTTCTTTTGAGCGTTCCAAGGTAGAGCCAGGTAGGCGCCGCGTCCAGAGATCATGCTAGAAGTATACTCGTCGTACTTATACAGTGCCAAGGAATGATCACCGTCGCGTACGAAAGCATCGTCCGTCCATAAAGGCATCCAGGAGAGGGCGAAGGGGAAGCCTGGCGCATCTGCCACGCTCATCACCACATGTGATCCAGGGACATCTTCGGGAGCGATCGCAAAACGGATGGTGGTGCTCCAAGCCTCTCCCCTCTCGATTGCAGTGGTCCTCCAGGCTGTGTGTCCGGCACTATTGCCTGATGGGAAAATGCAATTTTCGATCCTTTCGCCTGTGGACTTTCGAACTTCAAGGGTGAGCTGGAGATTTGCCATGTTGCTCGATGTGCTCATCGTAACAGATCCGTTCTTCGGGTGGGAGAGGAAGCAGTTGCGCGGCAGAAAAGGTTCGCTCAGCGTGAGATAAATATCGCTCCGTGGCTTGGTTGGAGCGCCAGAAAATCCGATCTTCTTGGTCTGGGTGACATTGTGAAGCAACGTCGGCGTTTTCTGGATCAAGGTCTCTGCGTCTGCGTGCGCGAAGCTCTTTACGTGAATCTGCAGCCGGTTCATGAAAGGATATTGCTTGTACCTGCCAGTCACACTCGGGTTGAGTTCTGTAATAAGCTCAGGCCAGGGATCGGACTCTTCCGCGATCTCATCCAAAGGCTGGCTTGGTGTCCACAATGTGACTTCCTGCTCGATCTCTTGCGGATCTTTTGCGAGGTTTTCCAGATGCAGTACGCCAATAGCAATGGCCCTCTTCACTGTCTTCCCCTCCTTAGGTGTTGTCGCGCGACCGTTCGCTCCCTGACCTTCGCTGGATGGTCTAGACGTACTGGTGGTCGCGGCTTTCAATCCAGGGGGCTTCTCGCCAGGATCGGACTCCTTCCTCTTCGCCCCCCACATCAAACTGCGCCGGCCGCCTCTGACACTAGCAGAGTGTTGAAGCCCGCCGGGGGCGGGGCTTTGTGACATGTCGCGAGAGACGCTGGCGCTGTGTGTAGGGGTGGATGTTCGAACGGCTTCGTTTGTGAGGACTTTGATGACCAGGTACAAGCTTGTACCCGCACCTGCGCCCTCACCGAGATCATATGAGCTCAGATCGACAAAGAGGGATTTCATTCTCTCTTCAGCAACAGCTGCAACAACAGCCTCTGGAGTGTTCAGGTCCACGGAAAACACTTCGGACAAGGGGACTGCATCTGAGCCGGGGAGTTTGGCGCACAGAGACATGCAGAGCGTCGTTGGATGCTTGATATCGCCGGAGAAGTGTCGTAGCGTCACTGCAAGGTGGTGTGGAAGGTGTTCATCCATGGCCTGCACCGGTCGCTCATCCAACAAGCTCATCATGGACTGCAGACGGGTAATCTCGATTGCGGAGTCCTCTGATGTCAGAATCCGGCCCTTCTGCGACGGGCTCCGTACAATGACTTCCCCCGACAGCATCTTGTTGCCACTCACAAGATCCCAGACGGTGGCTTCCCGCACCGCTTCCAACTCCTTTTTCGTCAGGACTTTGTGTAGCAGCTGTCTTCGTGACGAGTCGAGCTTTTGAACCAGTGTCGTCATTTTGTCTAATTTTCCATATCGCCTCCCCAACAAAAGCTCGTGGAGCTTTGTCGAATGCCATTCGCGCAGGCATGATGCGATTTCGTCGACCAGCGGCTCCGACAGTGACGTCGGCGTTTCGTCTCCTATCTTGAGCATCGGCACAGGGGCAGGTGGTCGGGGCGCGTTAGGATCTCTCGAGGTCACCGAGACAGGCGAGAGTGGAAGGAAGAATCCAGGCGAGTATTCTCCGTTTGCTTTGGACGAACCGTGGCGCAGGAGAACACTCTCGCGCTTCTTGTCGGATGGGGTCAGGGCCAGGCCGAGATTGTTGGTGACGGCAGGCTGGCTCCTGCCCGTCGCCGGGCTTGTCGAAGTGCTCTCATCGGGTGTGATAACACCATTCACGGGCTGGTCGGAGTCGCTCCCCTGACTCTCGGTGCTGAGCAGTCCCTGGAAGTAGTCCTTGGGCCGGTCCTCGGATTCGGCGCTCGGCCTGCCCTCGCCCAGGACTTCGCGGACCTCGACACAGCATCGCGGGAAGATACCAGAGAAAACGCGGGCTTCGAGGGTCTGGCCCTTGGACGAGGTCAGGCCGGCGAGCAGCGAGGGCGGGGCGACGAGATAGCCGCGGAACCAGGAACCATCCTTGCCACCTTGCTCTATGATATACAGTTCGTCGCCGATTTCGAGAGGCAGGTCGGCGGGCGAGGAGGGCTGAAAGGGAAATGTGCAGATTGCAAAAGCAATCCGCGGAAGGGGCCGCCAGGGCATGGCGCAGGTGTGCGGCGCTATATAGGATAGCGGGAGAAGAATTGCATAACGCGCGATACGAGCAGTCTAGGAAAGGCGAGCGGTCCGGGAGGAGGTGGTATGGGGCCGCGCGTGTGCGTTGGAGACCGAGCAGGATCGCGGCCGGCGTGAGAGCGCGAGCGTGAGTGCGGAGGCGCGGAGAGAGAGCGGAGGGGCGGCGAGAGCGAGCGAGCGGCAGGCCGGGCAGGCGTGAGGAGGTCTGGCGTGCAGCGGAAGAATTGGAGTCGGGAGCGACAGCAGCTCGGTGGAGAGCGACGTGGTTGGTTCAGGAGCGTGAGAAGCGTGCTGGGATGCACGGCGCCGCGGGCTTGCAGCTGGGGTGTGCCCGACCGACCTGCGCGACGCTCGCCCCCCAGAGGCCTCCCCCAACGGCGCCAAGAGCTCCAGCTGAGTGCGCCGGTCTGCCTCTCGTCCATGCACGTTGCGACAGCGGATCCGTCCCCAATTAAGATTATTTAACCATACAATTTCATCCTCGCCCACAAGCGTGCCAGCGCCGCCTCCCTGGGAGCGTTCGAAGGGGGACCCTGAGGCTGAGGCACGCAGCCCGGCGACCTGGCTGTTGCTGCCAGTGCCGGATCAACGCTCCAGCGTGAAACGCGTCCCTCGCGCGCGCTCCACCGCCCACCACGTGTGCGAAATCTCGCCTGTTCGCGATCGACAGTGAGCGACGGAGCCAAGCCCACAGCGCCAGGGGGCTCTACGACGCCTCCTTGAGTCAAGTGGTCCCGATGCCGCGCACCCCAGCACCGGCGCGTCGTCCTCCTCCCGCCCATTTCGCTTGTGCGCGCACCTCCCGTGTCACTGCGCCCACTACCTATATCGCTTTTCACTTTCGAGTCAGGAGGTCGGGGTGATTCGTGACATTTCTATTGCTCTACTCTATTCTGGGCCCAAGTCTGCCGGGTATCATTTCAATCCCTACTGCTCTGCCTCAAACTCCTTCGAGAACGGGTAATCGGTGTATCCCTCGGCCGCCTTCGCCTTGTAGAACGTCTCCCGGTCGTACGGCGTCAGCTCGATGCCCTTCTTGATGCGGTATACAATGTCCGGCGTCGAGATGAAGTAGCGGCCAAACACGACGCCCACATTGTACTCCTTGTACTCCTCGTCGACCAGTTTTGTGGCAGACGCCGGCTTCAGCCCACCAGCGATCAGCACGGGCTTCTCCTTACCCCAAGCTTCCAGCGCGAAATCCAGACGGTCTGAAGCCTCGATGTCGGCGTTGCCAGACACCCTGGATTCGACCAGATGGATGTAGGCAAGGTCCAGCTCCTTCAGCCCCTTGATGATGTGGGTGAACTGCGGAACAGGGTCCTCCATTCTCATACCCTGGAACGTGCTCCACGGACTCAATCTGATACCGGTCTTATCCGCCCCGACGGCCTGCGAAACGGCCTTTGAAACTTCCAGCGCAAAACGAGCCCGGTTCTCCACACTACCTCCCCATCTATCCGTTCTCTTGTTGGACGTATCCTGGTTGAACTGGTCGATCAGGTAGCCATTAGCGCCGTGGATTTCGACGCCGTCGAATCCAGCCTTCTCCACGGCGTTCTTGGCGGCCTGCGCATAGTCCTGAACATACGACACGATCTCCTCGTCGGTCAACGGACGCGGAGCGGGCGAGTCGTCGCTCATGGGAACGGCACTAGCGCTGACGAACTGGTCCTTCAGGCCCTCCTGCTCCAGGACTTGGGGGTTTGCGGTCCGGCCAAGCGCCCAGAGCTGAAGCCAGATCTTCGAACCCTTAGCGTGAACCGCATCCGTGACCTTCTTCCAGCCGGCCACCTGCTCTTCGGTGTGAATGTGAGGCACATTGGGATAGCCGCCAGCTCGTGGCGAGATGACGGTAGCTTCAGAGATGAGAAGGGTCCCCGGCACAACGGCGCGCTGAGCGTAGTACTCGGCCACTACTGGCAACGGGACGTGGTTGTCGTCGGCACGGAACCGAGTAAGAGGAGCCATGGCAATGCGGTGCTCGAGCTGGGACGAGCCAACCTTAAAGGGCGTGAACAGCTTGCTGTTGGCGGCCATGGCGAAGATCGTGGCTGTTTGCGGATGCGATGGAAAGTTACGGTTCCGTTGTTGATGGTGAAACAAGTCTCAGTGGCTTGCGGGAATAGTGATGATTCGTTGGGTGACGGGAGGCAAATACCTAATCGAGGCCGGCAAGGTCGAACTTATATGTGTGCGACGAGGCATTTGAAATGTTTGACATGGCCTGCTGATTGATAATACACATAGGTTCGACGCCATTCTACTCCGGCACAACTCGGCATACTACGGGACACTGACTCTTTGAAAGCATGTCAGTAAAAGTCGGCCTACCAATGCGGTATGTGTATTAGAAACACGCCATTGAACACCTCGGCTTACCAAGAATCTAGTAATCTGACACAGTAGTGCCGTCATAGTCGGCGCGAGGGCGTTGTGGCAGCTGCAGGGCTCGCGCGGAGTTAAACTCATCACGTCATCCGCCCTCGCCCCGGGCTGCCCCTGACGCCGAGGAATCGCAGAAACTCCGGCCCGCAACGCCACCCGAGCACTGCGTCCTGCTTGCGATCCAAGCAATACGCATTGTTGTCGTCTCAGACCCCGTCTCCTGCTTCAAATACTGTTTCTTGTCTGGCACCAGTAGGAAGCAGTCTTTCCGCCCATCCGCACACCTGCACCCAGCCCGTGGTTGCGGGTATCGTTCCGCACCAGAGGCATACAAACGCACTTCGTATTTATTTGCTCTCCCGATTCGTTCCCCGCACAAGCCTGAGTAGGTTTGCTGGGAATGCCTTGGTCGGCTTCATCGCTATCATTTGTTCGGAAACACCACCTATCATAACCCTGTGACAATAAAATCGGTACATCCCAATCATTCGTCCATTGTGCTATCATTGTAGTCGATTATTGGTTCTTTCAACCTGACATCATTGGCGGCCTCTGATCCCGCCTATATCATATGCCAATGGCCGAAAATTGCTGCCTGCGATGCCAAAGCAAGCTCCAGCTGAGGAAGTGCAAGCTTCAGCGAAGCAAGAGTAGATTCTCTTCTGAATGCAAAAGATGCTGGGAAAGAGGTGGTAAGAGGATAAGTCCCCGTCTAATTACGCAGTAGATTTCCATGTTGGGAAGTCGCCCAAAGCAGGCGTCGCGCCTACCAGATCTGGTGATGGCAAGAACGACGACCCTTCTAAAATGGAGCCCACTCTCTTCGTCCCACTAACACCCGTCAACTCCACTGCACCGCGGTCTACACCTGGGCCCGCGTTGCGAACACTACCCTTACATACTCGGCGTTCGAATATTGACCATTCCCAACAGATTACCCCGGATGTCCCCTCAGATGCAGCAGTACGATGCCCTGCGTCAATGTCGGGGCGAACCGCCCGGGCAGAGAACAGTGGATTCCGGCGGAGTTTCTGGAGCTCGACTTTCCGCAGTTGTATAGAGCACTCCTTCCCTCGGCCTTCACTGACAGGATGATGAGCGTTGCTCTCCGCGGTCCGGCAGCAAATGCGAATCTCATCGTCAACGAGGGCCTAGTTCACCTCGGAATCAAGAGCGGTCCCACTGATTCTGATCCGAGGACTTCGAATAATTTGAGTCTGGTAAGGCGCAATTGATCTAGGTAGTCGTGAAAGTGGTACTAACCATCCTGTAGGAGGAGATTGGCTTCGAGATTGATGATAAGCTTATCGATGTCCCGGCGCGTATCCTGGATGGACCAAAGCTTTAATATGCTGCTAGAAAAGGAAAGGCCCAGCCAGTGTCGCCGCAGTTTGCCAGCTGGAACCTGGTTGACCAACAGAAACGGAAACATTCCTTTGCGGTGCCATCAGTTGTTCCTAGAATCGGAATACTCACACTGGGACAATCACGAGTAGATCCTCAACGGCTAGCCAGAGAGCTCCGCAGGGTGCTGAAAGAACACGGTGTTGAGGTCACAAACGCGTCACTGTGGCACAAGGTCGCAATGCCACGACCAGACCAAGAAGGCAGCTATGTCGCTTCAATGAAGGACGTCATTCTCAACATTGAGGAGGGCATGAGGGAAAACGCCGTAACCGTGGTCCTTCTTCCTAAGCAAGATGCAGACATCTATGCCGCCCTAAAGACGGTATGCGATAGAATGGGCCTTAGGACCATTTGTTCCGTGCTGTCACAGAACCGACTATTTCAAACCGACCAGCCTCTCTCAAACATTGCTCTGAAGTTCTCATTAAAGACAGGAGGTCGACCTCACCAGATCGCCGGTGGTATTTGCGCTTTGGGGAACGATACCATGATCATCGGTGCAGATGTAACACATCCATCTGCAGATGCACGTGCGCATTGCCCCTCGGTTGCTGCAGCTGTCGGAAGCTTCGATGAATTCGCAATCAATTACACAGGCTCCATGAGATTGCAAAAGAGCCGCCAAGAGGTCATCGAAGACATTGGCGGAATGACGACCGAGCTCCTTAACATGTATGGAGCGAAGAATAAGAAACTTCCTTCCAACATTGTGTACTACAGGGATGGAGTGGGCGAGGCGCAGTATGACACCATCCGCAAAATGGAAATAACGGAAATTGAGAAAGCTTGGGTGGATCTCAAGAAATCCGGCAAGCCTACGAGCACCACGACAGTGAGGATCACTTGTATGGTTGTGGGTAAGAGACATCACACCAGGTTCTTCCCCAAGAGCCAAAAAGACGCAGACCGATCAAACAACGTGAAGCCGGGGTTGGTAGTGGATTCAGTGATTACCTATCCCTACTGCTTCGATTTCTTTCTCCAATCGCATGCTGCTGTCAAGGGAACAGCAAGGAGTGCCCATTACTTCTTGCTCCGCAACGATATGAAGCTCGATGCCAAGCAGCTCCAAGAATTGGTGAGCCTCGTTCGTAAGATTCCATGTGTACCTAGTGATTACTGACAGGTGAGGTCCTCAGACTCACGCTCTTTGCTACACGTACGGTACTGCCACCAAGGGCATATCATACTGCGCCCCTGCATATCTTGTAGACAAGCTCTGTGAGCGCGGAAGGCATTACATTCGCGACTGGCTCCTCGGTCGCCCTGGCTTATCCTCAATGATCCAGCCGTATAGCAAGAGTATGGCGCCCACTGTCCAGGACTATGAACGGCTAGTAGCAAGGCACTTGAACGTTTCCCGCCCTTTCAATATTTGGGAAACCGCTCAGAATGGAAGGTTCAAGGGAAGGAAGAACCCCTGGCACCAGAACTTGGACGACAAGATGTTCTGGATTTGATTTACATGCGGGCAACGATGGGACTTCGGTTGGATGATTTATGAGGTAATGACGGTTTCATTTGATATATCGGTTCTTTTCTGGGGGCTTTACATCGGAATAATGCAAAATGCTAAGTCCCTCATGGCTGGATGCGGCAGAGAAGACCAATTTCAGGATCTTACATTTACCTGAGCATTGAAACTCTTGCTTCATTCATCTTCAAAGATCCTAGCTAGCTTTAGGATTCTACTTATGGGCCTCATTTAATGGAACATGTGCTCCGGCGCCATGATCATGTTGCTCCCAAGGTTCTGTGGATTCTCAACATGGAGAGTTGCCGGATCTTTCCTCTTGCTGATTTTGGCGAAGTCCAACGGAGCAGCTGCAAACTCCGATCTACACCCAGCTAAGGAAGATCCCCACCGAGGTGAGCACCAAAAGTCACTTCAGTCCTGTTTGTACTAGCACGACCATCTAGTGAGTAAAGAGTTGAGAACCACAGCCTTTTGATATTAAACGTTTGTCATGCTTTTGTGCATATGTATAGTAGAAGAAGAAATCAAAAGGCATCAACAATTTTATCCCCCCATTCATCACCACAGTCTTTGCCAAGCAGGACTGCTCCAACGGCTTGAATGAACCTCAAGATACCAGTAGCAATACTACTCTAGAGATTCCACTAGGACTTGCAGTCAAAGTACGCGGCTATTATCTCGTCAGTACATTGATATTGAAGAAAGGGCCTCAGAGAACATACCTTTTCCCATGAGTCTGTAGGACGCAGCATTGACTAGTGCTTTCCTGGCTGTCAACCCGAGAATTTTATCGTATTCCTCGACGTCACGGGTGGTCGGGGGATCGTATACTTCCTTGAAGGAAGCGTGCTGGGCCACGAGGTAGCCAGCCATGTCCATTTTGGTGCAGGAGGATGCGTCCATAGGCTCGCTGAAGGCGAAAGCATGCCCACACAAGGTGATGTACGCTCGGCGGTCGTCCTTGAAATACGTCGTGTAGCCCATTTTATCGCCATGGCAGAACTTGTCCATCTGGCTCGCGCAAGTGATTTGAACATTGGGGCCGAATAATGCCAGGCACTCGTTCGATATGGCTATGAGGCGGTCGTGGACAAGGTCCAGGTCAGCCTCTTTGCTAGACTTGAAGTATCTCAGGAAGCTGTACATAGTTTGTCAGTGCTATCATCAAATGAAGCCGACCAATGCGTTTCCTTACAAGTGGTTCGAGGTTTCGTTCCAAGTCGCGTGAGCGCCAGCGTCCGCATACAGAGAACAGCCTCCCAGAGCTTCCTCAATTTTCTTCTTCTTGTCATCATCACATCTGTCGTCGATTTTGGGGGTGTCTTCCGAGAACTCGTCGTCAGGCTCGTCGCGCCGCTCAACCATTGCAGTCTCGACTTCACCGACAGTGATCTCGACTGAGTTACTTTTGTACGACATGAAGCCGAAGCTTTCAGCATCCCAGATGAAACCAGCAGCCTCAGCAGTGAATGTGCCGCCAGAAGAGAGGTCGTACATTTCCGCTGCATCAAATTGGATGGAGAAAGACTGTCCGGCATGAATCTTGGTGAAATCGGTCGAAACGAGAGCGGTGATGGGCTTGGGGTCAACGATCGTGCCACGGAATACCAGAGCAGTGCCTGTGAAGCCATGTCAGAGTAAGCATTGGACAGGAACAGGAGAGACTTACTGTCTGAATGCATGGTGACTTTTTGAACGGGGTGCGTGTCGAAGAGGCCGCCGGCGGTCACGAGAGCGACGTCGGACTTGCCGATGTTCTGGACGGTGATCTGCATGTTCGAGGCTCCGGTCGAAGTGAGCGTGACATTGAGAGGAGAGGAGAGCGGCATGCCAGTGGCCAGAGCCACAAGGGCCAGCAAGCACAGGTGAAAGAAGAACTTCATAACGAGCGAATGGAAGCAGAACGAGTGACTTGAAGAGTGCGCCGTCGGCGGTCAGAAAGGTGGGTGTAGAGGAGAGGTATCAGAAAGGACGAGGGGTTTTATACGCGGCTACCAAAGTGACTGCCCGTCACCCGGTGATACCGGAACTTCATTCTGCCGGCACATGCGCGCTCGTGATGGACAATCTGGCCAGCTCCATGATATTCGCCTCACTTCTGCTTCCTGTTGGCTCTGTCTGCTGGTGGCTAGCTGCTAGTTAGCCACTGGCAGCATACAGATGCTCCGCTGCCTGTAGGTGTTCTGTATGAGGGATCCGAAAGAATGCCGGTTCGTGAATGCGGCGAGGGGCGTTATATAACACTGCCAAGCAAGCTGTGCTGAAAGTATGGAATGAAGCCAAAGTGCAAGCACCAATCGTGGTAGCAGTCTTGAGAAATTCAAGCAAACAGGCAAGCCGTTGGCTTGATGGCAAAGCATGCTCGGCGGATCACAAATGATTAATCCTGCACACCTTGCCTAGCTTGCGCAAAAAGTATCGACTGGACATCTTCACCTGCGTATTGGAATCCTTCATTTTGCTGTGTTCGTAGCAATTCTATCCACATACTATCACTTATCCAAGTTAGAGAAAACAAAATAAGTCAATCAAGTTGCAAATTTGTTAGTGGAAGCAATCTACCATATTTCCTATTTTTTTTTTTCATTTTGCCATTTTGACTTCTCGTGTGTTTTCTTTGCGCAACGGAACAACCCACTCCATACTTCGCCAGAGGAAACAAAATGACAGAAAAGAATAAGGAACAAGACACGCTGTACTGTCGTCAAACGCTCCTGACTTCCATGAAATCTTGCTGTTGTGGATCAATCTGACCCATCTTCGGACCGCTCCGGACGGGTAAGTTGATTGGTGTTGAGATTGCTTATAGGTCGCATCACCGTTCCGATGCACAGGGGATTGGCTCAAACAATCACCGCTGAGGTGTCCGGGGTGCAGCAGCAGAAGTAGAAGGTGCATTTGCAGTTTATGCTTAACGTAACCCTCTATTTCGCATACGCTAGGTATAGTTTGTCAAACATATAGCCCTGATTTGTATCCTCGCAGAGCCTCTTGCAGCACTTGCCTTGAGCGTTTGCTCACAGTGTTCAGCCACCGTCAGCATTTGGCAGGCTTAACTGTTGATAACTACCAATGATACTGGGGCGATTGGAACTCCGTTCTACATCTTCATTTGCTGGAAGCGCGGCGATTATGTCCCCCTCAAAAGAGCTCGAATCATATCCTTTTGAGTAATACCTTCTCAATTCCTAAATGCGCTAGTCAATTACAAAGACCCATGCGAAATCATGTTCTTGTATTTCATCCTGCGGGGTTCATGTTTCCTGATTGACTTCCCTGCCAAAACTACATAATTCTTAATGGTTTTGTTTTGGTCCAATTGCTTTCAGGTGTTTTGAGATTGGGTCACGCGTTAATATTTCACCGAGGGGGCAGGAGAGACGCTCTGTATTCTTCGATCTATGGTCGCATGTGGCAGTGAGAGTTGCTACTTTACCTTAGGAGCTGCCTTGGTCGCGACGAGGAGAAAAACATCTCGTCCACGCTCAGCCACTGTGTGCCCAACTCTCGTCCATGTGTTGATTGGGGGTTCTTGCTTGTGCAACAATTTGTTGCCCCCAAAGCGGGGAATGCTCCGTCTCTCCTCTGAGGGGTTCAACCACCACAATATCAGGACGGTTCAGCAAATGCAACGTAATGTCATCACGGCAGCATGACGCAGCTGGGCGGCTGGAAAACAATGCCGAAATGCTCTCCGTGCGCTGTTCGCGTCCTAGAACGCCATCTCTCGCATGCATAGACGCTTGTGCAGTTTCACGGCGTAAGGTAGGTAGCGTCGGAAACTGAAGAATTACGCTCTACGTCACGGTCGGACTTTTGATCGTCGCCGCTTCGGACGAAAGTTCTGAGTTCGTAGGTGCGATGGTTGCTGCCCTCAGATCGAAGCGAGGAGGCTGGCAGGCTGCAGGGGCGTTTCAAGGCGGCTTGCGTTGCTGGATGACGCCGTGTTCCGCGCCGATATTGAGCATGCATGGGGATTTCGAAGGAAGGCTCATGGTGCAACCGAGCGATCGAACGATTCTCTCGACGTCTACTTGGATTCCAGCAGCTTGGCCATGACGTTTGGGTGCTGGGAAGTGGGAGCTGTAGGAATTCGCCGAAAGAGGGCATGAATCGTGTTGATAAGTCGGGTGGGGATTGTCGCTGCAGCAATCGTCATTGCGGCCGGCCTGGCATCCTTCCTGCCCATCGAGGCCTCGCGGACGGCCTCGTATCAAGCAACGGTGGAGTTCTCACCGGCGAGCATAGATAGAGGTTGCGCCCGCAAGGATTTTGTGGACTTTGTGGCCAGAATGGTGGCGAGTATCTAGGCCATGGACTGTGCGTTGGCTGGCGGATGCTCCTGCCTAATAGCCGAAAATATCGCGGCGCAGCTATCGCAGAGATTTCCTCTGCGACGGTCTGGAAGGGTGCGCTGTACAGACCGCTGCGGTGCATGCGCAAAGCAGCAGTGATCTCCACCGTCTCCCCTTTTGCTTTTCCCGTGCTGCACGCCGATCTTCCGCGATGCGCATCTAGGCCCACGGTGCAGAAGCGCTGTCTTCGCCATGTGGCATCTGCGGCGGGCGTCGACGACGGCGTTTCCAGCCGCATTCCCGAACACCACGGACGGGCGGCGCAACGGGCGCTGCAAGCCGCCGCGTGGCCGCAAGCTGTGTGGCCAAGCCGCTCGGTACCGGTACCGAAGTGGCACGCTGCGGAGAAGGGCATCTGGGGTAGCCAGAACCGGGAGACAATTGCCGCCAGAGACAGCCGCACATGTGTGTTCAGGATTCTCGATTCCGCATCGGGCGGCGCGTGCTCATGGTCGGGCGAGGCCTTCCGCAGACCCGTGGATGGCGGCTTCTAGGGCGGATACGAGAGCGGGCAGGCGCAGCAGACAGTTGCGACGCAGGTTGCGAGGCGGCTGCCGAAGGTCGGCGCACTCGGCAGTGGTTGGGAGCACCGACCGGGCGGCGACCGGTATCGCCAGCGCTCCCCAACGGCCTCTACAGTACGTACGCAAGCAAACGCCGAGCGTCGCAATAGACTCGGGAGGCCGATATGGGGCGATGCAGCCGTCCCGGGCGAGCGATGAGGGCGCGCTGGGCGTGACTTGGATGTGTCAGAGCGAACATTATGAGGGCGCTGGGTGGAGTGGCTGTTGGCTTGAGAATCGAACAATTCTCACACCACCAGCACGTGCCGGGGACGGCGGCGGGCGGTGCCGCCTGCTGCAGCGGCCGGGGAGCGCGGGCGGGCGGGCGCCGAGGGCGATCGCGAGAGGCACGGCTGATGCCAGCGCTGACTTGTGCGCGCTAGAAAACGGTCCGTAGTGGGCCAAGGCCGCAGGGCTGCGCTGCGTTTCGCTACTTTCCCGCGCAGAGCAGAGTGGCCTGATCAGCACGCCAGTCCCTTGCTCGCTGAACGCGATGCGCGGCGACATCCATCTTCTGTGTATTCGACGGGATAAATAACAACCAAGACGCGCCATTGTCGTGACCTCATCTTATCACCACACGCTGCCAACACTGCAACTTCCAGAACACGCACGACATCAGCGCACATCAACCCACCCGACGCCCCCTGCGACACCCCTATCTGCCCTCTGCTGAGGATGACCTGTGATTGGCTGGAAGCCATGTCTCTGAGTGCGCACTGCCGCCGTCCGGAACGAGCCTAGCAATAGGGCTGACCCATGCTTCAGCATCCTTTGATCAACCTGCTGGAAACAGCTACAGCTTCGACGACTGGATTAACTCCGATTGCCTGGACTACCCCACCAGCACTGTCGAACTGCCAGGCGGTCCGTCGTCAACATCGTCCGTCACCACGCCACCCCTGCTGGCCCGCAATCATGCCATCGTCACGCCAGAGTACAGCGATAACGCACGCCGCCCGCTGTCAAAAGAGCCGCATCAGTCCTCTCAAGTCCAGCCGTGGCAGACCAACCTCGCCGCCAATCCCTTCGGATCTACTCCCACCCTGCCTGCCATCCAAGACGACTTCCACTTCAACGACCAACAACCCTCGCTGAACACCAGCGACTACCAACCCAACGCCTTTGACTTTGATATGGCCGTGTCGCCCACGCCATCTCTGTCAGGACCTGAATCTCCCTTCTCCCACCACGAAATGGACACCACCTCTGGCACTCAAACCGCTGCCTCATCCCCGCGCCGATCTTCGCTGAAGCGCTCTGCCCCCTCCTCGCCCGTCATGGACTCGATCCCCCCTGCCTCCAAGCGCATGCTCCGGAACCGGCCGCAGGGGTCTCTCCCGGGCCAGAAGCAGATCGACTCTGCCTCACCTCCGGCCTCGTCCCGTCCCAGCAAGACCCGCCAGCCCCACAACCAGGTCGAGAAGAAGTACCGCGAGGGCCTCAACAACGAGCTCGAGCGTCTCCGCCGTGCCGTCCGCACCCTCCCTCAGCCCCGTCCTCGCTCCTGCTCCACCTCGGAGGAGGACGATGACTCCTATGGCGGCTACAGTGCTGCCGTCCCCAAGCCCAGCAAGGCTGCCGTGCTCGCTGGTGCCGTCGAGTACATCAAGTACCTCGAGGCTGAGCACGAGAGGCTCGCCAACGAGAACGAGCAGCTGAGGGAGCTCGAGGGCCTACGAAGGCGACGAGAGGAAGGCTGGGCCTGGACCAGGCGAGGCCACATGGGCTTCGTGAACTGAAGAGATGTGGCGGATGTAAAGAAAATTCTCATGACTGTAAGAGATGGTTACAAAACATAGCGGCATCTCTGGCGTTCACAGGCGTTTGTGCCAATTTCAAACCGGAAAAGCTGGATACCCGGAAAGACTAGCTAGATTCTCTCATCTTTACGATAATAACTCCGGCGTTTTTGCTAGGATTAGAGTGTACTCACTCGATACGAAATGTACAGAACTCCACTTTCACACTTCATCTGAGCTCCCAAATTAGCAGTGACTGCCGGTGGCGTGAGAGCCGCATGACTGATATCCGAGCGCACCAGACTGACCCTTGCCAGCACAAGATGATGTGCATTAGCGCCAGATCAGCCTGCACATCAATCTGTGATTGGTCTTTGACCATTACTACTTCTCTATATCGGTCGATCATAACTAGCCTGTGGTGGAGAGGTTGTCGCACATGAGTGCGAGAGCAGCCAGGGGTGTCTGGGTGGAAGATAAGATCAAGTGATCAGATAATTCTTCCTGCCCATCATGCGACGGCCGCGTCAGGCCATGTCTCGTTAACCATACCCACCCACAGATCTTGATTCTTCATGTTCGTAGCGACGCCCCTTTGACGCGACCCCGTCTCAACATTCATCAGCGCTTGCCTGACATGCTCCTACCCGTCACGCCATGCCTTCGAGCCACAATTTTGACTCACTTCGTCGGTACATGTGGTTCCACACCACGCAGGCCCGCAAAAGCGTATCTTTGCTCGGCCCACCATCACCGGTGAGAAAGGCAGTGGTCGTACGTGCTCTGCAGTAGTTCATTTGGCTTTTCTTCGCTGACCGGCGGCGGCGAAATCCGTCAGGCCGCCACTGTAGTCGAGAACTTTCGACGGAGCCAAGGACACCACTTGCCGTAGAATTGGCAGCACGCAATCCGGCCATCATTGGAGATGGCAAATGGCCCCTGAGCAGAATGTGTGCCGCCACATCGACATTTCGCTTTCTTCCTGCTCACTACGCCCGAAACAACGACAGCCACGAGGAGGCCAAGAGTCCCGAGAGAGGCCGTTGATCACCCGCCTGCATACGTACAACAACCGCTGACTTCACGCATTCTGTTGCCTAGATCCGCTGCGAGCGGTTGTCGGCAAGTGCAAACTTGCTCGTCGGAGCCCGCCGGACCCGCTTCAGCTTCCTCTGCGACAGGTTGTTGGGACAATACTGGGTCTCTGATCCTCCTCAGTCTGGACACGTCTTCGAGAGGAGGCCTGATGGAGACTATTATGCCACCGAAAAGCACGAGCATGCAGCCGAGAGTATTTCGTGGCCGAATCCGGCGAGCGAGATCGGTCGCATCCGCCGGTACCGCCGAGAAGGAGCGCAATACATGACCGGCGCGGAGCAAGATCGAATACTAACAGATATAAGAGCCACAGAGGCGCAGACGGATATTGGGACATGATACTCTTTCATTGAGAGAGGTAGAGACGGCAGGTCGATGCTAGGATCGTAGTACGCGTCGCTGGCTGCGTGGTTTCTCTGAGATGCTCTGAGTATTGCATGCCGCGCGTTTCTGCGAATGCATCTGCAGACTAGTAGAGACCGACGGTGTTGCCGAGGAATATGGCTTATTTCTGCAGGCGTCTGGTGTAGAGCGAGGGAAGACGCGTCGCGACGCGCTGACGTCATTCCAAGATTGGCGAAGGGATCCGATCTGGCAGATCTCTCGCCGCCGCTGATCCCGCCGTCCGCATCATAGACTCGCGCATCATCTCTCTCACTGTTTCCATCATGGCCTTGGCGCGAGCCCGCTCTGACGCCTGCGGCTGCACCTCTGGTGCCTCTGCACTTCCCATTGTCCTTGTTCACACTTCCTCCCTTCCCGCTTCCCACCCCAACCTCGAATGCCATACCTACTCCCAACTTCTGCCGTAGTCTCGCGCTCATTAGCTTGCCGCATCCTTTTATCTCGTGGTCTGCGCCCGTCGCCCTCGCCACCTGTATACCCTTTCATAATGCCGAAACGCAGCCGCGCCGCTGCTGCAGTCCCAGCATCGGAAGAAATGGCACCTCCGCCGAAGAGAACCCCCATCCCATTGCCTCCTACGAATCGCTCCAGGCGAAGGTCCGCAGTGCGGAATGCAACGATTGCAAGCACCGACCCCGAGGTCAACGATGAGGTTCTTGACGGCCCCAATGCCTTGCGGGCGTCGCCCGATAGTACTGTTGACAGAAAGATTGCGCCGTCGTTGGATCATGTTGGGTCAGATTCACCGTTATCCGATGTCCCAGATATCAAGCCCGAGCCTAAGAAGCGCGCGAGGGGAAAGAAGGATACCAGTGCCGCAGCCTCTGCAGAAAGCCCGATCGAGACGCCAAAGAAGGGATCATCTAAGGCGACAGGTGTAGACGAAGAATCTCACATGTCCAATCTGGAAGTAGAAGAGGAAGAATTTGCCGATGAAGAGGACATCAAGAAAGCTATCTCTAGGCCTCCGCCCGTGAACAGCGATTACCTCCCGTTACCATGGAAAGGCCGCTTAGGCTACGTAAGTTACCGTAGACTCGTAGGAAGGCCGTTTGACTGATTTTTAGGCCTGTCTAAACACATATTTGCGAAACGCCACTCCCCCAGTTTTCAGCTCTAGAACATGCCGTATTGCCTCCATCCTTGACCATCGCCATCCATTGAAGGACCCAAGCCAACCTGAACACTCGACCAAGAACAGGCCTGACAAGGATCAGCCAGCAGACGTTCGGCGTGGCCAGGAGTTTGTAGAGAGTCTTGGACTGGCTAATGCTCGTGATATCATCAAGATGGTGCGCTGGAACGACAAGTACGGAATCAAATTCATGCGGTTGAGTAGTGAGATGTTTCCATTTGCTAGCCATGAAGAGTACGGCTACAAGCTGGCCCCTTTTGCAGCCGAGACTCTAGCAGAGGCGGGAAAGGTTATAGCAGAGCTCGGGCACAGAGTCACTACACATCCCGGACAAGTAAGTTATCACACTCTATGGAGCTAGCCGGAGCAATCTGACCAGTCTTTAGTTCACACAACTTGGCTCGCCCCGTAAGTCAGTCATCGACAATGCGATCAGAGATCTTGAGTACCACGATGAGATGCTCAGCTTGCTCAAGCTACCTCCGCAGCAGGACCGCGACGCAGTCATGATTCTGCACATGGGCGGCACTTTTGGCGACAAGGCCGCAACTCTTGACCGCTTTAGGGAACACTACGCCAAACTCTCTCCTTCTATCAAGAATCGTCTCGTGCTCGAGAATGACGACGTCAGCTGGACCGTCCACGATTTGCTCCCAGTTTGTCAAGAGCTGAATATACCCATGGTTCTCGACTTCCACCACCACAATATCCTCTTCGACGCCGAGAAGATCCGTGAAGGCACTCTCGATATCATTAATTTGTATCCTGAGATCAAAGCCACATGGACTCGTAAGGGTATCACGCAAAAGATGCACTACTCCGAGCCCACCCCGGCAGCGATCACCCCGATGCAACGCCGCAAGCACAACCCTCGCCCATTCACGCTACCACCATGTGCGAACGACATGGACCTGATGATCGAGGCGAAGGACAAAGAGCAAGCCGTTTTCGATCTGATGCGCCACTTCAAGCTACCAGGATGGGACAAATTCAACGACATCACCCCGCACGTCCGCCCCGATGAGAACAGGCCCATCCGCGCGCCCGCGAAGAAGAAGGCTACGCCCAGGAAGAAGGCAGCCAAGAAAGGAGCTGATACCGAAGATGTTATAGAAGCAGCTGCTGAGGACGCGGAAGTTGCGGCACCGCCACCCGTAGTTCCGGAGGAAGAAGTGGGCATGGGCGGCCCGGACTGCCGCGTCTACTGGCCTCCTGGTATGGAGGAGTGGCTCCGGCCGGCCAAGAGAGTCGTGAAGAAAAAGGACGATGGTGAGAAGGCAACGCCAGCGACGAAGAAGAGGAAAGCTGCCACCAATGCGGCCGCCCCTGCTGCTGGCGAGGACGCACCGGAGGAACCGGCATCGAAGAAGAGACCCGCACCAAAGAGAGCTGCTAGGGGAAAGGGGGCAAAGGCGGTTGAGAGCGTACCTACGCCGTCGACGTCGGATGGTGAAGACGAACTAGCGGAGATGCCGGAATTGGATGATGAGGAGGGGGAGGCTGTCACGGCAGGGAAAGGCCCGAGACAGGGCGCGCGGAAGAGTGGCAGGGCAGGGAGAAGCAAGGTGAATTACAACGAGGACATGGCCGAATAATTCGTCAGCGGCATAGACGCATCGAAGGTCTTGGCAAGCGGGCCTTTTGAAGTGTTAAACCACGGATCCACTGGATGTCAAGAATAACAGAGGCGCACTTGTTTCATGTCTATTGATGATGAGAAGCCAAACAATCCCGATGTCAAGCGATCATTGGCCATTTTTTATCTACTCGAAGTCTGTTCTCCACGTCAAGTGATCACAAATGTAGTGGGATCCTCACTAACGGATTGCAGATGACCGCAGTAGCAGTCAGTACAATGCATGCATTCTCCATGCAGCGTCGTCCTACTCAGGGCTGAGGGAACGCCACGGCCTAGAAAGGCAGAAGAAAGGCCTGGCGCAGGTTTAAGGTTGCGAGATGCGGGGGAAACCGCGCACGATCATTGCTTTCGTGTAGCACAATTATCCTGACAAGAGCAAGCCTAGAATCCACACAGCAGAGCGCCGTCCCGTCATACCAGGCCGGAATCTTAGTAAGAAGCTTTGTACGCCTAAGCTTCTCATGTCGTTCAAACACGCCTTGACTCATATCCGGCACACCTATCTCAAACTTTGTATCTTTTTGAATTGCCTTGGTCGAAGTTACGAACGTGACAAAAGTCAAAGACGCTCGCGAACCCAGGTTCATCCCAGAAAAGCCCTGGTCAGTACGCGTACCACTTAGGTACATCGTCAAAGGCTCCAGTGAGGTATCTGTATAAATGGAGATTGTGTAGGTTGACAGCTGGTCCCCGTCGAATTTATGCGATAACTTTCGGAAGCGTTGGGTAGAGAGTACGGCAGATAGTAACTTGACGTTCCACGGCTTCCGTTGATCCCGACCCTCATCCCTACTGAATCGCCGCTTCTCTGAAGCTGAGATTGCTGGGATTAACTGCGATTTTTACTCTGCTGACCTCAGCTTGGATATCAAACCTTCTGCCGTTGACAGGCTCGGACTAGAGCGCTGCCAACAAGATCCTAGCGTTGGAGCAGAGCATCACGCTCTGAGACTGCGGGATTTACTTAAGGAATACGGTACGGTCCGCTTTATAAGCCAGTCTTGCAGTTATGCTAATACTAGAAGGGTAATTGCAGAGACGAAGCGATGCTCACACCCAGCAGCGTGATGTCGCTCGACACATTCTTGTAGATATCAATATTAGGGTGTTACAGTTCCTATTCTGCAGCATCAGACAAACATCAGTCACCCTCCTTTAGGAAATATTAAAAGATCAACGACCGATATCTCGACGAGCTCTCTACATTTCCATTCAACTTCATGCCGCCCAACTCAAAGGCAAAAAGTGGGGACATGGCTGTTGGTTCGGCACACAGACCAACACCAGTCAAAAAGCGTGGTCAACAAAAATGCAAAACGTACAACAGCCGGGATTCCCCAATGGTCACCCACTTGAGTACTAATCGGCCGGTTCGCAGCTTAAGTACGGCTGAGCGGACGGGAAGCCCTGCATTCTGCGACCTATGGTCGTACGTGACAATCCAGCTTGCCAGTTTTTATTATGTCCTCTACCAGTCGACTGACAGTCACATCGTAGCTTCCAGCAAGTCACTGCAGTTCGAAAACCTCGCCAACTCCCGTTTCCCTGCAAAGCTCGCGGGCAACCTTGCCATCCATGCAGCCGTGCAGGTAACACTCCCCAACGAACTCGAACCGCGATTGGCCCTGAGGACGCAGGATGTATAGTGCGCGTCCGCCAAACAGCGCCGCCACCACATCCGTGTTCTTAACCCCCACCGGGCAGAGTCCGATACGGCCCTTCCGCGTCATGAAAAACAGATGGCCCGCGGCCGCCTCAATCTCCACTCCAAACGCAAACGCAAGATCCCTGACCGCATCTCCATCCTGCAGGGCATGGGCTCGAAGAGAGGCGCGCGTGGCAGGCGGGAGCTCGGTCATGTCGGGGTCGCGGGGGAAGTGCAGCCAGTACGCCGCCACGCGCGCCGCGAGGTCGGGCTGCCCCTCCTCCCAGAAGATCGTCTTCCTCCTCGTCCCGACGTCGGCTCTGCGGCCCGTGACTTCGGTCCTGCGCAGCAGCGTCTCGACGAACACGTCGAACAGCTCGTCGTCGGTCATGCTGACGTCGAACCGGCACTCGCCGGCTGTCCCATACGGACAAGCGCCGTTGTTGTTGGGGTGGTGGTGGTGGTGGGAGCTGTGGAACTCCTTCCCCGCGTGGTACAGCTTTTTCACGACTTCCCAGCATTCGGCCAGAGGGCTTCTGTTCGGCGGCGACGGCTGACGCTGCTGCTGCTGCTGCTGCTGCTGCTGCGGGACGATGGGCGGGAAGAATGTCTCGGCCGTCCAGAACCCCTCGACCTCATCCAGCCGCACACCGCGGAGCGACAAGACGCGCGGGTCGCCGCCGCCGCCGCCGTCTACGAGAAGCAAGCCGCGGTCGACCCCGAAGCCGTCGCCGCCGCCGAAGAGGTTCGCGTCGGGCGCCGCTCGCAACAGCGCTTTCCCGTGGCCCCTTTTGGCGACGTTCCAGGGCGCCCAGGACGGGTGGTCGTTTTCTGCCTCGCTGGCGCAGTGGTGCTGGCAGCCCCTGCACGCCTGGTCTGCCGACGTGGTCGTCGTGCTGGTGACGGCGAGCGCGCGGAGCGAGCCTGAGCGCCTGATGCAGTCGCGAGCGAAGTCAGCGTATATCTGGCTCGCGGGGCGGGTGTAGTCCGGGACGAGGACGGCGTTGTCGGTGCAGAGACCGAGGATGCCGTAGAGGTAGTCGCGCGGGTCCGATGCCCCGAACAGGGGCAGCGTCTGCTCGAAGAGCCACAGGGCGTCCTTGTAGCCGGTTTGAGGAGCTGCGGCATCATCTTGTTGCTTTTCTTCGGTCTGAATCCGATACAGGTCGGACCAAAGCTCGGATATCTTGTGGATGGTGTTTTGCCAGGGCAGGAGGCGCCAGTAGAAGTAGTAGAGGTTCTTCGCCATGATGAGCAAGCTCCACGGTATGCGCGGCGTGTGGCTGGTCTCGACAAAGGCGGCGCCCGGCCGCGCGCAGTAGACTTCCTGCAGCACCCAGACCCGTCCGAACCAAGGGCTGGAGAAGAGCTTCGACAGCCACTCCAGCACCGTCTCGGTGGGGAGCTCTTCCCCGCCGCGGCGTGTGAAGCGCGCGTTCGCCATGATGTGGACCAGGTGCGCCACGACGTCGTTGGAGCTGGAAGCGACGTCGACGCCGTCTCCAAGCTGCGCTTTCACCGCGCTGGCCACGACGGCGAGGACTTCGGCTACCTCGTCGCCGGCGTACTTCTGCCCAAGGAAGACCGAGACCCTCGCAGCGCGCGAGTATATCTCCCTCATCATGGCGACCTGGTGGCTCCGTTCGTCCGGGTCGCCCTGGTTGATGCACAGCGCGTCGATCCAGTTGAACTTCCCGCTGCACTCGGACGCGCACTCCGCCGGGTTGTGCCTGAGGCTCTGCAGGACGTCGTGCAGGCTCCTGGTGACCTGGAAGGTGATGAGGTCGCCCTCCTCCAGGTCCTTCGTCTGCATGCCCTCGCGCCAGTGCATCAGCCGGATCGCGCGCGTGTGCCGGAAATCGCCCCAGGTGTACGACACGGCCGTGTAGCTCTTGCACCGCTCCATCGGAAACTTGCGCAGCACGCAGACCAGGGGTGTGCCGGGCTCGCCATCCAGGACCTGGACGAGCCGGATTTCCCTCTTCTCCTTCTCCAGCTTCTGATACGATCCGTATTCATTGTGCAGCCGGCGGAGACCCGAGTCCTGCGCGTCGTCGATGGCCGTCGTGTGCGATGCGTGGAATACGCAACAGCCTTCGACGTCCTCGCCGGGGAAGGCTTTCAGCTGATGCTCGTGATCGTCTGGCGGCGGTGGCGGCAGCTGCCGGCAGTCGTCGCAGAGATCTTCGTTGCACGTCTCGCACACCCACCGCGTGCCGCGGATCGGGATAACGCCGCACCTGTCGCACTCGTACCTGGGCCTCTGCATAACTCGAGACGCGGCTTACAGGAGGGGGTTTGTATTTTTTTTTTTTTCCGGCTGAGAATGCTCCAACCCCACATACATATATAGGTTCATGATCGACGTGCTTTGCTGGCGTGGGGGCCAGGATAACGCTTAGTGATACATCATACTCGACCTGGTAATTCGTCCCGTGAAAGATACCCAAGACCATTACAATGGCCGGTATGAGTCTTGCGGAGTACTGAAGCCCTATTCAGCTTGATCAATACCAAATGTGTAGTCTAAGTACTTAAAATCTCCGTTTCTAGAGCTAACAAAGAGCATAGGTTTATACCCTATATATACTAAAATCCACGCTTATCATTTTCGACAATGTAGTATAGTCGAAGCTAAGATAATCTAAAGTACGAATCCGGCTGTAGCCCTTGATGCCAGGCGCACGCTAACCGCCCGCTCTCAAGTGTCATCGTGCACCCGATCGCTACTCCTTTACCTTCCATCGTATTGTCTTTGGTTATTATAGGGGCACTAGCGCAGAGAAGTAAAGGGTGAAAGGCAGCAGATTGAGGGTTAACGAAGTTGCTGTCGAGCTCGGATACTACTAAGGTATGTGGCTGAATATAATCCGTGCAAAGAAAATGTCCTGAAAAGGCTAATAAGATATTAAATCCATGGATTGTTATCATCCACGACGCCTCTGCGTGGAGGCGCTGTATGGATTGATTGCCACTTCCCTCCCTCCGCACAACAACTGACACGACTTGCAGCGTATTGATCAAGAGGCAATGTACCCATGACATGGGGCATAAATTTCTTGGTTTTTATATGCAAACATGACAGCCTTGAAGACTCGCTCGTGGGGTATATACAGTCCAGTCCTCGTCTCGCAACCTTTTCCGCCGCCCGCGGCTTCCAGAAGTTATCGATTCGTTACTTTATTGGGAGTTGGAAATGCCAAATTGAGTCGTGTACTGGTAAGCGCCGTTCTGGTCAATGACCAGCATGATGCCGTAGCCCGTGTCCCCGTTGCTGTCCGGGATGCTGCTGGGCGGAGTCCAGGTGTAGGAGCCGTCGTTTTCCGTGCCATTCACGATGCTGAGGTAGGGAACGGCGTTGGTCGAGGGGCCCTTCAGCAGCGTGAGGCTGACCGTGCCGCCCTGGAACGGCGTGAGGTCCCACTTGATCTCATAGGGCGAGCCGACTGGCACAATGTCGTGGAGGCCCGGAACGCGGACTGCGTTGGCCGTCGGACCGTCGTCGGCGCGTGCAACTGAGGCCAGGCCGGCCGAAAGAGTGGCGAAGAGGATGTTCTTGGTGACGAGCATTGTGGCGAGGTTGAATGCGGAGTAGTTGGTGGTTGAGGAGGCTGTCCGCAAGTTGGCAATGGGAGACTTTTTGTAGAGGGCTCTAGAGATTCACACGCGCTCTGTAGGCGCACCTGATCTTATTATTCGATTTTCCGGAGTCCGGCAATGTAACATCGCAAAACGGTGAATGAAAAGGGTGAAAATAAAGGGGTAGACTTGGGGACCTGTCCGAGGTACGTGCAGCCGATCATAAAAGCATGAACCTCTTGATAAGTTGCTCCCCACCTTTGTATGCGGTGGAACGGCCGAATGACAGCATCATGTTCCTTGCACCGGCAATTTCTACGCTGTCAGGTGTTTATCTGACAAGCCGTCCAGTGTGATTCACCCTTCCGCAAGAATGACTTCATCATATGCTTGGCAAATTACGAGGTTGAGAATGGTGTTCTTCGAACTAGCCATCTCGTAAAGAAACGAGTCTCCTATTACCGCCTTTAGTCCCGAATTTTAGTGCTGGAGCTATGAGAAGCAGGGTGCTGCTTCAAAAATCGATAGGTTTCTTCCATGTCATCCGAAGTCCAGCAGCAAACAATCCTCTTGGCCCGGCGGTACTGATCATCACCAACGTTCCGCCATCTATGGTAGTACTGCCGGCGGCTCGGGATTGCATGCCACTTAGCAACAGCTTCGACACCGCCAACCGTTGGCAAGGCATGGGTGGGTACATGTCAAAGTTCGGCTAACCTTCTATGGCCGAACCAAATGAAACTGATGATCTGCTGCCTAAACCGGACACGAGAGCATCTCGACAATTTCCCATTACATTGTTGGTAGACCAGTCGCCGCTACCAGTCAATTTACGGCACTAGCCAGTAGCGTGGTGAGGCTGCGCTGATCGCCCAGACGAGCCCCGCCATGTTTTCAGGCTCATGTTTCCAATGTGGGGAAGCAGGGAGATCTCTCGCGATCTGATACTGGCGGTCTTCGGCTATCACAGGTGCATGACTCTAATGCAAGTTGCCTGATGCTCCGATGCACAGTCCAGCAGAAGACTGCCTTACTGTTTGCTTTTTCCCATGGAATCAAGAAGGAATGGCGCATAAAATCCTCCAATCCGGCGCGGGCGATAAAAGTCACTGCACGAAAGCCACAGCAATATAACTACATGAACGACAAGACAAACAAGAAGAATACTGCGAGGCAGGAGTGGTGACACTGGGACAAGCAGAGAAGAGGCGGGATGAGCGTTGGTCACTCAGGACTACGTGTGTGTCCAAACGTGTTGAGTACAGCAGCGAAGCAGATCCCACCATCATCGTATGCACGAAAAGAAGTGTCCGCTATACAGACGGTATTCCAACCGTAGTAGCCTATGGTGATGGAAAGTAGTGGCTCAACTGCAGGTCCTTATCCTCTAAGATCACTGTAGTATTTACATCTGCCTTAACTCCTAAACGCAACAAATTGCAACTCAACCACCTTTCCCTCTTCAATGCGAAATCCATGTGATGAATGTATCTGACTTTACCTCGTCTGAAATTGCACATTTGCATTCCTCGTAGGACTCGCAGACCACCCAAAGCACCAGTTCGGGAAGTGTAGGATTGCGAATTGATATAAAACTCCGGATAGGAGGTCGAATTAGTGGCACGGAGCCCATAGAGCAACTGAATTCGCTACACATGAGGTGAATTAACAAAGCGTGAGACCAGAGATGCGAACTTATCATCTCCAGTAAAGTCGATTAGTATGTACCACCACACAAATCATCAAGGAAACACTTGAACTTCTCGGGAAATCTTTAAGGAGAACCGGCTCTATAGAGTACTAATTTTCATGTATCCTCATTTCCTTAGTAGAGCCGTACGAATGAGCATGCATACTCAGACTGTCGCTCAGGCACCGTGACCATGCAGTTCAAAGCCTAGTGACGTGTATCTTCTCCATTAAACAGACGACATAAGCAATAAACGATTTAGATACATTAAGCCAGATTATAATGCGTTGGCTAACTCTCATCTCCTTTGTGGTAAATGTAAGAAAGAGATACCAACTTAAGATTGACGTTGAATTAGCAGCATAGCGTATCCGATTACATTGCGCGCCCCAGGAAGCTAAGATAAGCAGTAAGCGACAAAAGATTTTGACTCTCCCGAGGCTTTCCCGCAGGAAATACAGAACTCTGCTTATAGTTCGTCTGGATGTACTTATTTGTACGAGTCCGGAGCTCACATTTAGGTCCGAGTGGAAGAATTTTACGGAGAATAGACCTCCATCCCCCACGATCGAGTATTGGCAACCTGCTTCCATCTACCTGCGCTGACAGACCTCCCGGTGCTTGGTAGCTTTGAAGCTTCAAGTCGATGATCCCGTTCGATCAAGGCTAGACCAGGACTGACTTGCCAACGTGGGGCGAAAGGGGGTGGCTCCGAAACGCAGAGTACATACACATCACAAAGCGAGTAAGGAAGTGAGGCAGGTATCTTGAATTGGCATTTTTTTCATACCATATTGATTGCTAGCTGCAAAAACGCATGCAGCTTGCGCACATGCCCATTGACCGAATTTTGACCCCGCATAAACCGTAAAGAACCCGCAGCCTAGCAGCCAATCCTCTACTTCCTGATGGCACGCTGGTAGAAGGCAAGCTCCTCACCCTCAAGGATGTAGCCGTCAACGCGGCCGCTCTGGCCGGGCCTGGAGGAGACGACGGCGTACAGGCGACCAGCCTCGAACTGCCTCTCGAGGGCGTTCTCGACCTTGCCGGAAGCCTTGACGCGCTCGGCCTGCTTCTTCTCGACGCTCTTGGACTTCTTCTCCTCGGCCTCGGTCTTGGCCTGCCTCCTGCGGCCGAGAGCGGTGCCGTAGTGGGCCTCGTACCACTGCCTGAAAGGAGCAGCGTCGATCTGGACGACGGCGGACTTGGTCAGGGTGTTGGTGCGGACAAGTTCGTTGTTCGACGGGTGGTAGGCGACGACGATGACGCGGGTCTTGCGGGCAACGCCCTCAGAGGCCCAGGAGAAGTTGCCCGAGTCGAGACGGAGGGCACGGAACTTGCGGTTGCCACCACGGGTGCGGACAAGGTGGATACGCTTGGCACCGATACGGGTGTTGGCGGGCTGGCGGCCCTTCTCGAAAGCCCTGTTGCCATGTCAGACATGGTTACTAGGGGCGATCGGGTTATGCATACCTCTTCTTGCGGTAGTATGCTCTCTTAGCACCGGTAGCGGCGCGCTTGTGACGAGAATCGCGAGAGATACTGCACGCAAGTCAGCAAGAGCCATTGTGGGACGAGCAGGCGAATTCTAGTTACCCCATGGTTGCGAAGGATGAAGATTACTGCATGCCAATCGTCAGCGGTCTTGTCCAAGTACGTCCAGCGATCCAGGGCGCGCGCAAGGCACTGGAGTCTTGAGATCCGAATTTTGAAAGCCACGGTGCACCTCCGCACGCGGTCGAGATGGTGCGCCCCAGGCACACTGTCTGCCATCACCGCTAACCAGCACTGCTCTCCCGATCCATAGCGAGAGGTTGTGAGAGCAGACAGCTCGCCAAAGGCCCGATGCTGTGCGCGTGGCTTTGCGTGTGCGGAGGTCGGTCGCTCGTCCGGGATGGGCTCAAAACTCCAGTGCTTGATGCGCGGCGCGTGGGAGCAAGGGCGATGCGGTCGTAACTAACCTTCCTGTCGAATCTTCGTCCTTGGAGGGGTTGGGGGTCGGCTGGGCGAGGTCGTGGTTGTCGTCCTTAGAGTGCGCTTCGAACTTTTCTGATCGATTGTGTGTAGCTCGCCTACCGAAAGGCGCCAACCCCGTTCAGGGCTAGCGCAGCAACCCCGGTCGCAAGACACAAATCCCGTGACGTTGCAAGCATCCCTCCTCGACCTAATTCTGAGTTCACTTGACGTCGGTTTATGCATTTGGAGACCTCCAGCAAGGCGGGATCTGGGACAATTGTTCAAGTTTGCAATTGACTAGTGCTATGCAAATGCCGCGGCGGCGCACGGCACTACATCCTCCTTCGTGACATCTGAGCGCCATTTCATGAGCAACAATGCACTTGCAGCGCTCAAGTGCACGTTTGAGATTGATGTTGCTTCCTTTGCAGAATTCAGGCAGCTCGCGTTTCGATGTGGCCACGGTGCCACGCCCATGTACACCCGCAGTCGTATTTTCATCTCTTCTTACTTTCGTACTCGCCAATTTCCCCATGTCGACATACCTACTATTTCCGCGTAAATCCGCACAGGACACAAACAGTGTAAGTGTGGCTGCAGTCGCGTCGGAGGATCGTTATTGGACAATATAGGGGGCGTTTGATCATCAGGCGAGCGAAGCGATAATTGGGATTCGCTTTTGGCGTCGCGAGGCGCCGGCAAGAGAGCATACGAATCGGGTAAGAAAGGGGTAGGAGAAGAACGTGGAGGACAAGCCAAGGAAACACAGGAAACGGAAACCTACACATGTGTTGGCGCTTTGGTGGAGCGAAAACAAGGGCGCGACGCAACGTATAGAGACATTTGTCACATCACGCAACACCCGAAGGGGCAGTGGGGTCATCGCTTGGACTGGACATTCAAGCAGGTATGGCCTTCGGCGAAGGCTGAAGCATCGTTGTGAGTTGGAGGATGTTGAGAGCCGAGTGGCCAGATCATTGCTCCAACGACACGCCAACCTAAACAGGCGGATCTTTTCTAGCATCTGCAGCCGTGTCATAAACGCCGAACTGAACGAGAAAAGCAAATCTATGCCACCTGTACCCCAAATTTTTGTATCGAGCCATGAACCGAAACCCGAATGCTTGAACAAAGGAGATGCAATGAGGATGTGATTACGTATGCACGAAGGGGCCGCCCGGCTGGCAGGAGCTCAGGAGGGTGCGGGAGGCCTCTTCGTTCAAGGCTACCGGTGCATGGTGCACTTGTTGAGGGCGGCCAGTAGCTCCGGGCGGTCCTTCAGCGCCTGGGCGGCTTCGGCGTAGGTGCACCACTTGCGATTTCTCTTGTGCGCCTCGGGCCACTGGTTCTCCATGCGCTCGACGGTGGCCTCGAAGAAATGGTAGCTGGCGCGCGGTGCCTCTTTGGTGAACTGCGAAGGGCTGCGTCTCTCATCGATGGCCCCGAGGTCGTAGGTGACCTTGCACACAATGCCGGCCTCCTCCCAGGCCTCGCGGCAGGCTGCATCTTGTGCAGTGGCTTCGTCCGTCTCCCAGCCGCCCTTGGGGAGGACCCACTTGTTGTGACTGGTGGATTGGATCAGGAGGACGTAGTACTTGTCGGCGGAGAGGGGCACAATGCCGGCAACAAGACGTTCTCCGTTGCTGCCGTAGCCTGCAGGGGAAAAGCGCGAAAAATCAGCACCGGGGCGCGCGCAGCCGGGGCGGGATGGCGGGGGTCTCGTGAGGGCACTCACGCTGGTTGCTACGGCCGGTCCGGGCCTCCATGGAAAGAGTCTGCTGCGCCATCGCGGGGGCAATGAGGGACCGCAAAAAGCACGGCAATGACGTCGAGCCTGGCCGGGCGCGTGAGAGGGTGCTGAGGCGGGCAGAACGAGTGGACTGGGCTCGCGTGGCTAGAGATTGGGCCGGGTCGTCGAAAGAGGAAGAGGCTGAGGCCGAGCAAACACGGACGCCGGCGGCGCTGGCGAGGGGAGGCGCGGGTGTAGCAGGAGAAGGGAGTCGGGATGGGATTGGAGCTCAGTCCCGCGGAGGACGGGGCTGAGGGAAAGCGGGAGTCCTGGGGAGGTGAAAGGAGAGAGGCATCGTGGGTAGTGTTAGTCCCTTTCGCATCGTGCCGTGGTCTTTGACAGGGCAGGGTCCAAAAAAGTGAGATAGGCGCCAAGAGCCCATGATCTGCGAGATGCATCTCTCAGCAGAATCGCCTCTCCTTGCCCGCGCGACCCGCGCAGCAGCGCCGGGTGCGCAGGCCCGTGGGAGCAGCCGCGCAGCTGCAGCGTTGGCTGTGTTGCGCGCAGGCAGCAGGAGGAGTGCGGCGCCCAGCAGCGCAACGCGAGTGGGCGGCGCGCCCAAAGCAGCCTGCCACTGGCTCCGGCGCCGCCGGGCAGGGTCTCAATGGATTCTTGTGAGCGCTCGCTGCAGAACATACGTGCCGTGACGTGGGCGCGCTGCCCTTAGGCGGCGCAGCGTCCAGCGTGTCCGCGACCACCCACCTCCCGCCGTGCCACGCCGCGCAGCTTCTCCCGCTAGCCTCACCGCGCTGTCATATCCAGGTCGCTGTTCCGCAGACCCTCCGCCGGCAGGGCGCCCTCTGCCAACCACGCTCGCGCTCCCCCGCCGGCCACCGCCCTCTGCCGGCCGACTGCCTCCCACGCTTGTGCTGCCGCCATGCAGGCCCCGGACGCGGGCGCTGGACCCGCCTCGTTCCTAACGCCGCTCGGTGCGTCGCAATCCACTCATTCGGCAGCGTTGCAGCCCGTGCAGCTCTGCTTGGATGTGATTCCCCCGTGCCGCCCCTCGTCCGCCGGATACCGTTGCGTCTCGCGCTGACTACGAGCAATCCAGGCTATCAGAGCAGCTCGTGCGGGTACTGCAAGAGCGAAGATACGAGTCAGAGAACCCCCGATTCGCGTGCGTTGTCACCGCACGACAGATGCGCCCCTCACCTCTGCCCACTTTCTTTTCAATTTCTTCCCTAGCCCGCCTTGCATCTATTTGAGACTTGGTCACGTGCCCCGTTTCTGTCCCAGTCCACGACCGACCACTGTTTGGCCTATGTCCGTTTCGTGCGTCCCTGCATCATCTTCTCACGCCCCTGTCTCGCATTGATCTGTATCCTTCTCGTCGTGTCCGTCACACTGACCCGCCGTGCCCTCCAGGCGCCGCCTACTACGTGAGGAGCAGGAGCCTGGACGTTGCGCACTACCAGGCGCTCATCGACCGAGGCTGGCGACGGTACGCTCCAGTTTCCACTTTTGCCACGTGGGATGGCACCATGCTGCTCTGCGGATTCGCTGGCCGATGTGGATGCGTGACACCTAATCTGACTTCACTGTAGATCAGGCACCCTCCTCTACAAACCTGACGTTCGGAGAGCCTGCTGCCCGCATTACACAATCCGGTTAGTGCGCTGCAGCTGTGTCGCAAGGCAAGCCCTAAGCTGACTGGCTCTCAGTCTCCCGGCCGCTGCTTTCAAGCCAACCAGAGATCAGAGACAAGCCGTCAACCGTTGGAACAAATTTATTCTCGGCGAGTCCTACATGAATGAGGCTAAGAAGCTGCACCCCAAGACCAAAGAGTTAGAAGTGCCCGAGACGCCCAAGTCGCAGTTCAGGGCTGACGGAGCACCGTAGAGAAAAAGCAAAGCAGCGAAATGGCTTCAACCTCTGCCATGTCATACATGAGGCCGAAGACTCGAACGTGAAGAGGCCGCCCGAGCCTGCTCACCGCTTCGAAGTGACGCTGGAGCCTGACAGCTTCACCGAGGAAAAGTTCCAGCTATTTTCGAACTATCAGCAAGCTGTGCATCATGAAGAAGCTCGTGAGGTCACGCGAGGAGGCTTCCGCCGCTTCCTGTGCGACTCGCCACTTCAGCGTTGTACAATGGAAGGCACTTCGACGCGTCTGGGCTCCTTTCATCAATGCTACAGGCTTGATGGGCGCCTCATCGCCATCGCGGTGCTGGATCTCGTCCCGCGTGCCGTAAGTGGAGTCTACTTCATTTACCACTCTGACTTCGAAAAGTATTCTCTGGGAAAGATAAGCGCTCTTCGCGAGGCAGCCCTGGCCGAGGAACTAGGCCTCCAGTTCTACTACATGGGCTATTACATCCACAATTGTAAGAAGATGCGGTACAAGGGCGACTATCAGCCCCAGTATGTACTTGATCCCGAGTCATACGAGTGGAACATGCTCGACGATGAGCTTCGTAAGCTGTTGGAGGAGAAGAAGTACGTGTCGCTATGGCGGCACAGGCAAAACAAGGACGCCAAAGTGCCCGACAATGGGGGAGATACGCCTATGCCGGAGGCAAGCTCAGACGACGATTTTGAGGGAAAGCACCTAGATTCGCCGTTGCTCGCTTCGGCGGCTGTTGATGATGGTCTCTCCCTCATGGAGCTGGGCATGCCCGGTGTGTTGAAGGTAGATGAACTCTTGCAAAGCATCAGCCTGGACAAGATCAAGATCGGTATCCCCAGTGCCGGGATAGTCGCAAGTATGGAGGTGAGCAAAATCCTCTACCCTCTATCCATGTTTTCTGTTAATGTGTGCCAGGATCTGGTTACCTGGGACCAAGGAACCATCACCAACAAGAGTTCGCTCAAGGGCCACATCGCCGAGATGGCTGCATGCATTGGTCCTGATGTCGCAAAAGAGATGATCGTCCAGCTGAGCTGATGGGGTTCAAGGCTTTCTGCTTATTAGTGGAGATGTTGAGATTTTACGCCTTCAATATGATAGAAAACAAGATAGAGTAGCGTTATGTCAGTTTGCTATCTTCTAAAGCCCTCCAAAACATACCGCGGAACTGCACTTCAAGGTGTCGTCTGATTATGCATCAAAAGCCAAGTTCCGGGGATTTCAAAAGCCGGCGGCGCGATTGCCTAGCTAGGACTTCGGCTGTTGCAGCCGAACGTTTAAGAAAGCGCACTCGCGTCTTTGTCAGCCAATGAAGACATTACAGAAACATCGAACAACAAGTAGTCGCAACCATTGAGCGATTGCCAATGGGAGCAGGAAGGTCCCGTCAGAATACAAAGATGCCCCTTCCCGTCATGTAAAGCAAAGCATAGCGACTGTTTATCATCTGCAGACGCAATGGCTCGCTGATCATGTCGCCGTTATTGACTCACAAAGGAGGACACATGAAGCTCCGAAGGTTGAAGAGGTATCCACCCACGCGCGCGTACCTTCTCGGAGCGAGCATGACTCACAACCATCGTACGACCAACCTTGCTCACAATGGCGTGTTAGGAGAAAGCGTGCAACAACTCGTCGCCAGCAATCTGCTCCCTCTCTACAAAATCGTTTCGATGTCAGCGACGATGCGACTGTCAAAGGCGCAGAGAACAGAGCTGCTGAAGGTCATGCCGAAGAAGACTCGCCGCCCAATGGCAGATACGAAGACGACCTCGTAGAGGCCCTTCGACAGAGCAAGATAGAGACCCAACACACTCATGGAGAGGAAACAAAGTCTCCCCCCGCCGGTGACGACAGCTTCATGCTTGCAGAAGCCGAAAAAGCAGATATTCAGAAAGCACTGAGACTGAGCCAAAGAGAGAATATTGCGCTCAGAAACGGATTCGACGAGGAGCTCCGGTTGGCTCTCGAGCTGAGCAGGATCGAGGCAGGACACAATGGAGATACTTATGATCCAGATACGTTTGGTGAGACGTCGAGAATGGGTGCGATGAGAAACAACGGCCGCAGCGGTGGAGCACGTGCCTCTGTGCCTGATTCGGAGATGGGCGGGTGGAATGACCAGTGGGAAGAGCCGCCCCCGCCTTACGAGCCATAGCTCACAGCTTGATGGGGGGCTGGCTTTCGCTTGGACAGAGATTGCATGTTTACACGGCGAATTGGCGAATCATTAATTGAAAGCAATGAGGTGATTGGCCGGCGGGATGCAGCCGTATGGTTAGCTCAAACAGGAATTCAGGGTCTCTGGAGGGAAAATTTTGATGGCGCAATGGAGCAGGTCGGAATTGATCTGACGCTTTACCCCGGGCTTCTCCACAGATTGACGGCTGCATCGCTTAGCATTGGAGCAGTGAGAGTAACTGCTTACGGGTACTCGGAGCAATGTTAGCGCCAGTGCGTAAGCACAGCTCCGAGTAGTCGTGGAATCCACTTGTAGAAGCAAATATGGATCTGTGGACGAAGTGTCCCGGACCGTCGCTCCAGCTCAATTGAAACGCAGCCGGAATTGCGAGCCGTCATGGCGTGAGGGGCATCAATCGGGAGTCATAGCGGATGCGTCTCGCGGAAAACGATTCCACGGCGGAATTGTCGGTGACGGCAGAGGAGTCATCCAAGGGGGACGGTTGATCGTCCTGTGAGTCAATGGCTTGCTCTGGCAAGGGGCGCGACAAGGGGGGTGAATATTTTTTTCATTTTCCTGGGGTTATGACGTTGGTGGGCGACGGCTCACACGTGCCTGGCGCAAATTCTTCCAGGCCAGCATCAAGGCAGCTCTGGGCAGCATTGAGCAGCATTCCACGGCTCTGCATGACACAATTGCCGTCCCGAAGCATCCGACAGGCGCAAGAGCAGACCTCAAACCGAACCGGCAAATTGTGGGCTGCTTATTGTGTCCCCGCATCGCCTCAGTTGGGCCGAGATCGGCCCAGGTCAACTTTCGTGCGCACCTAGCGCTTGCCGAGACAAATACAGTCACCCAGCAAAAACTTCATAAGCTCCGCGCAACCTCGCTCTCCCTCCTCCAACCACACTCCCATCCGCTTCACATCCACCATGTGCCCGACTCCCGACGCTCCGGCCGCCAACGGCCACTCCAACGGCGTGAACGGCCAGGCCAACGGCAGCAACAGCTCCTGTACGTGCAATGCCGTCATTGCGACAAGATCCGCCAGCTAACCCATCCACAGCCCACCCAGGCTTCACTGGCATCACCGTAAGCCCTCTCGCCGCGAATCGTGAGCGCTGCAACCCCAATCCTGACTCCTGCGACAGACCTCCCAGAACCCCCACCCCGCCCGCGCCTCGAATCCCTACCAGCCCGTGGGCGACTTCCTCAGCAATGTCTCGCGCTTCAAGATCATCGAGAGCACCCTGAGAGAAGGCGAGCAGTTCGCCAACGCCTTCTTCGACACCGAGACCAAGATCAAGATTGCCAAGGCCCTCGATGACTTCGGCGTCGACTACATCGAGCTGACCTCGCCTGCTGCTTCGGAGCAGTCTCGCCGTGACTGCGAGGCGATCTGCAAGCTCGGCCTCAAGGTCAGACCGCCGAATTGCGCCGCACAGCTCCCCCAAAACTAATGCGCGACGACAGGCCAAGATTCTCACCCACGTCCGCTGCCACATGGACGACGCAAGAATCGCCGTCGAGACAGGTGTTGACGGCGTCGATGTCGTCATTGGCACCTCCTCGTACCTGAGGGAGCACTCCCACGGCAAGGACATGACCTACATCAAGAACGTGAGTACTCAAGATCCCAACCGCGCTGGATGCAATCTGACAAGTGTAGACTGCCATTGAGGTCATCAACTTCGTCAAGTCCAAGGGTCTTGAGATCCGTTTCTCCTCGGAGGATTCGTTCCGTTCCGACCTCGTCGATCTCCTCTCCATCTACAGCGCCGTCGACAAGGTTGGCGTCCACCGTGTCGGTATTGCCGACACCGTCGGTTGCGCCACTCCCCGCCAGGTCTACGACCTCGTCCGCACTCTGCGCGGCGTCGTCAGCTGCGACATCGAGACCCACTTCCACAATGACACTGGCTGCGCTATCGGTGAGCTTACTCCTTGCATCGTTCTCGGGGGTTCTGACTAATTTGTCCCCAAAGCCAACGCCTACTGCGCTCTCGAGGCAGGCGCCACCCACATCGACACCTCTGTCATTGGTATCGGTGAGCGCAACGGTATCACCCCTCTCGGTGGTCTCATGGCCCGCATGATCGTTGCCGATCACGACTACGTCACCTCCAAGTACAAGCTGCACAAGCTCAAGGAGATTGAGGATATGGTTGCTGAGGCCGTTGAGATCAACGTTCCCTTCAACAACTACATCACCGGTTTCTGCGCTTTCACGCACAAGGCTGGTATCCACGCCAAGGCCATCCTGAACAACCCCAGCACCTACGAGATCATCAACCCCGCCGACTTCGGCATGAGCCGCTATGTCCACTTCGCTTCCAGGCTGACTGGCTGGAACGCCATCAAGAGCCGTGTTGAGCAGCTTGGCCTGGAGATGAGCGACGCTCAAGTCAAGATTGTCACCCAGAAGATCAAGGCTCTGGCTGACGTCAGGCCTATTGCCATTGACGATGCGGATTCGATCATCCGTACTTTCCACCTGAACCTGCACTCCAAGGAGGAGCAGCCCCTGCTGCCCAACATGACGGCCGAGGAGCAGGCTAAGTTCGAGCAGGCCGAGAAGGAGCTCGCTGGCGAGAAGGAGAAGAGGGCACTGGATGCCACGGCTGATGCGGAGGCTGAGATCCCCGCCGCCAAGAAGACCAAGACTGAGGTTGTTGCTTAAGTGCGAGTCCACTGACAAGCAACGATCCCGTCCCACCAAAAGTAACGGTATTATGGGAAACGGAAAAACGAAGACAGGAAAAAGCACACGATGGCTTAATGGGTTGCCGATAGACCGCTTGGAGAGAAAAGTAAAACCCCGACCATGACAGTTGAAACGATGGTCGGAACGAGGCTCCCGGGATATACTGAGTATTCTTTTTCATGGGCGACTACCGGAGTTTTTTTTTTTTTTTTTTGGTTGTATACCTGGAGCCTTTTCTGTATATATATCTCCCAGGCGCTTTCCACCACATTGCTGGATGGTTGCGAGTACACGTCCTCGTAGAGGGGCGTGCAAGAAAAAGCGAATGCATTCCATGAGATCACTCATACCGAAGCTCCTCGATTGTCGTGATAATAGTTGAAAGGTGAAATGAAACTGCATGAGCGAATCTCAGCGGTTCGTCATGATTTGGAGAGTACCTTCGGCCCCACCTATGTCAGGACGTGGTAGAGTCTAGAACAGTGCCCCGATCACGACGTCAATGCAATAGAGAACAGCGTGCCAATAGAGACGTGCGGACAAAGCTCTAACTCCTGCGTCCTCGTTGCTCGACTAAGCGAGACCCTCTTCGGCAGCACCAACTAAATCGACTGACGAGAAAAGTAGTAGTCTTCGTCAGCTAAAACTTTGAAACGGGTGAGGTCTTGATTTGACTTGAGAGAGGAAGGCAACAACACATGCTCTATGATGTTTGAAAGTGTGGCTATGGATGATGTAATGCATTCGCGGACAGGCGGGCCTCGGGACCCCGGTGGTTAGAGGTGTTCCTGTCGCCGGGGACATGCGCCGACCACAGATCTGAAGCAACAACGGGCTAGAGGTCACATGAAGGGGGTGGGCATCAAGGGATGAGTTTTGTATGGGTTTTCATCATTCTTTATTCTTTTTTTGGGTTTACTTTTACTTTCTGTGACTACAACTATTAACCGTTATCAGAAGCTGAAGAGCTTCACAATCTCATCTGAGAAAGCCTCCCTCTCAAACATGGATGCTGGTATTCCTGGAGTTAATGCTCTAGGGGTTATTAAGCCGATGTGACAGGCTCTGATCAAGAATGAGCAAAGCAGTAGAGGTCATTGATCTTGACCATGCTGTTATTTATCTGCTTTCCGCATTGCCGTGATGGTCTCCGTCGCTGTAAGGGAAATTAAGAGCTGCAATCCCTGTCATTACCTCAGTCGTTATCAGCTAGTCGTCTCCGTCGTCACTATCATCATCTAGGAGAGAATTTTCAAGCGCCTTGAACGAGTCCCGCAGCTCTGGCAGAGCTGATTCCCAGCTTCCTCGGCCGGGAAGAATCTGGACACACTCCATGTTGAGAACTTTTAGTGTTGAGCTGACCTTCGCGAAGAAATTGAGGAGATGTGCTCCGGACGTAGCCACATTTCTGAGGCTGATGTATTCAAGATGCGGCAAGTTACCTTCCGAGAGCCTCTCAAATAAGCATTTATGGCCATCGAGGAAGAGGTCATAATTTTTGATGGGAAATTTAGTCTCGAAGAAGACCGACAGTACCTTCAGGTTCTGTAAATCACAGAGTAGGTCACCGACGCCGCGCGTGATTAGTGGATAATGCTGTGCTCCTACGGTCATTTGTAGATGCAGCGATGACAGGTGTCTGAAGGCGGAGGACATGAGCTGAATCGGAGCTTCTGTCGTCAGGCGCTTGCGCTCTTCATTGGCGATACCCAAAACTTCGGGGAATGCTTGGCTAATGTGATGGTACTTGTCGATCCAGAAAGCACGACCGCAAGTTCTCATTGATAATCTCTTGAGATGCTTGTTAAGGGATAGAACCGAGAGGATGCCCGAAAGTTGACAGACAACGTCGCCCCTCATGAACCGGTGCAGACGCCATTTATTGCTCGTCAACCAAAGCTGTCTCCAGGTGAACATGGAGCCCCTGAGGATTTCGTCAGACATGACAAAGTTGTCGAGGTTAGTCAGTCGTGGCATTGCGTTGAGCATCATATCGGCCGCAGATTCCATGAATGTTCCTGGAATGTTGTCAGAGGTCAGGCCTCGCATGAATTCAGATGCGGCTCTAGAGTCTTCCAGATAAGATTGGTAGAGCTTGCGGATCTCTGCGTCTGAGTAGTCATGTTTCTCTGTCGGCTTTAAATAGCGCGCAAACCGGGGAGCCGAGCCATCTGGAGGGGTAGAAATAAATTAGAGAAGTGGGATGGGATCAACAAGGAGGGATGCCTATCGGAATAGGATGCTAGGTCTTTTTCGAGATAATTCTAGGAAGAGGTAAACTCTGATGTGAGGTGCAACTCTTGAATGACTTACACGGTCGCTGATAAAGACTTGTCTCGAAGCTTGTGTGATGGGCGAACACCCTCCGCGTCTCGCCAAATTCGAAGATGATGGTCTTGGGATGTTGGCAAAGCTTATCATCAAAAGCAATGTTAAGGAAGTTCTTAATGCTGTCTTTTTGCATCCTCAGCTTGATCTCTTGAAAGACTCGCGGGGTTGCGGCCCGGCAACAAATTCTAGATGTCAGGCGGAGTTGCTTGCTTTCGAATGTGTTCAGGTTAGAGGCGATCATGGCCAGCAACTCATCCGGAAGTTTAGTCAGGTACTCGCGGAGCAGCAGCATCCGCAGCGGGTGTATTCTAGGCTTGTCAGTGTCGCGTGATTGTTCGGGGCCGCTCCATTGCTGGGGATTGCTAGACTGCTCAAGATCGCCGGACTGCGCAAGGCCGCTGGATTCCTCGAGGTCGCGCGATTGCTCAGTCTTGCGGAGCAGCACCACTTGCAGAGGATGCATCTTAGGCTTGTCAGGGCCGCGCGACTGTTCGGCCATTGCGACTGCAGTGCTCGATGGCAAAGGTGTGCGGTGGCAACGATGTGGGTGAGAGTAAAGGAGGACGGTGAGGTAGAAGCGAAGAGTGTCGCGTCGAAGAATGGTTGTTTGGAGCCTGCCGACGATCCGCAGATCTCCCGCGCAGAATCAGGCCTACCTTATCGGGGCATTTAAGCGAACGTAGCTCCGAGCTAAACCATTCCTGGGAATATTAAAGCATCCACAGTCCTCGGAGAAACAAACACACATAGCTGGAAGGCACACGGCTCCGCATTGCAGCCGATGGACTGCGCAGCTAACACATTTATCTCACGCCGGGCACGCCAATCCAATGGAGCGTGCTGCGCATAGATAAAGGCTGCGCTCATGTTATCAGTCTGTCCATCCTTAGAATCCCTGCCAAGAGCACCCGGACCCCAGCTCTTACGCGTCGTAGGAGTAGAGTTGCTTACTAAATGCTGCAAGGGCTGGTTTGGGGACTGATAATCATGGCAAGATGAAGATCCGCTCGAATCAACGGCTGGCATTTGCGGCAACATGGCCGATACCTCAGCCATCCATCTCACCCATCAGCCGTGCATCATCCTCGGCCCTTCTTGACCGCCGGTGGAAGGCTGAAACAGCTTACTCCCCCAACACTAATCGAGTCTCATGGCGCGACTCCGCGTCTAAGTGGCTTTCCGTTAGCGCCATCTCCCCCCCGATCTTTCACCCGTCCCTATCCATCGTCGTCCGCCGGTAAATGCCTCGAAGCAAGCCAACCGCCGCTCTCGTTCAGCCGGCCGCCGAACCTCTAGTTCCTTCTGGCAAGCCCAACCCACCTACAACGCATCCGCTCTTCACCGGTGCGGCACGCCCCGCCGCCTTCTTGATTCATCCTGGCCACAGCCAAGCAGCTCGCCGTCTATTTTGGTTTTCCGCTTTGTACCTTGCGATTTTGGTTGGGACGATGCGAACGAGGTCCGAAGCTCGTGTGTCGACGTTTGCAGAGTCTCGCTATGAGCTAGAGGGCGAGCCGCGCGTTTGAGGGGAAAATGCCCCTTGCTTTTTCTTCGCCCCCAGCAACTCTTTGAACGTGCAGCGAGCTATCTACTGCTCGTTCTGTATGATGTCACGCCACCGCACGGATAGATCTCCGAATCATGTTGAGACCGCCCTCCATCATGACTTCAAGCGTAGCTAATGTGGCTACGGAATTTCTTTATTTGTTCAAGATTCATGGCCATACCAGTGCGGTAATTGCCTTGGAGTGGTCTTAAGGACCCTCGTTTGAGTTGATTACTATCCTGTCATGGTCCGATCCAGCGGTCGCTCGATTTTGTCTCCTTACTATCAAGGAGCGAAGGGAATTATCAACAAAAAGAATCGAATGCAGGACGCCTCGTCCTCGCCCTGATGCTATTACTCCTTCAAGAGATCAGAAAGAGGAGATGTTTGAACTGACGCTTGCAACCATCATACCAATGAACGTGTACGCATAAACTCAAGAGATTGACCCCCCAGCCAAAGACCCAGGAAGAGACCAGCGCTTCATCTGTGCTAAGAATGTCTCGGGCGATCCGATTGTCCTTTGAGGCACAGCCGCGCACGTCTCAAGTCCAGGCAAAGAGCGGTTGGGGAGTCGCAATCGTTATTATCCAGAAGCTTTTTGCCGAAGAGCTGTGCATCTTGCGATCTTTCATTAGATGGAAAACTTGTTAGCAGAAAGCAGCACCAGGATGATGCAGTCTTCTGAAAGTGACTTCTATGCAGCCGTTTTAGAGGCAACCGAACTCGATCGCTATCGGCGGGGGCGATTCGCTGCTTCTGGGACTGTCCTCGGTTATCCGGTCCAGTCGATGGTAGGCTTGAGATCTGCTGCAGCATGGTGTGTTGCATGGATGAATGTTATTTCATCCGCTGGGGACTGGCTCCAAAACGGAAGTGTGGGTAACCACGTGCCAGAGTTACACGACTCAAACATCACCAAGCGCCTGCCGAAGGATCTGATTACCAAGTATAAGGGTTTCTAGGAACTTTGCGCCTTCCATGAGAGTGTTGCTTTTGCTGAAGCCGCCGGCCTTCAGCCCAGGGACGAGCTCATTCAGCTCGTCAAAGCCCTGCTTGATGAGGTTGCGCCGCTTCTGCTCACTCAAGATGTGATTGCTGCGCTTCTGTTCCTCGGACAAATTCTCCCGAGGCTGCTTGGCAGCGGACCGCTTCTTCGCTGGGGCCTCGACAGTGGAGTCCCGCTGCTTTCTCGGGCGTGCAGCGACGCTGAACGAGGACGACCGCTGAGAGGAAGCCGAAGGCGGGGCAATGTCGCCCAGCCTTGGACGGGCTGGGAGGCCGTTCTCATTGAGAGTGCGACGGCGTTTGAAGGCTCTGCCACCAGGACTGATGTCACCATCGGATGCAGACTCGTCATCAGACGCGGCGGGAGTAGGCTCGATGGGAACGAGATCTAGAGGAAGGCGGGGACGCTTTGGACTGCTTGGCTGCTGTTTCACCTGAGGAGCGGCTTGGGTGTATGTTGGATAGCTAAGCGAAGGTCGCTTCTGCTGCATTGGGCTGTTCGGTTGCGAAGGCGGGCGGGTATTTGGGCCGCTTTCCGACGGATGAAGCACGGCCAGATCGGTGAGAAGTCGGCCCCAAACGTGATTTATGTTGTCTTCCTTTGATGGGGCTATGAAGCCTGTCCCTTGGAAACTCGTGTCGGAGCCAAAGTTGGGAGCGGGTCGTCTCCGAGCAGAGGCAGAGGAAGACGCGCCCACGGCTGCAAAGTTGTGTGGATCGAAGAAATTGAGGGCGGCAGGCTTGGTGTCATTGTCGGCAGTTGCTGGAGCGGTCAAGCTGCGCTGGTCCGAGCCAGAGGTGAAAGCCGCGGATGCCGGAGGGCTCGGCAAGCCCATGAAGTTGCCCCAATCCTTCTCAGTATACGTCGGACCAGGCTGCGGCTGGGTGCCCGAGAGGAGGGCATTCGCAGCGCCAATGACCTCGTCCGATGCTCCTCCTCGCGCATCGCTGTGGGCCGGGACCGCGTACTCGGGGCCCAGCTGCGCGCCGAATATGGTGTTGGCATGGGTGGCATCGTTGACAGTGCCGTGGAAAGTAGGAGGAGCCTCGGAAAAGAAGTCGAAGTTGAAGGCGGTCGAGGGATCTTGTAGGTCGGTGAAATTGAAGGTGTTGAAAGGGCCTTGGTCGAAGAAGTTCTGCAGCTGGGTGTTCTGGAAGTCGTTGAGCAGAGGAGGGCCGGCCACGGTAACGTTCTCTTCGGCAGCGGCATGGTCGATATCTTCGGTGCTGAAGGTGTCTGTTCGGGAAATGCATCAGCACAGGCAGCAGCAATGGATCAGACGACACGCACATCCAAAAGGGTTTTCGTCCTTCGCAGGCAGGTGATGCGAGCTCATTCCGAAAAAATGACTGGCTGGCGCCGGACGTCTTACGGCTAACATGGGTTCTGGAGAGGCGCGCTTCTTGGATGGAGGTGGATGCGGGGCGGGGAGGAGGAGGCTAGCAGCGCGCCGTGGTTGACGGCAAACCCGAGAGCATGGTCTGGACAAGCGGCGTGAGAGCTGTGACGTCTGCGCGAGCGTAGTGACGGCGCCGAAGGGGCTGTAGACGCGCAGGTGAGGGTGTCTGGCGGTCGGTGGAAGCTAGGGTGTTCGTAAAGGCGGAGCAGGCACAACGCGCGTGGACCGAGCGCGACAACAGCGGCAAGGCCTGGGGTGGCGGGCAGGCTGTCTGCGGGCGGCGGAGGAGGAGACGCGGTTGTGTAGGAGCGAGGAGAGCAAAAGCATGGTCTCAAGGAATCCCAACCAAGAGGCGCGCCATAGTAGGTTGCGCGACCAATATTCACATGTCAGCGAGCCCGGCGAGGCAGGCCAACTCCACCGACGACGAACCGCTAGAGCGTCCCAAGCCAGCTCACCGTGGCGCAAACGCGAGCCGCACCTTTACCATCGGCGCTCCCACAGCTTCCAGAGAACTTCTGCCCCGCCGCCAGGCACAGATCCCCAACGCTGCTCAATCCGCGCCGCATGCAGCGCTCAGGAGCAAGAATCGCCGTTTCGCCCGCCGCGCCTCGCTGCCGCCGATCGTGTACCGGTCCAATCTCGCTTCTCAGGCTTCGCGGGGGATAGGCGCTTTTTTTTTCGACGTGAAACTGCGGCCGAGGTTCGAGAGAGTGCCTGTCGTCCGCCGCACCCGCCTCTTCCAGCTGACCTCATGCCGCCTGGGGTCGCTCCTCCGAATTGAGCAGTCGTCAGCCCTGTCGGGTCCAGCAACCCTCGCTGTGAAACGAAGATCACCACGAGGGGCTACCCGCTGCCCGAGCCTCGGCAACCTGAGACAGGGCACCTGCACTTGTCAGGTCCCATCCCCATAAAGTGAAAGCACACTGCCTCGCCTGCTCGCCCCGGTCACCGCTCCATCCCCGCATCGCAGCCTGCCGGATCAGGAAATGGCGGGGATCGTCCGCCCGCGGCGCTCTGGCCATCAAATCGCCGCCCCGTGAGTTTCTCCCCACAGCCCGTCCTCTTTTCTCTCCATTGAACTCTGCAGAATCGCCAAAGCCTATCTCCTGGCATTCGCCTCAATTGCCGGCCCGCGTCTGCTTTCCATTGCAATCGCCCTGATCCGCCGCAAAACGACTGCAATAGCCTCTCTGCTTAAAGTAAGTCATCCCATCCGTTAGACTTCGTCCATCTCAATTAGCGCCCCGGCTCGAACCGCAACGTCGTTCCGGGTAATATCAGCCCCTCCTTCAATTTCGACAAGTGATGCTGACGCGTACTATCCAACCTAGGCATGGCAAGCTCTGAAACAATCAGCAGCCTGGAGCCACTTCCCGACTTTTTGCGCTGTCTTGGTCGGTGGCTCTATCAACCTCCAGATTCCTCTACGAGCTGTCGCCCAAATACTTTCCGAGTGGCTTCGCCGCCGCCATGTCAGCGTCAATCATGCTGTGGTCGAGCTCCTCACCAAGTTTGCAGCAGCTCTTGTTGCTGCTAGCGTCAGCTTCCAGATGCTGAACAGTAAACCCAGCCAGCCTCTGAACTATCGTTCCTCGGCTGAGACTACTACAACGGAAGGCATAGCCGAGGATGCTCTCTCACGCGCCGCTGCGGCGAAGCTTGACTCTCCCATCCCTCCGCTGTCCCCCGAAGCAATGGGTGCATCGTCAGTCTGCATGTCATCCGAGCCCCTGGCTGGCAGAACGATGGATCTCACCCTCTTTGCGGCCATTCGTTCTCTTGACATTCTTATAGCCCCACTCCTTCTTAGAGGCAGCTCACGCACTAGCCGTCTTGTTGCCAAGACTTCCACTCCGCTGCTCTTCGTACTGTCATCAGCCGTGATAATGCACGCGTGGTTCTACACTCCGTATAGACTGCCGCAGGCTTACAACGATTGGATCTCTTCCGCAGCACAGGTGGACCCACGCCTCGTGATTGCCCTGCGCCACGCACGCTACGGCAAGTTTGTTTACGGAAAAGACACTGGAATAGAGCCTCTACTCGGAAGCATGTGCCGGGATTACGGATGGCCGGAAGAATGGGGCAATCCGGCGAAGACCATCCCCGTGCCGTGCGAGATGGTGCACATGGGCTGTGGGCCTAGCTGCGAGAAGCATGCCTTAAGCCGCTTCGCCAGGGCTTGGTCTTTCGCTGCCCGCATGTACATTCCCCTGCAACTGATCGTCCTGCTCAGGCGAGTACGGAGGGGTGGCAGATCGACAACATCCCTGACTGATGGCCTTGTGCGTGCATTGGTGGATGGAAGCAGATCGTCCGCGTTCCTGGGTGCCTTCGTCGCACTTTTCTATTACGGCGTCTGCCTTGCTCGCACGCGCTTGGGACCTAACGTTTTCTCGCGCAAGACCATCACGCCTCAGATGTGGGACGGCGGACTATGCGTCCTGAGTGGTTGTCTGCTTTGCGGTTTGAGTGTGCTTTTCGAGAAAGCCCAGAGGCGAACGGAGATTCTATTCTTTGTGCTTCCGAGGGCTGCAGCCGTGTGGTTTCCGAGAAGATATCTGAAAGTGGTGAGTTATTCTCCGGACGCCCTCAAGCTGCCCTATAATTCCTTTGCAAAAGCGCCTGCACAGAACTAATGCTACGAATACAGAACCAATGGAGAGAGCACGTCGCGTTTGCCCTTAGCGCCGCGGTCGTAATTACAGCTGCCCAGGAGCGCCCTGAAAGGGTGAGGGGTGTGTTCGGAAAGCTTCTGGGCAGTGTGATTAATACCAAGGCGTAGCCTCACTGTAACATTGTTGTATAGCTATGTGTATAATCTAGAGTGTGGTGGAAGACTAGATTCGTGGGGAAGTGGCTTGTTCGATTTGATGGAAAGTATCAATCATGTGACTTACGCACTCGCCTTGAAATGGATTCTCCATAAAGGCAGTGAGCGATTTGTCGAATGTAAGAACATTAGAATAGAGGCGTTTTGACGTGATTGCTTATTTAGCCGCATGACTATCTCACGAACTCATCGTGCTATGAAATTTCTAACGTCTGACGTTGCCTCTTTTTTCACATGCATATTCGTCTGCTCCAAGGCGGTAGCGGCCGTTGGGGGAAAAAAAAAGCGTGATCGCTTAGCAGAGAGGCGGGAAGTACATGCATGCGAGCGTCCTCATTGGACAGCGTGCCGGAGAGCTAAAGCAAGAGCTGGCATGTAGTGGAGCAAGGAGCAGCAATGACAGAATGCCGTTAAGCTGCCAAACGTCACTTTTACCAACAATTCCATGCAGAAGGAGCCTCTAGCGCCGGGTAAGCCAGCACGGTGGGTAGGATTGCATGTAAACACGCTAACGCAGTGTCCGATCAGCGGTGACATGCGGAGCACCGGTTGTTGGGGTCCAAGACAGTTTCAAATAAGCAAAAGGCTTCAGAAGACTTGTAGCAGTCGCTTAGGCAGAGTAATTCTCGCCCGAATTTTCAGGCTTAGACAATACTAAGCTTGCGGGTGTAACAAAAAACAATCGTGAGGAGGTGAAAATGAAACGCGCTATTACTCGTAGTGGGACAACGGTTGGGATAATGAGAAAAGTTTTTGCGGGGAAATGAAGCTAGCTGCAGCATGGCGATCTTCTTCCTAATGGTGACTTTCCGAAACGCGGGGAAAGGCAACGAGGGAAGATTGACTGGACGCTTGTAAGATCTAGACTTATCCTATTGCTCGCGTTGTTGGTTGGACTTGGAGAGAACTATGGCTGAACCGAAAAGACGAGCGATTGTATTTCCTTTACAAAAAGTATTGAGAGATAGGATTGGCCACATTGAAACTCCTTACGAGGGTAGCAGGCAAACTGACGTTGCGCAGTTGCTGCAGCGGAGTGTTCTCCGATCCCTACCCGTCGAACTTCCCAATCAGGAGTGGTGCATTATGTTGCTTGTGTCACTGTATGGATGAAGGCAGATGGTGCAACCAGAACAACAAAACTTCAGACAGTAAAGTAGAAAGTGTGAGTATGAACAATCATTTCATTAGGGATCCACTATATCCACCATTCACGCCTTGCTTTACTACAAGACGTCAGGCCACTCGATGGTAATAACTCATTTGCACGAGAGATTAAAATTCTATGAAATTTAGATTCTCATTTGCCTGCTGGCTGTTTCTATCGTGGCCTCCAAGTGGCTTGATAAAGGTCCGGGGGGCCCGCAAGCGTTCAATGGCGCATCCACCACGTACAAAGTGATAACCCTGTTACGATTTTGCAGTTTCCTGTAACCACGATCTTTACTATGAAATAGGGAACACTTGTGCTCAATATTTCCTCAAATTTAACATTTGAGGTGGGACTGCCATTAAGGAGGTAGATGTGATACAGGTGCTCACATTATCCGAAAATAAAAGAGCCTAGTCCTGTGAGATCTCACGGCTTCACCCGAGACCTGGAAGAACCCATGAGATATTGGGACCGGCGTAAGAAGTAGAATACGCCACTCTTCAGCACGACCTCATAAGTACAAATCAGCATCATACGATTGGTAGAGTCCATTTTTGACATGAAAACCCCTGCATACGGCCAAGAATGATCGAGACAGAAGCCAAGCTTGATTGGATCAACTCGGTAGGTCAATACGAACAAATCGAGTTTCGTGTCTGGTCTGGTGATCGTCTTAGGCTGGCTCGTGTTCGCGTTGCTGGTGTTGCTCTAGCTTTAGACTATGCGGCTCGGCAAATACGTACATGCCATAGACGAGACCCTGATGTCCCACAGTGAGTCAAAGCTTCTCTCCAGACCGTCTGATCCAGACCTGACCATTGGCAGCGGGGACAGGTCGAAACGGTGAGCTTGGATATTACTCCACTCAGATTCGGGTACGAAAGGCGGTCTGTGTGGTCCCGCGCCAAGCTTCCGCTCAGTCCCGTCTTGACCCATTGGTAAGTTGCTCCGAATGAAGGGCTGCAACTACGGCAGACACCGGCATTGGGGTGGTGTAGGCTTGAGTCGGAACCATGCGGTATTTTCTCCTGGGTTGTAGGGGATGTGATGTGCATGAAAGCATGTGTGTGTAGAGAGCACCGTGAGATGGATCTTGATTCGCTTCGTTCCCTCTTTCGTTATCTGTCGCGATATTGAAGCCGATCCGTTGCTGTAGAGGGGGGCTGCGGGTGAATGCTGCCGTGAAACTGGTTTTATGTGTATCGAATGCCTGCCTAAAGACACGATATGGGTGTTTGAAGCAATCGTCTTACATAGACGTTGAATTACATTCACGTCCAGACGATAGGCTCTACTCTCTGTACAACTCGACTATTTTCGAGGGGTCATTCCTTTTCGACTACCGTGGCAAGGAGCATTCTAACCCCCTATTATGAGGCCTTGCTATTCTTCCAGCTAGCCTTCGGACGTGCATACAGAGGGGTGCTGCAGCCGATGGCTAGCGCAAAGAATAACGGGGCTCTAGAACATAGCGTAATTATGCCCCTGCTCTGCTTCAGAAAAATCCACAAATGTGGGTAGTTAAAGCTATCGTCCGGACGAGAATGTCGAATTACAAATTATACATACACGTCCGGACGATAGCTTCAGCTACCCATGACATGAGCAAAAAATAAGTCCACGCTAGCCATCGGCTGCGAGAGGGGGCTGTATCCATTCATAAAATGACCCATAGGGATTTTAAGCATCCCTTTACGTCTGCAGCGGCGGATGTGCATATCCATCAATACCTTCGGGTCCGGATTGGTGGATTTTTACCCTCGAAAGATCGGTCCAGAGGTCGCCAGCGTTCGTTCTTGTCCAGCCAGTCCTCGGGGGCGGAACTTGACGCCACACATTGGCCACAACCAAATGAACACTCCGGCACCGAAAAATCCTTGAACTGCCATTTTAGAATGCACAAAGTTCCATTTTGCAGCCCCACAACAGGGTGGTCAGAGGTCCACAGCTCCTTATCTGACAGCGGTAGGGTTGGTAGACTCGGTGGCAGGGTCGGTGGCATCGGTGACCTCGGTCGTGTGGTCTGCTGTGAGGGCGGTGAGGGCGGGAGGGGGGGCAGGGTTCTTTGTGGGTTTAACAGCGGAGTCAGGACGGTCGGTGCGTTTGCTGGGGTTGGTGGCTTTGGAAGTGAGGTCCGTAGCTGCGGTGGGTCTGGTTGCTTTGGTTGTCTTGGTCGCTTCGGTTGCTTCTTCCGTTGATCGGAGCGAGCGTTGGAAGCATTAGAACCTCTAGTAGCGGTACTAGAGGTTCTGGCGGTGGCATTGGTGTTGGCGGTGATAACGTCGTCGTCAGTTCGAGCTCGAGACATCTTACCCCACCCAGCCTGGGTCGCAAAGTCAAAGGGGTGACCCGGGACATGATGCAGAACGAAGTCGCATTCCGTGTGCTCCTCCCGTACGTATGTCGCAAGCTCCTGTGGATGTACCCGGATGTTGCATAACCACAAATAAAGGACGAGGTTTGGCCATGCAGCCCCTTCCCGAAATGCTCTTTTTAGATCTTCTCTTGGGATATCCCTCTCACTAAGTGGACGGAACCGATGAGTTTCGAACCATCGTTCAATCGTAGACACGATTAAGGGAATTTGTTCAGGAGGCCACTCTGTAAACGGGCCGCGTGGAAGTTCTGGCTTCGAAGTCGACTCCGGAAGGTCAAGAAACCCTAGAAAGAATGCCTTGGCAACCTTGCCTCCGTATACATTGGGAGTGAAGACCTTGCTCTGGGCTGCCTTGTAGAGGTCTTTGACTTCCGTATATGCCTGCCAGGTGAAGTTAGCAACCATTCTTTAGATATCGGACTCGAGTACTTACCTCTTCAGGGCTCAGTTCATCTCGAGCTTGCCAGTATCCCGAAGCCCAAGGATCTTTTCCCTCACCTCCCGGCGTTGTTGGGACAAAGCCATGGCCTGGAATTTTAATGCATCTGGGCTTCTGACGGCAGGCTTGCTTTCCTTTATGACAACGGTCGCGGAGTTTGTTCTGATGTGCTGTTTCAATTACAGAATGAAAATAGGTTTGACAGGTTCCGAAGCCGCACAGGTGAGACTGCTGAAGCTAGGTTTTGTCCTTGGTTCTCCTCAACATATCATCCAAGGCTGGCTTATCACTTCGTTGAATTGCTGCCATGATGTGGCAGGCCCGCAAATAGGTCATGACAGTCTTGTCAGGAACGTGTCGATCAGGGCCATGGCGCAGCCTTGGTAATGTCAATGCCGGGGATTGACCATCGTTCCAGCATTCAAATCTACTTTTGCCCAAGAAACGCCTCTCATAGCTGTTTCGTAATATTACCTGGAACCGGGAATAGGTTTCCATAGCCCAAGGGAAAGGCAATGCCATGTTCTTCTCGTAGCAAGAAGGCTAGCATGAACTTATTTTCGCCAATGCCATGGGCAGGTGAATATTCGATTTACGTGGGCAGTGTATCGTTCCTCGCAAAGAGATTTGCTGAGGCATAATTATCCCTGGTTTTTGGGTCCTGTTATTCCTCGACAGCCTGAGGCGAACCGACTCGACGGCGCATAAATATCGACATCTGAGGAATGGGTATTTCTTTTCAGATGTATCCATGACGAAAGGCTTCGGCATATGTGCTGAATGATACTCCCTGCTTTGAAATCAATAATCGAGGGGCTGAATCGCCTGATTCCAGTTCATCTCAACAACCACTCGTGCCAGAGCTTTGAAAGCGTGAGATAGAGCTATCGCCTACTATGTGTGGTGACTTATTCGTTGGAGTCTGACGGTACTGTAGTCAAGTTGTGTGAGAAGAGCGAGGGGAAAGCACGCAGTCGAGAACAAGGGAGGGTGGAGATATCAAGGGCCCCTGGCATGCTGCAGAAGGAAAACAAGATTGTCACGACGGTGAGGCGTTCGCGCGACGCGTCCTCGCTAGCAGTGAATCCTTTGACCGGATATGGTTTTCCCAAGCTCTTCGCAGATCCGCAAATTTCGCCGACCACGGCCAACGCTAAGAGGTGTGATGGTGGCAGGTTCCAGGGCATGGAGCTGGAGAGAGGCACAGAGGGAGAGGAGAAAAGGGGGAGGAAGTTGTAGAGGCGAGAACAAGAGGCTGCGGAGCTCGCGGGTGTGCAAGTGCCGAGGCAGGACGAGAGCGGAAGCGACGAGGGACGGCTTGACGTCAGACCAGCAGTCGAGCGATTCTTTCGAGTCGTGTGCGACGTTTGAAGTTGGGCGGAAATAAGATCAGTCAGGGGAGTGCATGGTTGGAACAAGTGGGTTCTCCAGGCGCAGATGGTCATCTTCCGAGCGAAGCGTGCTCTGGTGTGTGTGAGTGAGGCATGTCGCCAGAACGAGCGGGCACATCCATGCCGCATCGGGCAGCTGGCTCGTTTCGGGCGGTGCACGGCGGGGCGGGGCCAGCTCCGACGGGGTCCAGGAGCGTTGAAGAGCATGGGGATTTTCAAATGGCCATGGCGGAGGCCTCGCGAAGGCCTGCCGCGCCCATCGCACCCGGCGGGCCCATGGCCGCGCCCAGAGCTCCACCACGTCTTTATTTCCGGCCAGTGCCCGCTTGACGTCACCGCGCAATCAGACGCCGCTCCTGCGAGACCACACCGGCCTTTGGCGATTCAGACTTCGCAACCACGGAGTGCCCCCGGCCCGTGACGTGTCATGCCCAACGTTGGGCCTTCGGAAGCCGCACTCGCCCGCGGCCCAGCCAGCCGCATGCCGCCGCGCGCAGCTCCGCGACGAAGCAGCATCGTGAAGGCAGGCGTTGAGAACGGCGCGACGCGGGCACTGGGCCATGGGCGGCGCGCGCAGAAGGACGATTGTCGTCGGATTTGGCTCTCATCCGATGCGGATATAAAGAGGGATACCAGCGACTCAGGCACAATGCTTCTGTCTCCCCTTAACCGCGCTTCGAATCATGTCCCGACGTTGAAACTTCGCAGCAATTGCCCAAGGAGCACCCACACCGGTTGGCACTGACGGCACGATGCCAGCCCGCCCCGGCCGAAATCAGAAAAAGAAAAAGCAAAGGAAGAGCGAGGGCGGGCGTTGAGTCATGGGCTGCCTTTCTGCGCGCCAAAAGCCACTCAACGACTCAATCACCGACGTCTCGAGCACGCTCCCTGAATCATTTCACGCGCTGCGCTACCACGTACCACGCATCCACTCCCGCCCCGGGCGCGCCCCGACATGCTCGTTTCGATCCTTCGCCGAAATGGCCAGCCCAGCGCCACGCTGGCCCGGAAAACGACAGGCGGATGCCGCAGGAACCTCGCGACACCATGCAGGGCGTGTCGGACGCGCAGCCGGCCACGCAGGGCCTGGCACGAGAGGCGAGTACCTGCAGCCCCCGAAACGGGATGCATTCGGGCAGATCGTTCGGCGGGATGGCGTCATCTGCCGAGACAGCCCTGAAGTTGCCCCCTCTCTTCGTCTCGGGAGATCCACGAGTCGAGCTGTATGATGAGGTGGTTCACGGCAGAGCAGGCGAGCTGCCGCCCGCCGCGCCACCGTGGATACGAATCAGACTCAGACGTCAGAAGTTGACGAAAGCCCGGACAAGGAAACCCGGCACCAGGAACCCACCTGGCTACGGGTCCATCAGCCGTGCATCGCAGCTGCTAGTGACGCGGCGCCACCAAAGAGCCGCTCCAGTTCGATTCAGTGCGACGTTGGAAGTTGTCGCTTCCCGTCACCGTCCAACTTCAAACAAGCCGCATGGTGGCGCTGCCGACACGTCCTCCACCCATTGCCGTTTGAAGCTGCCTCTGTCTGCTGTAGAGTAATCATACATTTGTCATCGCGTCGGGAATGACGACTCGCTGTGAGATTCGACTCATGTCCGCACGCCGAAAGGAGAGAGTGACCCGCGCCCTCATACACTGCAGTAAATCACATCTATGCGTAACTGATTCGGAAACGCTGTGGGTGAGATGCCTCGAACCCGCCGGCGGCCAATCCAGCTGGAGAAAGACGGCCGCGTTTCGAATCGTTTTCGCCTCGGGCAGGGCGAACGAACTGCGAGCTTTCCAGAAAAGGAAACGATGTCGAGCATGGAAATATGGGGCCGGTTCCCGGCCTGCAAATCTGCGCGGAGAAACACAAACGTTCTGCCGCTGAACCGAGGCATGCTGTTGCCCTTCGCCACGGTCGATTCATTTCAGACGTTCGAAGGACTGCTTCTCAAGCAATCGGCGCGGTTGGGGGTACATGCTAGCGATTGGCGGGGGCGAAGCTGCGAGTGCCATTGCCATCCCGGCGACTCAGATCCGACGTCTGAACTTGCAGCCCCATCGGCTCCCTTCACATGTGGACGCCCCATCAGCAACCCTGTATTGCGGGCCCAGCATCAAGGCCAGGATTTGCGCCAGCCCTTTGGCATGCAACCAGCCGCAGGTGCCACTTACTGCCTGCCGTCCCGCCGGAGCACTACCGCAACGAGGCTGCCCTGTTGACAAAACGTCCTCAACTCGACTCGTTCCGACGTTCGACCTTCCTCCCTTGATCCACATTGCCGCACTGCTAAACCATTCCTTTGGTTCTCTCATCTACCGCGTTCCTCTGCCGTTGCTACACACGGAGAACTTACGGGTCCGAAGGCCTCTACGACTTGCATCACCGACTCGTCCAGACGTTCGAGCTTCATCCCTTGATATCCACCACGCACATCATTCCAATGCTTGTTTTCCCTCTCTGGGAAACCGTTGTCGGACCATCCATGGCACGGTGATGCTATGGAGTCCCGCGCTGTCTGATCGCCGACTGCTTCGAGTCGTCCAGACGTTCGACCTTTGTACCTTATACCCTCCTCTCTGCGAATCATAGCATCCCTTCACCAGTACCAACGCACTGCAAGCCACATGTGGATCCTTTTTGGCACCCTCCTCTCCACTTCTTCCCTGAAGGCGACTCGTTCAGACGTACGAAGTTGACACCTCAATCGCCACTTCCTTCCTGTCATTGTACATACATGTTCCTATGCCAATCCACTAAAGCTTCTTCGGCCGAGGCAAGGTGTACGACCACTTGCCACATCCATTCTCAAACAGTGCCCACCAGCCCTTGGTCGGCTCTGCCGACACTTGACTTTACGTCCCATCGGTTAACGCTCTGCAAGCCAGCCAAAGCACCCTTAGCATCGACATCTTGGTAACTGCGCTCTTGAGACCAATAGATTGAGACTACACAAACAGCAATGACGACATGAACTACGTGATAACCACCCCTCCAGCCCGAATGCAATCATCTTCTCACCACGCCTCCCCGTGGCGGCCACATGGCGCGCGGACCCGAGAGTCTCGCATCTCCGAAACGCGAAGGAGCTTGCACCTCACCAGTCGCCCGCTATGACCAAAAGCCATACGGTAAGCATTAGCAGTTTGGTAGTAGTGTGTTAGGTGATTAGTATTCACAGCGCCCTCAGCACTAGTCATTGCGACGTTCGACCTTCGTGCGACGCTTGTTGATCCTCCACGGAGAAAAAAATCCCAGGCCTGGACTCTGTCCGTCTCGCCCCCAAACCCATGTCCAGCAAACACCCAACATAAGTAAATGATCCGCTAGTCGGCCCCTTACACGCCCTCATCTCGGCGGTAGCGAAACGGCGCTCCCGCCTCATCACAGGCCGCCAGCAGGTACGCAAGCCGAGCGGCAGCCAGACGCAAGAGTCGGTGCAGTTACAATAGCACATGCTGTTCATGAGTACGGGTTGCCGTCAATGCTATAAAGCGGCGCCGTGCCGATTTTTGCTGTTTTCAGGAGTAGTCAAAAAGAAGCGATGAGGTTGTAAGAAGGTCGGGGCGAGTGTCGGGGTTCTCTCTCGCTTTGCTATTTGCGGAAGGTGCTGGCTGAACAGCACGACCCGGCCGGTCACGTTCTAAGTCATTCAGACGTCCGAAGTTGAAGAAGCACCTACCCTCCCGTGCCATTCTCACAGCAAATCAAAAGCACCAGCCCACCGCAGAGGCATACCAAAGTCGAGACCCACTGTGCATTCGGGGGGGTCGAGAATCAATGCAAAATGCGCCACAAAGCAAAAAAAGAGGGTCAATTGACCGCTGTGTGTCCATCATGCCGCAGCCGCCTCAAACTAGCCCCGAATCCTCAGCCCTAGTTTTCTCTTTCTCTATGACAACAAGAAAAGACAAAGTGGAGCAGATCACACATTCAATAGATTGTACCTGACACGCCACGAGACGGAGAACAGGGGCCCCTTACCTTCAGAAACGGGCGTGACACCGAGATCCGTGAAGGGAAAAAGGAACCCCCGAGACAAGTAGTAGTGGAATCTCCACATTGCCTCTTTGGTGCTGTGGCGTTTTCGGATGATCATGCCGACTCTGATGCTAACTGTTAATTTCGACAAAGTGGCGAGCGTGAAGGGTTCCATGTGAAGAGGGGATATGACGTATATTTGGACTGCGTGAAGCTTGGCATGATCGTCGCCTCGAGATTGTTTTCTCTCGGCAGGCGACCACGCGACCGCCACGAACCGCATTGTAGCATCCCGGCAGAAAAAAAATGGGCAACGTAATGATGAACTAGGGTGTGCGTAAGAAAGGGGGAAAATAGCGGAGGAAACACCGGAATATCCGTCTGTTGCCGTCTCCGTCTCCCAAGATATCATGTTGAGCACTCTGCACCCAACGCCCGAAAAAAAAAAAAAACGCCGCCGCTTTCGTTTCCAACCGCATTACCGGGTTTTCCAAAACTTTTCGCTACCTAAGCGTATTCATGAGAAAATGACGAGAGCCCGCAGAGGAATCCGGGGCTCTGGCAATCTGGGTATCGTTGGCGTGCCTACTCCCTCATTCCAGAAAAACGCGGCCGTTGCGGGATATGATGGGATACTAAAACAAAGCATGAAAGCAAAAACAAACAGGTCCGAAACGGTCGTAAAGCGAAGGTCGTCCGCGTTCGATCATTACGTTCTGTTAAATCGAGGATACCGCGGCACACGCCTTCGTCGCTCGTCAAAACGAGGCCCCTCGGTGGTATGCGACGGATCCTCGGGATGAGAGCGCGCGGCCAGGGTGCCACGGCCGTTCAATTCCTTATACTCGGCGTCGTCAATGATGCGCTTCTGCCACAGGTAGCGAAACAGCTTGAAGTCCGGGCGTGAGGTGGCCAGCGTCTCGCCCATGCGGACGTGTGCGGCCAGGTGGCTCATGCGCGCCTCCCACGCGGTGCGGCCGTCGTCGGCGTCGAAGCCAAAGTCGCAGAGCGGGCAGGCGACAGAGCGCGGCGGGATGTTGCCGTGGAAGTGGCTGAGGTTGTGCAGGCGCCAGTCGGCTTCGTCGGGCGTCATGAAGCGGCAGCCGAGGAAATTGAAAGTACACTCGTAGACCGGGGCGGTGTTCACTTGCGGCTGCACCAGGGCGCCGTCGACGTCGGGCTCCAGCAGGCGCACGCCCTGCACGATCTTGCCGTACTCGGTGTCGACGGATGACTCGGCGTACGAGGTGTGGTCGTCGTAGACGAGCGAGGGCGGGCCGCACGACGAGTAGCGCGAGGCTGAGGCGACAGTGGATGGGGCGCGGTTGTGGACCTGTGGGGGCTGCGTCTGCGAGGGCGCCATGGAGCTCTTACTGAGCGAGATGGAGGTCGGGTACGGGTATTGGTGGTCGTCTTCGGCGTAGTGAAGGCTGTGGGCAGCCTGCGGCAAGGAGTAATTGGTAGCGATACGCTCCGTGAATCCGGCGGTGCTATCCTGCCATGCGGCGATTGGGGGCCGGTACGACCGCGCGCCTTCCTGCAGATAGGCCTCCAGCGTCTGCTGGGCGTCGGATCGGCGCGACGACGAGGCTGATGCGGCGCTGCCGCTGGAAGCGGGGCTGAACGTGCTGCTGCTCACTGTTTTGTGTCCTCTCAGCCTTACCAGCTGGGCGAATCAGGGCGGGAGTGCTTACTTGTTTCGGTGACCGCCTGAATCCTTCCCCAGAGCGGCGCGGGAGGTTGCTGGTGAAGGGCTGCGACGATCCTCGGCGATGCAGTCTGCCAAAAAGCAGTCGTTCATCGAGCGTCGCGGATGGGCGGTGCCGGAGCGACGGGGGGTTGCGACGGGAATCGACACTCCACGACTCTGCTTTATACGGCGTTCACATGGCGCGGCCGCCAGCGAGTGGGAGACGGCTCTGACTGGGAGCAATGCGGCTCTGCGACCGGCCTGCTGGGAAGAGCGGTGCAGTTGGCTTGACGCAAAGCGCTGCAACCCGCTTGGGGACGCGCCGCTTTTCCCCGCTTCTGACGATCGCACGCATGGGTCTGCCGATGAATCACAGCCCGCCTGGAAGCGAGCGAGAGCAGCAATCGTGCGAAGCCGTTCCTTGGATTTGCGCCGTCTAGACCCTCTCGACGTCACGGCTGGTGCGAGGAAGCCGCGTACAGCAGCCAAGCGCTATCGCTGCCGTGACTCCCGCTCCGCATCTCCTTATCAGGGGTGTGAAATGTCGGTGACAAGCTCCGGCCCGCGAAGCCCTGCTTGCTTGTGGGGTTTCAACACCTGACTGCGCCATTGCCGGAGACCCTCCTTGTTTCGCACATCCGCTGTGTGGGGACGAGCGTGAGCGTCCTCGCCGACCCTGACGAACCCAATTGGACAGGTTTGGCGACCGCCAGGAACGCGCGAGCAGAAGACGGAGCTGCCCCTCCGCGATTGCACGTCCCCCCCTCGCCGCAGGTGACACGGCACCTTAATCATCTGCTCATGCAGATCCACAACATGCACATATATCGAGTACCAAGAGAAATAGGGCAGAGTCGGAAGCTCGATAATCATGACTGTGCCAACGGCCAAGCCCACCGCTGCTCGCTGTGCAACTAATATAGAGAGACCGTCAAATAATGTACAGAGAACCGTTCCGCCGTTCATACCCGCTCTCGCGTGCAATTATGTATGAAAAAATAAATCCAGTAACCTTGCAGGGCGTGCGTAAAAAAAAACCAAGAGCTACAGAGCCTGAGAGATGATGTGCAATACCAAAGCATTAAAAAAGACAGAGCAGACCATGAGACTGTAAAAACAAGACGCAGTATTTTGCAGACTCAGCGGGAATATGCGACCTTTTGCTCCAACAGGGAAAGCAAAAAGACAGCCGCGGAAAGAGACTCGAGAGTATGATGATCGGACTAACGCCACGCTGACGGAAGAACTTTATCAAAAAGCAAAACAGACCCATGCGCGCCGACGAGCAGATGCGCGACAAACAGCAAGCGATGGCCACTCAAAACCCGTATTTCGCCTTCCCTCGCCCGCCATCTCGCCGAAAAGCATGAGGTAATCCTTTCCTACTATACCCAAGATGAACAAAGAACATGTGCCTGGCAGTCAACAACTCCAGGGCACCCGAACCAGACGCAGCAGCGCGTGTCGATGCTTCAGGCCGCAGGTTTAGGGGTATATCAACGTCAGCCTTGAAAAACAGCATCGCCTCCGCTGTGAGCGTCGAAGCCGCCCCCTCTTTGCACGCCAACTCCGTTCTTCCAAATCCATAATCGTCACGTCGTCTCGGTCGAGCCCATTAAGACGCTGGCATCGTGATCATCCCTGCTTCGTCCCTCAACCCGGGTTGCCCTTGATACGCTTGTTGTTGTTCGGCATTCTAGGGCTCGGTTTGACCTTTGCCGTTGGTGCTCCATCAGGACCATCGTCGCCCTCAGTCTTCACGGTGCTGCGTCTCCGCTTGTTACTCACATTTGGGCTAGTGTTGGCACTTGCAGCTGCACTGCTGTTTGTGCCTTGTTGGCTGTGCTGAGCCACGAGACCGGGCGCTTGCATGTGTGCTTGCGCTGGCGACGGCGTGTGAGTCTGCCCGACGAGGTGCGGTGATCCGTTGACTGCAGGGTTCAAGCCGCCGGGAAACTGCTGGAGATTGGCAATGTGCGGGGACATGAACTGTTGGTTGGGGGGATGTGGTTGAACATTAGGATTGCCGCCAGCCATGTTCTGCGGTGTCCTAGCTCCCGGCGCGCTGTTCGGCGTGGGCGCTCCGGGCGGGAGGTTTATCTGGGGCTGGCCTGGTCCGCCTTGCTGTGGTGGTTGTGGTCCCTGTTGTTGCTGGCCTGGCTGCATTGGATTACCCGGCGCCATGCCTCCCTGGTTCTGTTGTTGGATGTTAAGATTGGCCACCAGGCTGTTCATAGCCTGAGAAGGGGTATTGCCCGGGTTGGCGTGGTAGTGAGCGAACAACTCCTGCATGTTCGAAAGAGTCTCGCCAACCTGCCGACGGATCAGCTGCAAGGTCCATGGCTGCGCCAGCACTCGCCGTACGTACCTCGAGGAACTGGAGCACCGGGTTGGTAACACCCCAGGTTGACACCGGTGCTTCCGGAAGTTCTGAGAAAAGCATTGTAGGCTCGGCATTTTGCATGCGTGGATTCCTCTGGTTGGGAGGATTCTTCTTGCTCATTTTCGGCGACATGTTTTGGTGGGGCGATCTGACGTGGAAAAGGCCCTCCAATGTACTCCGTGGCAGGTACTGCATGTGATCCGCCGTCTCGAAGATGAGCAGGTTGATCTTATCATCGCGGTCGAACATCGCGCTGAGCTTTCCATTTTGCACCACCTGCACGATGGTTAGTCCATGCTTCAGGGATAGATAGCAAAGTGCCACGTAAACTTACCTGAGTTCCGTTCTTGAACCAGTAAATGAACTTTGCTCGGTTACTTTCCACGTAGTGGCAGTTGTTTCCAAACTCCTTTTCCGTAATGCCGTCCATGGTAAGCTGGATGTTTTGAACACCGCTTTGGAATTGCGTGTAGTAGTAACGAGGTAATGCAGGATTGCAGATTTCGAAGTTCTTGGGCTTCTGAGCTTGAGGTGCATAATCCAGCAATGTCTGCTTGAAGATACCATCTTCAGAGAAGAACCTTCCAACAAACGTTTTCCAGTGGGTAATGTCGTTTGGCTGCCGATCCGCCTAGAAATTGTTAGTCGAGTAGCAACAAGACGTTCGGGGTTACTTACAGAGAAACGGCTAAGATTGTCGGCTAGATTAAGCAGCTTAAGTATAGTCGTGCCGTACATCCTATTTTGTTGAGCATGGGCCTGAGCTGCTTGAGCCTGAGCCGCCTGAGCCCTCTGTTGCATCATCTGCTGCTGCTGGGCCATTTGCTGGCGTTGCTGCTGCTGTTGTTGCTGCTGCATTGCCTGCTGTTGATTCTGAGGCGGTTGCTGACCCGGCTGCTGCGGCTGTTGCGGCTGCTGCTGGGGCGGCTGGGGCTGCTGCTGTTGCTGAGGAGGGGGGCCTGGGGGAGGGGGGCCTTGCTGCACAGGAGTCGGGGCCTGCGCCGGCGGCGGAGGTTGAGGTTGTGATTGGGTCTGCTGTGGCGTATGATGTTGACTGGGAGGCGGTGCAGGAGAGGCCTGTGCTTCATGTCCAGGCTGCATTCCCGGGGGCTGAGGCCTCATCTGCCCTGGCTGACCCTGCGGCGGCTGCTGGTTTTGCGGTCCACCTTGACCAGGATTGCTCTGCTGAGAAGCAACATGCTGCATAGCCGTGTGGTGCTGAGCCATGAGTTGTTGCTGTTGCTGGGCCTGCTGCTGAGCTTGCTGCTGAGCTTGCGCATGCTGCTGAGCCTGCTGCATTTGATTTTGAGTAAGTTGCGCGCGGATGTGCGGCGGCAGGTTTACTTGGAGCCCCTGGGGGTTTCCCTGCATAGCAGCCATTTGCTGCGGGGTCATTCCCTGGTTCCCGCCATGCGGGAATCCCATCATCCCATTCTGCTGTTGTTGCTGCATCATCTGCTGGTGTTGCTGGTGCTGGCGCATCATTGCCTGGCGTTGTTGTTGGGCCTGCATAGCAAGCGCGGGGTTTTGCGCAACTGCGTGGTCTGGGTTTAGTGGTTGAGGTGGATGTGATGTGGTGGGGGATGTGACTTACATAGTTGCTGCTGTTGCTGCTGCTGCTGCTGGAACATATGGGCTTGGGGAGTGAGGTGCGATAAAGCGTGTGCACTTGGGCCGGGACCACCCATTCCCGGCTGCATGCCCATCATCGGCCCAGCCTGAGAAACATGGGGTCCGTTTGGACCAGAGACTCCCGGATGCATTTGCATTGGCTGTCCCATGGGTTGACCTGGGTTAGGTCCCGGGCCGGGACCCATGGGGTGACCATGTGGAATGCCGCCCTGCTGGATGCCACCAGGATGATGAGGATATGTGCTAGCCATCATCTTGAACCTTAGAGACTACAGATCGACTGGCGACGATCTGTCTCCCGTGGCCCTAGGAGAACGAACTCCCAGCCGGAACGGGCCTTCCCACAAGAAACCTTGTCTCGAAGTTTAGGCGAGAGAAGTGTGCGCACCGTTGACGATGTAGGCACGAGAGACGTACGCTCACGCTGACCGAGACGGTATCCACGTATGTGATAGCGGTCGCGTGAAGCAGAGTGGGTCCGGGGTGTGGGGTACACGGGCGCGACGCACGGCAGACGACAACGCGCACAGCGAGTATGCTAAGTGTAGGCGCGTGTCGGGAGACGATGGCGGGTGTTTGCCGTCGAAAGTGGTGTCGTGAGTAGTGTCAGGGTATCACGGCGCAGCGGCAAGTGCCGGAGCTGACTTGCGATCGGAGTCAGCAGGTGACTGCTGGAACGGACCCCAATGCGCGACTGCTAGCGACGCGCGGAAGAGCGGCTCTGGAGCTATTCTCGGGCGTTGTGAAGGCGGTGCAGGCAGGCAACACGTCGGGAGGCGCGCATCCGCCGACGGGAGGTTGGGCGCGCGCAGGGCACGAACGAGCGTGATTGCAGAGCGCAATGGATGCGAGGCGCCGGATCACAGAATGATAAGGGACAGCGACGCCATATCAAGGCGGTCCGGGAGGGTCGCAGGAGCCGGTTTGGGGACGATGCGGTCGGGGAGATGATGGGCTGGTCGAGTTGTGGTGTCGAACGTTGGCAGCAGTCCCGGGGCGGTCGCGGTCGCCCCCAAGGCGGCTTAGCGGATTAGCGCCGAGAAGGTTTCTCCGAGCGAGCCCTGCTTAAGCTTCGCGCCAGCACCTATCGTTTCCCGCTCCTCGCGCAGTGCATGCCGCGGCCTTTTGCGACGAGCAGCTCCGTAGATGCCTAAAGGCTGCGTGCCGGCTTTTTTGCGGGCCTCCTCGCTCTATTTTCACGGAGTTGGCTGCTCCACCGCCAACATGCCAAGAACCGGGTTGCCAACATGCAAACAAGCCCTTGCCGTGTCCCTCCCACCTCTTGGGTCTTTTCATGGCCTGATGAATGGGTACCACACCGGCAATCATTGCTTTCACCCCGACCTATAGTTCTGTGAAATATCATTTCTTACCGCTAGACACGTTTTTAGCGCCTCTCTCTACGCAATGTGTTCCCAAACCACCCTTCAGCGGGAAGGCGGTCAAAAAGCCGAGGTGAATAACACACACGGCAATGCCCCCCTTTCTCCATGAGACGCTTAGCACCAAGCGACGTGATTTAGTTGGACGAGTCACACCGGGCTGTAGACGCTTGTACAAACAAGGATACCGTGCTTACTCCAACAGCGACTGCCAACGACTACAGAAGGGGACCTCAGCAGCCCTTTTCACGACGAGAAACATATGTATGCGGAGGAGGCTATCGTCCGGAGGAGAACGTATAATTGTTAATACCACATTTACATCCCGACACTAGCTTCAACTGCCCATGGCATGTGCGAAGATAAATCCACGCTAGCCTTCGGTTGCAATCCCTCCGCATCTAGGCGGTCAGTCCGGCCTATACCAATAACACTTCCCTTTTCCTTATCATGTGACAGATATCTTGTAAGCACGAAGACACAGGCCTGAAGAACGTAGAATCTCTCATTTTACGAGAGCCCCTGTGAGCAACTGGATTATCGAAAAATACGCTCTAGGTCTGTCTAGACATATACTTCATCTCCTGCATCAGTAGATTCCTCTGTTGCCTTTCCATATTTTTGCCAGTAGAAACTTAAGAGGAGCCCTCAAACTCGTGAACATTGTATTTCCGTGCCAAAGCATATGTCATAGGAAGCATGATATCGGTTCGCTCGTTATTGCAACGAAGCCGAGAAGTTGAAGCTATTGTCCGGATGCCCTTGTCGGCATGGAAAGTGTACATTCATATCCGGACGACCGCTTCAACTGCCCGTCCTCTGTTGAAATAATGAACGAAGCAATATCGTACTCAGGGCGCTCTTTTTTTTTTTTTTTTGTCAGTCCGAGTGAAAGTTATCAAACTAATTCCAAGCCAAAGCGACAAGAAAAACTTGTTGGTTTCAAGTGTTCACGTTTAGTAGGTAGTACAAATGATTATCAAATAGTCCAAGCGTTGTGCATGGAAAAAGATGGCGTAATATAACCAGGCAGACGAGAGGTCCGGCCCGGCCGGCTGCGTTGCCATACTTAGCAAAGCGGCCTCGTAAGGCTGAAGCTGGATCGCTACCTGTGCAGGCGCTGGTGATGCAGAAAGGCACTTCCGCGGATGTGGCCGCGAAGTGGTTGCGGCCTCATGACAGATCGGGCGCGGGGCTTTGTTAGACCGCTGTCCTGTGCGCGTCAGCTGCCCGACCTCACAACCTCAAGCTGCCAAGCTGCAAGCGCGCCCGCCTCCACACCCCAGCTCCGATCGCTGGCCATCTGCGTCTTCGACCGACCTCTCCAAGCCTCTGCAGCTCCAGATACCCTCGAACCTCTCCATTTTCTCCATCTGCAACCATGGCGCCCGCCCCGGTCGATCCCCGCATGATGTCGGTCAAGCCTAGGATACGCTACAACACCATCGGCGGTGTCAACGGTCCATTGGTTATTCTCGAGAATGTCCGTTGTCATCATCTTATACTTTATCGGGAGCTTCAGCTCATGCGTGGGAAACACAGGTCAAGTTCCCGAGGTACAACGAGATCGTCTCTCTGACGCTGCCGGATGGCACTGAGCGGTCTGGTCAGGTTCTGGAAGCTAGAGGTACGACACAATCCCATGCGAAGGAAGAATTTTGGCTGATCTCTCGCGCCTACAGGCAACCGCGCCGTCGTCCAGGTATGCAGCTAGGACCTTCTCGTCAATCTGCATAGCTAACAAAGTGAAGGTCTTCGAGGGCACGTCTGGCATCGATGTCAAGAAGGTAGAAACGTCTTTTGGTTCCCCTGCAGGATATCGCAACTGATAAGCGCAGACCAAAGTCGAGTTCTCCGGACACAGCTTGAAGCTCGGTGTCTCCGAGGACATGCTGGGTCGTATCTTCGATGGTTCGGGTCGCGCCATCGACAAGGGCCCTAAGGTGCTGGCAGAGGACTACCTTGACATCAACGGCAGTCCCATCAACCCGTACTCTCGTGTATGTGCTTCCGTATCGGTGGTTCGCGAAGCGCGTCGCTGATCAGAAGAAAGGTCTACCCCGAAGAGATGATTTCGACCGGTATCTCCGCCATCGACACCATGAACTCGATTGCTCGTGGCCAGAAGATTCCCATTTTCTCCGCCGCCGGTCTTCCGCACAACGAAATCGCCGCGCAGATTTGCAGACAGGCTAGTTTGGTCAAGCCGACGAAGGGCATTCACGATGACCACGAGGACAACTTCTCCATTGTTTTCGGTGCTATGGGTGTGAACTTAGAGACCAGCCGTTTCTTCACTCGTGACTTCGAGGAGAACGGCAGTATGGAGCGTGTCACGCTCTTCCTGAACTTGGCTAACGACCCTACGTACGTATCGTCCCGGGTATCACTGCGCGAATGCCGCTGACCGAAGACAGTATCGAGCGTATTATCACGCCTCGTCTGGCTCTTACCACCGCCGAGTACTACGCCTACCAGCTCGAGAAGCACGTCCTGGTCATCTTGACCGATCTCTCCTCATACTGTGATGCGCTGCGTGAGGTTTCGGCTGCCCGTGAAGAAGTGCCTGGTCGTCGTGGTTACCCTGGTTACATGTACACGGATTTGTCCACCATCTATGAGCGCGCTGGTCGTGTCGAGGGCAGGAACGGTTCCATCACCCAGATTCCTATTCTGACCATGCCCAACGATGGTTAGTGCACCGCAGCGTCGAACTTAAGCTCAGTACTAACAACGCGCCTTCTAGATATCACTCACCCCATTCCCGATCTGACTGGCTACATCACCGAGGGTCAGATTTTCGTTGACCGTCAACTAGACAACAAGGGTATCTACCCGCCGATCAACGTCCTGCCCTCCCTTTCGCGTCTCATGAAGTCTGCTATTGGCGAGAAGCGTACCCGCAAGGACCACGGTGATGTTTCCAACCAGCTGTACGCTAAGTACGCCATTGGTCGTGATGCTGCGGCCATGAAGGCTGTCGTCGGTGAGGAAGCTCTGTCGTCTGAGGATAAGCTGTCCCTTGAGTTCCTTGACAAGTTCGAGAGAACTTTCATCGCTCAGTCGCCCTACGAGTCGCGTACCATCTTCGAGTCTCTCGATCTCGCCTGGTCGCTGCTCCGTATCTTCCCCAAGGATCTGCTCAACCGTATCCCTGCCAAGGTTCTTGACCAGTACTACCAGCGCCGCGCGGAGGAGAGGAAGCAGCGCCGTGGCAACAAGGACACCAGGGATAACGAGGCTGAGGCCGAGGAGCCGCAGCAACAGCAGCAGCAGGAGGGCAACCTGGTTGATGTATAGATACGGAAAACTGCAACTGCCAGGTGTGACCGCTAGTAAACAATTTGACGTGTAGATTACGGAGGGTTTATGCATTTCCTTTTCTTGTCTGACTAGAGCGGTGATTATCGCTTTAACGAATGTTGATATTTGATAGAAGTTAACAAAACATGCATCATTGCATTTCACTCCTGGTGCAAACCCGTGCCCTGAATAGTATCATCAAGAGAAAGCGTTGACGTCATTTACCTATTGCTTTCCATATTTTGGCGGCGTTTAGATATGATCGCACTAATGGGACATCACGCATCCGAAACCGGTGAAGATTGAAAGCTCCAATTCTACGCTTCTGAACGGAGAAAAGGGATGCATTGCGGCAAACAAGATCTCTCAGCTACGTTCGGAACCTAGCTAAATAGGTATACAAGATGGGGTCGTCCTTTCTTATATCTCTTCGATAATCGAGCCCATTTTGCGATATCGGAGAGCGGGGGAGTTAATGCGTGTGCAGGAGAGAGAAATTATTTACAGCTGGTCGTTGAGGAGCTTGTTCATGCGGGCCAGCTTGGCAGAGACGCTGAGGTCGATGGTCCTGTCGCCGATCTCGACGATGAGACCGCCACGGATGTCGGGGTTAACCTACACAATTGGATCAGTCTCGAGTTGGTAGAGATGAGAGGGTTCAGTTGCGGGGCATCTACGCACCTTGGGGACGACCTTGAGCTTCTTGCCCTGGGCGTAGGGGGACTTGGAGACGGCGGCCTCGAGGCGGTTGAGGACCTTGTTGTCGAGCGGCTGCAAGCCCAAGTCAGCCATTGCATCTACTGGGATCACTCCCACATCGTTCATCCGGATATGTGTACCTGAGCGCTGGTGACGCTGAGCTCGATCTCGCCGCGGTAAGCGCTCATGAGCTGAGCGAACTTCTCAGTGACGGGCTGGAGCACACCGAGCCTGTTGTTCTCGGCGAGAGTCTCAAGGAAGTTCTTGACGACGCCCTCCTTGTCCGCGGTGCCGATGATCTTGGTGAGCTCGGCGACGATCTGCTTCTTGTCGGACTCGGTCAGGGTCGGGGCCGACAGGACCTCGGCGAGCTTCGCGTCCTTCTTGAAGACGTTGGCCAGGCTCTCGAGGGCCTTGGAGACGGGCTCGAGGGTGGAGGTCTTGGCGGCGGCGGTGTACTGTTGGTTTTGCGATGATGGCCCGTCAGCGAACTGCAATCTTCGTGCCCCTCTGCTCTACGCCGATGGTCGTGCCGCGATTTTCCTGCATTCCCTCAACCGCCTCCACCAGGCCAATTCGTGGCCGGTCCATCTCGGGGAGCGGCCAATTCCTCGCAATTGCTTCGGGTGGGGCGCGGGAGACGTACCAGAGCGCTGGCGTAGGTGCCATCAACGCCGTACAGGGCGACGGGCGGCTTGACGGACTTGGTGTCGGCAGCTTGGGCGTAGCTCCTCGTAGCGACGACGCGAGGAGCGACGGCAGGACGCGCGACGCGGGGAGCGGCGGTGCGCGCAGCGCGAGAAAGTGCCCGGGCGGAGAACATGATGGCGGACCTGCGGAGCGGAGATGGGGTCGGTTGGGGTTGGCGGTGGTTTGCTGCTGTTCGCAAGGGCTCCGATGGAGGTGCGAATGCCGGCGAAAAGGCTGATGACTTAGCAATGCCCGGCCTTGGCGTGCGGGCGCCAAAATGTCGCCCGGCTCAACCCGCACAACTCTGAATGCAACACCCACGACATGTCGCCCGCAGATGCATCATGTGATTGCGCTCGTGCTGCCGTCGTCCTGACCACAGCGCCATGGAGTTTCAGCACGTGAATTATTCAACGGCACCGTTTCCGCACCAGAAACATTCACGGGACTTTATCAGCCTACTGCCATTGATGAGGCTTCTGGCACAAGAGGCAAAATCAAAAGACTCGTATCATCATTAAACGTGTGCTAGGCACGAGCGACAGCATAAGCAGCCGACCATCAGTTTACAGCTTTTACACCCTCCTGCGCCGATGTCTGCCATCACCCAAGCAACGGATCATCATCTCATCTAACTTAGTTCCGGAACCTCTATTTCTTCTCTTCGAACGGCGTCTCGTAAGGACGCTCTGCCTGAGGAGTAATGCGCGCAAGATGGCGTCGGTGGCCGTCATCCCAGTCCAGGATCGCGGTATGAGTAGTGACACGGTTGTCCCAAACGACGACAGTACCAGGCTCCCACTTGAGGCGAGCCTGGAAGTCGGCGCCAGCAGCAACATGGTCGAAAAGGAACTTCAGCAACAGGTCGCTCTCCTCCTTCTTCAGGCCAACAATGCGACGCGTAAACTGTGCGTTCACGTAAAGAGCCTTTTCGCCCGTGACAGGGTGCGTCCGGACGAGAGGATGTTCGTGGGCAACAGGCGTGCGGCGAACGACACCACCACGAGCGGCGCTGGCCTCGGCTTGCTCAAAGCCAGAGTGAATGGCCTTGAGGCCATGAAGCCTCTTCTGGAACTCAGGGGACAGACGGTTGTATGCTTCCACCATGCTTGCGAAGAGAGTGTCACCTCCAGCCTCGGGCCCATCCAAGACGTACAGGAAGGTTGTGCCGGGAGGCTGTGCCTCGAAGGTCACGTCAGAGTGCCAGGTGATGGAGTTCGTCCTCTCCTGGAAGAAGTCTCTGGCAGTGGTCTCGTCGGCACCGCGGTGCACAAGATGAATCTCCGGGTATCCCTCGGGGGCACCGCTCGAGACGTGGATGTGGTGCCTTCCAAAGTAGCCGCCGAAGTCCAATGCCTCCTGGATTGGCAAGTCGGCAAGGTCCTGGTCACGGAACGCTAACCTACTGTCAGCTCTCACGTCTGGATACATGGCTGTAGGATCTCTTACCGACTGCCTTCCTTTGAGCAACGAAGAGCGCCAGCTCATCCTTGCCCTTATCGGAAAGCTTGCTCAGTTGCACACCGGTGACTTCAGAGCCAATCTTCGGTGCCAAGGGCCTGTGCTTGCCAGTGGCGAAGAGGTGCGGAAATGAAGGGTCAGCGTCTTTGCCGTGCTCGTAGTGCTCGAACGGCTCAAGAGGCGGATAGCTGTCGACGATTAGCAGACTTCACAAGCGCGCGCGTGTCTCTTACGTCTTGGGGCTCCAAGTTGGCAGATAGTGGGGGTATTTGGCAGGCGCATGCTTCCCGCTCCCCTGCTCCTCGTTTTCTTTCTGGTACGACTTCGGGCCATAGTTGAAAGCGACCTTGTAGTCCAGCGGCCCCCGGACGGGAGCCGGAGGAAGTACTGGTTGTTGCTGTTCAACGGCGACAGGAGCCATACTGGAGATCTGCAGACGTGAGGTCAAGGTAAGCTTTTCCCGTCAATTCTCGATGGGTTGGTATCCAAAACCACGGGTCTCGGTGTGAGGGGCCTCAGCAGCTTAAGTATATGGCGCAGCCAAGGCATGGCAAGAGGGGCAACACCAATCGCCGACCTCGATAAAAGAGCGGTGCTGCAGAAAGCGGGGTGGCTTTGGGCCTCTCATGAGATCCTTCGTTGTCGAAGCAATGATTTGAGGCAGGACCCAGCCGCTGCTTCCAATCAGGCGAATTTGCGATCGCACCATGCCGACGGGCTTTCCGTCATGAAGGCCTTTCGACTGGACGCGTGCGATATCGCCGTAACGAATGAGCTTATCCCCGGTCATGTATCATTCGCCTGGCGGGGGATGCCATGCATACCCGCGTTGCTGACTGTCCGATCATCTTGTCCTGCATGGCCGGTTTTGATGGTGCTGACTACTATAGATGAACCAATCAAGTACGCGAAGCAAGCCGCCAAACGCAATAGATTACCCGACAATCCTTTTCGGTATTATCGCGGTGGGGTATCCTTGTATCTGAAACCTTGTTCCAGGCTTGTGGTTGGTCGGCGTCGGACGCAGGGCGCTGCATACGCAGCGGATTCGTGGTGTTGCACGCCAGCAACTGGCCAAATCACGCAATTCGTTGGACCTTGCGCTGCTATCGCCTGAACATCCTCCCTAGTCGGGTCGCTCGAAACACAGATCGCCGAGTGCGCTCAAGCTCACCATGGCCCATTCTTCTGACGTGCTCCGCGTTACGACGCACATTGGCTGGGGATACTTGGGCTGGAGCTCCCGCCCCGGCCTGCACATCCGCTTCCCGCCCGGCCTGCCTCCTTCTAGCCGCCTTTACCTTTCCTTTGTGTTCTTTTCTTTGGTCGGCCTCTCCCATATCTGCCGAACTCGCCATCATGGGCTTCTCCAAGGCCAGGCGCCAGCACCGCCGCCAGCCTTCTTGGCTGCGGATTGCCACCACGAGCAACAGCCCGCACCTGGGCGGTCCAAGCGAACAATCGCCTTGGTCGTCGACGCAGTATACATTCGCTGCCGCTGAAGCGAGCGCCTTTGAGGACATGGCGTCGCCCAGCACGATCGACGAGATTGGCTACGCGAAGAAGAATGACTCTTGGATTGAGGAAGGCCCAGCAAATACGGTGAAATCCGACCCCACATTTGCTACTTCGGGACTGGACAAATATTATCGGCCTGTGGACGGCTACGAGGGCATGCATCGGTACGATCCGGACTTTGAGTGGGAACCCGAAGAGGAAAGGCGGGTCGTGCGAAAGGTATGTTTCCTACTGCCCGGATCTGGGGTGGCGCCAAAAGATTGGCATCTTGCATGGCGGAGCAAGGTGCACTGAGCGTCAGCACATGTGTGCGTAAAGGTCAGAATACTCCATGGCGTGCTCTAGTCACTGTACTGGTTGTTGCTTTGGTTTGCTCTTGCTTTGTGACCTGGCCTTCTGGTGCATCTTGCTTCGCAATGCAGGATGGAAGTATATTGAAGCGAAATGGATGAATATTTCACGATCTGTCCCACTGATATTTGCAGATCGACAAACGAATCTGCGCGTGGGTGTGTGTCATGTTTTTCGCGCTGCAACTGGACCGAGGGAACATTGCCCAAGCTCTCTCAGACAACATGCTCGACGATCTGGGCCTGTCGACCAACGACTACAACTACGGCCAAACCATCTTTTATGTCAGCTTCCTCCTCGCAGAGCTGCCCTCTCAGCTCGTCTCCAAATGGATGGGCCCAGACAACTGGATTCCCATCCAGATGGTCTCTTGGAGCTTCATAGCCAGCATGCAAGCCTTCATCACCGGCCGCAAATCATTTTTCCTCACGCGTTGTCTCCTCGGCGCTCTCGAAGGCGGCTTCATTCCCGAGCAAGTTCTCTATCTCAGCTACTGGTACACCAGCTCCGAGATGCCAACCCGCCTCTCCTGGTTCTGGGTGTCCTCCAAAGCCACGGACATCTCCTCCGCCTTCATCGCCTACGTGCTGCTCCGCCTGCGCGGCTTCTTCGGCGTCGCCGGCTGGCAGTGGCTCTTCTTCCTCGAAGGCCTGCTCACCGGCGCCATCGGCGTCTTCTCGTGGTACTACCTGCCGTCCGGCCCGACGCAGACGGCGAGCGCCTTCCGCGGCGAGGACGGCTGGTTCACGGCGCGGCAGGAGAAGATCATGGTCAACCGGGTGCTGCGCGACGACCCGTCCAAGGGCGACATGCACAACCGGCAGCCCATCACGCCGGCCATGCTGTGGGAGTGCCTGGCCGACTGGCACATGTGGCCGCTGTACCTGCTGGGCCTGACGGCTTTCGTGCCGCAGTACCCCATGACGGCGTACCTGACGCTGCAGCTGCGGAGCGTCGGCTTCGACACGTTCGACACCAACCTGCTCGTCGTGCCGCCCATGTGCCTGTACGTCATCCAGCTGCTCTTTTGGACTTGGCTCTCCGAGAAGATCAATGAACGCTTCTTGCTGGCGACCGTGGGCCAGCTGTGGAGCTTCCCGCTTCTTCTTGGCTTGATTGCGCTGCCGCTGGCTGCGGCGGCGGGGCTGCGGTATATGCTCATTGCGCTTCTGGTCGGGTTCCCTTATGTACACGCGGTAAGTATCAACTTTTTGAATGGATTGGGGACAATGGCTGATTTCTTGACGCAGATCTTGGTGGCTATAACAAGCCGAAATGCAGGCACAGTCAGAACGCGGACCGTGGCATCGGCACTGTATAACATGTGCGTTCAAGCGGACAATATCATCGGATCGAACGTGAGTACACTATATCTTCTTTCCGTACCCTTCACTTAGAGCCACGAATAGAATGTAAAGAATATCTGGCTGACATTCCGACTTTTAGATTTACCGCGACGACGACAAGCCTCTATACCTCCACGGCAACAAGGTCCTGATATTCTTCTGCATCTTCAATGTCCTACTCTTCGTGGGCACAAAATTCTTCTACGTGACCATTAACCGGTAAGCCACCCGGAAGTCTCCTGCCTCTCCTGCTGCGGTCAAGCTGATGAAGAGTTTTGTAGTCGTCGTGAAGCGAAGTGGAATGCTATGAGCCACGACGAAAAAGAGATATATCTTGCCACCACTCGAGATAAGGGAAACAAGCGCCTGGATTTCCGTTTTGCGCATTAAGTATCTCTGCATATTTTCTTTGTAGGCAGCATCATCATCGAATTTGTTTTCCTTTGGCCAGGTATTCAAGATGAACGCCAAGTGTCTTCGTGACTGTAGAGTTGTTATGTGATGCTAACACAGAAAGCAACTAACGGGGGGGCTTAGCAACATCCTGTCTGCAGGTATTCCACGTTACTTACGCTCTCTCCTCGCCCGGCTTTTATCACGGGTGAGGTTGTTAGTAAAAAATGGCAATGATCTCGATACCAACTCAACTTCTATTCAGACTCACGAGCCCTACCCAGCTCTTATCAAACAGGCAGGGTCGTCACAACAAACAAATTTCACTTCCACACTGCACGTTCTTTTGTACTGCGAGCATTGCGAATGGCAGCAGAGGAGAAAAGTAAGTTGCAACGACAGTTCCGGGCGGACCGCTACTGGTTCGGCTTCTTTTTCCCGGAGTCCCATATTCTCTCATCGCCGTATCTCCCTTTTCACATGCGCAATTACTTCCCTCCTCCAGTCAACCGCAGCTCTTGCATCTCCCGGAGATCATCTCCCGCAGTTTGTATCCGTGCTCTCCACATATCACACCACCAACCTCGCCATATGGTCAGTGCTTTTCCATTGAACCCTCGAGGAAACCGCCTCCCGCGCGCTCGGAGCCTCGATTTCGAAAAAAAGAAAAAAGAGTGCGGAATCTGGTTCCAAGCAGCCGGAAAACTCTTTTTCGGCCCTTAAGCTTCACAACACAAAGCAAAAGAGCGAAGAATTAGGAAAGAAAAGCCCGAAGGGGCTGTTGACTCCCAACGCTAGATAGCAATGCCCTTTCGAGATATCAAGAGGCGTCATCACATGGCAGCGGTCCGTTCGTCCGCGACGATCCGCTAACATCCGTGGTGTGGTTGGGCCTCTTTGACCTGACTTCAACACCTGACGCTACTCTATGTCACATGGGAAGGCTCAGAGTGTAATAGTCTCTACGCAATTCCGGAGAAGCCGCAAGTGCATGATTATGGAGAAATTCAGTCAATCTTTAACAGGTTGCCTCATCGCTATTCCAACATCCAAGGGTCCGAAATAACAAGAAGAATCGAGCCTCAAAAGTGTTTCTACAACTCAGGTTTTGAGTATTGTTTTGAATGGGACGCCTGCCTCCTTGCCGACCAGTTGGCTTGCTTTTGATCCATAATCCGTTACCATCAACTTCATGAAACCGTGAAATGGAATATGCAGGATGTAAAAATAAATAAGAAAAGCGCCGCATTAGGATATTCCCATTATCGTGGAAGGCCGTGTTCCCATACCACATCAGTCATGCGTCATGAACGTCATCATCCTCTGCTATGAGTCGGAAATATGCAAACGAAAGTGAGGAACGCCATTGAACAAACGACAGGATACCACCCGCAGTCTCGCAAAGCTCCACCGCTGTAAAATGCATAAATATGAAGCGAGGATTTGCCTTCGACTTGCGTTTTTTGGGCCATGTCCAAACACCAATCGATCAGCAGGATTAATACCAACTCAACTTGTAGTGCCAAACTCATCCTTCATTCTCCACGAAAACCTACTCCCAACCTCTCCATTCTCTCTGAACTTTCTCCAACTCTTCTTTGACCCTCTCAGGTTCCAGACCATGGCCTACGCTACCGCTGCCGTACGAGTAGCCCAGCTCACGCTCACGCATCGTCTCCTCTAAAAGGCGCCTCAGGGATCTTTGCTGGTTGTTCAGATCACGCTGCATCTTCCTCCGCTCACGGACCTTGCGCGCTAGATAGAACGCGTCGTCGTCTTGAACGGCGCGCGCCCAAATCCGGCGCATGCGCGGGCTGTACAGCTGACATGAGTTCCCTTCGCCGGTCACGAGCTCCGCTTCGCTTTGGACGAATCCCAATGTCCGCGTGACCTCATCGGCTAGCCTAGACCCCCGCTTCACGTCCGGGTACACCACATCTTCATAGCATTCCTCGCAAACTGTGAACTCAGGGAGACCTGGGTGGGTGTGCCAAAGGCTACCGAGGAGGACCTTGTCGCGTGAGCATTCTCGCTTCCACGCGTGCTGATTTGCAAGCTCTATGAATCGGGAGAAATCCGGAGTGCCGCTGCGTGACATCAACGCTCGTTCATGGATGTCGAGCAGCATATCGAGGTATTGTGCAAAGCGCTTGCTGTTTATCCTGAAGGAGCACAAACGTGCTGATGACGAATCGATGAGCTGGAAATATCCACGGAGTGTTGGCATAAGGGCTTCGAGGTACAACAGATCCCGCTCGCATATGTCAAGGTTGGGAATAAAGTCACTGCCTCTTTTATTGAGCAGACCATACCACGGCCGCACATCCTCATGCTCACCAGGGCAAGGATCTTCGGTAGCAGTAATCGAGGTCAATGAAAAGACCAAGTCCAAGTCTCTTCGCTTCTCTTTCAACGTCATCAACCAGGCCAGTCGGTACCATGGAGAACTGAAGTGACATATCTTCGCAATGTCCGTCGGGGGTGCCTTCACGAAGTATTTCCGGAAAAGGGAATGGCCGATGAAATGTTCGAGACAGTCAGGACAGATGTTGAATGACGGTGCGCTGTCCAGAGTATACCAGTCTACGAACCCCGTAGAGTACATCGGTCGCGGGCACGGCGGTAACGGTAGGTCTGGCATCTCCGGGACTATTTCTTTCTGCAGCTCCTTTCCACGAGTAGACGCTGGCGTTGTGTGCAGGTCGACACGCTCTTTCTGCACGCTGCTCTCTGAATAAGAGCGGCGCAAGGGTGATCTAGCAGCGTCAACTTCCTCTCGCATATGGCTCGGTATCGGCACGGCCGCTGGGCCACGCGGGAAATCAGAAATAGTCCGTTTGGGACTTCGTGGGCTCTCGGGAATGTACTGATAGCTGTGTTCTTCTGGCATCATCAATGTTGGGCTGTCGTCCACAGGATATGGCAACGATGTCGTCGACTTTGAAGCTGGATGGCGGGCTGGCGAAGGAGACTGTATATCGATCCTCGGAGGGGCCCCCTTCAAATAAGGGTCGGTCTCATCGGCTAAGGTCGACTCGTAACGGCTTTGTCGAGATACAGGCCTCGACCGCTCTCTTGGCGAATTGGCAATCGGAAACGTGGATACGCGCTCGGGGCGACTGCTGTTGATCTCGATGCGCGGAGATGGTGAGCGCAGGTTCTGATCATCTGGACGAGGGGAACCGGTCCGTGAGTTCACAGATCCTGGACGGGAGTTAGGATCACTGCGAACCCTCGCATCTACATCTTGAGGCCGGAGCCTTGGGGATCGAGGAGGTGATGGTGGAAGCTTGTTTTCTCTCATTCTTGGCGAGGCTGGCCTGGATGGGAGCTTGGAGGATTTGAAGCTTTGCTGGCCTTCTTCTGCACTTCCATACAGAGTTTCTGCTGTTGTCCGACGAGACAGCCTCGGTCTACCCCATGGCAGATCACCAAAAACTTGGGATGAGGGAGTGTTCGCGGCTGATGACCCTGAGCCTTTGGGAGTTGAGCGCGGTGTCGTCGTGGACGGCGAAGAGGGACCATGCACAGAGGCTGAAGATCTCGAAGGCGGACGGTCTCTCAAAGGATCACGTTCTCGTGGAACGCCTCGAATGTCCTCTTTCAGGTCAGAAGGGTTGTACGAATAAGGGGAGGACAAACGCTCTCGAATTGGTTCAGAGTCGAGCGCAGGATGCTTTAGGTTATCATTTCTCGACTCCGCAGGAGTGTAGGAATAAGGGGACGGCAGGCGGTCTCGCCCAGTAGCGGAAGGGGTCAAAGGAGTTCTGACATCCTCTTTCCTCAGGTCGGCAGGGGCGTAAGAGTAGGGTGACGCAACACGCTCGGACGGGGAATTTAGGTCATGTATGGAAGTGCGAAGATCATCCTTCTTCAACTCGGCTGGACTGAACGAGTACCGCGTCGATCTCCGACGTGTCCGCAGTTTGAGTGACTCGTCTGCAGATACGTCTGAGCCGTCGGATATACCATTGTCACGTCGCGGATCAGCAGGGAACAGCGATTCTGTTTGCAGTGGAGCAGGCCGAGACTTGACGTGGTCCGCATTTCCATTCCTGTCGGACCTTGCTCCGGGCACCCTGCCAAAGGTGGTTGGGGTTGCCGCAGACTTGGGTGAAAGGTATGAGTCGCTGAAGGACTCGTTCTTGGTTTCAACAGGCGTGCGGCTGTAAGAATAGGGCGAGCGTGAACGTGCGGTGTTCACGGGTGGATCGTGCAGATCGGTATGCAAGGGCGGTGCCCTATGACGATCCGCGTGTTGGTGCATGCTTCCTCGAGTCCGAACGTCGTCAAAATGCTTCTCTGCATCATCATCATCGCCAGCACCCGGCACGAGCACGAAACGACGCTCTGGGTTGAAGCGCCACATCTCTTCCTCCACCTCGACCATTATGGGGTCTTGATCAATGCAGCCGCGGTTGGGGGCCTCGTCCCCTCGCTTCCCGCCCTCCAAGACATGATTCACCTCTTTCGCAAGAGCTACTTCGAGATCCTCAACAGTGGGGCATGGCGGCCACGATGCTCGACGGCGCCGTTCGATGCGGTACGAGGCCGTTGGAGGCGGGGTGGGCGGGTAGCAGTCGCGGTTGCGCAGGTCGTAGGCGGCATAGGCGTAGGTGTAGCCATCGGCGTAACGATCGTCGTAGTCGGCGGCGCGCTGTTGGTCTGGAGGGTAGTACGCAGAGTAGTCGGTGCGACGGCGATCGTAGGGATAGTCGTGGTGGCCCTTCACATGCTCGTAGTCGCGCGACCGTGAGGTGTTCGGTTCGTAGCGACTCGAGTAGCGGGGCCGGCTGTCGTAGTCGCGGTATGCCATGCACGGCGACGGCTCTGGGCTGGCGGGAGAAAGGGGAAGCAGAGCAGATGACAAGGGAGGGCTGGTCGGGCTTTAAGGCGGACGACGCAGCATAACCAGGCGGAGGCAGTCACGCAACGCCATGCGAGTTGGGGTGGTGTGTGGTGGGGGATGATGGGCGGGCGCACGCTGACGCATGGCGCTGCAAGAAGCGGTCCGAGTGGAGCGCCCGCTTGCCTGGTCAGGGTCTCGCGGCGTGCGGAGCGGCAACGTTTGGAGCACAACCAGGGCTCGCCTGCCAGTGGGAGCCTTGCCGTCACCGCACCTCCGCCTCTTCTCCAGAGCTAGCAGCGAGCCGCAAAGGGGCGTGTGCCAATCGCCGCCTGCCCTCCTCGCCACGCGCGTGGGCGCCTATTTTGGGCGCAGAGTCGCCCGACCCGTCCGAATACGGCTTCAGTCATCCCAGTGGCGTCAATAGCGAGGCCGTCCTATCGTGAGATTCGCCCAAGAGCCGCATGTTCTCCTGCGCACACCCGCGTTGCGCGTGCCGTCCCCAGTGCTCGAGCGGCGCCACGTCCGTCTGCATCGCAGCTCAACTGTGTAATGTACATTGCACGGCACCGGCATGGAGCACTTATGCGCGCTGCCCGACTTCCCACTTTTCCGCCCGCCTATCCTGAGCCCCGCTCTGTCTTGGATCCTAGAACATGCAGAAAGGCCTACATACCATCAGTCACAAAGCGTCTGTATACATGCAAGGGTCATCCCGTCCTCCTGCAGCGCCCGTCGGGAGCACCGGCCGGTCCGCAGGCGTCATCGGCTGTCGCCGCCGTGCTTGCCCATCCATCACGTCGAGAAAAGCAGCGCGAGGCACTGCGCTCTCGATAATACTGAGCAAAGAGCCTCTGCGTCGCCGTGCAGGTGACGTGGCGGCTGACCCGAAAAGCAAACATCGTATGCCCCCGGGCCTCACCGGTCAGTCCCCATGGTGGCGTTCTTATGCCGCTACCAAGGGTGAGGCTTCCCGCTGTCAGCGAATGTCACTTGGGACGCTGTCTGGGGCTTGTGACCACTCACCATGTTCTCCCACGTCCAGAACGTGCCACTGTGCTGGATGCCTTTGCTTTGTATGACATCGATCATTCCCGCGACAGACACCTCGGGGCTGATTTGGCCGTTGATGGGCCAAGGCAGATCGAGGTTGGACATATCCCTAGGTAGGTAAGCCTCAAAGAAAGCTTCCAGGCACCTGCAGGTCTTACGTTGCCACCTCCCCCGGATGGATCGCCAGGATGATGGTGTCATCGTCCTTCCGTTTCAACTCCGCGGCCATGTGCTTTGGATTCGTGTCAGCAACAAAGGAACAAAGGGGCGACTGTGCTTATGAATAGGACTTCATACCCGGAGCATCTGGTTGAGAGCGCACTTGGAAGCGGCGTAGGCAGCAAACCTGCGGGTGCGTCAGCCCGGGTATAACGTTAGCAGAGCTCTTGGCAATACCCATCCTCCATCTCTCGAAAGTTGATGGCCGAACCCGAGTCGCTGGACATGAAGACAATGGTGCCAATCGGTATGTTGGTCTGGAGCAACTTCTGTGCGGTGATGATCGGGCCAATGGTGTTGGTATGGAGATGGAAGGCGAACTCGTCGAATGATCTGGACTGCTCGTCAGAAACATGCATACGCCTTCCGGGTGCACTAACAGTTCAGTGGCCCTCTGTGAAAGGCATTGTCAGTGTATGCACAACCGCGCGAGTGATACAGAGGAGGCATTAGGCTCACGTTCGGGTATCGCAAGACACCGGCATTGATTACGACATAGTCTATCTTGAGGTTGGGGATGGCGGCGAGCTGGTTCACGAAGTTCTGTTCACTGATCAACTGACACTTCTCTCTGACGGCGCAGAAACGACAAGTCGTACTTCGATGCTGGCTTCCGACAATATGTCACAGACGAACATCTGGCAGCGGCCATGGTCGTTTCCCGAATGGCCCCAGAGTGCTGACGCGTGTTCGGCATACGGCTGCCGTACCGTCGCAATGATCTTTTCGCCGCGGGCTATCAGCTGGCGGACGAACTCGAGACCGATGCCTCTGCTGGCACCCACGATGACCCAGGTGGTGGTTTCCTGGTCGCAGTAGAGCGCATCGGGAATTTGGTTCATGTTGGTTGCAGGGCCGACAGAAGGTTTGGCGAGTGCGGCACACGTTGGCGGGACACTACCTGCATGCTAGTGGAAAGTGGGCGGTGATAGGCAAGGCCAGCCAGATAGGAGGGGAGTCCTGCGCCTGAAACTGACCGGCTCCTGATCGCGGGGCCGCTAGGAGCGATTGAACAATGGGAAAGGTGGACTGGCAAAATAGAGGGCAGAATACGATGTCTGTCCCCTCGTCGATCTGGCAGCGCGGCCAAGCCCGCCCAAACCGGGCACCCGCAGAGCTGGCGACAGGGAAGCTGCAGTAGCTATATGTGCATCATCGCCGCTTGTCCTGTTCCCCAGCGCTGCGTATCGCGAACGGCTTAAGCGTGCAGGTCCAGACTCGGGCGCTGCAGCATTGAGTGCGGACAGTGCACGCCGTCATGATTCCCGGCGACCTACGTCAGTCAGCTGTGCGGGCCTGGACGCGGTAGCGAGGAATTTCGCACATGACCTCAGCGCTGGCTGCCGATGATGCCGCACCGTAATCCGGGTACCAGAGCGGGCTTCCAGCCGGCAGTCGGACGGGACTCCTGGAGCCGTTACGAGATGCAGGACAGCCAATTGGTGTTTCCTCGGCGGACGTGGCTTGGCAGCCAAAAGCTCGCCGTTACGACTGATTGGTTTAGGAGATTATTTCAAGCTGACAAACAGAAACTCAGAGCATTTACCCATTAGGTGCTCTACGTTACTGCGAACAATCGCCGACCGAGGACGCTGGGGCGCCTCCAATCAGCCACACCGCCACCGGCTTTGCCGCTCGCCCGTGTTCTCCCGACCCGACCCTAAAAATCATCTTCTCTTTGATTGGCTGGCTGCACGCGGCTGACCTGGGCTAAAGACGATTCTCTTCCGTCACCAACGACTTTTTCTTCTCTCCTTCTCCTTCCTCAGCGCAATCCATCAACCTTCTCTGCGACTCCGACAGACCACGTCGACTCTCAATTCCTCTTCTCTCCACACGCTACACACCTAACCTTCCGTCAAAATGGGTTTCGAGGCCGGTACGCGCGCGACTCTCCCTGTCTCCTTTCACCCACGGCTCCCTACGCGACGCAACGGTGGCTTCTTCCCCGGTCTGGAAGCATCTGTCACACCTGGCGATGGGTATATGGGCTGGTGCTCGCCGCCCTGAAGCTCTTTGACGGGGCGCGCAGCTATGCGCCTGCGTCACGCCGGTTGACCGCTTCCGCAACTGAGGTCTCCGTCTTCGTCGCGCTGAGGCGCATCCCAATTCTCCACGACAGCTCAATCTCATCAGCCGTACATACGCTGACAGCTTTCCATAGGTGATGCTAAGAAGGGTGCCAACCTCTTCAAGGTACGTTGCCGCTGACAGGACTCGCCGCCGGGAAACCGGTTTTGCTAGCGCGCGCAGGAACCCGTCCTAACAACCTTCACAGACCCGTTGCGCTCAGTGCCACACCCTGAAGGCCGACGAGGCCAACAAGGTCGGCCCCAAGCTTCACGGCCTCTTCGGCCGCAAGTCCGGTCAGGTCGAGGGCTTCTCCTACACCGACGCCAACAAGCAGAAGGGCGTCACGTGGGACGAGAACTCTCTGGTATGTCTCTACCGTGTGCTGGAATACGCTGCATCATCCTGCGGCGCCGGCGTTGCGCGAGCTTCTGTCTAACCATCCCCTACAGTTCGACTACCTCGAGAACCCTAAGAAGTACATCCCGGGTACCAAGATGGCCTTCGGTGGTCTTAAGAAGCCCAAGGACCGCAACGACCTGATCACCTTCCTCAAGGACGAGACCGCATAAATGACCTAACCTACGATACCTCCACGACTTCTACCTTCTTCGTTTGCCCTCTTATCATGTACCATCAAGACATAGACGTACGATGGGCGGGTTCCGTTGGTGGTGTTCCTCCTTTGTGCTTGTATAATAAATGGCTTTGCGTATGCTAGACATTAGACCGTTTTCCCAGTGGGTCATTGTCCGGCGATACCAACGAAATGATTCATTCTCCACTTCCGACTTCGGGCTCCTCATCCGCGACTTGAACGCTTGCTGTGCTGATCTGTTTACACTTTTCGCGATCTTTCTTTAGGGCTGGCACACGTCACTTCGCTTGCAATGCGCGCGCACTAAACTTTTCCATCTGCACAGGGGCACGTCATACCGCACCAATTGGCTCGGGACGAAGCGAGAACTTCAAGTGAACGCCGACCATCAAACTTCCACTGATCCCTTCACTCGGCGAATACTACAGCTGCAACACAGTGGCGACAGGACGAACACGCTCGCATTCCGAGAGGCGAACAGCAGCGAACGGCCAGCTCGAATTCTCACTCATCACGACCCCCTGTCGGCGCTGGCGGCCCAAGGCTTCCCAGCTCGTTCCGTCCTCCGCGCTGTTTTCGAGCGGAGCAGCTCCGCCGCCAACGGGCCGAACAAAGGAGCAAATACTGGCGCGAACGCTTCACAGCTCCGCTGGCCGCCGACAGATCCGATCACAATCCATCGCCCACTCACCAATTGCAATGGCGCCGAAGTGACTGCCTTTTCTCCCCCCTTCTTGCGGCACAAAGTACGATATACGGCAATCGACGATGCGGTCCTACGGATGTCACGCCACCGGCGCTGACAGCCAGAAGGAGCGCGTGTTGGCGACGAAAAGTGCGCCAAAGCTCCCGGAGATCGCGTCCGTGCCCCCACGTCTGCGCTGTCATGAGGCGGAAACAAGAGCGGAAAATTTGGGGGCCCATGACGCGTGCGCGGCTGTCAGTAGAACATGGTAGACTCCTTCGTTTTCATGTCTTATTTCGCGCTTGGGTATCTAATTGTATAGCATGCGCCGCATACCTGTCTGTCCTTTTTGGAGACTCTCCACTGTTCCATTTCCGCTTCCATCCTGTGCCATTTGTGTCGTGCAATACACCATTCCCCAGACCGCACCGTGGGATGACCGGCCTCCGAAAGGCATTCAGCTCATGTTGAGTGCTTCTAATGGGAGCTGGTATCTCTACGACGAAGATTTCGCACCATCATGCTGGTGTGCCCGACCTGCTCTTCCGCGATGCAGGACTGTTGCTATCCCTATCCCTCTTATTGCTACCGCTCCCTGAACGCGAGCCAGACGTCTGTTGTTGCTGTTGTGGCGGCGGAGGCGGCGTGGCGTCTTCCCATTCAGCTTCCGAGTCGTCGCTGTCGAAGCCGGCGACGATTTTTTCGAAGTGAAGGCGAGTCTGCGGTAGAGACTGTTGAGGGGAGAGTAGATAACAATTAGCGGACCAACTTGTCATTGCGAAAGCGCCAATGCCATCTCCAACACAAGACGGGGTGCTTGTGCTACGAGCGAGAGCTGCAAAGGCAATGAAAAGCCCCGGCACCTCGAACCCCGGAAGATGCATCCATTCGTCCGCGCGCAAGCCGCACCCTCACAGCCTAGTGTCCGAGTGGTATCCCGTACGGTGACACGAAAAGGAATGGGAAGGAGATAGCTAGCGTACCTCATTCCGCGCGACCGAGTGCCAGATCAGCATCTCGTTGCTCTCCAGTATCCGCGCCGCGTTGTACCGCCGCTCGCGCTCCTCGAACGTCTCATCACGCGCCAGCGCCGCGCGCTGCTGTTGTTGCTGTCTCATGCCGCTGCTTGTGCCGCCGCCGCCGCCGCGATGAGGTGTCGCGCTGTGGATATGTGCGGGTCGGTTGCGTGCTTGTCGGTCTTGCTGGAGCGGGGTGTACGGTTGGTGATGGTGGTGATGGGAGGACATGGCGACGTGATAGCACGTTATTTTTTCGGTGGAGGAACGCCCGTGCTAGGAACGTTGCAGATTCGTCTCGGGGAAGATGTGATGGATGAGTGATCGTAGCTCGAAGAGCTAGATGGTAACGCAGCGAGAGGAGAGGACCGAGGCTCCCAGGCGATACGAGCGGGGAATGCGAGTGGAAGGCAGTTGGTGTGAAAAAAAAAAGTGACAAGTCGGCTGCTGCCTGTGTGACTTTTGAGTGTGACCAGCTCACATCTTGTGTTCACGTCAGCGAGTCGACGGCTTTTGGTGGGACAGCAGAGAGCCTAGAGACACGGTCTTGGATAGCTACAGGTCGACAATGGGGCTGGCGTCAGCCAATCCGCTGTTCGGCTGTGACGTGCTGCCCCGCGGGCCGCCCCGCACCACATCTCGTTAAAGATTTTCTTCCCGTACCTACGCATTCACGGGCACGATGAGATGACAAAGGGTGGGTAATCATCAATTTCATCCAATTCTATCTATCATGGATCATGCTTTTTGGTCCTCCTCTAACTATGGGTATACATCTACAAGTTGGCAAGAGGATCGTAGCCCTCGGGCTCGGACCTGTCGGGGAACCTCAGGTTGACACCGAAGGCGGGATAGACGAATCTGGTGACGCCCTTGACCTTGTGAATGTTCTCCAGAGCCTGCAGGTCCTCGGCGCTGAACTGGACAATGTTCTTGTTCTCGTCTATCCGGGAGGGGGTGACGGACTTGGCGAGGACGGAGCTTCCACGCGCGACTGGGATAAAACCGTCAGTTTACCCGGGCTCATTGGTGGAAAAAGCAGCTGCGTCTCGGGGTCAAACTCACCGTGGTAGCTCAGCAGAATGTTGCCGGGACCGACGTTGTACTTCTTGGCCAGCTCCTGGACACCCTCCTCCTTGAACAAGGGGCTGCCAGTGCTGCCGAGCGGGCTGTAGGCGGTAATGTGGATGCCCTTGGCCTTGCAGAAATCAACAATCTCCTGCTGGGGCAGGTACGGGTGGTTCTCGATCTGGTTGGCAGCGGGGACGATCTTGGCCACCTTGAGAAGAGCCTCCAGGAAGGGAACGGAGAAGTTAGCGACGCCAATGGCCTTGGCCTTGCCCTTAGCGGGCAGCTCCTCGAGGAGCTTCCAGGTCTGAAGGAACGACCACGACTTGTCCAGGTCACGGGAACCGTCAGGGAGCTTGGGAATTGTGGGGTGGTTGCCTACGCCGCTTGTCAGTTGGTGCGCTTCGTGGGAAGCTTGTTGCGCTACACACCCTTAGGGTTCATAGGCACCGGCCAGTCTGTGGATCATTCAATTAGTCTCGGTCTTCAAGCCGGAGCAAGCATTGGGGAGAACTCACGCATCAGGTACAGGTCGACGTAGTCAAGACCCAGGCGCCTCAAGCTCTCGTCGAGGTTCTCCTCGACGCGCGAGTGGAAGGTGCACCACAGCTTGGTGGTGATGAAGACGTCCTCGCGCTTCACGATGCCGGCGGCGAAGGCCTCCTTGAGCGCCTCACCGACCTCGCCCTCATTGCCGTACATGTAGGCGCAGTCGATGTGACGGTAGCCCGACTTCAGCGCGTGAGTGACGGCAGCCTTGACCTGGCCAGGCTCGGACTGCCAGGTGCCCAGGCCAAGGGCGGGGATGGTGGCGCCGGTGTTGAGGGGGAGAGGAGTGTTCATGGTGGGCTTGGGGTCGAGGATGCTGGAGGGAGTAGACTTGAGGATGAAGTTGCAGAGAGACGGGTTCATGGCAGAAGAGACGGCGTGCGCGCTGTTTTTACTCTCAGGCGCGAAGTCAACAGCTGTCGCGGCCGCGCACCCCACCTCTCCGCGCGAATGCAGTCAAACGCCGATGACGCCACAGGCACAGCGGGGCATTGGCCGGGCGTCGGCAGTCGGTGTTTCTATCGGCGAGCCGAGCACGTGCGCGCGTCCGGGGTCGAAGCAGCCGCAACGCCAGCAGCACAGGGCGAAGTGCCGTTATGGGCGAGGAAAAGGTCACTTCCGGCGCGGCTAGCCCGATGTCCCTGCCGCACCGCCAGGTTTCCCCCGCAGCTGGCGGCTGAGGCTCGCGCTGCCGTCGCCTCCAGGGCGCTGAGCCACAGAGGCCGTTGCCGGCAGTTGAGGCGTGGGCGCGCGTGCGGGTAGGCCGAAGCGGGTTCCTTCTCTCGAAGCTCTCTCACGTGGGCGGCGATGGGTAATCGAGGCCTTCCAGAAGACGTCGGCGCCAAGCACGATCTCCGGGGCAGCTTCTCCGCGCTAGCGAAAAGTGGTTTCCGACGCCCTCCTTCCCCGCTGACATCAACAGCTTGCCTTTTTCAGAGCGTGTAACCTGATCCTCAGGCCTGCCGGGGCAAACTTGCCTCCGCTAGGCCTGGGGTGGAGCTGCAGACCGCTGTCCGTGTGGGGAGTGCGAGATGAGCCTACCACAGCGCGAGCGTTTCTCCTGCCGTCAGATTGTGGGGAGCGAGCTCTGCGGAGAGCGCCTGCTGGGAACTTAGTTTCCAGCACGCCTCTCGTCATGGATTCCGGGGACGCGCCCTGGCCCAGGCCCTCCGCCCTCTGCCATTGCCTCTTCTGTGTGTCTGAGTAAAGTCCTGGTGTAGTTTGATATTTAACCACGTCCGCCACGACCCCCTTCTCCTACCATCATCACTCACCAAGTCTCTTCATCACTACCAAGTTTCTTCCTTACTTCGCATTCATCCTAAGATACCCACTGCTGTAGCAGCACATCCACAATGGCCCCCATCGCCATCGACAACGCCGCCCCCGCCGCTGTCCCTGTCAAGGGCCAGGACGGCATCAACCAGGAGCGCGATGGTCTTGCTCTCGAGGAGCTCTCCGACAACATCGACGCCGTCAACGTTCTCAAGGATACGTTGAAGAAGCAGGGCATGACCCAGGAGGAGGTCGACATCTACACCCAGTCCAAGTTCGATGCCGAGAAGGACAAGACCCAGTTCCGCCAGTACGAGGAGGCATGCGACCGCGTGAAGAACTTCTATCGCGAGCAGCACGAGAAGCAGACCGTTGCCTACAACCTCAAGGCCCGCAACGACTTCCACTCCAAGACCCGTGCTGAGATGACCGTCTGGGAGGCCATCGAGAAGCTCAACACCCTCATCGACGAGTCCGACCCCGACACTTCGCTCTCCCAGATCGAGCACCTGCTCCAGACCGCCGAGGCCATCCGCCGCGATGGCAAGCCTCGCTGGATGCAGCTGACTGGCCTGATCCACGACCTTGGCAAGCTGCTCTTCTTCTTCGACGCCCAGGGCCAGTGGGACGTTGTTGGTGACACTTTCCCCGTCGGCTGCAACTTCGACAGGCGCATCATCTACCCCGACACCTTCAAGGGCAACCCCGACTACGGCCACGAGATCTACGGCCAGGAGTACGGCATCTACACCCCTGGCTGCGGTCTTGACAACGTCATGCTCTCCTGGGGCCACGACGAGTACCTCTACCACATCGCCAAGGAGCAGTCCACCATTCCCGACGAGGGTCTCGCCATGATCCGCTACCACTCCTTCTACCCCTGGCACAAGGAGGGCGCCTACCACTGGATGATGAACGAGAAGGACAAGAAGATGCTCGAGGCCGTCAAGGCTTTCAACCCCTACGACCTCTACTCCAAGAGCGACGACATGCCCAAGGCTGAGGAGCTCAAGGTATGTTCCATCACTTCACGGGAATCCCTTAAGACAGACACTAACAGACTTTGTAGGACTACTACCAGGAGCTCATCGACGAGTACTTCCCCAACAAGGTCATCAGGTGGTAGATGCGGTGCAATCTTGAGACACGACGATCACGGCACTTGAGCGAATCTTTCTTATATAATATTTGGCGTTTTGGGATGAAATCGACAGACATGAGTACCCGCTGCAAAAACACTTCAAGCAGCCAATTGTGATAGAATCGCACAATGAACAAATTGGGCGCCAAAAAGGCGCCTGTCCTCTTCAAAAATTTGATCCATTTTTGCTGTGAAATCCTTGTGATGTGATGGATAGTAGCCGTTTCCAGTTGGCTCAAATCCTTCCCGCGTCCGTCGATCTTGACTTTTGAGTGTACCAAATACTACATACCATCTGTGCTGGTCCTTGAGGACTCGCTCAGAGTGTCACATTAACGCAAATGAATCGTAATGCCCAGTTCTTAGCAACGCTAACCATGGACTCCCTCCATTTCAGCCGCTCGTTAGGCGCCTGACCCCGCCTTCTGGCTGAACACGTCTCCTACGCCCGCTTGTACCTCTTTGCATGCAGCAGTCCTTCCTCCCGCCATGAAACGTGTCACAAAGCACCCCGGAATCCGCACTCCGCACTAAGACGTGATTACTGCTGCTGCAACACCAACCGCCAGAGAGCATAGAAACGCCCGCATAACGCATGAAATTACTGTCGTGTCACGCACGTACGGATGGCACATGTGAAGACGACGCGCAAATTTGCGTCTCCCTCCGTTGCATGCCCACCATCGCAATCCATCATCCGCGCGCCGTCCGTGGTCTTCCGAAGCCGTGGGCAAGTGGTGGTCGTCGCTCTCCGGTTTCCCCAGTTTCCCCACCGCAGTCAACAAGCCCCACCCTGCATGTCACCCACCGAAAAATAGCAGGAGGCCCACAAGAAGGGCCTCATCATCACGCAGGAGCTGTCCTTTGCATCACAGCGCTCTGCACGGTTACGTCAGCAAGCGTCCGGTTTCACTACTGTGATGCAAACAACAATTGCCTTTCAGCATTTGCCACCACCACCACGACCCTCTTCCCCGCCACCGAGGGTCGGCGAGCATACATCGTGAACAGCTCTCAAATGCCCCGAAAATTCGCCTATTCGTCATAGCACCTGGACCTGTCTCAAAAAGCTCGGGGCTTGACTCGGAGATAGAGAGGGGGGACGGTGGCCAAGCGGAATCTGGGTTCCGGCCGGGGTGTCAGATCGAGTTTGCGCAAGCCAAGACCCATCGTCCTAGGCTCGTGTCCAATCGATTTTCTTCACTTGCTAATGCCGGTGGCGCAGGGTCGATGTGCCGAATGAGATTTGCGATTTGATGCATGTGGGGTCTGGAAGAGTCCTGCCACACTGCGGAAGGCAATAATAGAGGCCATCGTCGGGTGCGTGGCTGGCGGGACGGGATGGAAACGATGAGGCGGGAGTAGGCGAGAATTGCCCTTTTCAGACGCAGAGACGGTTTGGGCGCGTACTATGAATTCGAGCAAGTCGATCTGAACCGAGAAGAGACGAAAGCGGAAAAATTGATCGAACGGAAGAGCTGCTTGCGAGTTAGCGTCCTAAGGAATGTGGTGCCTAATGGAAAAGATTCCTCGATGAGGAAACGGAGACGGTTACCCCACAAGGAGATCTGTCTTAGCAAGACTTACCCCAGATTCCGGAGAAGATAGAACCGAGATGTCTAGCAAAGAGAGCTGCGATACCGACACGTGATAGCGCGCTTGCTTTGAAACACGTCTAATGCAGGACATCAAGGTAGAAAGAGGAAAAGATAAAATGCCGATGATTGGCTGAAGACTTGGGGAGCTGAATCAAAGAAAATTATAATGGAAATTATCTATGCGAACTCCAACGCATGCCGAACTCTTAACAATAATCTATTCCTCCTCCTTTTGATGACTTAATCCTACCTCTCAGTGTTCCTTCTCTTCTTTACCTGCCCATCCAACCACCGTCGACGGTCAACACCTCGCCGCCAACGTATCCTGCTGCCCTTGATGCTAGGAACACCACGGCACCCTTGAAGTCCTCGGGGCTTCCCCAGCGGCCCGCCGGAATGCGCTGCAAAATGCTGTCGGCGCGGTTCTTGTCGTTGATCAGCGCTGTGTTCATCTCCGTCGCAATGTACCCCGGAGCGATGGCGTTGACGGCGATGCCCTTGCTAGACCACTCGTTGCTCAGCGCCTTGGTCAGCTGCGCCACGCCACCCTTGCTGGCGGCGTATGCGGGCACGGTGATGCCACCCTGGAAGGAGAGGAGCGAGGCGACGTTGATGATGGCGCCGCGGCGGCCGGTCGAGTCGGCCTCGCGGGCGAGCATGTGCGCGCCGACGTCGCGGCAGAGGGTGAAGACGGTGTTCAGGTTGACCTGCAGCACCGCGTCCCAGTCCTCGTCTGGGAACTGGTGTGCCGGGTGCCTCTTTTGGATGCCGGCGCAGTTGAGGAGGATGTCGATCTTGAGGCCGTCGCCGGTGATCTTGGGGGTGAGGGCTGCGACGGACTTCGCGTCGCTCAGGTCTGCGGTGTAGATGGTCGCTTTCCGGCCAAGGGCCTCGATCTGAGATTTGGTCGCCGTGTTGGACGTGTCACGCTGGAAGACGTCAGTCAACATGTGGGTGAGCTGAGGCCTGAGCCCAATTCAGATGCATACCTGGATGAGGATGAGGTCGGCGCCAGCTTCAGCCAATGCCACAGCCATGGCCTGGCCAATGCCCCGGGTGCCGCCCGTGACGAGCGCCGTCTGGCCCTCAAGGGAGAAGAGCTGTTGCACAGAGGTCATGGTGGGGGGCGGAGAAGAGGAGGATGGCGGGGCAGTTGTGGAGGAAAGTTGAGGAGAAAGTTGCTGGTGAAGCTTGCTCAAGCGTTGCTGGGCCATGCGGACAATATGAAGAATTCGGGAAAGCTTGGAGGAATAGGGCCGGGCCTCGGAGAAGGTTTGCCATAACGCAAGCAAGCTAGCTGCCTTTCAACCTCCGGCATGACGCGCGGGGCAGCCGGAGCTTGCGTGGGGCAGGCGGCGCGGGGCCTCGGCCTTTGAGTCAGTAGCCGACGCGGATTCTTTTCCCGCCTCCACACGTCCGCAGTGCCGTCATTCGCGCTGCATCCCTGTCAGCCCCGGAAAGTCTACTCGGCCCTGGGTATAGCTTTCCGTTCGCCGCAACTTCCCCGCGGCCGCATTGCTCTCCTCATATGCTGAGATATTTCCTGCTCTCTCCCAAGCTCCACATTTCTTCTCTGCGCCTCTCCCCAACAGTCTTGCTTCTCTCCAGCTTCTCAGCCTTCAATTCCTCTCCCCGTTCCCCAACACGCTAGCTATTCGCATCGCTCACAATGTGCGGCCCCATTCGCGCCTCCGTGCTTCACGGCGCCAAAGACCTTAGAATTGTAAGCTCACGCGACACTTCGTTCCCCGCAATGCGCTGACCGGCCCAGGAAAACCGCGAGCTTACTGCGCCGGCAGCAGATGAGCTTCAGGTTGCAGTGAGGGCTACGGGCCTTTGCGGCTCAGATCTGCACTACTACAACCACTACCGCAATGGCGACATTATCGTTCAGGAGCCAATGTCGCTAGGCCACGAGTCTGCCGGTGTTGTTGTGGCAGTGGGCTCTGAGGCGGCAGCAAACTTCAAGGTCGGAGACAAGGTCGCCCTCGAAGTTGGCCTGCCCTGCGGCGAGTGCGAGAGGTGCAAGGAGGGCAGATACAACATCTGCAAAGGCATGAAGTTCAGGAGCTCCGCAAAGGCTTTCCCCCACGCCCAGGGCACTCTCCAGGACAGGATCAACCACCCGGCCAAGTGGTGCCACAAGTAAGTGATGATCAGACACATTCTGCTGGGAGTTGAGGCTGATGCGGGATTTCAGGCTGCCCGAAAACCTTTCGCTCGACTTGGGCGCGCTCCTCGAGCCCCTCGGTGTCGCTATTCACGCTACCCGCCGCGCCCAGCTTCCTCCGCTCAGCTCCGTCCTCGTTTTCGGCGCAGGCGCCGTCGGACTGCTGGTTGCTGGCATGGTGCGAATCTCTGGCGCCAGCAATGTCATCATCGCAGATATCGACGAGGGCCGCGTTAACTTCGCCGTCAACAACGGTTTCGCCCATGCTGGTTTCACTGTCCCGATGAAGCGTGGCCAGACGATCGAAGAAAACCTCGAGATTGCACGTGAAACGGCTGCCTCGATTGGGAAGGTGAAGAAGACAACCGGAGAGGAGTTCGGCGAGGTGGATGCTGTCTTTGAGTGTACTGGTGTGCCGTCTTGCCTGCAGGCTGGTATCTACGTACGTCAATTCCAGTTGGAAGCGCACTGTGAGCACGAGGACTGACACATGACAGGCAACCCGGCCCGGTGGCCGAGTTCTTCTCATTGGAATGGGTCACCCCATCCAGACTCTCCCCATCTCGGCTGCAGCACTGCGCGAAGTTGACATCGTTGGCGTCTTCCGCTATGCCAACACGTATCCCACCGGTATTGAAGTCGTGTCGAAGCAGCCCGGCCCAGACTACCCTGACTTCTCCAAGCTGGTCACGCACCGTTACAAGGGTCTGGACTCGATCCCAGAGGCGTTCCAGATGGCAGCAAAGACCAAGGATGAGCAGGGCAAGCTGGTGCTGAAGGTTGTGGTTGAGATGAACGACGAGCTACGGTAAGGCTACCTAGCTGTAGCTACCTGTCCAGCTAAGGGCTAACGGGTAGTTGAGCCCCAGGCTGTGAGATGGAAGCTGTAGTCTGACACAAAGCGCATGTCCGGCGTTGGTGGATATTTGGTTTGGGTTATCCTGCATAATGTGGTGTGGTGTGGGCAGAATCGTCGTTTAGCCTTGAAAAGTAGTTCTTGAATAAATTATTTGCAACACGGTCAATATTCTCCATCCTCCCGCGCCCTGCGCCATAATAATTCGTGCGCCGTAACCAATGGGCCATAAAGCGGGTAAGCGGTTAAACTCAAGTCGCCGCAATAATTTTTTTTAAGTGGAGACCGAATGACCTTGACGTCGCGTCTGCCGACTGGCATGTTAAGGCGCAGAGCTGTGCCACGGTGATGCAATACGCAGGGACGCTGGAGTGGTCTGCAATGAATCACGCGGACTGGTAGATAGACAATTGACAATGTTCGGGGTGGGTCATGCGGGCTGCAAGACCCGACTCAATCGTCCCAATGGGGTAGTCGACGATAGCTGTTTGAGGTGTCAGACGTGTCCAGCTGCGTAGGCGCTATACGGACTCCCGATTACCGACACCCGCTTTTTCGCTCCCCATGGAGAAATTCGGGTGCGGCTACAGGCAAGTCCGGGGTAAGCGGTAAGCTAGCAGCTGTCAATCACCGTGGATAAGCGTTCAGGCGCACATGCGGGGTGCTGCAAGCTGGAGATAGCGGGTGGTCGAGGGGGCGTGGCTTGCGTCACAAACCTCAAAAAGTGAGTAGAGGTAGGCGTTTCCGGGTGAAACAGCAGCATTCGAGCGTAGTGGGAATGAGATTCCGGCGCGGACAGTGCTTAGCGGCAGCGTAAACCACGTTCTGCAGAGCGTAAACCTACTGCGGTGAGCGTAAGATGCGAGCGAGGGAAGGAGATTCCGACGAGACGGCCCGGTGGGACCCTTTGCGCTCTGCGGGCGCGGGCGCGGGCGGCGCTCAGGCACGGCGGTGGGTATCCCGCCGGGCGGTGAGGCCAGAATGCCTGCAAAAAAGTGTGGGGAGGCGGCAGAATGCGCCGAGCTAGCAGGTTTGACAGTCCACGACGCCAGCTACCCCTGCCCGAGCTGCGCCGACCAGACTCCAGAGACTGCGATATAAGCTGCGCGCCCTCGCTGTCCTCCCGCCACCCTCATCTGCACGCCTTTCTCCTCACGCCCGCTGCTCGACAAGCTCGGCTCTCTCGTATGTCCCTATCTGCTGCCTCTCCCAATGACCTTGCCTGAACTCCTGATCTGACCTGCCATGCTTGGTCGCCTGCAGACTCTGTACCAGTCCTGGACAGCTTCCTCCGAACAACAGCCTCGCTCTCCATCAGTCCTTGAAAGCCTCGGCCTCTCTCCCGCCACCTCCTTTCGCTCCGAATACCTCACCACACACAACGACACAATGGCCCCCAGGAAGCTCAACATCGCCATCTCCGGCCTCGGCCGCATGGGCGCTCGCCACGCCATCAACTTCTACACCCGCACTCCCCGCGCCAATGTCGTGGCAGCCTTCACTCCCGAGCCCAAGGAAGCCGAGTGGGCCGCGAAGAACCTGCCCGACGTCAAGATCTACAACAACTATGAGGAGATGCTGAAGCACCCTGGCCTCGAGGCTGTTGTTGTCGCCACTGTCACCACTGCCCACGCCGAGCAGGCCATCAAGGCCATCGAGGCTGACAAGCACGTGCTGTGCGAGAAGCCTCTTTCCACCAGCATCGACGTGGTGAGTACTACTGTTTGACCGGAGAGTGGCAAGTAACTGACAGCTTCATCCAGTCGCAATCCGTTGTCGATGCTGCCGCCAAGAAGCCGCACCTGAAGGTTCTCTGCGGTTTCTCTCGCCGCTTCGACGCCAGCTACCGCGACGCCTTCAAGCGCATGCAGACCGGAAGCATTGGCAAGCCTTCCGTTTTCCGCAGCCAGACCTGCGACAAGCTCGACCCCTCTGGCTTCTTCGTCGAGTATGCTCGCTTCTCCGGCGGCATCTTCGTTGACTGCAACATCCACGACATTGACCTTGCGCTCTGGTACTTCGGCCAGGATGCCAAGGTTAAGTCCGTCGTCGCCATGGGTATCACCGCTGTCTCTCCTGAGTTGGCCAAGTACGGTGATGTTGACAACGGCGTTGGTGTCGTTGAGTTCTACGGCGGCAAGATTGCCACCTTCTACTCCTCCCGTATCATGGCTGCTGGCCAGCACGACATGTCCGAGATCATCGGCACTGAGGGCAAGCTCGTCGTCAACGGCAACCCCCAGGGCTCCCTCGTCGAGATGCACGAGCCCAACGGTATCCGCCGCGAGATCCCCGAGCACTACTACGGCCGCTTCGAGTACGCCTTCGTCCAGGAGGCCAACGAGTTCACTGCTGCTTGCCTTGACAACACTGAGCTGCCCTTCAAGCTCGAGGGCGCCGTCCAGGCCGTCCGCATCGGCTGTGCTCTCCAGGAGAGTCTGCGCTCCGGCAAGAAGATCTGGTTCGACGAGCAGGGCAACCGCATTGAGAAGGCATCGCTCTAAGCCAATTACCCCTTCGACGCAATGTTCTTGACGACAAAAGCTAGACGGTGATGTTGCATGACCTTTCTAGTACCTCTGGGCATTTGCCCCTTCATATGTTAGAAAAGATCTGGGTCATGCGTTTTGGCAGGCGTTTTGTTTGGGTTTTAATATCTTTACGGCCAAGAGGTTACATTGGAAGGACACAGTCATGAAGTCTCCGATTTCCTTTTCGGTCTCTGTAGAAGTGGTGGCGGTATAGATTCCAGGCAAAAAAAGCCTGGCGGTATATCTCCGCAAAGAATGCATGATATATCTATTCTACAAAGTGTTGCTAAGAGTGTGTGGTCCTTTCGTGCACCCGTGCAGGGTGTGGATGCTCTATCGGGGTAGAGCTAAATACTGGCCAATCATAGATGACTTGACACATCTTACTGAGGCCTGCGACTAGACTTACACAGTAATTATTCCACTCTACTCCAGGCCAACCATAACATACAACTTGACAAGGTAAGCGAAGCGCAGATTGCGTGCTGCACTGATGACTCATAACATCTATTCAGTTATCTATTGAGCAAGAAGACTTCTTTCTGTCCATTTCTACTACGTTAGTCGAAATCTCCTGTCCTCCATCATACCTAAAGAGCTAGAGAAAACGAAAAGGAAAGCATACAACGCCATCATGTCCTCATCACCAGATCTTCTCCGCACCGCTCTTGCGCCTTGCACCACGTACGCCTTCGACCTGGACGACACGCTCCACAGCTTCCGCGCCGCTTCGTCCGCCGCGGCAACGGCCGTCTTCGAGCACATAGTCGCCAGCACCAATACCAAGGACGCCGCCCTTCTCCACCAACCCGGCAACAACACCACTGCTGCCACCACCACCATCGACGTCCCCCGCCTCCGCGCCCTCTACGCCACCATCCTCAAAGCCAAAACCGCCAACGCCTTCGCCGACGGCGCCACCCGCACCAGCGACGACTACCGCAAAGAGCGCTTCGCCGCCCTGCTGCGCGCCGCCGGCCTCTCGTTGGCTCGTCCACCACCACCTTCTTCTCCTCCTGCTTCCGCTTCTCCACCCTCCCGCAACGACGAACTAGAATCGTCCCCTTACCTCGCCACCCTCGCCGCAACCTACAAGACCGCCCTCCGCGCCTCGCTCGCCCTCAAACCCGGCGCCGCGCCGCTACTACGCGCCCTGAAAGCCCGGCGCCGCCGCGTCGTCGTCGTCACCGAGGGCCCGCGCGACGCGCAGCTGTGGACGCTGCGCGAGTTGGGGCTGCTGGACGAAACTGACGGGTGCGTGGACGAGGTGGTGACGACGGGGGATGTGGGGAGGGCGAAGGTGGACGAGGGGTTTTGGGGGGAGGTGTTGCGGAGGGTTGGTGGTGGTGCAGGCGGCAGGATTGTGAGGGCTGAGGAGGTTGCGGTTGTGGGGGATAGTTGGGAGAGGGATGTTGTGCCGGCGAGGGAGGCGGGGTGCGTGGTTGTGTGGTATTGTGAGGGTGGTGGTGATGGAGCGGCGGTAGGAGAGGGGAGGGATGGCGTGCTGAGGGTTGATGCGTTGGATAGGCTTAGAGAGGCGGTTGAGGCGGAGAGCGGCGCATGAGGAGAAGGATGGTCGTTGGATTGGTGCTGGTGGGGCTTGGTTACTGTTGCCGTAAGAGGTAGAATAGACACGCTGTGGGTTATCAAGTTACGGACGAAGTTTCGGATGGAATTGGCTGAAACCCACAAAAGTGAATATTGATCGCTCGTGCCCTCTGCTGTTTGGGGTTTTTGAAGGATGCTGGCTAATCCGCGTATTTGTAAGCACCTTTCGCTCCGCCCCGGATCAATTCGAGCAGCAAAAGTGGGCGGAGTCGGCCATGTCGATACATCAGCTGGATAGTATACGCCATCCTAACATAGTAATTACTAGTCTCAAAGTAGATCAATATGTAAGTAGAGAACACGTGGGTTGAAGATAGCGGGCTGTGATTATAGTTCGCGGCTTATTTAGAGCCTATCAAACGGACGAATAAGGTGGATTCTGACTCAATTGCTTCTCGATAGTGTCTGGAACAGGCTTATAAGACAAGCCGAGCACGCTTACTCCCTGCACTCTAACTCATCCCAAGTCAACAACTGCAAGCAGCCTTGCACCCACAAGCTCTCTGGAGAATCAAGTTCGACGTTTCTTTCCACATAAGCCTTTCCATATTTCAACAGGAGGGATTTAGCAAACCTCATCCAAAATGACCGCGCCAAACGAAAACCTCCTCCCCCGCCCACCATACGACCCCGAAATCTACGCCGGCCTCCCCATCTTCCCCGACACCCCGGACCTAGACTCCACGGCTCTAGAGGCCCACCGCACCGAGCTCACCGTCGCCACGACGGCCGTCAAAGAAATCATCCTCGCCAACCCAGCCATCGCCTACACCGAACAGGTGATCCGCGGTCCACGCGGGCCCATCGAGCTGTCCATCTTCGCACCCGAGAACGCCGCCACCGGAGAGAACCGGCCCGGAATCCTTAACTTCCACGGCGGCGGCATGACTTCCGGAGACCGCTTCCTGGGCATGGGCACGATGGTCGAGTACGTCGTGGCGTTCGGCGCCGTCGTCGTGAGCCCGGAGTACCGGCGCGCGCCCGAGCACCCGCACCCGGCGCCGGTCGAGGACTGCTACGCGACGCTGCAGTGGGTCGCGGCGAACGCGCTGGACCTGGGCATTGACGTGAGGCGGCTGATGGTGGCGGGCGAGTCGGCTGGCGGTGGGCTGGCGGCGGCCGTGGCGCTGATGGCGAGAGACCGGGGAGGGCCGAAGTTGTGCGCGCAGCTGTTGGTCTGTCCCATGCTGGACGATCGGAATGACAGCGTGTCCAGCCGGCAGTATGCGCAGGGCGATGTCTGGAACCGGAAGAGGAATGCTTTTGGGTGGAAGTGTCTGCTTGGCGACAAAGCGGGCGGCGAGGGGGTCAGCTACTATGCAGCCCCAGCGAGAGCGACGGATCTGTCAGGGCTGCCACCGGCTTTCATTGACGTGGGCTCGACAGAGCCGTTCAGAGATGAGGATGTTGCGTATGCGTCGAAGCTTTGGGAATGTGGTGTCGATGCTGAGATTCACGTTTGGCCGGGTGGGACCCATAACTTTCACGCATTTGTCCCAACAGCTGCGATCTCTATAATGGCCAACAAAACAAGGACGGAGTGGGTGCGAAGAGTCCTTGAACGAGCCGCGTGAGACGTCGGCGAATACGTGGATCCAATAGTAATCGAAATGTGTCTTGAATGAGTGAATCAGAGGACCACCTTGAACTGAAATTAGGGTATATGTAGCGTATCCTCAGATTTAGTAGATGCAGCAGTTGACATCCATGAGATATTTTAGCGGCCGCTTCCACCGCGAAGAACATGTACAAACCTGTCATATCAACGTAGAGTGCCCAAAGCGAGGCCAAGTCCACCAACGCCTGCCCTCCAGTCCTGGAAACTGCCCCTTGTTGGTTACATCACCTACCCACTCCATATCCTCTTTGTTGCGCGCTCGGGAAATTTCTCGACGAGAGGAAAACACCCTTCACGCTTCTGATGTCGGCCTTGAATGCCTCAATAGCGTCTTCCTCGCTCGACTTTTTCCAGCTACTGCCATACCTCGAGCCGTAGATGTCACCGCCGTAGTAGGGGCTCGAGTAAGCCATTTCGTTGAGGTAATTCTTCAAATCTCCCAGCTGTGTCTGTACAGCATCATCCTGCGTCGAGTTTCCTCTCGTCAGGTAGGTCAAACCACGGAGTTCGGCTATCAGCTTGTCAAGGTGCGCGGACTGTGCCTCCGCCGGAGTTGCTGGCGGCTTCTCTGAATCAGCGGAAGAGGCGTCACTCCCACGCCTGGAAAGAGCGGGACTTGTCTGTGTGCCGAAGTCGCGATGATAGAGCTCCGTGGGGTCCTCATCCGAATCGGCATCAGAGATGGCATCCTTCTCCTGTTCCGGTGATACTGGCTTCCCGTTGCTGCCAAGCTTGGGTACAGTCGAAACCATGCCCTCCAGCTTCTCATTGAGCTTCTCAATGTTGGACTTCGTATTAACAGCAAACTCCGCCCGCGCTCCAGCCAGCTCCTCAGCCATTGGCTTGACAAGGTAATTCGACACGCCATATGTCACAGCACCCAACCCCACAGCAGCGTATATGGCATTGAGGACGCGGGAGACGGTAATGAGCGGCGGAGGAGATGTAGGCTGGGTCAAGAATTCTGGATACGTCACAATAGGCGGGATATCTTTCGGAGGAGCGCGGGATACGGTGGGCGGAGACGACAAAGGTTGCTGAGTCGCAGGGGACTAAGATAAGGTCAGCACGCGACGTCTAATTGCCCGAAAAGGCAGTTCATAAGCGAATGTTGAGAAAGAGCTCGGAGAAATAAGATGAGACGAAAGGTATTAGTGGCCTGCAAAAAGGCGCTGTACCCACCTTTGGCGGAGCTACTTTACTTGGCGGTGTATCTTGCATCCTCGCCTCGGCGAGCAGTAGCTTGATGTCGTCCTCAGCTACGCCTTTGGAGACCAGAAAGCTCCGCTTCCGGTCGTCGGCGGCATCGCGAATGGAGGGATCTTGCAGGAATTTGCGTGCCTGCTGCAGGAGGAGAGCTCCGTCCTTGGGAGGCTCGTTCGCATCCAGGGAACTTGGCTGGGGCTCGGGCTGGGGCTCATCGGCGTGCTCGGAGGCTGAGTCTGAGCTTGGAGTGGGCGGCCGCGAGTCTTCCGAGGCGGACGAAGCGGAGTCGGAAGGCGTGGATGGCGCCTGGGCGCGCTGCCAGGCGGGAATGCCAGGCTTCTTGTCCGAGGGAGAGTCGCCCATGGTCGCAACACGCAGGGTGCAGAGGAAGGGCGTGACGGCGTACTTGAGCTCAGCGACGCGGCGGCCGGGACCTCGGCTTGTGACGCAGGGCGATTCATAAGTAGCGGCCGCTGGCAGGCGTCACGTGCAGGCCTAGGCCGCGGCCCGCTGCGCAGCTCGCTCCGTCGCGCATCATGCGGAATGCGTGAGGGCAGCTTGGAGCTCCAGAGTTTTGCGCAGCATTTCGTATCGAACCGCCTCCAAGCTCGGAACCCTGCTCGATAGCGCTTGGATAAACAGCCTGACACAAGCATGGCGGATCGCGGCGGGCGGCCAGTCAAGCGGCTGCGCACCGACGACGACGACTCTGGCAGCGACGATTGGACACCTGCGGCGCAGGCAAACAAAGCCAGCAACAATAAGTATGTACCCAGCTCCTCCCTGAGTAAGCCGTGCGACACGCCCAGGCACGCACGCCTCGGAGCAAGAGCCACCCCCAAGCCTATCAGATACACCTGCAGCCGCCTTCCTTTCTGCCACCACCCCAACTCGCTCCCAGCACCCACCCACAATGGCGACCCGCCGCCTGCGCTCGCGCGCCCAGATTAATGCTGACCTGCAAAGCCAACCCACCTCTGCGAGCTCGCGCCCGCGCCGTGCAGCTGCTGCCCCCACCTCCGCCACCATCGAGCGCACCTCGCCTGAGGAGACGCGCCAGTCCATCCACCTCACCGTCAAGGCCGCCCCCAGCAAGCTCCGCGAAGCCACCAGCGGCACCAGCCAGCCCCGCAGGGGCGCCGGGAACTCGCGCAACAGCTTCGTCGGTGGCGAGATAGTCGTCGGCCAGCGCAGCTCCCGGAACAAGAAGACCATTATTGAGGACACGTCTGAGGAGGAGCTTGACGAAGATGAGCTGGACGATGACGATGTCGAGGAGGACGACGACGATGAGGACATGGCCGACGACGCCGATGCCGATGCCGACGAGGACGTAGACATGGAGGACTCGTTACCCGCTCCGCCTCCTCCAGCTCCCAAGGGGAGAGGGAAGCAGCAACAGAAGCCGAGCATCAAGGTCTCACAAGCAGACCGGGAAGTTCCAAGCGTCGAAGCTAAGGAGATGGCCATGGAGGATGACCAGAGCGAGGATGACGAGCTTTCGGAGCTGGACTCTGCAGACGAGCAGGACGATGAGGATATCGAGGAAGACGACGCCGAGGGCGAGGATGACGAGCTGGACGACGAAATGGACAGCGACGAGGAGACGCCAATGTCCGGCAGTCGAGCAGGCACACCAGACCTCAGCAAGCTCACCAGGCGTCAACGGGCGGCTTTCGAGACCTACGAGGGCGAATTGATTTCCCTGTCGAACGGTATGTTATTCCGCGATCAATGATTTTGAGCGTACTAACACCTTCGCAGAGGCACAGAAGAAGAAGCACCTGACTGCCGAGGAGCATGCTATGCGGAGAGCCGAAATGGCGCGTCGCAGGAAGAATCTCAGCGAGAAACGCAACGAAGAGGAAAAGGTGAGCACAAGTGCCTCAATCGCTGCATACAACAGCAATTGGCTTTTCGTGAATGGAAAACTGACTTGTCACAGATGGACACGATCAACCGTCTTCTCAAGAAGCAAGCCCCGAAGCGCCGTGGAAGAGCGCAGATCGACGCCGACGCCGCCGGCGAAGAGCAGGAAATAGAAGAAGAACGCGCTCCAGCTTTATGGGTTCGCTATGTCCAGACTGCTGAGAGCAGCCAGATTGCGGTACCTCACGACTGGATTGAGTCTCCCCTCGGAGAGCTGATGACCAAGTCAAAGCCTACGACAGTGAAGACGCCTTTTGCGGGGAGAATGGTCCAAGAGGTTGCATAAACTTCAACTTGAAGGAACAAAGTTCAAAAATTGGCAGGCAGGAGTCTAGGTGCTAGACTGGCTCTAAGGAGCTTGAGGAACTTGTTTGCGGGAAATTCGGGTTTTATCGGTAGAATATATAAATTTATTGCACATATGGCTTCTTTGAAGTCTGATTAATTGACGTCATTTCTCACGCTCTGTTCTAATCAACAAATGCCGCTTAGCAGGCTTGTTCCTAGGGAATCTTTCGAGTGCAGTCCAATAAGCGGAGTTCGAAATGGGTAGGTATGTGGTGCAATTGTTCAGTTACTAACTACACAAATACAGCTTTCGCCAAAAGAGTGTAGTCGTTTTAGTAGTCACTCGTTTTCACCACGGCCTGTAGGCCTGGGTTCCACTCGGCATGTTTGCCTGATCGAAAGGATCCCACCTGTATTCTATAGGCCTTGGATTGGATTGTGTCTGTGTCGTTGTACTTTGCTGTTGGCTGGAACTGCTACTTTGTCTAGTTGAATAAGCGCCGCTGGAACGAGCTTGGGGTTGGGAGCTTTGCTTCTGCTTGTCTTTGGGATTTTGGGGCTGATTGGACATTGTCGTAAATTTTTGAATGAAGAACTGGTTTACGTTGGTGCGAAGATTTTTGCTTGATTATCGCTGAATTCATACGTAGAATAAAAGTGCGATAGTTATAGTTTTGCTGCCGTTAGTATTAGGACATCCTCGTGTTTACAAGGAACTTCTTGAAGAGAATGGCAAGCACACATGAGTATTTAGGGATTTATTACGTTTGAGCGCGATTGCTAGGTCATAAAGAAGCAGTTTCTTTCCCACGAATGTCGCCTCTTGCAAACTCCGCACGTGCATCCGACTGGATTGACTTTCAACACATACTCTCTCTTGACTAACATGTACGTCCACGTGTTCCTCAACTCTGGTTTGTCTATTCCCCATTAACCACGACAGTAGTTTCATGGCCCGGCCCTAACCACCATCCAGAGTTTCCTTTTATCGGCTTCTTTGAGATCCTATGGCGAGCCGCTGATATCCTTCACAGAATCGCAGCTATTTGCGACAAGGTATAAAGCCCATTCAGAGTTCGATCATCTGTTCAAAACTCAAGGAAGAGTGCGTGATATCCCCTTCTGGGGCATGGCCGGTTGACGCACTAGCAGAGACAATTAGTAATCTAGATATGATTGCCAGTCTCTGCGGGTACAGGAGGGATTCAGATGCTTGAGGAGGCGACATTAACCAAGATCATACTCATGGAAATCCTCGGGCAAGTCCGTATCGATTTTCGTCCCCAGATCCGTGTCCTCAAGGAAAGTTCTGCCCAGCAACTTTTCTGGGAGATAATCTTGAACGACTCTCCCGTCCAAGTAATCCGGATTGTACTTGTACTCCTTTCCATACCCAAGCTCCTTCATCAGCCTCGTCGGTGCGTTGCGCAAATGTACTGGCACTGGTAGGCCTGCTATGCCGGGTTCTTGAAGGGCCGCCATGGCATTACTGAGGCCGCGATATGCACGCGTTGATTTGGGTGACATGGCCAACGCAACAGTCGCGTGAGCAAGATTGATGCGGCATTCAGGCATGCCGATTTTCTCGCAGGCAGCGTAAGTAGCCGTAGCGAGGGAAAGCATTGTATTGTCTGCTAGACCAACATCCTCGGATGCCACGACAATAAGCCGTCTCGCAATGTAAAGAGGGTCCTCGCCTGACTGCAGCATTCGTGCCAAGTAGTAGAGAGATGCGTCGGGGTCGGAACCACGTATTGATTTATGAAATGCTGAAATGGTATCGTAGTGTTGATCACCAGCACGATCGTACACGAGGGTCTGCGTTAACGACTTTTTGATGGCTTCCTTTGTCATGGATGGTCGAGTAGAGAGATCCATTGCCAGTTCAAGGAGATTGAGCCCGGTGCGCGCGTCACCGTCGGCGAAGGCGGCCAGGTAGCCCAACATCTCATCATCAACCAAGCTAGTATCAGCATTGCTCCCCTCGCGTTCTAGCGCACGACGGAGTATAGTCGTAACAGTCTCTTCAGACAGTTTAGAGAGCGTAAAGGTGCGACAGCGTGACAGCAAGGCGTTGACAACTTTGAAGCTGGGGTTCTCGGTCGTGGCACCGATGAGCGTGACCTGTCCGGCCTCGACAGGTCCCAAGAAGACATCCTGCTGGCTCTTGCTGAATCTGTGAATTTCATCGCAGAATATTATCGTCTTGCGCCCCGTGAGGCCCAACTCATTCCGAGCCTCGGCAAATAGCTTCTTACACTCAGCTACACCGGAACTGGTACTATTGATTTCGACGAATCGACAGCCAGCTGTGTGGGCTATGAGGCGTGCTATTGTAGTCTTGCCAGTGCCGGGACCTCCCCAGAGTATCATCGAGGGCACGCGATCTTGCTCAATCAGACCCCGGATTACGCCATCAGATCCCACGAGCTCTTGTCCGCAGACCTCGTCGAGCGTCCTGGGCCTCATGCGCTCTGCAAGCGGTGCGACCTTTTGGAAGGCGTTGGACTTGTTGCGTTTTGGAGACGGCGGCGAAGACACTGGCCCCGACTTCTTATTCGCGGGTTCAGGGTCGAAGGGTCTCTTCAAGCCGTTTGTAGAGGGTTCGGATGGAACCGGAAGCTGTGTTCTGGTCGGGATGGGAGACGTGACAGGCGACGGCTCGGCATTTTTCGTGGACAGGTTCGAGGAGCGCTTTGTGGAGGGTGGTTGGAAGAAGCTGGCGACATTGGCCTTCTGGGTTGGAGGTGGTGGTGCGTTGGTCGGGTCGATGACGTGGGCTTCGCAACCCGAATCTATGTGCTCATTGATGTGGCGTTCTGAGACGGGCTTGGAGCAAATGGGGCAGTCGACCATGGTGTGTGGGCGGGGCCCAATTGGCAGCGCTGCGAAAAGACGCGTCGTGTTGGATTGGAATCTGGGGCGACGCGACGGGCCGGTTAGCTTCGCAAGCTCCAGCTCCAGCAGGCAGTCAGAGCTTCTGCGGAGGGCCCGAAGTCGGCGTCACCGCCCGACAGGCCGATAAATGCCGATCGCTGGTGGGCAAGCACGTAATCGGGCTCGCGCACTGGTAGGTGGGTGGGATGCGAGAAAAGAGTCACCACAAACTAACATGAGGCCCACGCTGCTCTTACGCTCATCAGGTCGTCTGACGCTTTCTTCCTCCTCCTTCACCAAGCCTGGTCTGTCTTTCTTCACTCGCACTCCTCAGCCCGCAAGAGCTATGTCGGCTACTGCTGCGCGTCGCGACCCGTACAAGCCCGCCGCAAGAGTGGCGGGCCAGAAGCAGGATGTTTGGTGCGCATTCTCTCTCACAGCTTAGCAGCAGATGCTAATGCCGCAGGCAGGTCGATTGTCAACGAGGCCGCCGCTCAAACACCCGTTACGCCTGTCGTGAACATGGGCCAGGGCTTTTTCGGCTACAACCCCCCGCAGTTCGTCCTCGATGCCGCCAAGCACGCTCTCGACCGCGTCGAGTGCAACCAGTACTCTCCTACCAAGGTACATACGGCAGGCTATAACATGCACGAGCGGTGCTGACTGTGCGAAGGGTCGCCCGAGGTTAAAGCAGGCGCTGGCGGATGCATACTCGCCCTTCTTCGGCAAGACTTTGAACCCGGAGACCGAGATCACCATTACCACGGGCGCCAATGAGGGCATGCTCAGTGCCTTCATGGCCTTCATTGAGCCTGGCGACGAGGTCATCGTGTTCGAGCCCTTCTTCGACCAGTACATCTCCAACATCGAGATGGCTGGCGGAAAGGTCGTCTACGTGCCCATGCACCCTCCCAAGGAGGGCGCAACCAAGACGACTTCGGCCGCAGAGTGGAAGATTGACTTGAAGGAGTTCGAGGCTGCCATCACTCCCAATACCCGCATGATCGTCCTGAACACGCCGCACAACCCGATTGGCAAGGTCTTCTCGAAGGAGGAGCTTCAAGCCATTGCCGACATCTGCGTCAAACACAACCTGATTATTCTCTCGGACGAGGTCTACGACCGCCTGTACTACGTTCCCTTCACGCGTATTGCGACGCTGTCGCCCGAGGTCGCCGAGCGCACCATCACCGTCGGATCTGGGGGCAAGAACTTCTACGCCACCGGGTGGAGGGTTGGCTGGTTGATCGGCCCTGAGCATCTGATCAAGTATGTCAGCGCTGCGCATACGCGCATTTGCTACAGCAGCGTCAGCCCACTGCAGGAAGCCACGGCTGTGGCTTTCGAGGAGGCGGATAAGCACAACTTCTGGGAGGAGTCGAAGAAGGAGATGAAGGGCAAGATGGACAAGTTCAATGCCATTTGGGACGAGCTGGGGCTGCCGTACTCGATTCCGGAGGGCGGCTACTTTGTTCTCGTCAATATGGCCAAGGTAAAGCTTCCCGACGGCTATGATTTCCCTCCCCACGTGGCCGAGCGGCCGCGCGACTTCAAGCTGTCATGGTTCCTGATCAAGGAGTTTGGCCTCGCCGCCATCCCGCCCACTGAGTTCTTCACGCCCGGCAACGCACACATTGTCGAGGACTGGCTGCGGTTCGCAGTCTGCAAGAACGACGATGTTTTGGAGCTTGCCCAGGATAGACTGCGGGGTCTCAAGAAGTACCTCCAGTAAAAAGACGCCTAGAAATAAATACTTCCCTGTTCTGCAGCGCATGCATGTACTCCGCGTAGGATTCCACCCGAGCTTGCTCCGATGCATGTAACATTACGCAAGAGAAGCGGCTGCGCGGAGCTCCGCCTTTGAAGTTCCCAGCAAGCACCCTTCTCAAATTTGCAGAATTGACAGCAGCAGACGACTAACAACCCAGCTCATCGGCCGGGTAAGCTTCTTATTCATGCGCTTCCATCCTTTGTTGTTCCGCGGGCTTTCCGGAGAAAGGTGGTACGATTGAGAGGATCCACGGCTGCGGGAGCTATGATACACTAGCGACGTCATATGCGGAGGAGCTCACCCAACCCTCGCAGCTGTCCTGTCGAGCTGCAGAATGCGCGTAATAAAACATAATAAACCCCTCTTCTCCGGTCATTCCACCTCACCATCCCACACCAACTTCACTCCATTGCTGTCAAACTCATCCCAATGGCTGAGCAAGACCGCTACGGCTCCCACTGGGGAGCCAATCCAAACAATCCTGTCAAGGATTCCCCTTCTGTCAACCTTCAGAACATCCCTGCCCCTCAAGGCTCCGGCGCCGAGCAAGATCGCTACGGCGGATGGTTTGCCGGAAAGGCTCCCTCTGTCGACCAGATTCAAGACAAGCTCCCCAAAGCTTCCGGAGCTGAGCAGGACCGCTTTGGCGGCTGGTTTGGAGGCAAGGCTCCCTCCGCCGACGACCTCAAAGACAAAGTTCAAGAAGCTTTACCGAAGACCTCTGGCGCCGAGCAGGATCGTTACGGCGGTTGGTTCGGACGTAAAGCTCCTTCCGCCGACGAAATCAAAGAAAAGGCCCAGCAGGTTCTGCCACACACCTCGGGCGCCGAGCAAGACCGTTACAGCGGATGGTTCGGTGGCAAAGGTCCTTCGATCGACGACATCTCGAAGCACCTCCCGCACACTTCTGGCGCTGAGCAGGATCGCTACGCCGGATGGTTTGGAGGCAAAGGACCTTCCGCAAGCGACATTTCCGAGAAGCTGCCTCATACTTCCGGAGCTGAGCAAGACCGCTATGCTGGCTGGTTCGGTGGTAAAGGTTCTTCCGCAAGCGACATCTCGGAAAGACTACCTCACACTTCTGGGGCTGAGCAAGATCGCTATGAAGGGTGGTTTGGCGGGAAGCCGATTCCCGTAGACAAGATCAACGAAAGGCTGCCTCACACATCGGGTGCCGAGCAAGACAGGTACGGCAGCCATTTTGGAGGCCATCCTTTCCCTAACCGCACCGACCGCATTGGCTCCGCCGCTGAGCAGGACCGCTACGCTTCCCACTTTGGCCTCCACCCAGACAATCCAATTCAAACTGCTCGAACTACACCCGCCTCATCTAGCTCGGGTTTGCCAGCGAGTAGAAACATACATTCCGGTGCAGAGCAAGATCGGTTTGCGTCGCACTTTGCCGCTCCTCCCAGCAATCCAATCAATGCTACCGCAGTTGGACTGTTGCAGGGAGCCATTCTTCCCTCTTTCGGTCTGCACGCCGGTCTCTCTGCTGTCACATATGGCGTGGCTCGCTACACAAACCGAGTAGAACTGAAAGACTGGCTTTGGCCTTCTGGAATGGTTGCCAACGCTTGGTGGAGCGCTGTTGGCACCCGTGTGGTCTATGATGGACTCTCCCTCTCCGAGGCCTGGTCTACTATCACTTACCCCGAGAAAGTCATGCTCACTCAGGTTTCTGCTTGGGGCATCCGCCTCTTCTACCGCATTGCCAGTCGTAGCGTGAAGCGTGGGAAGGATGACCCCCGTTATGTGACGGCGAAGGAAGACGGCAGTTTCTGGAACAAATCTTTCATCAGCATGTTCTTGCCGGAGGCTGTTTTCCAGACCTTGATCACCCTTCCGTTCACCCTGCCATTCCGTGCTAGGTTGGAGAGCGTCAGGTCTTCGCCTCTCCCCGAGAATGCTTCCTTCTTCCATAGCCTCGCTGTTCTCTTGTTCACTACCGGATACGCTCTGGAGGTTCTTGCGGACACACAGCTCGAGTCGCACAAGCAACAGAAGAGCGAAGAGCTCAACCGTGAGGGCGTCTGGAGCATCGTCAGGCACCCCAAGTATGTACCCCACTGTCTGTGCTCTACAAGAATTATCCGCTGACTGTGCCCAGCTACCTTGGTGATGCTCTCGTCCACTTCTCATTCCCCGTTCTTCTCTACAGCGCCGGCATCCTTCACCCGCTTTCCGTCCTTGGCCCTGTTGTCAATTACGTCTTCCTCCGCTTCGTCGATGGTGATAAGGGCAACGAGGCTGACCAGGAGGCGCGCTATCCCAAGGAAAACCAGCTCAAGTATCAGCAGCTGATGGAGTACAAGCGCGAGAAGAACAGCTTCTGGCCCAGCCCTAGTGAGGTCCAGAACAAGTGGACCTGGATTGTGCTTGCTGCGGGGGCTGGTGGTGTCATCCTCGAGGGGGGCGTTCGCGCGTTCCTCCGTGGTTAAACATGCATCTGAACGCGGGTCCGCTTCGTATTACCTACTAGGTTACCGGATTGCGTTGGAAGATTACAAAAGCTAATACCGTCTGCCTCAAGAAGTATCCATTACATGTACATTAATGAGGGCTGAAATGCTATATCATAGGAGTTCAACTACGGATTCAATTTAGGACGGTTCAGAAGAAAATGGAAAGGCTCGCTGTAAACGGATCAAGTTACACTCGAAACTGAGTCTTCTTTGAGTCTTGTAAGCGGTGATCTTAAACCTTCTCAGTTTGATTGTTACATGTGCGGCATCTGAGAATTGGTAATACTGCATGCTGGTTGCACCGCCGTGATGACAAAGTCGCAAGGCTGATGAAAAGCTTGGCAGCTGAACACAAGCCACCACCACCCATGGTTCGCATCTCGTGACATGGCGCTTCACGTCATCCCGTAACCATTTTCGCAGGGCAACGCCACAAACAGAAATAGAATGAGGCGTTGAGTTTCCACCATCCCCCGCAATCCTTGCCTCCGCAGGAGCGCCTTACGAAGTCTCGGCTCCACTCGCTGCATGTCACATTCACACTTCCCCGGATGGCGCAAAAAGAAAACGTGACATTGCACGACAATGGCGCCTGGGGAAATTACGTTTGCAAGCTAGGTGGTTCATTTTTACGACGGAAACGGGTCCTTCCACACAGGAATAGTGAGCGGGCTGCAAAGCCTCGTCTTACTTCATTCCTTCTAGAGTCGGTTCTAGGCGCTATACGAGAGTTGTCTTTCAGCAGATGCTACGATGCCATCGTGAGATTATCCCCCTCCGAGTCTGGTGACTGCGGATGGGAGACCGCAGTCGTGAGGATTGGGTCAATCCATGTCTATTCTTGACCGAACAAGCGCAGGGCTGGTGATGCCTATGGTGAGATGAATATAAAAGGCAGTGCTTCCTTCGTTCAATATGGTCTCCATCAAGCAATCACCAAGTCTTCTACAATCACCAAGCCTTTCTGTAATCACTACTCACAAACTTCTCTCCGACCAATCTTCCAATCAAAATGTACTTCACCACCCTCACCACCGCCATCCTCTCCGGCGCCGCCTTCGCGGCTGCCCTGCCCACCACGGATGCACCCACGGGCACCCTTGAGCGCCGCGCATGCACGACGCAGTACCCGACACACCTGTTCCAGATCAGGCAGGACGATCAAAGCACGCCCGACCACAGCTACGTGTACACGTCGCAGGGCGACGGCAAGACAAGCCAGTGGGTGACGGAGCTGCAGTTCACGGGCATCCCTGCCGGCGCGTACGGGTGCAGCGTCGAGTTCTTCTTCCAGGCCGGCTACCACGTCGCCACCAGCGGCGGCACCCCCGGGAACCCTCCCCGCCTCGAGTTCTTCAGCACCGACCGCGACATCAGCCTTGACGACACCTGGAACAACCACCCCAAGAATGTGTCGAGCGTCGGCACCCAGATCGTCAGCGCCGCGCCCGACCGCGACACCAAGTTGACCGTCGTGACCGGCGCGTGCAAGGAGACACTGAACTACCTGATCGCGGTGCAGGGTGACAAGGCTGGCAGCGTCGGCTTCTACCAGAGCCCACCGAACGGCCTGAGGTTGACCTACAACTGCTGAGTGTGACGAGAGCTTGATGAATGATGGGGTTGAGAAGGTGGACGTTGGGTGTTGCGGCTGGAGAACTCGACTATAGATAGATTATCAGTTTGCCTGTTTCTTTCCTCTTTTTGGTTTTGACTCTTCTGGCTGTCCTTACCAAACTTGTTCTTATAGTATTGTTAAATCTAGTCCAACGTACCAAAAACTTTCCCTACATTTGAACCCTGTTGCACTGTGCTGCCGATACTTGATTAAGAGGTGACAATAATTAAAATACCAGCGATATCCAAACTTTCACTGAGTGCAATATTCATAATCAAGCGATCTTTGCCAAATGTCATTATTTAATGAGACTTCACCATGAAGTGGCGCAATGCGCAGTTTCAGAATATCATACCGCCTTTTCATAACTGCCACAAGTCAATGTCAGACGAGCTTAAGAGGCAAGTAAAGGCGATCTTTACAATTTCCCTGTAAAGTTGTCCGGAACTGCGTTAAGATTGAAAAGAGCAATTGCAGCATTCGCACTGCTTAGGAACCTTGGATAGTGGCGTCCGTCAGCTCATTTACTAGTTCTTACATCGGCCTCTCAAATGCAGGCCTATCGACGCACCTGCACAAAATGGCCGGCTGCTTTCCATCTCCTTCTGGATTCTCCACGATCTTCTTCATGACTTGCTCCACTCACTTCGTTCATACATCGGCACCAACCCCAGAACCAAACGCCTACTATGCCATGCGTAAAGGAAATAGGAGGAAGAATCTACCGGCACCGTCCTAGAAGTCCAGGGGCTATATGGATAGGGCGATGGGCAGTGCGAAGATGGTCGAGTAAATATGGATACCACGAAGGACGTGGTAGCGGATGTAGGCGAAGATCATGTCATGTTGGGAGGTAATAAGGAAGAGGGAGTTGGAGAAGGATATGTGGATGCAGGGGAGCGTTTTGGATCTGGAGGAGTTCATCATATTCAGTGATCTCCGGGTCGGCAGTTAGTGTTAGTGTTGCTAGAGCGGAGTTAAAACTTGGGCTTGAAAAACTCGATGGGCTTAGACCCAATCCGCTGAAAAGGTAGGTTCGGAGCGAGGTCCAGTTCAGCGCAAGTGGAGACGTTCCGGGGAGTAGATCCAGACGATAGCCCAAAAGAGCCCGTGGTGAGTTTATCAGTAGTCATAGGTTGGTCGAAGCTCACTTGAATAAAGTTGTCCGCCGGGTATCCTTCACATGGGCGTCCGTATATCTGGTAGTTGATGCACCCTGGCCCGCCTTGGTGTAAGGAAGATGTGAGTCAATGCGTACGACAATATAGCAGGGATGTTGCACGCAGACCGCATTTGATCTTTCGCCGACGGCATGTTTTGCACCCCTTGGAGTGACGTCCAATGCCGACCATTGCCTAATGTGGGAGAGAAGCGAGTTGCGGGTTGAGGACAGGGGAGTTGACGCTCAGACATGGACGCGTGGAAGTGAGAATAAGATTTCATGGGAGACCTGCGGGAGAGCTGCAGATCTGCCGTCAGGGGAGCATAACAACGAGTTTCGAGTACATGGAGGATTGTGGTTTCGTCATCGCGGAGGACCCACGATTAACTTCGCTCGGGCTGCCGGTTTGGGCAAGGTCGTCACCGAATCGGGCAAAAAGCTTGCGTTTGCCATCGCTTACTCGGCATCGCGGCACCGCCAAGCTTTGACTCGCTGTCCACGAAGCTTCTGAAGACGACATGTCTTTGACTATGACCATGTTGAAGATTGCTACCACTGTCCAGGCTGAATATACCCTCTCCAATTCGAATCCATCTTTCTGCCACTCAACGCTTCCGATGGAGGGTTTTTTCGGCACCGCTCGGGCCACCATGTCCAGGAATCTCAACTCGGACAAGAGCTTTTGATGCTGTCAATGGAAATCCCTCGAAACAGAAGAGAAGCGAAGATTTAAATCACAAAAGGCAAATTTCAAGTACTTTATAATTGTATAGAACATGAAGTAGGTCTCTCTTTGTCTTTTCATGAAGTCAATTTGCTGAGGCGTGAAGAAGCTTAGTCGGCTAATTTAAGTCGTGGCCGGTTTGTTGCAAGCGAAGGTTTCCCGTGAAGATTGAACTAGTCGATGGCTATCCTTTAGCCAGAAAAGAACCAAAAAAGCAGAATATAATACAGAGGACTTCAAATAGAATAAGCTTATTCAGTGGCGCATGTACGTACAGTCAATAGTGGTCACGGAAGCAAAGACACTGAGCAGTGGCACTATAGCTTCATGAACAAGTTTCGCTGCGTTATTAGCATAGGCGCGGAATATCTCCACTGAATGTTCCGTCGGTCCGTGGAGCCTATTCTTGGCCCTCCGTGTCACACTTGTCGGAACTCATGTAGGACGGAGTTTCAGGCACTGTGTGGCTTTGAAGTATACGCTTCGGCTGAACTTGCGTGCAGCTTCTCTTTTTGAAGGTTCTGCAGATTTTCACACGGCGTATGTGACGCTAACTCGGTATCTTATTCTTCTATCAAGTTTTCTCGCCCAAGCGCAACCGGAACTCCTTGCATGGAGTCCTTAAGCCAACCACATGGTACGTAGAATCCTTGCCAAAATTATCCACATTGTTGCGGGAGAGCAGGGAAAGGTAACTGACATTGCCCCCTGTAATAGTGAGATCCCTTGCGGCCATAACTCGGCACTGTCTCATCAAAAACGGCGTGCTCTACACACTGTGGTGTGAAGAACGCGAGAGTCCACGGTTACGATGGGATGTCATGGTGATAGCTCTGCATTAAAAGTGACTCCATAGTCTCCAAGGATCACCCCGAGAGTACAGATGTTGCTCGCCAATTGTTACTGGTCTCACCGACATTGAATCTCCTGAACGAATAGTGGAGTAATGCATGTCAAAGAAACTGCGCGTGGTGCGCTTGAGATATTAATTCGAGGATATACCGAGTCAAGTGCATTTGGTGGCGGTGTAAAACGGAGCAGTGGTGCGGCCCATGCCTGTTTCCAATGCCGCTGCCAAGGCAGCATGGGTAGGGTGTTTCCTCTGGAAAATGTCCGGGGACGGCAAACAAAGTGCTTCGCGGAACAGCGCATATTGCAGGCTTCGGTGTCGGATAGCACCGGAGGCCGAGAATGTAATGATTTCCTTCCAGCATCCTGGTCTCCACCACGGACAAATGCACGCCGATAGTCCCTTCACACCCTATAGCACCCGAAAAAGGTAGTCACATTGTGATTCCACCGTGGCTGTGTTTTCGGCCGGTAGTTAGTGAGACTTCCCCTTTTCCAGAGTGGAGCAAGAGCATAGTTCTGGAAGACTGGGTAACCGAAGCCTGTGGAGAACAAAGGCGCTGTCAAGCGAGATCTGGGGCGAGACTATCTTGGCAACCGGCTCAGGTGACGGTAATGGACGGCATAGTCGGCGGCCGAACAATTCGGTCTGCCATACATCGAATTCGAGTGATCGATCTCTCCATCGCGTAGCGCTACTGTTGCCGGTACGTACGATAGAACATGGCCTAAGAAAAGGCCGAAGTCACAGAACTAACGACGGCCTGAAGCTCGCTTTCGACAAACACGAGGGGCGGGATGGATGGTCTGCTTGCTGGGTGCACGTTTCGGGCCGAGCGCCTGTGTTTCAACCCTCAAGCGACGCCGCCAAGCAAAGCCAAGAGGGCTTGAGAGGAGCGGAACAGGAGTTCTGGAGTGGTCGCGAGAGGCGGCCAGCTCCGGCGTTGGGGCGAACGGGAATGATTAAGGTACGAAGCCAAGCTCAAGGAGCCCCTGGGTCGATAGCATGCCTGACCATTGGTTCCCTGCGCCGCTCACACTGCGCTACCCCCTCCGCTTAGCTATTCTGACGCTGCCAAGCACGGCCAAGCCGACTTGATCAGGCTGGCCGGCGGAACAGCAGTCTGAATGTGCTCGCTCGGAAATTTCCAGCGTCCCGCCCTGATCGCCTTTCTCCACTCCTGACCCTCGCCATGCCAAGCGATATAGATTGGAAACATAGTGTGCTCTCGTTCTGGAGCCGCATCGGGATGTCTTGGAAGTTTCAAATCACGACGCCACTCACCGCGACCCATCAGCCTCCGCCCGAAAGGCGGGTGGTGATACTGCCTGGAGTGCTGTGGAATTCTGGTATATAAGCACCAGGTGCCCGCACCATGACTTACTTCTTCATCCAGCAGCACAGTCTTTCGCTTCAGTCGTTTAGCACATTCACTCTTTTCTACACTCACTTCACCGATCTGCGATCGTGTTATCTGCCTTTCACTTACAGACAAGATGTTCTCCAAGTTCTTCGTCCTCCCCCTCCTGGCGGCCTCGTCCGTCCTGGCCGTTCCTGCCGATGACACCTTCGGCTACGACCTCGTCCGCCGTGCGGACTTCCCTATCCCCGCCTCCAAGGGCACTGTCAAGTACAGCTCTGCCAAGTCCATCTCTGGCACCTTCGATGGTGGCATGAAGACCTACGGCCGTGGCGTTTCCTGCACTGGCCAGGCTGAGGGTGGCGACAAGGATGCTGTCTTCATCCTCGAGGACGGTGCCACCCTGAAGAACGCCATCATCGGTGCCGATCAGATCGAGGGTGTCCACTGCAAGGGCGCCTGCACCATCCAGAACGTCTGGTGGACCGCCGTCTGCGAGGACGCTCTCTCCTTCAAGGGCAACGGCAACGGCAAGGTCATTGGCGGTGGTGCCCGCGGCGCTGATGACAAGGTCATCCAGCACAACGGTATCGGCTCCATCTCCATCGATGGCTTCACCGTCTCCGACTTCGGCAAGCTTTACCGCTCTTGCGGTAACTGCAAGAAGATGGGCCAGCGCAACGTCACCATCAAGAACGTCAAGGCCTACAACGGCAAGCTCCTCGCTGGTATCAACTCCAACTACGGCGATGGTAAGTTCCCCTCTTGATCACTACTGCTGTACATGCGGCTAACACGGGCTATTTAGTCGCCTCCATCTCCGGCACCTGCGCTACCTCGGTCAAGAAGATCTGCACTGAGTTCAAGGGCAACAACAGCGGCAAGGAGCCCACCGAGATCAGCTCCGGCCCCAGCAACTACTGCAAGTACTCCTCTGTCAAGTCTTGCTAGACGATTCCTCGAAAATCGACAGCGGCTCTGGCCAATTAAGCTTTGGATTACGTCCGAGCTTGGGGGATGTTTGTGGATGGCATTCTATTCTTGTATCGACTTCTAGTTCTAGAACCTTTTCTATATCTCTAATGTACTGTGTCGCTGAGGCCTCAGCAACGAAGTTCAAGCAACCGTCTTTTGCATATAACGCGTGAGTGTGCTGTGTTCTGAAAACAAAAGGGGTGTAGTGAGTGAAAGACATGGCTACCTTCAGAGATAATTACTATGAGCTAATCAATTGAAGCATCTTATACATAGCCCCGTCTCTCCACTTTGCTGTCGATGCAGCCATTAGCTGTCAGCCAATGGATGAGACTTGCTGCATGCAGTGTGGTCGGAGTCTTTTCCGACTTGTTTGCGAGTGCCCTCCACGCCACGGCTCCATCTTCCGCACCAACCGCCCAGCGATGGCATCCTTTGACGCGGGCAAGCTTACCTTGTGCAGGATGCAGCTATAGCCAGCAAAAATCTGTGTTGCTGACTGGGATTGTAACTGTCGTTTGTCCTACCCCCTGATACTACTCAGTTCGCCCACAACTAAGCTCCTTCGGTGCTGGGCGGAGCCATTCCCGCTTCGCAACCATTGCGCGGCATTGCGTCCCCCAGATGTTGAATCGCCGCCACTGTCCCTCTGCAAAATCATTGCGCCGCCTGATCTTAAACACCATCTATTACTCACTACACCACACGTCGGCCTGTTGCAAATCGCAGAGCAACAGCGACGGTTAACTCTCAGCGTTTCGCCTTCGGTCCAGTTTTCCGGTCTCAAAACAACATGGCTGGGACTGCAGATCCGATGTCGCGACCCGCCTCAATGGGCGATTTCTTCGATGATGCTTTCGTCTCTGAGCTCACGGCCTTTCTCTCATCAAGCTCGGTCTATGCTAGTACAACATTCTGGGATCCTTGCGCGCAACACAGCCCCATGGACCCAGACGAGTTTGCACCCGAAGATATATCCCTCTCACCCCTACCGGAAAGCGTAGTATTCGATCTCAACACCACCACTGGTATAGCGGCGCAGGACGTCGAACTCAAAGAAGTAACCGAGCCGCTGGCAACCATCAGCTTAGATAGCAAGCAGACAGGGCCAAGGGACTCCAAGAAGCCCAGGAGGAGACGCCGGAACGAGATGGCCGATACGCCCGAGGCCCGCGCGAAGCGAGAGGTGAGCCTGAAGAAGAACCGAATGGCGGCAATCAGGTGCCGGATAAAGAAAAGGGACTAGATGAGGAAGCTCGAGATCCGCCACCGTAGCCTCTCTGAACGGAACAAGCTCCTCCGGAGCAAGGTGGCCAGCCTCAACGACGCTGTCTTCGGACTGAAGGGGATGGCGCTCGAGCATGCGGATTGCAGCTTTCGGCCCATTGACGACTACGTGAGGCGCGAGGCGGAAAAGGTGGGGACAAAGGCTCGTCAGAGCGCCGGCGCTACAGCAGCAAGTGCGTAGACACTCGTGTTTTCTCCTCCTGCCAGTACCGGCCCAGGTTTTAACAAATCAACAGGCTTGCCTTCGGCGCGTCGATTCATCCAGGACAGTATCAAGTAGGGCAACCTTGGTCCAAGCATGCTCGAGGTTTGGTAAAGCGCCTTCCCTATACAACCGTTTCCTTCGTTTTATCTCTTAAGTGCCTTGGCGTTTTATTGACCTTAGTTCGATTCTCTTTTCATTTCGTGCAGTCTTCGAAGAGAAATTCGATGAAACCATCAACCAAAGGGACTTGGCACCGGCTGTCCATCCTTCTTGAGCGAAGCCTGGTGGAATGAAGTCTAGGGATGAAGCGTGAAAATGCTGCGTCGTGAGCGGACATTTCGGTATTGTTATTGTGGAGAGACATGTTTATTAACACGCTAATACAATGAATCGTAGATTACTGGCGCATAGCGGCCGATCCCAGAGTCGCACGCGATTTGGCAGGGTCGGTTTCCTGTTTTTTACCAAGATGAATTCCACAATCAGTAGATGGCTCATGCGGAGGTCACTCGTTAGTTTGGAGTGGGATTTGCAACGCTTGGGACAAACCGTGCTGGGAAAGCTGGTAGAGAGAGCAACAAGGAGGTGGGGAGACGGCAGCGCTGGCGAAATCCGTTATATGCCAGGAGTGGCGATTTTCTCATCCCTCGTTAGCCAGTGCGCCATTACCCTGACCGCAGTTGACGCACCTCTTGCGTAACGCGGTTCTGCCTAACTCTTTGCTGCCCTTCAACTTGGATGGGAACGGCTAAGCTAAGCGGACATCTTGTACCCAAACGGGTAACCACTAGGTCCGAACACGCGGTGTTGACTTTCTTATCCCTACGACCGACTTCGCAGGGGAACGACACAACCTTGGCCTTCTAAAGGCAAATTCTAAATAGACTATAATCTACCTTGTTTAATTATTTACATTTGAGTATATTATCGCAAAATTCGCGTCGCTTTGGAGGAAGTGTTTCGGCGCATAAAAGCTCAGGGGCCTTGATGTGAAACACAGTGCCCATGATCGCTGCCCTCACGCCCGCAGGCCTGTTGAAAAGGCCAGAGACAGTGATGGTTCTCCTTCCTGCCGGCCGCTGGTTTGTTCAGTGTGCTTCGAGGACTTCTGAATCGCGCGTTCTTATGACGCATGGCGGTGCAGGCACTTGACCTGCGTCGTCCCAGGTCTTCACCTCTCAAGATCCGCTACTGTTTTCCCGATGGCCATCTCCATCCCGGTGCTCCGGGAGCTCCACTTGTACATAGTCATGCCCGTCGCCACATTGCCTCTCTCCCTTCGAAGGACATTCTTGAGCGTGCCGTCTTACTCACCGCGCCTCGCTTTCATCCACGATCCTCCGCATGGAAGCTGAGAAATGTCTCCAGTTGGTGCCTTCTTGACAGAGCTCTAGTCAGACATGTTGCAGGCGGAGCGCAAACAGAACCGAAAGCTTGACATGTTCTCTCGAATTATCCGGTGCATCTTCAAGCAAAAGCTAGACTTTCCAGCACTCCAGACCCGGAAAACCTGCTGCCTACGGTCCTTCATGCTGCTAACAGATGAAGAGGATCCACATAGGACACGTGAATATCTCTGAAGCCTACAGGAACCTGCTTCCATGCAGCATACATATGATGACGAGGATGGGGACATGGAAGAGGGGAACGGAACGCTGTCATATGTGGGACATGGGCAGTCGATGGGGAAGGGCAGTAAACATGCACCCGGGGGGTTGGGAGGTGGTGCAAAGGAGAATCCCTGGGGCGCGAACCGCCGCTCCTAGACTGGCAATGGGGAGGCGGCTGTCAAGGCCGGGCATGGTTCCGTGTCGCAGTCATGACATTGGGATAAAAACGGGCACATAAGTAGACCGCCGCAGCCCGCTTCTTGGTGAAACACGCAGGTTCGATATTTGGCCGTTTAACTAATCATACATCTTCTCAAGCGCTGCATGTTGCCCGCCGATTCACATTCCGCCAATTAAGCCGCCTGCAACACGCAGCCTTCGACAACACACAGACATAGCACTGCCGTCAATCCTGTCGACCTGTCCACCCATCTCGGCGCACGATATCACGGCACGAGCATAGGTCACACGAGTACCTCGTTGCTACCAAAATGGCTCGGGCAACTCGTCGGCCGTCTGGTCGTCGGAGCCATGGCGGTCCATCTCGATTCTAGGTGTTGTGTTAGCGGCGCTCCAGCCGGATGCCAAAGCCACCTACAAGGCTTCCTCGGACTCGATGCAGTCGGATTGCATTGGATCCACGAGCATCAGCTCACTTGACGCATCAAGCAGCCAAAAGGATACGCTTGTCTGTTCGGAGAGATGAGCCCTAGAAAGAGATTGGAATCTTGTTGCCCGCCTACCTCGTTTGGATCATCGTTGGACCCATCCACTGGTGCCATGTCTGTCATCCACGACGCGACAGGCGTCTCGGGGGGATCGCTGCACTCGATGCTATCTCCAGTCGTCATGCTGGAGGGGGATGCGGTGGTTCCGGTCACGCTGCTCTGGTCGAAACCAGTTGCCAGTGATGAGGCGGCTTGTATGCCCTCGTCTCCCCGAAGCGAGTGCGCCACCTCGGCGATGTTGCGAAAGCGGGCGTGCGACAGGTGGTGGGCGAGTGCAGTGGCAGCATCCTTGTCGTCGGACGAGCCTATGCTGGTGATGATGCCCTGGAGATCGTTGGTCCGGGTCTCGAGGTCTTTGATGCGTTGCTTGAGAGACGAGGTGCGTCTCTGGTCTCCTGCGGCGTCATAGCAACAATCGGGCCGCTCCTTCACCAAGCACGGCGTACACACAGGACGGACGCCGTCACACTGAGGAAGACATCAGCATTGGGTAAGCATGGGGATGAAGATCAAGAGCGGACCTTGTGCTTACGCTGCTGGCACGGCTGGCAGGCGACGGAAGTGACACTGGAACGCTTGGGCATTTGTGAGCGACGTGGACGCACTGTGGCACCCGCTCCCGGGCCACCGGCAGAGACTGCGGCGCAAAGAATCGGACGCAAGCTCCGAACCAGAGGCTGGTTGAAGGTATTGTTGTTGCTGTCGAACGGGACTGACATGTCGGGGGCTTGTTCACGACCGCGTTTGAAGTGGGTAACGGATGGTGTTATTACGCCTCCGAAACGTTTACCATCGAAGCGACGCATGGTGACGCGCAGTCTTGCACAGCAGTGAGGGAACGGCTTGGGGACTGCTCTCACCTCCTGATGAGCATTACAGAAATACGCTGCGGCGGCGAGGCAGAAGACATACATCAGAGCCCACGCGGACCTGGGCCAACCAATCAGACGAACGCAGGCCATTCTCCAAAGGCTAGCCTGCGCACAGCAGGATCCTGCGATGGGGGATGCGGTGCGTCCATCGGATTGTCAATGTGGCGAGACCCAACAAAGAATACGTCTTGCCAGAGCCGCCGACTACGCAAAGTCCGGGGATCAAGAGGAGGGGGTGCGTGTGCTATTAGCCAGCTCAATCGCCCGATCCTGCGCCCTTCGCAGATACCACGTCTCATTGGTCGGCACAAAGACCCTGCGGTGGCGAGACCCAGCCTTCCCCACCTAACCAAACTTGGAGTTTAGTCTACACCACAACAGCATAGATTTCGCACTGTGTTATATGCCTGGGAACCTCCAACTTCTACTGGTTAGGCACTGCATGCAAAGAGCTGACCCAACACATGCTCTGGAAGATGCATTTCGATACTCTTCTATTCTCATATCTACGTCTAGACGAAATTAATATTGACATCCATAGTAAGGGTGTTTACCACGAAAGTGATGTTCTGGCTCTCGGCGGAGTGCTTGGTCTCCGAACCCCACTGAAAGCGTCCCACATAAGCGGCGGTAGGGATGTAGCTTTCACTTTGCAGTGCTTTGAGTAGCGGGAAATAGTCGACGTCAATGCTCGACAAGTTGCGATCGGGGTACCAGGTAAAGACGGTTTGACCATTGGCATTCGGCCCCTGGTACAATGTGCTGGGTTCCCGTCAGCAGCAGAACCACGGTCGTGAGTTATGTGAAGGGGGGAAGTACTAGGTGACACCGTCCAGCTCTTGCGTGGGTGCAGTGGTAGAGGTCGGATCATAGCCAATGGGGTCGCAATTTCCGTAAGCAGCCTGCCAGATCATGACCTCGTAGGCGGCGGTAGAGGCGTTGGATGCGATGCTGGCATCTTCGTCCAGGAATAAGTCAGCGGCTACATTCGCCACCACGTCAAGGCTGGCCAGCGTTGCTTCGTCTGTTGCCATCTCATCGGAAGGGGAAGGAACGATAGCCCAGTCCGCGGCCAACTTCAACGAAGTAAGGTCCTGGAAAGCTAAGGGGAATAGCTCAGTGTTCAAGAGCGCATCTGGGTAGGAATGGACCTAACCATACAGTCAGCGGAATTATTCTTCAAACAAGTCTTCAGAAAATTCATACCTCAGTCGGTGTCTCAAACCACCGCCAGGTCGAGTTGAAAACAGCAAAGGTATCGGTGCTTTCTCCGAGGTACGTCTATTTGGTTAGTAAACGTTCCTTCCTGTTTGAGTGGGGGTTTACCAACAGTAGTGCACGTCAGGCCCGATCCGTCGTCGCCCCAGGCGTTATTGATGATATCATAAAGACCCGAGGTGGTGTTCACGGCATCGTATTGGCCGCAGTATGTGACGTAATTGCCGTTGTAAATATAGTCGGCCTGAGCAGCAGGTATGCACGATAGCACTGAAAGCGCATAAGCGACACTGGGAACAAGGTAACTTCGAGACATGTTTAGGTACGCTAGTGCAGTGTTTACAGCAAGTTGGGAGAAGTTAAATCTTTTAAAGCGGCCTTGTCCGGACCGAGCCGCGTAAGAACGCCACTGACGACTCGGGGTGTGTTGTTGGTTTCGCTACGAAGGATTTTAGCGTGGCTAAGTATAGCTCGAAAAAGCACGGGTAACCTGAGACAACATGAAGCCTGAAGGCCAATTGATCTCATCCCTGAGGCTTGCATTAGGCACATTTGACATCATTGAGGGTTGCGTAGAGAACTTCGAGGAGTAGGCTCGGCGGAGGGAAACTACGCGATAGAGAGCGGGACTGCCTTCCTCTTCTGAACCACAGCGGGGCTTGGGCTGTTAAGCTAATGGTGTTATCTCCACATGGCCCGATCACCCCACATCATCAGGTCTTGAATGGTCACAAGTCCTGCCGCGGCATCTCAAACAACTGCTGTCGGCCTCAATTGCACGTTGAAGTGTGCGACTCGGTATGAAAATAAATCAAACTTGATGGGTATCAAACTTAGTACAATTCGTGCTCTCAGCCGCGTTTCACCGCGTCCGATTCGGCCTCATGCCTGGCATTCCCGTCCAATTCGTGGAATTCGCGTGTTTGGTAAGGCAGTTCTTGCACGCTTTGAGGCGACAATTCCTGTGGCGGATAGTTCTTCTCCGACGGGACGCTCAGTTCGGCTGGAGGTGAGGCCATGGGCAATTGCTGCTGCTGTACCCTCGTAGAGACGTGCTTGCGGTAGAACAGGTATCCAACGAGCGCGAGCCCAATGACGCCGACTGGCACTGCGACGCCTGCAGCGATAGCCGTGGTCCGCGTGTTGTCCGACGAATCGGAATTGGAAGAGCTGGCAGATGTCGCGGTGGCAGACGCCGCCGAGGTCGTGGAGGTGACCAGCGTCGATGTTGCGCCAGCAGCTGGCGAGGCAGTTCCCGTTGCGGATTGCGCAGAAGCTGGTTATCATCGTCAGCATGCAGGGTCGAAGCTTTGCGGAGAAGCAGTGGGGCTTACAGGTAGTCGACAAGCCGTGTTCAACGCCAAGGGCGCAATAGCTGTCGAAAATTTCGACTGCGCTTGTTGCCTGTTCCGATCCAGCACTACCACATGAATTGGTGACCTCTGTGGAGATCATCCGTCTGAAGTAGCTGCTGGAATCCGTGCAGAAGCATGTGTAGCTTGTCAAGGCTTGGTTGTCACCGCATCCGCTCTGTTGCGCCCTGACCACAGTGCTAAGAACTCCTTCGGCGCAGGTGGATAGCTCTATGTAGCCCGATATGGTGTCGATGTAGTTTTTGGTGGGTACGATCGAGCTGCTGGCCGCCCGGGCTGGCGATGCGGCCAATAGCCCGAGCGCGAGTGTGAGTAGACCTCGAAGTGCCATTGTCGTTAGTGCCCGTAAGATCCTCGGGTGGCGACGCTTAGTTTCGAGAAAGGTTGGCACAGCTGGGGCATTGATAGAGGATAAGAGAAAGGCGACGGAAGGAAGAACGGATATGAGCGTCCCGGGTCCCACATTGCGGGCAAGGCCCACACCCTAATTAGCTCGGATACGCACGCGCCCCTTGCGGACCAACAGTGAACGATCCGATATCCCGCCCGTTGAAGCTTGTGTAGCTTGGGGGCCGAATTGTGCAGGTCGTACGCATTGACCAAGATACGGGGGCCGTCTTCTACTGCCTATTGTGTCCAAGCAAGGAGTGATTCAGAGCAAGCTTCACGCTACCTCCCGCTCTGCGCAAAGCGTGGAAGCCACACTGTGGATCGACTTCCGACGCTAAACCGGAACTTAGCGATACGAAACTCGAGTCATTCACACAACTGTGCAGCCTATCATGTTTCTGTGCTACTCAGAGTAGTCCGGGACTAGGAAGACGACCTCTAAAGGGCTAGTCTAAGCGAAAAATGGAGCCCTGGACCTTTGCCTCGTTGTGGAATCGAGGCGCTTAATTTATTTACCTTCAACCCGCCCGTTACCATGGAGCAGCGAGATTCTGAAGCAACATTTCAATTCTCTCAAAATTTCACAGTGAAGAAAAGTGGGGAGAGCATTTTGATGTGTTTCGGTCAGCAGATTACCAAAAGGAGTAGTTCGCCGTCCCGGGGGTCCTTGAGCAGCAAATGACTTTCAAATTAGACGTTGAATTACCATTGGATTCTATGCAATCATAACTCAACTTCATTATATGGCTTCAATGGGACCCAGTAAACTGCCTTCTGAACTTTAGCCAGCCTCCGATTCAAGAGCCCTTGGGACAAGCCATTCCAAAAATAGAAGCTGCCAAGTCTTTAGGCAATAATTCCGGGATATATACTCAGGTCTCCATTGTTTTGACATGATCTCATGACCTCGTAGCGAAGCTACAGTTGCCCTAGAATAGCAATACATGATATGGTAAGTAGAATGAGGAGCTCTCCCCACGTTACCGCCTCAGTCTCTCCACCTTGCAAGAGGCTACTATGAGAAGAATGAGAAAACCTAAACTAAGACAACGTCGTGGTTGGTAAAAGCAATCATTGTTCTGGTCTATCTTAGGTAGCTACAGTGGTCAATGTAGAGAGAGTATTTGAGCCCTCGTTCCATTGTAAGGATTTTTTCCTTCAGAGGTAGACAACGCAAACGCCCTGACGTCGATGCATATTTCAAATTCTTACAAATACACCTGGGCAGTATCTTCAAATACCCCTGTAATCAGGGTACGAAATGCTGCAAAATTACTGGCACCGCTAAAATAGTCATGCTAATTGAAGATATCAAAGCCGGGCTAACGTAGCTCGCATTTTCTTTATAACCTTTCACTTTAAGGACAATCTGTTGAGTTGAAATGTATTTATTCTTAGATAAGAAAAGAAAAGAAGGTGTAAATTAGTTGGATAGAGCAATAAAACGTGTAAAGAAAGTATTCGTCCCGATAACACCTCATAGGCTTTTCGCACGCGCGAAAAGCATGCAAGATTTCCCCCCGACCTGGTATACCATGATGCAGTTGCATATCCCTGCCTTAAAGCTCAAGTGTGCAACGCCGAGTCCCATGCCCCCTAAAACCCCCCCACCATAAACCGTGACTATTGCCGGGTCACAACCCGAGACCAGCTCTCATGGCGGGACCAGCCTGCCTGCTGACCGTCCATCTCGCTGTGAGACTGCGAGTTGGACACGGTGAACTCGGTCCTCACACTGATCCCGGCGGCACCGTGCTCCTCGATCAAGTCCTTGCTGCTCCCCAGCGAGTGCAAGTCGTCGTCGTCTCTGATGGACGAGCTTCCGGTGCGCTCCAAGTCCCTGTCCATTCCGGCCGCGCCCGCCGGCGCCGCCGCCGTGTCCTTCAGCGGGATGGCGTTGTTCTTGGAACCGCCAGCTCCGCCGCCCCAGCGCGTGCCGGTGCCGGTGCCGGTGGCGTAGAGCTCCTGCGAGGAGCCGAAGTGCGAGGAGCCGGACGAGCTGAAGAGCGGCTTGATGGGCGGCACGCAGATGACGATGATGGTGACGAACGTCTCGCGCGTGCCCCACTGGATCGACACGACGATGTTGTTGATCGACTGCAGGCCCAGGATGCCGCGCAGCAGCGCGCAGGCGATGATGAAGAAGGACGACGAGAGCAGCACCGAGATGAGCAGCTTGCGCTTGAGCGGGATCTTGGCCGACCACAGGACGTTGGCTGGGATGAGGACGAGGCCGATATCGTTTCTGTTGGGGGGTTTGTCAGCTAAGGTGAGCATAAAGGAGAGGGGAGGTTGACTTACAAGATGTTGAGGACCATCAGCAACACAACGGTTGATGTCGTCCTTGTGCATTGATCACCTGCGTATGGCACTATCTGCCAGTTGCGTTGGATTGGTGTCTGTGTTCTGTTAGCTTCTCTGTAGGGATTACGTCGTAATGAGGGTCTTACGCAGCGACAGAAGATAAGGAGAATCAGAATTATCCACGACACAAAGCAAATTACAGCCATGACTTTGACCCACTTGTGTTGCCAAGTGCCTGCACTGAGGGAGCTGTTAGAGCAGGGCGAAAGCGAAGTGATCCGTAAATACGTACGTCAACCTGTTGTAGTATCCGAGCACCTGGCCCTTCAAAGTCCAGATCAGAGTAACGTATGTGAACCAGGCAGCGAAGAGAGCCTTTGATCCTGTCGTAAAGGATTCGATCATAGGCGGTGTAAGTTGTTGGGCAGTCTCATCATTCAAGCCAACGAATGATCCATGCGTGACTTTGAAAAGGTCAGATATGCGATATAGCTGACAGGGGGCGCACAGCACTTACTAACAACGTTCAGTAAGGCAGGATCAAAAGTGAAAAATATCTGGCCAATATCAGCACGCAGTTTTCTGCAGAACTCGAGATGCAGCTTACCATGGACAATCCAGCAAAAAGGTCATCCCAGGAGTATCCCTCGAAGCCGACAGATTTCCATCTAGCGTAAAAGCGGAGGACGAATACGCTCATCCCTATGCCATATTCGAGCCATTGCTCCAGAATAAAGGCATTCTGGACGTCATTCAACATGTTTGGCAGCTGTGATTCAGTGTACACAGCTTTGAAAAAGAGTGAAAAAGAACTGAGTCATGGGCAAGAAGGAGTGTCGTTGAAAATGGCGGCAAGGGCGGCGGGTGCAGCCAAGCTTAAAACCAGGCACGTACGCAGGGACAAAAAGCAAAGCAAATGATTTCCAGAAGACAACATGTCAAAGCCGGATTACCCCCGCGTTGTGGGCAAAGACGGCGGGTGGCTCGTTCGGCGCTACAGGGCCTAGCTCGACGCTACGGGACGCCACCCTCCCTTTGACAAGCGAGAGGAAGGGTCGGGGAGCTGTCACCTACTCCGCGGCCCGTCTTAACTCCCATTCTAATTCGAAGGAAGGGCGCTGGGTGTTTCGGGTGGAAGTGCGGCTAGGAGTAAGCGCTGCCTTTAGCACTCGATGGTGGCAGATGCGATGTTGCGCGGCTGACTGATCTACAGGGACCGTGGTAGTCGAAGGATGACGAGATGGAGCCGCTGACTCTGTTCTGCCCAAGATCGCCCAAGGATTTAATCTGCCACTTCGGATATGGGCTACTCGGCTCCCTTCTTTGCCCCGCAGTCTGACGAGGACTACGTAGAAAATGTCTTGGGCAAAACAATGCGAGATCCAGGGGGCCCGCCGATCTCGCAGCGTCGCGGTTCATGAACATCGACGTTTTAGCCCTCCGCCACACGGGTCGGGTAAGGCACAGTTTGCCGAGTTGCAACCGTTTGCGGCAAGACTGGCTGTCATTTGGGTCGCTAGTCCAAGCTCTCGGAACACATAGCCATCTAGTGCCCGCCTACAGACGTGTTGACGGCTGGTCTGCCGTCCTCCCGCGCCATCGTCTGTGCACACTAGTGAAAAGGCCCGTCCACGTCAACACCCGCTGCTTCGTAAAGAAGAAAAAGAGAATCTGTCAGAGCCCTCATCCGAAAGGGTGCTCTTTGCTCATTTAATCTCGTTAGTTGGACGGGCCCAGACACCCAGAGCTTGGGAGCAATGCACCACTTCTCTGCTGTGGCATCCGATGCTGACGAGGTTGATGTCGTCAGGAGGATCTTGCTTAGGATTCCAACCAAACCGAGCCCCATCAGTCCTGCATGAGACCGTCCCGTTGGGATTCCGGGGAATGATGTAGGCCGATGTCACCATGCTAACCAAATGCACATAAAGGGGGCGAAGCTGTGACGAGGGGAGCAAGTGTGAGGAGGCCCATTTTCTTTTTTCCGACGTTGATTTTGCCAACGCATGCTGTGTCTGGCGTCTTCGCTGGCGAACTGGTTGTCTCGGAAGAAAAGCAATGCGTGCGATCTCAGTTTACGGATCCACGCCACTGCCAATCGTTGATGGGGCGAGCAATCACATCGCCAAGCACCCACCCTCTAACGGGACACTTGGCGATCTTTCATCTGCGCCAAATTAGCAGTGCAGGGGTTGATATCTGCGGCCAGTAGCATGGAGTTTTTGTCGAGCGGGAGAGCATGGAGACCACATAGCACATCTGAAAGGGGCATGGGCAATGAACCCTTTCACTAGGGCACCGATAACCCCGCATTAGCTGCTTGCTCCTGCGGATGCATGAAATATGTAGTGTTCGACTATCTTCGGCCCGCGGGTTTGAAGATAGTGTCCCAAGCATCGCTGTAGCTAAGGAACGATGTCCGGTGGTAGCTTACCTGGGTTCTCGCATCTCTACAGATTCCCAACATATGTAAGGACGGGATGCTGCTGCCCAAAGACGATGGTGGTCATCATTTTCATACAAATTGAACGTTCGGTTTTCCATCCGAGGTATCCAAACCATGGTCAAGCACGGCTGAGTTGAAGAGCTGGGGAAGGCGAGCTGGGAGGTCGCGAATTGGAACTCCGTTTCTCCATTAGGCCATGTATTGACGTGAGACGCTTCCAGGGGAGCGGCTCGCCTCCGATCTACTCTTTTCTCCCGGATCTGCGGCCCAAGTCTGGTGTTCTCAGACCCACCTGCGGCTTATCCCCGAGGCTGTCGGCGACTCCGGCCTTCGAACAGCACTTCTGGCTACAGGGTTTCTCGCGCACATGCTACAACACATGTGGGGGAGCCATTGCTTCGGTAGAAACGTGCTGACAAAGCATGCGGTCCACCAAGGTTCGAAAAGTAGTTTCTTTTCGGGATCGAGGGAAGGGACGACTGGCTCCGCGGCTGGAGTTTTCTTTTTCCTTTTTTCTTTCAAACGGGTTGGTCAAGTTTTGGGCCATGTTTCCGAGATGCATGCTGCCGAGTCAGAAAAGGTTTCAGCAGTGTGCGATTCACCCCCCACCGGGCTGCCGCGTTCTCCGCACGGAGACCCATGGTGTCTCGAGACGGGGGGCGTGAGGTTAGGCTTCGCGGGTCTGGATGTCGATGCGGTGAAGAGCAATTGGGTCGAAAGAAAGGACAGAGACGGCTCAATACGAGAGCGGAAAGGCAGAGTGATTCTCTGCGGTGGTCCAAAGGAGCATTGTAGGGAGTCGAGAGGCTGACTCGAAGCTGGATACGGTGTAGCACTCGGGTGATGAGGTGATTTTCCCATTGATCTCCATCGAGACTGACATTCCATCTCTTCGACTGTGCAAGCAAGTTGAAGATCTGCAGTCTCGCTCGGGTAGTTCCCTGGCGCAGGTGACAACGGTCCGGCCCCCCCTTAGCACTGCAGACCGCAAAGCTGGGGTCCACAGATGCAGTATCTCTACTCAGGAAAATAGAGGAGAGGAAAAAGGCGCCACGTACACGTACGTGGTTCACCGCAGGGTTGCTGAGTCATTGTAACACGTGACCAGCGATCCCGGGAGGCCCCCTTGTCCTGGGAGGGGCGCGCAAGCTAAAAGAGCCCACTTACGTCGCATGAAAACATGCGGGGGGGTTTTTGCGGTGCCGCGGCCGGGTCCCATATAAGATGGTGCAGTTTGCTTCCGACATTCTGGGTCCGCCATATTTGTCCCTCGCGAAAAGGGAAAGCGGTTCTCTACTAAAGCAAAGCAGAAGGAAGTCGCTCGCTTATCAGTGGATTTTGTTGGCCGCTCTTATCTACTATTTTGTTCCTCGCCCCCAACCGCAAGGCGAACAAAAAAAATAAAAGGGCGCAAAATAACCCAGACCCGAAACCATGGCCTCGGGCGTCGTCTACTCGGACGATCGAGCCAACGCCAACGCCAACGCCAGCGCTAAAGACGAGGAGAATTCGTCGGGCAGCGGCGGCGCCAGGTCGCAGACGGCATCCGAGGCGTACCTGGACGAGCTGACGCAGTCGGTCAGCGCCTCCATCTACGAGGGCCGCTACGAGAACGGCCGCCGCTACCACACCTACCGCGAGGGCGCATACCCGCTGCCCGAGGACGAGCGCGAGCAGGACCGCCTCGACCTCATCCAGCACTGGTTCGGCCTCGTGCTCAAGGGCGAGCTGGTGCGCGCCCCGCTGAACTTCGACGACGATGGCGGCGGCGATCCGGAGCTGCAGCGACGCGTGCTGGACATTGGCACCGGCACCGGCCTCTGGGCCCTGGACTTTGCAGATGCGCATCCCGACGCGCAGGTCATAGGTGGGTCCTATTTTTCTTGACAAGACGATCTTGTTTTTCTTGCTGTGCAATTTCTCCGTCGGCTCCATACGCGTGTCGCCAAGAGCTTGGGATCGAAGAAAGAGCACAGATTTTGGACCGCGGAATGTCCGGTCGAGTCAGGTCGGAAAAGCCGGAACAAGGCCGTTTCGAATCCAGGACGATGACGACTAATTGGTGTTGCAGGAACCGACCTCAGCGTTATACAGCCCGAATGGTACGAACGAGTCCCCGCCACGCTACGGGTGACTGATGGCTGACAATGCCCCACACAGGACGGCGCCAAACTGCCATTTCATCATCGACGACGCAGAGTCGGACTGGGTCTTCACCGACAAGGAGTCGTTCGACTACGTGCACGTGCGGTACCTGTATCCAGGCATCGGCGACTGGGGGCGGCTGTGGGAGCAGTCGTTCGAGCACCTGCGGCCCGGCGGCTGGGCCGAGTCGCAAGAGATCTCGGCGTGGTTCTACTCGGACGAGCCGGGCTTCGAGAACAGCAACATCCAGTTCTGGCAGGTGACCATGGACGATGCCACGTCCCGCATCGGCAAGCGCTTCAACCGCGCCCACGAGCAGAAGCAGCACATGATCAATGCCGGTTTTGCCAATGTGACGCAGGAGATTATCGAGGTACGTGTCTCCCATTTTTTTTTCTTGCGTGCGTCAGCTGAGCAACGGCTCCAGATACCCGTGGGAACGTGGGATAAGCAGAATCTAGAGGTGGGCAAGTGCGCGCTGCTCAACGTCTTCGAGGGGCTGGCACCCACGTCTTTAGCCGTCTTCAGCCGCGTGCTGGACTGGGACATGCCTCAGATCGAGACGCTGCTGGCGGCCGTCAGGAATGAGTTCTTGTACTCCAAGTGGAAGACGCACCTCAAGTTTTACTTTACATACGGCCAAAAGCCGACGCACGACTAAGGGAAAAAAAAAAACACGACATTGGCTGGCCAAGAAGATATAACAGGAAGCAAGATGGTTAATTGTCTATGATTAAGTACGATATTATTAATGATGCTTCCGAGAAAAAAAGATCCAAAACATTCAATCATCATCAGATTCCATTGTTCACGTAGACCAACAGCTTGTTCGCTCCCCCACACGCTTCGGTCGAGTTGCCCGAGCACGCGTAATTGCAGCCTGCCAGCAGCGGATCGGTAGCGCCAGGAACCACCAGGCTATCAGCCGGCTTGCTCGCGCCGCCGTAGCACTCATAGTAGTACTCAGCGCCACAGTACGCAAAGCCCCTAGCCGCGCAGGCGTCCAGGCACTTGGCTATCGTCGCCGCGCTCGCGTCGATGGCGACGCTGGTCGCCAGCGTGCGCTTGTTGTCGACGTTGTCCTGGTAGCAGCTGACGAGGCTCCAGCTGCCGTACGCCTGCCGCGCGAAGAACTTCTGCGTCCACGCCGTGTCTTCCGTCACGCTGAGCCGGAAGCCGCCGCCGCACTTCTGCTTCGCATCACCCGCACACGCGCTTGAGCAATCGGCTGCTGGCGCAGTGGTCGCTGGCAGCGTCGGCCCGCACCAGCACTCCGTCCCGTACTGCGTGCCCGCGTACTTGAACCCCTTCTCCCGGCACGCCGCGGCGCAGAGACCGGGCGTGTTGGACGCGTTGGAATAAAGTTGCGTGGGAAACGCGCGCGCGCCGCCGTCGTCGACGTAGCAGCCCTTGGCCGCGATGCCGCTCGGCAGGCTGGCCGCAATCTTCGCGCCCCAGATGTTGGGGTTGGCGATGGAGGCGCCCACAGTGCTCTTCAGGTAGCACGGCCCGTTGGCGATGTACGCCACGTCGACGCAGCCGTCCGTCGCGTCGCATTGGGACACGCAGGCTGCGAAGCTGCCTGGGTACGTGGGAGCGCCCATGTCGCCGCCGAAGTGGTCGGTGCCGCATTCGATGGTGAAGAGTTGGCCGCGGGGGGCTGTGAAGGTCGTTCCGTCGGAGGTGGGGCAGGAGAGGGTTGTTGTTGAGGGGGTTGCTGAGGAGCTGCTGGTTGAAGAGGTGGTGGGTGAAGAGGTGGTGGTTGAAGAGGTGGTGGTTGAAGAGGCGGCGGTAGTGGACGACGACAACGAGGAGGAGGAGGATGATGATGATGATGACGAAGTGGTGATGAGCTTCGCGCCGAGAACCGCGTTTTTGGAGATGGCGGATCCGACAGAGCTCTTGAGGTAGCAGGTTCCGTAAACCCATGCCACGTCGACGCATCCGGAGTTGGTATCGCATGCTTCGATGCAGAGCTCCAGTGTGCTCGCAGAGGTTGTGAGCATGTCACCGGCGTCTACGATTCGTGTCAGTCGCCATGCGTGAGGGGCGGCTCGGGAAACTTACAATGATCCGTGTAGCACTCAATCAGGTAGTTGTTCCGGTTCTTGCTGGTATACGTCGTGCCGTTGGCAGCCGGGCAGGCGAGAGCAGTAGCGGAAGAAGTGGCCGAAGATGTGGCGCCAGTGGTAGCCGTGGAAACTGAGCTCGTTATGGAACCCGAGGTCGATGTAGAGACTGAGCTTGTTGATAAGGCTGAGCTCGTTGTGGAGCCCGAGGTCGACGTAGAGACTGAGGCCAGTATAGAGGCCAAGCTCGTTGTAGAGCTTGAGCTGGTTGTAGAGACCGATGCCGCTGTAGAGCTTGAGCTCGTTGGTGAAACCGATGCCGCTGTGGAACCCGAGCTTGCTGTGGAGACTGATGCAGTAGTGGAGCCCGAAGTCGTTGTAGATACAGATACGGCTGTGGAGCTTGAGGTCGTTGTGGACGTAGCCGACGTGGATCTACTGGTGGACGAGGCACATGCAGAAGGCCCGGTGTTTGAAGGCAGAGCGTACAGGTTTAGGTAGCCGCCATTACCACAGTACTCTGTCGAGTTGCCGCCGCACGTCATAGTGCAACTGCTTGCAGCCGAAGATACACTCGAGCAGGCAACAGTGTTGCCGCAGTAGCACTGCTGGAAGTTAGTATAACTCGGTTGAGATTTTAAAAAGTGACGTACCTCAGCACCATACTCTACACCGAAGTATTTGTAGCCAGAGCAGTAAGTGGCGCAGGATTCCACCGTCATGTCACTTTGCGAGGTGCTCCTTTCCGACAGTGCTCTTCCCGAACTGGCCTCACTGTAACATCCAAGGAGTGAGTAGGACCCAACTTGTGTTGGAGAAGACGGCTGGGCAGCGGTGGTGATGTTGCCAGTCGAAAAGACCGAGAGGCGATAGCTGTTGCCGCAAATTTGAGTCGAGTTGCCCGCGCAAGCCATGGTGCACGCCTGATCAGTAGTTACTTGAGCCTTGTAACCCATGCTGTTCCCACACCAACACTGCATAAAGTGTCATTATTAGTCATTCAAAATGGGAAAGGTCATCCTTACCTCGACGCCATACTCCAACCCAGCAATCTTGTAGCCCTGACCGGCACAGGTAGCTGTGCAAGAGTCAATGGTGTTGTCATCCCGAGAGTAAGCCTTGAGAGACAACACAGATCCCGGATCAGAGTAGCAACCTTGGTAGGTCATGCCCGAGAATGTTCCTGGAGATGTGGGAGCCACTGCAGAGCTCTGCGAAGGATCGGGGTAAGGATCATCTCCGGCCTGGAGGCGAGGGTACCCGAAATCGAAAGCCTTGCTTCCTGCTCCGTCGAAGTTGTCGAGGAATAGCCGTGCTTTTCCTGCCGACGAAGCAAACATGCTACCCGCATCGTGCCCTATCGGAACGTAATCAACCGTGCACGAGCTGGTGGGCGGAAAGGCTTTGATGAAGTTGAAAAATCGCTCGTGGCGGTTAGACCCCGTAGTTGTGGGTCCACAGCCGGACGAGTCGTCCCCAAGATCCAGAGTTCCTCGAGCATAAGCAATGCTCTTGGTGTTGTAGTTGGCCAAGACAGCAGGCCGTCCAGCGGCGACCAAAGTCGCCCCGTAAGTGTTTGTGTACGATGATAATCCATCTCGCCAGTCGTCATATGTGGAGCACGTAGAGTAGTCAATGGGGCGGTCCAGGCTCATCCAACCATAGCTGTTGGGGTTTCCGACCCAATATATGACGGGCGTTTTCGTGCTGAGGTTGTCACCCACTTCGCAGTACCTTTGCACCGTCTGAGCGCCCAGCGAATGTCCAGCAATCACAATCTAGTCGAGCCAGTCAGCGCCTCCCACCATTAGTCCAGACCCAATGTGTTTACCTGATTGATACTGGGAAATAACGTCTTGTCGTCAAAGTACTTGGTCAGCTGATCCAGAACGGCGTAGGAGGATACGGTGGTCTGCGTTTTCGGATACTGATTGTTCGCTCCAGAAGCCCACTGCGAGCCCTTCCAGACAAGCGCAGAGGTGTAAGAGCCTTTGGCGTCAGTCCAGGGGTAGCCTCCGGTGTACTTGTCGTCTCCGTTGGTGAAGTAAGGGGCCAGAATGGCGACACTGTCCGTGCTCACTTCGGGATGGTCAGTCACTTGAGCCAAGGCTGAGAGCCTTGTATGAATTAGTGGTAATTAGACCAGTCAAAGACTTCGGGGCCCTACATGTTGCTCATATACGTGTTTGGGTCACGGTTGAGTCCATGGACGACGATGACTGCTCGCTTGAGCGCCTTGGGATCCAGCCTCTTCCCATTGCTGTTCAGTGACATGTAATTCAGCAGAGTAGTATTCTTTCTATTGGCATCTTTGATGTTGAAGTAGGCGATCTCGGCGCCGGGGACAATGGGCAGAGAGGTGGTGATATTGTCTCCAGCCCATTGCTGCGCGTTGCTCAGCGAGGCAACGCTGAAAAAGACGTGGGCGCTGAGCAACCCTTTGAGCGGGGAGAACAGCATTTCAAACGAACGACAGAAGTTAGGTGAAGTGGCCAACGAAGGTCACCACCGGCAAAAATGCAATGTGTCGGCTGTGCGAAGAATGCATGGCAGCGAGCTTGAGCAGCCTTTTGAAAGCTTTCGCGCCACAATGTTTATTTTCCCTCCTTAGTCTCAGCACGGATGGGGGCCGCCTATCGCCACAGATTGGAAGCCCAGATTCTACTCAGGAGATGGTGCTGGCGAAGATTGTGTGAAGTGGTGAAGGGAAGTGCCGTGTTAAATGGTGGAATGGAGGCTTGCCAAGCAACAGCATCGGGCAATTGTGGTCATGAGGCGGGCTGAGGCTGCGGTCCAGTACTCAGGTACCGGCATGGTTGCCAAGCCGCCAGCAAGGTGGCTGAATATGCGGCTACTTGCCGACACTGGTGACATTCTGGGGGCAAGGTCTTTTTGAACGAGAAATCTTGCCACCTCCGCTTAGCCAGCGCTCTAGAACCAGCGGGAGTGCCCCGGAGCGGAGCGGCCGATGGCGTAGTCCAAGAGAGCAAAGCGCCGAATAAGCCTATCTTGGCGAGTGAAGCGCCGCAGTATCCTATCGTCAGACGAAAGGGAGCGCACTTCTGCAGATGGCATTGCCAACATGCAGACAGACATAGTTATGGGGTCTTGACGAGGATGAGCGTTTAGGGGAAAAGAAATATCGGGCGCGTAGCTAGCCGCTGGGTACGAGTCAGGCGGACGAGCCCAAAACGCCGGAGGAGAGGCCGGCGAAGGTTGCGGCCGTTCTTTCCGGACGGCCCATCCCACACTCATCTCCCGCACGCTTCGATCACACAAGCTATCGCCTGACTCTAAACTGCGCTAACTTGCGTAGACAACGAAACCGAGTATTCGGACTCCGAGCATCGTTTGTTTGAGTTCAAGAATGCATGAGCCTCGGCACCCAACTGCGATCGATCACCACGGGACGTACGTATATCACTGACGATCTTCGCCAATCTGATGGCCCAGATGGGCCGACCCGTATTCAGCCGCAGTTTTGGCCAGGGTGACTATCCCAGCAGCCGAGGCATCAGCTCCGTTGCTCCATATGAAATCTTCTCGACGACGAAAACTGTGCCTTTTTAGTCGACACTACTAGTTCTTCGGCGTTTGCAAAGACGTATGACCTTCTTGACGACAGTGGCGCTCGCCTGTTACTACGGCCACGCCACTGTTCGGAGCGCTAGTAGCTGGGTCCAGTCTTCAAGTTTCTACGGAGTATGGCCCGAATGCTTCCTGAAGAAGTAGCCCCACACGCCGGCTTGGGAAACATTGGCCCGTTCATTGGATTCGTTCTTACCCCAAAATGTACAGGAAGAGTGCGTATGCGGCTTCTTATCCCCGGGGTAAGCGAGTGCACCGTGATCAAACTGGGTTTTTTATATTGCAGACGTCATGTTGCAGGTGGATTTACCAAATTTCTTTGCACTGGGCTGAAGACTTAGCCAAGTTCGGTTGATGTTTCTACCAGTGCAGTGTCTCTCTACACCGTCGAACCACGATCTAGCCCCTCGAAGCGCTCTTGGATACTCAGTTGTCTTCTGATGTACTCGTGTCGGAACCCACTGCAGCTCGTATTGTCAACTAGCTTCAGCTATTGGAACTGGCGAAACTTGCCTACCGCCCTAGAAGCGGTGGTATATAGAGCGTGAGGAGTACCTCCTGAAGCTACCATCCTCAGCGGTGACTTCACGATTCTCAACATGCATTTGTCCAGTGTTTGTCTAGTCCTCAGTGGACTTCTCCTTACCGATGCTGCCCCAGCACCTGTCCCTGAAAATGGGCTCGAGAAGAGGCAGTCCCTGAGCAGTGTCCTGAGCGCCCTCAGTGGTCTGACGGAACCTACGGCCATCCTGTCTCAGCTCGAGGCGGTTGAAGCGACATCGACGCCCACCAGCGTCGAGCAGGCCCAGGAGCAGCTCGAGGCCATCTACGGGACGACGCCAACCAACATCTTTGAGAACATCGCGCAGCAAATCGCCGACGGACTGTCAACCCTGACCATCGTCCAAGCTCTCGGCTTCTCCCCCAGTGGCGAGAACTCGGAAACCAACAGCAACCCGCTCGAACCGTCGACGACCATCTACCCCAAGAAGTCGTCCTCCGATGCCCCCTATTCCATCACTGAGGAAGAGCTCCGCCAAGCCATCTACATCCCCTCGGGCTTCACATACGGCGAGAAGCCGCCGGTCATCTTCGTTCCGGGCACGGGCTCGTACGGCGGCATATCGTTCGGTTCCAACTTGCGCAAGCTGCTGACCGGCGTGTCGTACGCGGACCCGGTCTGGCTCAACGTGCCGGACGCGCTGCTGCGCGACGCGCAGACGAACGGCGAGTTCGTGGCGTACGCCATCAACTACATCTCGGGCATCTCGAGCGACGCCAACGTGTCGGTCGTCTCGTGGTCGCAGGGCGGGCTGGACACGCAGTGGGCCTTTACCTACTGGCCGTCGACGCGCGCCCTGGTGTCCGACTTCGTGCCCGTCAGCCCGGACTTCCACGGCACCGTGCTGGCCAACGTCATCTGCCTCAACCCGGGCGCCGGCGGCGTCGGCCTGGGCCCTTGCGCCCCCGCGGTGCTGCAGCAGGAGTACAACAGCAACTTCGTCACGGCCCTGCGCGCGGCTGGTGGTGCGGACGCCTACGTGCCCACCACCTCCCTCTTCTCCGGCTTCCTCGACGAGATCGTCCAGCCGCAGTCCGGCACCGGCGCGTCCGCTTACATTAATGATGCTAGGAGTGTGGGCACGACCAATGCTGAGGTGCAGGTCGTATGCAAGGGCAAGGGTCCCGCTGGCGGATTTTACACCCACGAGAGCTTGCTGGTCAACCCGCTGACCTACGCCCTCCTCGTCGATGCCTTGACCCACGATGGGCCCGGCAGCATCGACAGGCTGGATCTGGATACCGTGTGCTCGACCGTCGTGGCACCTGGACTGGGGCTGGACGCCTTGTTGGAGATTGAGGGCGTGAACGTCCTGGCCGCTGTCAATCTGTTGACCTACTCGGACAGGAGGTTGGCCGAGCCGGCGCTGATGTCTTATGCGGCTTAAGCAATTAAAAGATGCTGCACTCACTGGATAACGGCTGGATTAAATATTAGGACGTAAATGCAAGTTGAGAATTAATACAGATCTATTTTGATCAAACTGCAACTACTCATGTGAGCGGGCTGTAGATGTTGGTAGTGTGGACAACTGATTGTGTTGATTTTTTTTTTTTTCTTGTTTTGATAAGTTTCATGACCAATAACTGCCCTCCTCAACAAGTGATGGATTTTGTCCCCGTTATGAATTTCATCGGAAGATGCAAGGAATGTGTCAGGATACCAATTATTCTTTCATTCATACACACCATGAGGCAAGGAAAAGTAATGGGAGGATGAAGTTCGTCAGGAACCAAATGCGGACGCCAATACCTATATTTCCCGCAATAATATTGCGGGAGATGGTAAGCTTCCCCGCATACAAGCATTCGCGGGACAGCGCCCCATTCCGCACCAAGCTGCAGCTCCTAACTCTTTCTGCCGAACTCCGAGGCTTATGCTGCCCCGCAACGGAATTGTAAATCATATCATCACGTCACATGTAGCATACCTCACGTCTGCTCCACATCGTCTTTCCTCCTGGCCTTTTCTCATTCAACCCTACGACCAAACATCGAAACAAGGAGAAATTGTGTCAATTGGAGAGTCAGAAAACAAAACATGGCATCCGCGCAAAACGTCCCGCCGGCTCCGCCCGGGGCGCGCAAGTACGGCGCGTTCCAGAACGAGATCTACCAGAAGGGCATGCTGCACAACGTCTTTCCGGCCGTCACGACCGACCCCAACAAGCTTGAGGCGCAGGCGGAGCGGGACATGAGCGCGCGCAGCTACCGGTACATCGCGGGCGGCGCGGGCGAGCGGGCGACCATGGATGCGAATCGTGCCGCTTTCAGGACGTGGAAGGTAAGATTCTGGTTTGCGCCATGGCAGGTTTAAATCGATGTTCTATCGTTTCAGCTTCCCTCCTGTTCTCACCTTTGAGTCAATTTGATTGCCTACGATGGTTTTCTCTGTTACTACATATTCGCTAAAGCTCCGCAAGCTCATCCCCCGCATGCTGCGTCCGACAACCAACCGCGACATGAAGATCGAGCTCTTCGGAGAGCAGTACGAGACGCCCCTATTCTTCTCGCCCGTAGGCGTGCAGTCTATTTTCCACCAGGAGAAGGAGACGGGCGTCGCGCAGATTGCCGCGGAGATCGGGGTGCCCTTCATCCTCAGCACCGCGGCCTCGTCCACCATTGAGGAAGTGGCCAAGGCGAACGGGCCCGGCGGAAAGAGATGGTTCCAGCTGTACTGGCCGCACGACGATGACATCACTATATCTGTGAGCCTCTATCTTTCTCGTCATATCCCTCCCCCGTCATCAGTGCTGATGGGCGTCGGCATATGTAGTTTCTCAAGCGCGCCAAGGAAAACGGTTATGGCGCACTCGTGGTCACGGTAGACACGTGGGCGGTGGCCTGGCGGCCGTGGGATTTGGACCAGGCGTACGCGCCGTTCGTCAAGGGCATTGGTTGTGACGTCGCTTTATCCGATCCGGTCTTCAGGCGGAAGTTTAAAGAGAAGTACGGAAAAGAGGTTGAAGACGATGTCGTTGCCGCGGCACAGGAGTTCGTGAAAGTATGCTTCTCCGGTGGAGCCCACACCTGTAAGCTTTTAGCTCCCGGCGGGAGAGAATAAGGTGCTGACGTGGAAAATCAGGGGATCAGATTGAGTTTTTGAAGAAGCACTGGGACGGCCCAATTCTTCTCAAAGGTATCCAGCATCCCGATGATGCCATCAAAGCGGCAGAGGTGGGAGTGCAGGGCATCATCGTCTCGAACCACGGTGGCCGCCAGCTGGATGGTGCCGTTGGGTCATTGACCATGCTCCCAGAGATTGTCGAGGCAGTCGGTGACAAACTGACCGTCCTGTTCGACAGCGGGGCTCGAACAGGGGTCGATGTGATCAAAGCGCTCTCACTCGGCGCAAAGGCTGTGTGCATCGGCAGACCGTGGGTCTACGGCCTGGGAATTTCCGGCAAGGCCGGCGCCCGCGACGTTATGAAGGGGATTCTTGCCGATCTGGACCAGAGCATGGGTTTGGCTGGCATCAAGGATATCGCGGGCTGCCATCGTACTATGGTCCGGCGGGTTGAGTATCCAGGAGATAGGCCGTCAAACAATTGAGGCTGAAAGAGGGCAAACACCGTTGATACGAGCATGTCAGTCTAGAGGGTGGCTGAGCCAAGGTATAGAAAGGATCGAGAATCAGTTCGAATTTGTGGACTAAGAGAGTGACTCAAGATGCTTCTAATGCTGAAACCGCTGAAAACGAGACGGTTATAAATAGTTGTTAGTGCTTTTTTCACAGACTTCAGCAACGCTCTATGATTGAAGTCTCAGTGGAGGAGAGATTCAGTACTGACAACGGGTGCAATGAGGTGGCAAAGGGACGCGCGAACCGTTAGGATAGATGTCATGACCAATGAAGAAACAGAAAGGGGCGATCCGAAGACGCAGGTGCAATAATGGATACGACCGGGGATAAGGTTAGATAGCTTCGATCCGGGGCGCTCGAATAAGCCACGGAATTAAGCTCTGACTTTAGATTTTCCTAGTGGAGCAAATGATGGCGCCACGCGCGAGAGTGTTAGCAGTAGGACGGAGTAATTGTGGAATCGAATACGAAGGCTGTATACAGGGGCGGGGTGGTGGTGAGTGACGCAGGCACGGAGATTGCCATGACCTGAGTAGCTGCATCTATCAGCATACGAGGGGCATCAGGCCGGCTACTGGGGTGAGGGGTGTGCGGAAGAAAGCCGCGTCACTATAGTAAGAAATAGAAAAGAATTAGGTGAACAATTGAGGTGTTCGACCGGGGGGACTCTGTAGCGGCAACATCTGTATGGATCTCAACGGTGGGTTGATCGGAGAGGAGGCGGTGGTCTGTTCTCGTGACGTGGTGACCAGAGGCTGCTCCATGCGGACGAAGAGGAGAAGTTTGCGGCTGCGGTGTGCAGTGACGGGGTGCATCCGAGCCGGGAAGCCGGGTGGTCGGCGTGAATTGCCGTGTGCTGGGCTTCTGGAAAGTCGGGCCTGATTGATGTTTGGGTTCGGCGGGTCTAGCCCACCGGCAACGTCCTCGACGCGCCCCGACTGCCGCCCCGTCACGCCTCCTTCAACCCACTCGCGTCCATGCACCACTGCCGCCGCCTTGCCGCCCATACCTGGTCACCATGTATGTGCCGTCATCTGTCTGCTACCGCCCCCGCTCCCACACCGCTGTCACTCTTGGCTCAGCGGCACCATGATGCTGGTCTTTACACGCGTTGCAATCTGAGCCGCAAACGCTCCATGCACGCCGAGCCCACGATGCAGCGTATCCTGGCTGGTGAGCAGACACTTGCGACATCCGACTGATGATGCGCGCTCAACGGCGGCAACCACCGTTTCTCGACGTCGTTTCGACCTGTTTCCTTCCTCCTGATCCCGACCAAGCCGCAACGGAAATTACACAGGCCCTCCCCCCTCAGTCGTCTCCAGTTTGTGGCGCTGTCGTCTAGCTAAGCGGTCACGATGTTTTGGTTTGCAGCCTCTCGAGCTGCATCGCCCTTCTTGCGCTACACCCAGACTTCCTAAACCGGTCGACGCCCTATTGTACCAGCAAGCTGTAGACGAGCCCGTCGACGCGAGCTCGATGAGGCGAGCACTGGCGGGTTGTTTCCGTAAGGCCGGCGTGAAACGCGATCTCCCGGCCCCGCGCCCCTGCTCGGTTTCAAGCGAGTAAGGACTACGCCCGCTCCTGGACAAACCTCCGCCGAGCCCCATCTAAACAAAACACGCCCTGTGCATTTTCCGCGGGCCCGCAAATGTCCGGATCCCAAGCCTTGACCTGATTCTCGTACTGCGTGATGAGGTAGATACATATACAACGGGCTCACCCGCCCCTAGTTGGCTCTCCACGAACTTCCCTTCCAAGGATTTCGCTATTCATTCTTTTTACAGTCATTCTTTGCAACTTGCCCAGCATGCTGGCGCCTTCATTCGCTTTACTGCTGCTCTCTGCTGTGCAGAGCACCACCGCAGCTCTTACCAAGTCCAACCTTGAGACCCACGTCGACTCCCTGGCCCTCGACTTTGAGTTTGGCCCGGTCAAGGAGGCCTACTGGACCAGCATCCCCCACCACCGCAGGACTCCCTTTGCTGTCTCTCCCGACGGCAAGAGCGCCTACCTGGCCTACCTCGACAGCAGTGAGACCGATGTCCACGTCCAGCAGGTTGACCCCTCGACCTTTGCCGCCACCGGCACCACCGTCACCGTCTCTGGTGCCAAGGAGGCTGGTGGTCTCGTTGCTCACGATGATGGTTTCGCCATCCTCGTGAACGAGGCCATGCCCTCGGGCACCGCCAACGCCCCTGCCGACAGCACCCCTGTCCCCGTTCTGTACCGCTACACCAGCGGCAAGCAGACCTTCAAGACCTGGCTCGGCGGTCCCGGTGTTCACGCTTCCGATGGTCTCTCTGCTTCCCCTGACATGAACGGCGATCTCGTCTACTCGGCCGAGGCTGGTCTCTACGGTGCTTACTTCGTTGTTACTGACTACTCTGGCGATGCTTCCGGCCACTTCGGCGACTCGATCCAGTACGTCAAGGAGGATGGCACCCTGACCGTCATCGACGGTGCCTCCAGCTCGTGGGGCTGCAGCCACAACACCGGTATCGCTTTCGAGGCTGCCGATGCTGCTCCCTTCGCCTCCATCTGCTCCGAGGACCAGGGTGCTATCTGGCTCAACACCGGCACCACTGGCATGACCACTGCCGGCCAGAAGATCTCCAACGAGAACACCACCAACGGTGGCTCTGGTGAGCCCATGGGCGGCATGTCCGGCTCCTACAGCGGCCTGGCTCGCTTCGGCAGCTCCTCCAAGTACATCTTCTCCTGGGTCTCCCGTGGTGCCATCGATGTCACCACCAACGACTGGATGGGCGATGGCTACACCCACGTTACTAACCGCACCAACAACCGCAACATTGCCATTGCCATCATGAGCGACAAGAACACCCTTGCCGGCGAGCAGGCCACCTCCACCGTCGGATCCGCGGATGGCGACAAGCAGGTTAACTGGATCAAGCAGGGCGACAACGACTGCCAGAACGCCCACGTCGCCACCTTCGGCGAGTCCAACGCCCTCGTCACCTGGGAGGAGGCCGCCAACCCCGTCTGCCCCGTCATCGCCATGGGCTGCATGGGCGACTTCGCCGGCACCTTCTTCCAGCAGGTCGACAGCACCGGCGCCAAGGTCGGCGACGCCTTCAGCGTCGACAACGTCTACGTCGCCGGCGACATGGTCACCATGAGCGACGGCCGCATCTGCTGGCCCTACGTCTCCGGCACCTGGGACGTCTCGCAGGCTGTTTCCTACGGCGGCTCCACCGCCACCTCCAAGAAGATCTCCTTCGCCTGCATGTCCCTCGACGGCAGCGCGAGCAGCAGCAGCTCCACCACCGCAGGTGCGTCCTCGGCCGCCAGCCAGGCCCCCTCCAGCACTCAGGCCGCGTCTTCTACCGCCAGCGCCGCTGGCGTCGTCGCTGAGGCCACTTCTTCTTCTGCCCCTGTTTCCCAGGCCTCTTCTGCCCCTGTTTCCCAGGCCACCCCCACCACTCTTCAGACGCAGACTCGCTCATCCACGCAGGTCGCCGCCGCTCCCTCCACCGCCGCCGCCTCGAGCGCCACCTCTGAGGTCGCCGCCGTCCCGGCTGAAAGCGCCACCTCGACCACCGCCGCTGCCGGCGGCTGGGGCAACTGGCCCTCCTTCACCCCCGGCGCCGCTTGGCCCACCAGCTTCCCCGGCTGGGGCAGCAACAAGGGCACCGTCGACAACGGCGAGGATGCGTCCTCGTCCTCTGAGGTCGACGGTGCCTCCGCCGAGGGCGAGGAGGAGGACGGTCCCTGCGCCGTCGAGTACGTCTACGTTTAAAGGATGAAAGAAGAATGGGAAACGGGAAGTTTTTTGGTTTCTGAGTGCGCGTTTTGGTGTAAAGGAGGGGTTTGAAAAAAAAACTTGGTTGAGAAAAACAATTTTTTTTTTTAAGTAGAGAGGAAGTACGGGGGAAATGCTCCGGTTGGGAAGGATATTCTCTGTATATACTTTTTTTTCGTTTTCCCGCTCGTTCGGGAAAACATATGTACACTCAGCTGCTTGCGTCCCTTGTTTCGGATCAAAAAAATCAGCAAAATGCTTCCTCTTCTTCCTGGACTTACACACATCATTCGTAAGCATACTTCTAAGTGATGTTTTACAGCCACGCCAGCATCGCGTGGGACGACAAAGAATCGATCAATTGAATAACCTGTCAGCCATTTTCACTCCCAACGCGAATCACCAACAACGGCAGGGACAAAATCTCTCAAAGGCCATACAAACCAATCTTTAACTGTCACACCCCCTATTTCCCCTTTCCCTCTAACAGTGACGGTAACCTCATATCTATGATCATGACACAAGCAAGGATGACACCAAGCATTCTTCGAACCGCCTGCTTTTATCTCACTAGAAATCACACAAAATCAAACAAACAACAAATCGTGAATTAACAGAGCTTCACCATCCTCATCTCCTTCATGATTTGTAAGAGAAAAAAAACAAATGTTTGCTGAGAGGCCAAATTGATGCCACAGGTATCTTTACTTCCACCGACCAATTCCTTTTCCAATGGTGAGAAAGAGAAAAAAAAAGAATAATAACGCCAATGATGCCGCTTTCAATAAAAGATACAGGGAACAGAACAAAAACGTGTGATAAAAACAGAATCAGACGCAAGCGAGAACCGCCAAAAGCGAGCCATTTGCCCCAAAGCCCACACTGCCCAAGAAGGAGGGGGCGAGGAGGAGGATTGGACAAATGGAAAGAAGATAACAAGGCATCTAGCCCAAACGGGGAGAAGGAAGAAAATGAAGTGAGAAAACAAAACAAACGACATTCAACTCGCCGTGCTTGCTGGGCTTCCCGCCGCCGCCGCAGCAGCAGAAGCCTGATCCTCTTTTTTCTTGGAGTCCTTATCCCCGCCATCTTTCTCCCTATCCGTCATGTCGCTGGCGTTGCTCTCCGTCTTGAACAGCTTGATCTTCTTCCTCGGCACCGGCTCGTCGCCCCCGTCCTTGTCCCTCTCCCTCTTGCTGCTGCTGCTCATCGGCGTGCTCTCCTTCCCGTCCCTGTCTTCCTTGGGCGGGCGTTTCGACGAGCCGCTGCCTAGCGAACTGCCGCCGGTCTTTAGCTTCAAGATCTTCGTGCCGCCCTTCTCACGCCTTTCACTGTCGCCGCCGTCGCGGTCGCGGTCAGCTTTCTTGACGTAGCTGCTCTTCTTCTTGATCTTCTTGGGCGTGTCGCCGCCACCGTCCTCGTCTCCATCGCCGTCGCCACCCGCTGCTGCTGCTTCCTTCTTGATGGGGCTGATCTTGCTGCCTTGGCTGCCCGGGTTGGGCGTGCCGACCCTGCTGCCGAGCGGCGTGTTGCCGGCGGCGGCGCTGGCGGCGCCCTGCGACGAGCTGAGCTTGGCCATGGCGTTGCGGCTGCTCTGGCGGCCCGAGATACCCAGGCACTTTTCGGCGTGCTGCGCGAAGCGCGTGATGAGCAGGCTGCGCTTGCAGTTGGGGCACGTGTGCCAGGGGATGTACGACGCGGGCTTGCCGCCGGCCGCCAGCTTCGACAGGCTGTTCTCCTGCGAGTCGTCCCCTTGCTGGCTGCCGCCCGGCGTGTTGTCCTTCTCCTGGCGCTTGATCAGCTCGCGCTCCTTCTTCGTCTTGGCCATGTCCGTGGGGAACGGGTTGTTGTAGATGTCGTGGCCCTGCCGGCTGACGAACGGGTGCCGCGTGCAGTACTGCCGCGACAGGTCCGGCAGCTGCGAGCCTACGCCCGCGATCGGGTGCTTCAACCGTGGTAGCTTGCAGAATGGGCACACCGACTCGGGTGTTGTCTTTAGCGGGTTCCCCCGCAGCGTCACCCGCCCGTTGTCGTAGACGGCCGCCGGCGTGTCGATGCGCACCGACGGCGGCTGCGGATTGTTCGCCGACGCCGCTGCCGATGACCCCTTGCCCGTCGCCGACTTCTCCGCGTTCTCCTGGTGCTCCGCGATCGCCGCTTGCTCCGCCACCGTCGCGGCTGACTGCATGCGCTGCAGCTTCTCTTCCCGGTGCGTCTGCAGCACGATGTCGTGGATGATGTTGTATAGGCAGTCTTCTACGATGCCCGCAGCCTGGCGTGATGTCGTGTCAGCAAATGGCCTTGCGCGTCCGGAAATAAATGATGCGCGGGAAGAGAGAGCTCACAATGTCAGCAAAGCTGAGGCCGGGGCCTTGTGCCTTGCTATCTTCGGACATGGTGTCGTCGTGCTTGCAGCAGTATGCAGTAGCTGTTCCTTCGGGTCCGTCGGGAGTGCGTGGCAGTCAGCGCAAGTGTTGCGCGGAGGATGTGGCGGTCCGTCGCGATCGTATCGTGTCGCGGAGGTTGGTTGGGAGCGGAAGCGGTATCGGACAACGAATGTTTGGTAGCGATTGGCGGCCCAGGGTCCGCGATCCAGCGGCGAGCTCTGGTGAGTGGCGCGAGGTGAGTGAGAAGGAGGGCGTTTGAGGCACCTCAAAGGTGCGAGGTGAAAGCGAGTCTGCGTGACCGGGGGATCTGCAGCTGGGCTCAACAGCCCGTCACGGCGTTAGGCGAGGTGGCGCGGCGTCAGCATTCCCCGTCTACGTGCGCGGCGATCGCAGCTGGCCAGAAACGTCACGAAAGGAAGGTGAGGGGCGCGGGACAAGAGCGGGCAGACGGTGGTTGGAGTCGTCGAGATTCGTCAGCGAAAGGGTCAACTTTACGAGAGATAGCCGGCTCGGGAAGCTTGCATTAGTGCCACCAGCCACAGTGCCACATCTCCGTGCCCGAGACCTCCAAATCTTGCGACACCACGTGAAGCCCATTTATGCGACCACCCTCGGGACCGCAGACCTGCATAATCTCGATTGACGGCTGCTGCGAATGATATTGTCACCCAGGGTTACATGAGTCTGGAATTTTGGAAAACACGTGTATTGCAACCCTAAAGACAACTCGTCTCTATCCGCCAAGTCATGATTCCCTAGAACGCCATGGTATACCCCATAATTTCCAACTAGGCCTTGCCCTTGACCTTCAATGCTACATCTACCAGAGCCTTGAAGTTCAGCTCGCGGTAATCGGTTGGCATGTACTCTCCACTGGCAATGCAGTGAACCGTCATCCGCGGGTGGAATTTCAGACCATGGAGAAGTTTTGGAGTGATAAGGAAGTATTGCGAGGTGTGTTCCTGGCACGCAATGTCTACCATGCGCTCGTGCACCATACGCTCATTACGCGGGTCCATTCCTTGGTTGATCTCATCGACCACTCGGAATGGGGAGCGAGCGAGAGATTGCAGAGCCATGAGATAGAAAACGGTGGACACCGCACGCTCGCCACCAGATTGTCGATGGGAGTCCAGAAGGGACAGTTGTTCGTGTTCACTGTAAGCCTAGTTAGCACCATTCTTAACCTGTCCAACTTTGGCCAATGACCTACCGGAACTTGACTTGCAGATGGATTGCCCACTCCGAAAAATCCTCTGCCTTGTAAACACTGACTTGTCCAGCGCATCCAATTTTGGAGAAGTTGTTTGCGAACTCTTCGCTGATGGACTGAACAAGAGTATCCAGTTCTGGCTCCCATCGGGCCTTGATGTCCTCGATCCTGCCTTGCAGCTCCTCTAACTCAGCTTCCGCATTGCGCTGCCTCTGTTCAATTTCTTCAATTCTCCTTGCACGCTTCTCGAAGTCTCGAATTGCGTTGGGATCGCCGCCGTGGAGAAGAGTCAAACGATTCTGGAAGATTTCGATCTCCGCCTCCAGGTCTTCCAGGCTAATTCCTTCCTGGATCTGCTCAACCAATGCTTCCTCCTCGGGGGTCCTCTGCGCGTGGATCCGGTTGACCTCACGCACCAGCTGCTGAGCCTCTTCCTTGCAGCGTTCCCTTTCCGCGTTTAGTCTTCGAACATTCTCTTCGTGTTCTGCGATTTCCCTCCTGATGGCCTGGCTCCTCTCTTCGTAGATTTGAAACTCCGACTTGGCCTCTGCCAGTATAATCTCGGCCTCGTACACGCTGTGATGAAGATCGAGCAGTGATTTGGCTGAATTAGCGTAGTCAATCGCAAGCTGGCCCTTCTTCAAAATGAGCTCGTCAGCCTCCTTGTCGATCGACTCGAGCCGTCGCTCCATCTCATTCAGCGCCCCGGCAATTTCATCCAGCCTCATTTGACAAGTATCTTTCTTCGTTTGCAGGCCTTCGAACTCGCCACGAATTCTCTGCAGGTCATTCTTCTCCTTGTCGATGTCTTGCCTTTCACTCTCAAGCTGACTGATTTTTTCCGAGTTCGCTCGTATTTTGTTTGTCAAATCGCTGCCGGCTTCATTGAATTCGTGCAGTTCCCGGTTGATGTCCCGGATTCTGGTTTGGTGTTCGCGCTCAACACCAATGTCCACAGGCTGATCTGTCCAGACTCTTGCTCGTCTGACCTGCCTGACGACAACCGACACAGCCTGGTCTCCGTATTCACGTCGGCGCGACACCTGATACGAGCGCTGCCCAGCAACCCATCGTTGAATGGGGCTCGACTTGAGACGTTCAAACTGTTCATCGCGATGGTCTTGAAGGGTTACAGCGCACTGGTGGAGCCTCAAGGTATCGCAGAGGGTTGAGAGTACTGCATCGGGTCCACTCAGGTAGTCGATAAGCCAACCACTGAGACCATACTGTCTCAACTCATCACTCGACATCAATGGCTTCCAGCTGTCGCGGAGTCTGCTGGCTTCCTTAATGTGGATGTCATTGAGGCCCATCCTCTGGAAGGTCCTGCTCAGTGTACCGAAATCCTGGCGGTTGCTGACGGTGAAGGCGAGGAGGTCACCCATTTGGAACATTGACTCGATCGCATCGGAGAAACGATGGTCGGTGACAGAGCAAGACACTATAGGAGGGCCAAAAACATCGGCGGTCAGCTTATCCTTGTTCTGTTGGATCCACTCCCAGGCCTTCCAAGTATCATTCGAGAATTTCTTCAGCTTATTCGACTGCTGGCCAGCCTGCGACCTAAGACTCTCGACCTCTCTTTCAACCTGTTTCCTCTGATCTTCGAGAGAGCGAATACGCGGCTGAATCTCGTCACGCTGTCGTTTGAGGTCCTGGTTTTCCATCTGCAGTTCGCGTGCTGCGCGTTGTTTCTCGCGCGATCTCTCGTTAAACGCCGCGGCGTCGAACGGGGGCGGTGGCTCCTTCATCTTCTCCGTAATAGCCATTATTTCGCGCTTGATGGCATCACGCTGGCGTGCCCTTTCTTTGTTGGCGTTCTTTTCGGCATTTCTTGCTTTATCTTTGTCTTCGATCTCAGCTTGCGTATTTTCCATGCGCTGACGGAGTGTTTCAGCTTCACGCTCCATTCGCTGGACCAGCTTTCCGCGCTGTTTGGCCACTTGGTCAACCTGATCACGATACTCCCGCTTTCTTTCAAGCACATCCAGGGTCGGCTGCTCTCTTCGCTGGAGGTCCCTGAGCTCCGCCTTCGCCTCAATAACCGCTTGTTTAGCAGTATCAAATCGCTCTTTCGCCGTTCGATAGTGAACAAAAGGACGGAGTCGTTGATATGCGTGGAGCTTATCGTTCAGAGCCTCGCGCTCTTGCATTCGTTCCACGTCGGCTCTCTGCAGGTTGTGTCTGTTTTGTAGATCTCTGAGGACCTCTTGTTGTTGACTGTGCCTATCAACCATGGCCTTTTGCTCCTTCCTCAACTCCTTCAACTGCTCATGCCACTCGTTCATGTAGTCGGGTGCTGCTGCGCGCTGCGTCTGCTCTAGCAACTGGACCGGGTTCAGTGCGGCAAATTCGACGACACGGTCTTGCGGAAGAAACTGGCACAAGTTGTCGATCTGGATGGAGAAGGACTTGCAAAGCCGAATGATTTCCTTGTGCGTGGTCTGTTGGCCGTTGAGTGTGAAGGTCGATTTGTTCCCCTCCTTGCGGATCAGACGGCGAATGATGGGATTCCTGCCCCGAGTCTGTGGTCCTCCACAAAGTTCGATCTCAATCTCGGCTTCGCGTGCGCCATGCTTCACGAACTCTCCTAGTTCCTTCGCGCGCCCCAGATGTTGCGGGCCCCAGCCAAGGCCCAGACAAATTGCGCAGACCAGCGTACTCTTGCCAGTGCCGTTGGGGCCAATGATCATGTTCAGGCTGGGACCAAGCTGGAATTCGGCAGACGTGTACGTCACGAAGTTGGTGAGCGTGACACGGACGATCGATCCAGGCTGATGCTTTAGCGGCGCAAGGTCGTCACTGCTGCTGCCTCTGTGGCGAGGTTGTGAGCGGTAACTTTCTGGCAGAACAGGATCGTCGGACACCTTCGACATTCGTTAGTCTATGTCGCTTTACGGTGAAGTGGACGGCAAAAGTGCACCTCGGACACGTCGTCGTCGGTCCTGGGACGCTTCGCATTTCTCTGCGATTGCGAGACATAACTCTCTTCGCCGCTCTCATCCTCGTCGACCTCGGAACTCGATCGGCGACGCGCCATATTGGGTGCGAAGAGGTGCTGGGCTGAAGGATGGGTGCGGTGTCGTCGAAGGTTGAGAGTAGAAACAACGCCTCGCTGGGCCGCGTTCTTTCGGAGGACGCGTGCTTGTCGCGCGCCGCGTGCAGAGCCGGGGTGCGACTAGGCGGAAGCCCTGATAAGATAAGATGCGCACGGACTCTAATTATGCCACCAGACGCATCAACAGACATCATAAGAGATGCTTTGCCTGGTTGAAAGCTAGCTACAGTCAGATCTCCTGGAAAGGAAGCTATTTTCTGCTGCAAAGATTAAACCTGCCATATTGCCGGAATACGGCCCATTCCTTCCAAGCTTAGCACATGACTTCCTCTACAGAACTACGAGAGCTTGCCTATCATGCTGCAAGTCATCCGATATTTCTGCGACTCTGAGCCCTGAAATTTATTTGTTTGTACTTCAAGTTTTCGTACCACCGAGCTTAGCTACAGTTTTGTTACATGTGAACCGCAACTGAAGATGCAAGATCGTCGAAAGAGGATGAGATTGCTATTTCCCTTCCATCGCCGTGGAAGTTGGACTTCTTCAAAGTATCGAATTGAGAAATCTCAAACGCAGACCCTTTTTTTCTGCTCCTCATTGCTTTCGCTGCCTAGCTGATTGTGCATCTATTCGACCTCGGCCTTGCCCTCGAAGTTCTCACCCGCAACAAGGTCGGGGATGTCGTCATCATCCTCGTCCTCCTTCTTCTCACCCTCACCCTTCTCCTTCTGCATGCTCTGGTAGCTCTCGGCGAGCTTGCGGAGGGAGGCCAGCGAGTCGGGGCCGAGCTGGTTGAGGATGCCGGGGACGAGCTCGGTGAGCTCCTTGTCCTCACCGTTGCCGTAGATGGCGAAGGTGTTGGCGGGGACGGCGGCGTGGACTGCGTACAGAGTTAGATTCAAAGCCACTCAACCCCGCAGACTGGCACGACGCCAATCCAGAGCTCCGAGCGCAGTGCGAAACTCACCCTTGGGTGCCGAGAAGTGAATGACGTTGCCGTCGCTCTTGAACATGTTGACCTCCTCGATGGCCTGGATGGGCTGGACGTTGAGCTTCTTCAGGGTAGCCTGGAGCTTCTTGTCGTCACCGCCGGAGCCCTTGTGGACCTTCTTGACCTTCCTGCGCGGAGTACCCTTGCCTCTATCACGATCATCATCCGTCAGCGCGGTGCCCTAGATCCATTGCCCCATGCGAAGAAATCGAAAGGCGTTTTGGCGCTTGGGAGCGGGGCGCGTGTTGTTGAGGAACAGAAAGAGCTTACCCTATTCACGTCATCGAGTCAGCAGAGCTCTCGCACGTCAATCTTGCACGGCAAAAGCATTTCCGAGGGAAATCCAGCGGGGACTTCGCTTACCGATGCGCACAGAGGCCTGCATCCGCGCGAGCTTGGCCTGATCCATATTTGCGGTTTGTGTGTGGAGGGGAAGGTCGGGAAGGCTGGAGCTAAGAGGACCTGCGTCAGCGGCCGGAGTCAGCGCTGCGGGGCGCGGGAGATGAATTGCCCAGCATCGCGGGCAAGCGCAGAGCCAGTTTCGGGGGGCGAGCGTACCTTTGCGTGAGGATGAGGCGGGTGTATTGAGGTCGCGAAGTTCGTGATGGTTTCAACTTTCGGCGCGTTCGGCGCCGTGTGCGGGCTCGCTTAGACGAGCAAAAACACCATCGTCCCCCATCTCAGATAGCGGGGAAGGAACGCTTCTGCCCTGCCATCCCCCGACACCAAGCACAGACTCCGATCGCGCCAGCTGTGAGATCATAGCCATCGTCGAGATGCCCCGATAGACTTCGTGATGGAACCGCCCGATGGGCTCTCGGTAATAATCGGCCCAATAGACGACGCACCAACATAAGCTGTGCGAGGAATGCGTGTCATAACGCAGCAAGCAACACATCAGCAGCATCATTTTCATAGACAAGGCAGTTGTAGACGGTCTGGTTGTGTCGCCTTGTGCTTTCTTTTTCGAGATGCTACAAGCTGTTGTTGTCACGCAGTAAAACACATGTCTGCAGATCGTTGGAACAACAGATGGTTCGAGACTCAATGAAATTCGTACAGTCATGGACGCTAAGTCGAAACGAAAGACAGGATCATCCCCAAGATCAACCCCGCTGCGTCATTCAGAGACCGCGGTCCCAATTTGCCTGCTGAGCGTACTTCATGCTCCTCTTCGCCTCAGCGCTGCCGAAGTGCAGGTCTGCGGCAACCATGCCGACAATGAAGACGCTAAAAGCTATCACCAGTTCGAACATTTCGAACGTCTGCCTCGGAAACTGCAGCGCTTTTCCTGGACTGGTTGAAGCGGATCTGCTCGTCGATCTCAACAAAGGCAGCGGCAGCGCTAATGTTGAACTGGGCGGCCAGGTAGAGGGCGTAGCGGTTGCGGTACTGATTGGTGATGTTCTCGGTAGAAGGGCGTCGAGCTAAAGCTGCATAAGCATTGATCGGCGCCGACGTTTGACAGCTACTTGTCCTACCTGGTGCTATGTGAAGAGAAACGTTGCGAGCCTGCTCGGATGTAGAAGACGTAGCCGGCGTCAGGATTATGGAGGGTGGAGGCATTTAATGGTTGAGGCGAATGTGAGGGATGATGCGAGTTTAAGACGGGCAACAGCCCGGGAGCGGGGAGCAGCTGAGACTCTAGTCACTGAGGATTGGAATTCAACTTGCTTGAGGCCTCAGAAGACAGCGGCTGCCAGCAGGGGAATAAATAGTCGCGACACAAGACCACCACCAGCATGCAGCGGTGAAGACATCGTGAGGCGCAGTGGCGCAACCGTGAAGCCGCGGCAGCTAACGTCGGCCTTGTCAGTACGGAAATGAGGAGAAGGGCATTCCCGTGACGGGTAAATCACGCTGCCGATCTGGACGAGTCGCGGTGGTGGGCAGGAGGTACAGCGGCCAGGCGAATGGGAGAAGCGAAGACATCTGCCTCATGGCTCTGGCAGGCGGGCGTTGCTCCGCCAAAAACCACGCACCGCTTGTAGCCGAATGGGGTGAAGCTTGGCCGGCTGATCTATGCGAAATACCTCGTTGCGTCAATAGTATTAAGGTTTCTGGGGAGCCCGGGGATGACGCTGCAGGCCCACTCAGGCCCTGCCGACCCATCGTTTGACCAAGGCCGGTAGACAGAGCCTCAGGAGGAGCCACCAGCCCCGTGAATAATGCCGCGCACAGCCCAGGCCTGCAGCGCGATTTGAGCGCTCGGGCGATCGGCTCGCTCTGGGTGGCGGCAGCGAGGGCAATGATGATGGAGGGCGAGGGCCGAGGCCATTGGCACGCCTCACTGCTCACCGACCAACAACTCGCCCCCTCCGCTGTACTTGACCGGCATGTAGCACCTGTTGTCGCGGCCAGCCCTACTGTTTCTGCGGGTCGTCAGCCCGCCGTGCTGCGCGATCGCGCATCGGCGATGGGCGCCGTATCCAAGTCAACGGGTTTCTTTTCCATCCTTCGCGCGCCGCTTGCCTGCGGCTGAAGACACTGCGACGCAAGATGAAGCTCGAGACGCGACGTCTCGTTGCCGCCGGCTACGACGGATGGCAGCCCATTGCAGGGCTGTTCCCGTCCTGCAGCTGCAGCACCACCCACTTGCTGACGCGCTGCAGGCGCCTCGAAGCATTGCGTCGCCAGGCAACGAGTCGACTCCTCTCGACACCACGCCTAGCCTGCCGTCGCGCTGGGTGGTGGCAAGGTCAGCGTCCTGCTTCGGGCAAGTCGAAGCCGTGGCTGCCACTAGCCGGTACACAACACCAAAGTAGCTTATCCTGAGCCATTATTCCCCCAAAAGTCCGACGCCCCTCCCGCTCCGGTCCTGAACCGGCCCAACAACTGAGCGAACACATATATCGCGCACCACACGCTCCCCTCGAGCGGCACTGCCACCTTCTGATCGCTCCCGACGATCCCACTCCCGCACGGAACCCTTTGATTCTCCACCCGGCCACCCCCGGAGTACCCAGCTGATCCTGGCCGCCGGCCAAAAGGGACTGCTCGAGACTTGCGACCGTTCAACTAGTCTCTGGACCTCGCGTCACTGCCGCTTTCCTGCTTGCCCCCTGCTCCGCCCGCCGTCTCACCATCTCCTGGCTGTCACGGTATCGATAAAACCCCGCCGCAGCACGCGTCTACTTCCTCTCCGACTGCCTGCTTAATACCGCCCTGCCATCTCGCTTCTTCTCCACCCTCCACTCGATAATCTTCCTAATCACACCACCTCTACCCTAATACCACCACCACTCAATCAACATGGCCGGCTCTACGTGCGCTCCGGGCTGCTGGTATGGCAAATACCTGCGCCAGAACTGCCCATACTGCTCGGCTGCCAACCAATCCGCACGCGCCTCCTCGTCCTCACGAGACAGCTCCACTCGCTACCAAACCAGTGGAGCGTCACAGGACCGCAGGGGAAGCACCCAAACGACTGGCGGTTGGCTCTCGTCACAGAGGAGATCATCGTAGGCTACGTGTATTCTTAATGGTAAGCAAACTTAAACGCTGTCTCCGCTCTCGAGCACGTGCTAACACGTCTTCCCGGAAAGTTTGCCGATTGCCTTCAAAGGAGCAATCACCATAATCACCTTCGACCTTCGACGCCATGTATGACTATATCGACTCTTACTTAATCACCTATTGCACATCATCTGCCCATCCCCGTGATGGTGTGGTTGCGCTGCAGTCGGCAAGACATCACCTTACGATGCTTCATTACCTCCAAACTACGGACCGACATCTGGATCCTAATCGCCTTCTATCTCATCTACCGACCTTAATTGTCCGTACCTTCATCTCGACGACATCACTCCTCAGATGCATCTGGAGACAGATGATAATCAACTCGAATTAATCCCACCAATTGCAAAAAAGAACCAAAAGTTCTAGACAGACGGATTGGACCATCAGAAAAGGAGACGAGCAACCAAAAGCAACGAGCCTTCGGAAAGTTTGGGACGCTGGTGTTATCATCAATTTGCAAGGAGTCCGCTGTTATCATCTCGGCGATGCTTTCTTAGCATGATTTTCACTCTCGGTTCTCTCGGTCCAAAATTTAAGCGTGTAGTACGTATGGTGTTCCTGGCGTTCCTGGCGTTGACGCGCACCCCAGACAGGGGGATTGGATAGGGTTCATGCTGGGAAAATTGTAGCTAAATTTATTCATCCTTTATCCTCTTGACCTAAACTCAAAGTGACCTATGCTCGATTATGTCTCCTGGATTGTGCATTGGAGGATGAGGTAGTGTCGCTGTGGCTGGCAGCGGACAGATACGCGGCCTCTGCGAAACGTGGGTCGAGAACGGTCTCTGCAGCCCTACCAGTCCTAAAAGAGCACCGCTCCGCAACGTCAGCTGGATGCGGCTGCCCGTGCTCCGGTTTTGTACACCCTGTTCCTGCCGCGCGTGGCTTGCACGGCACGGTAAGCGGACACGAATAGTCTCTCCACCATCGGACCTTCTTCTGGCGCTAAATTTAGATGTCGGGCGGCAGCACCGAACGTGGTACGTTCGGATGTCGTCGAGAACTGCGTATGCCTCTCGGGAGAAACGGCTGCTTGTTCCGCCTTGGTATCGCGTTGCTGCCGCAGTAACGCGGGAACCGGAAGCTCGTATGCAAGGACCGCACCTGTACTTTACAAACCTTCCGCACTCACTTTCCGATCACATGTTAGTCTCCTCTCAAAAAGCTCCGATGTGGCTGCCTTGAGAGGTACGGGCTGCAGCCGGTTCAGGTAGCACCAAACCGTTCCTCTTCAGCCGCTTCCTCCTTTTTCTCCTTCCACGTGGTGGCGCAAATAGGTAGGTAGCCTCGTCTGTTCCATTGTTACAAGGCGCTTGAAGGAACCTCGATCTTCAATGAGACATCAAAACGGAGCTAGTCTAAATACTAGATAAGACACGCTCCGCCACTCGGCGCGCCTACGCGTACATCGAGAAAGCAACTCACAAAGAGATGTGTCTACGATCGATCAACTCTGACACCGTTCATCAGAGGCGTTACAGCCACCCCAGACTCCGGAACACGGGCGTCTTTGGCTTGAATCACACCTCCTCAGAGCCGCTAGTAACAACGCCACGTGCCAATATCCGGGGAAACCGGGGTCCGCGGCTACACATGATGTGGCTTCGAATCAGTGGCACTCCGGCCACAGGCTGGTCGCTCCGGCACCCCATCGCTGGTTCGACGGGCGTTTGAAGGCCTTCGCACGCCAATTGCTTCCAGCACCTCTGCTTGCCACGTGCGGATCCATGTGTTATTTGATCTAATGTAGCTCGGTTCCCTCAGTTTTGACTTTGCAGTTTCAACCGAGCCGCCGTCAGATGCTGACTCAGTAGCCCTCAACTAGTCAGGAACGCCGCCATGCGGTTCAGCACAGATCATTGAGGCACCATTCGGAAGCGTGACCCTCGGTAAACACATTATCCGTTATTCCGGAGACTAGGCCCTCCTAACGACAGTCCTTGGTCTCATGATGCAAGCCATGTGCTCACTGTAAGGGGAAGTCATAGTAGCGTCGTGCCCAGGAGTCTAGATGCAAAGAATGAGGCTTTCCAGCGGTCTTCACAGTCGGCAGTCAATCAACTTCTCTGCCATCTACTGAGTGACTCACCGCTTCAATTGAATCAGGCTGCTCTTGCTGACGTGGATCAAAAGTATGCGGCGTGGCTTTGTTCGAGACCGCGTGGCTCTGCACTGCAGCTTGTTGACGTGTGAACGAGAACGCTAAAACTCCAAATCTAAGATATAATAGCCTCCTCGCCATAGGTCTGGACTCGTTCGCTGAGGTGATCGGAGCATTACAAAGGATCATACGCGTTCTTCTTTTACCTGTTTGTGGACAACATGTATCGACATCCCGGAGTCACTTCTCACCACCTCCGAGCTTCTTTACATGTGTGCTTCCAGGCCGGCTATCCCGGAAAGTTTTCAAATCACACTCCGCGAGATGATAGTCGGAAGCCGACCGGAGCTGTAAAATAGCTGCTCAAAGATCCTGACAAATTTATTCTCATGACACCCACGGGCTGTTTTAATGGAAGCTGGAAGGCGATGGACCGTCCAATTGAACGATAGTAATCTCCGTGATACCTATCAATGTCATAACACCGCCGGGTATACCTCATACAGTCATAGTATGACGAACCGTCCGTCTTGTCTAGGCCCGAAGGGTAGGTATCGCATAGCGTAAATTCAACTCAGCGAAATATGTGTTCGTTCCCACACACTTACAGCTATGAAAATACTTTGAACAGGCTTTGATCATCAGGATAAACAGTAGAAGTAGGTGTTACGCTTCCGAACAACGGTACCTTGGTAGAGATGGTTGGTGCAAGTAAAAAAGGGGGGCAGAATTACAGGATTAATACCGAATAAAAGACGTAAATATTCAGCTTCATAAAGAGTTGTGGTACAGCATACTTCAAAGTAGGGGATATTTCTGGAGGCCAAAAAAAAAAAAAAAGAAAAGTGGAAGCAAAGGAGAGGGGGCGCGTTAATGTGGCTGGATATGAAATATATTGGGATGGCTGAAATACCTGCCTATACAGAGTTAAGCGCTAAAATGCAAGGATACAGCACTAGATTTGCTGTAGAGACTAGGAAGACCCAATTCGGAGGCTTTAGAATACGGGAAATTTCCGTACTCTGAACAATTCTTACTTTCTACAACATCCTGGACGAGAAAGCTTTGTTCTGAATTTATGGTTTTATGCTGACTTGAGAAATTAAGAAAAAAAGGTGAGGAAGTGATAGAGTTAGTGTGGATATGAAGTAGATTGGAGAGATACCGTGACCTCATCTGATCTTGTGAAAACTGCGGTTTTGGCCGCCATGGTTGGTAGGATATAATAACTGCGCACGATGTATGGTAGTTCAACATCAACCACGTGCGGTGGTAGCATCGTCTGATGTTTGTGTCATCAAATGACCGATTGGATACCGACTACCGGTATCTGACTAACGACACCGTGCCGGAAGCAACGCACGGACAGAGCACTGAATTTCTGCTCAAGATTTGCGATTGGCGAGGTCAAAAATATTCAAGGTGACGTGGTCTCTTGCTTGCATGCCTGCATTTCCCTCGCTCTTTCGCTCTTGTCATATAGGTTGCCAAAAGTTTTCACTGCTGTCCATGTGTACCAGGTATCAGGGAGTGTTGGCGAGTTTGCGGAAGTCGAGAAGCGGATGTGGTGACAACATCATAAGTCCGTCTTCTGGTGAGCAGGAGATATTTCTGCTCTGGCCGCAGGACGACAATGTCGGCCAAGCGCAACGGAAGCGAGTAGTAGGCGATACATAGGCCGTCGAAGCATCCGTGCGGATGCATGTGCCGTTTTTTTTTTTTCTTCACATGCCCAAGCCCCAGACAATGCGTGCCGGGGATTTGTCCCATTGATTCGGTTGTAGGTAGTGAAACTGGTTGCCACAGCATAGGACAGGAGAGCAACTGTCTTATACCTGAGCTGAAGGGATTGTGGGGCTCTGGTCGCAGTTCTCCTGTAAATAGTGACACGTTGGAGGGTGAGGTGTATCTCGCCAAGATCGAGTGAATTACCGGATGCGGTAAAGCCGGGGTTTCAGTGGGGAGACCGGAAGTTCCGCCTATTGGCCGCAGCGTGATGTGGCGACTTGAAGACGATGCGCTGGAGAAACTTCTTTGCTAATTCCTGGTTGCACTCTGCAACGCTGCTGTTGCTGAAGAGCCGCCTGCCGCGGCAACCCCATGGCAACGAGGCTGCATTCCTCGGGACGCTGAGACAGGGCACCCCTTCCGACAACAACTCGATTGTTCTCGTACGCAATATGAAATTAATGAGGACGAGATGTCTCTGGACCCACAGTTGTTGTTCTTTTGGGCGACACGAGATGAAAATCTGGTGGCGGCGGATGTGACGCGGTGCAGGGCGGCTGCAGGGTGCTGGCTGGGGGTGCACAGGCCGGCACGACAACGAAAACAGAGAGATGCCGGTCAAGGGGGGACTGGCGCAGGATCAGCAGGTGCTTCTGCCTAGGGGAGCTGCTCGGTTCGTCCTTATCATCGCTCATTTGGCGCACGGTGGAGACGGTTGCGGCCCGTTCCCCAGAGAGGCTGCCACCGTCAGTCGAACGTACCACCCGTTTCATAGGCGGTGGCACAGCCTCGCGTCGGTAGCACCGAATTCCACAGAGCTCCATGGCCCCTCCGCAGCCGCGCCTGCAGTCGAATTTAAAGCTTATCTGCCTTGCAAGCTATAAGTTCGGGGGTAGCATCGCTGACAAGCCACTCCATCCTTCTGACGCGCTGCTGTCCACGTCGTTTAGCCGTGCTTCGTATATCTTTGCTCGCGTGCCCTCCTCCACCGCCCTATCGTCCCACCTCACCACACAACCATGAGTGCCAAACGCTGGTCGAGCTACGACACGGATGCCTACCGGCTGCCGTCTGGCATCACACGCATTGGCTACGATGCCGACTCGCAGAAGTATCTCTTCCGCGACAGCTCGGGCCAGGAATACACCAGTTCCAGCGGCTCTGCGTACGGCAAGTTGGAGAAAGGTACGTGACCTCGGCTGCGACAATCTGTCTCACCCAATCTTGATAACTGACGCTTGCTATTGCAAGTACCAGCTGGCTGGGACGGCGGCCCTCTTCTCCCGCGCACCACGCGCACCGGCAGTGAATCGTCAGCGTCGACGGGGCTGAAGAGCCCGGCAACAGACTTCAGCGAAATCCTCAGCGAGCTCGAGGAGCAGCGACAAGGCGAGGATGATGATGCTGAGGCTAAGGAGAAAAGCAAGCCGCTTCCGTTCCTCGTCCTGGTAAGCTCCCGCGGGTCGATCCCGATGCAAACGGCATCGATCATCCTCACTGACACGACACAACCAGAGCTCGGTCATGTCCTTCAAGTCCAAGCTCCGGACACGCCAGTCGCGCCGGGCGCGGAAGGACTCTGCAGTTTCGACCGTGATTGCGAAGGAAAAGGACTATATGTGATGGCCCGCGAGTGCAGGCGTTGCGGGGGCGTTCTTCACTTCTGCCGGCGGCTTACCCGGCGCTCTTTTGGGCAACAGAAATACTTTCACGATATCCTATTTAACGGCCTCGAGCAGGAGTCTTTGAGCTACGAGATCACGACTGTTAGTTTTAGTAATGAGCCACGCGTTCCACCCATCTTTCTTGTTGAGCGCGATGCTAAATAAGCGCTCCCGTAGCTTCCGTGAAGAAGGCGTTTTTGGCGCCCGAGACTGGACCGCCGGGCGTGGGGCGCGCGGAGAAGCTTGGGCAGGCCCAGGCCCCAGCGCACCCCACCATATCTAACGATGTCATCATCTTGATCAGCATCCTCGACCTTTCCGTCATCATGTACATCCCGGACGCACTCCTGGCCCCGGCTCGCCCTTTGCTAGCCTAGACATCTTCAAATACTCCCCTTCGTCCAGCTCACCGCCAGTCGCTAGACCGCATCGGCCATTGCGTCGCAATCATGACCTCAGCCTGCACGCCCCGCGTCTTCATCGTCCGTCACGGCGAGACCGAATGGTCCCTGAATGGACGACACACCGGTACCACCGAACTCCCTCTCACGGCCAACGGCGAGCGCAGGATAAAGGCCACCGGCAAGGCATTGGTCGGCGACGACCGCCTGATCGTTCCCAAGAACCTGGCTCATATGTGAGTTCTGCTCGTCGTCTTCCTGATATAGATCCCCCCATGCATATCGGAATCCTCCCGACTCTATTTTAATCTCCACTTCAAACCCCACACCGCTTCCCACGATATCGATCCCTCAATTTTGCAATTGCCAACGGTTGCCTGAATCCCACCTCGCCGTACCACTTGCCCATACCGGCCTAAACAGCAATCAAGAAAAATTGAAATAACCCAACTCTATATTTCCCCGTTCACGCCACTTTTCTCTTATTTTTACCCGGAATGAAAAGGCAGCCCTGTGACTCACGCCGCCCGCGTTTTTGCGCGTGCGCCGGGCCCCCAAAAATAACGGCGCGCGCAAAAAGCAAAAACGCCACGGCCTTTTTCTAGTTACGTCTCTCCCCGCAAGCGCGCCCAGCGCACTCTCGAGCTGCTGTCGCTCGGCTGCGCGGAGCGCATGCCGTGGCAGCAGGACGAAAAAAATGATTCTACGAAGGACTTCATCCGCACCCACGCCGGTATCCAGGTGACGGACGCCATCCGCGAGTGGGACTACGGCGACTACGAAGGTTTGACCAGTGCTCAGATCCGTGAGCAGCGTGCCGAACGCGGTCAGGAGCCTTGGGATATCTGGAAGGATGGATGTCCAGGCGGAGAGTGAGTGTTCACAGATTTCTCCTCTTTTATTTTCGTTTTTTTTTTTCCAAGACTGGCTATTTTTCCCGGTTGCCAGTTCGAGGGTTCAGAGGCTCTCTCTCCGACTTGGCTCTGCATGGAAGTACGAAAGGATGGAGGAGTGTGGGGGCCAGCCGATGGTTCTGGACCGCCGCGGCCATGGGCGAGGGAATGAAGAGGGACTGTTACTGATTCGACGCCCTTTTTTCGCATCAGGTCGCCGGAGGATGTAAGCAAGAGGCTTGATGAGCTGATCAAGGACATCCGCGCGCGCTTCCACGGACCTGCGGTTGGCAAGCCGAAGAAGGACGTCGGTCCGCACGACGTATTGATTGTGGCTCACGGCCACATCCTACGCGCCTTCGCCGCGCGGTGGATCGGACGGGACGTTTCGGACAATCCAGCGCTGATTCTCGAAGCTGGAGGTGTGGGAACGTTGAGGTAAGTCGAAGCGTGAAAGGCTACTTGCGCTTGCGCCTGCCCCTGTGCGTTTAGCTGACTGTCATGGAATGGCAGTTACGAACATCACTCCATCGACGAGCCCGCTATCCTCCTTGGTGGTGCGTTCGTGGTGGACGTCGTCGAGAAAGAGCAAGAGTCGAAATAGAGATGAGACAGAGAACATGATAAGAGACTCATTATATTCCGCTGTTCGTAACTCACTCGGTGCCGTCACCGGCCTAGTCTTCTAACGCCAAAGTTCACCACGCTCAAGCCCCAGGCTTGTCCTAACCATCAGTGGGTATTTCAGTCCTGCCCAGCCCAGCCGGGTTACCCGCAAATGTTGCTACACCTCCCCTACTCTGAACCTTAAAAGATCCCCCGTCTCGCACGATAAGAACGGCTCATGGCGCTCGCGCCATTATATCATTATCCGCCGTCCGAGTCCCTATGCGCACACCTCATTAGCTCCACGACCATTTCTTCTTAAGGGGGACCACAGCAGTCAACTCACCGTCATCATAACCAGCTTCCCGCTCCTCACGCTCCTCAAGCTACTACTCCCCGTCGTGAAGCTGTCCGCGAGACTAACATTGTCCGCATCATCATCATGCTCCCACCTGCCCCCCTTCTTCCTCGACCTCAACCGCAGGCCCCGCGACTGCTTCTTCTTCTCGTCGCACTCGCCGCCGCCGCCGCCGCCACAGAGCATCATGCTCCTCAGCCTCGCCCGCAGGCGCAGCCCGGACAACGACCGGCGGTGGCGCAGCATGTCGTTGTGGCGGTGCTCGCAGCGCGAGCCGGGCAGCGGCGTGGGCGGCGGCAGCGGCGCCGTGCAGCACGCGCAGAAGCCAAACGGCGGCTCGTGGGGCGGCGATGACAGCAGGCCGGCGGGCGAGCCGGTGGCGGGGCCGAGCGGGGCGGAAAGCATGCTTGGTGGCGGCATCATCGTCATGGCAGAACTAAAACAATTGTGCGCGTGATGCGTATGATGCGTGTGCGTCGTGGTCGTCGGTGACGGCGGGGAATACGAGCAGGTGGTCGTGGTGCTTGGGATGGTTGCGGGCGTGGGCGATGGGCCGTACTTGCGGTCGATGTCCAGCGAGAGCTGTTGCATCTCGGTCAACAGCGGGACGCGGTGCTCGAGCTTGACGTGGTGGGAGGGTTGGGCGCCCATTGTGTGTGTGTGTGTGTGTATGTGCTTTTTTTCTTTTTATTGTTTTGTGGCGTGCTTGTGTTGGAGGTTTTTGGTGGGGTGGCTTGTGGTTCGGGGGAATGAAATGAAAGAGGAAGGCTAACAAGATTGGGAAGAGAAGAGTATGTTGCGGCGAAAAGCGTGGAAAGAGAAGAGTCCTGCTGAAAGGCAAATGCTGAAAGGGAAGAAGGTAAGGTGTAAAAATAATTTCAACTCGAAAGTAAAGAAAGAGCGTCCAGGCTCTTTTGCTTCGGCTGACACTTATCCCCCCGGTTGGTGAGTAGACAGCTAGTCAGGACAAGCTTTAATCTCATTCTACTCTCTCGCTTTTGAGTTGGAGACCCCAGGGGTCAAGTGAGTGGTACAGCCACCGCGGACCACTTATCCGCAAGGAGGCGATAGCTAATGAAACTCACCCTGTTACATGATCTGCGGGGGGAAGGGTTCACTTGGCACTGCGCCTGTAAGAGAACATTGCAAGATCTTCAATGCTGGCGTGAGCCTACAACACGGTTTCGCTAGACGCTCGCTCGTGTAGCTAATCGCGTGCCTTTGAGGAAGGGATATCTGGTCGGACCCACACCACATGCTCGCCATCCACACTTGCATTACCTCCTTCGGTAACGAAGCACACCCCACCACCGCAGATCTTGTTCGAGTTCCCGAACTGCGATCCTCAGGAGCCTCGCACATGCATCCTAGCGAGCGCTTTCTGAAATAAAAGAACATAATTCCCATTTCAGACCCATGCCTCATCCCCATTTGAGTTACCCAAAGCCAAAACCGGTCATAGCGAAGTATTATGCAATAGCTAGCCCCCGCATATTTTCAAAACACCGTCATGTCTCATCCATCGGATACCTGGATGGACCCTATCCCGCAAAAAGAAAAAAAGAAGTGATCCAAGATTTCGAGCATAAGCCTTCCTGCCCGCTAGTAGCACTACTAGGGTAAAATATGTTTAGCGGAGCAAAGGCTGTAGGCCTGAACCCCCTTCAAAATGACAAAAACGCGAAAGAAAACGTCTCATGATGGCCCTCTTACACCACCATCCACCATGCGCCACCTAAAATGCCGATGAGAATTACAGCAGTAAGGAAGCCAGCACCAGCTTTGTCTCCCGTCGAAATAGGATCAGCCGATGTCGGTGTCGTTTGACTGTTCGAGCCGGCAGAAGGATTTCCTTGCGAAGTTCCGCCAGTCTTGTTGGTAAGAGGTCCAGCAACGTTGGCAATAAGAGCAGTGCCCATGACTTCGAGGGCAGCCATCTGCTCGCCGACACCAGTGCTACCATCGAACGAGCCGGTCGTCCATCTCAAGCCGCACTGGCTCCCGTCACTTCCGCCGGTACAGGTTTTGACGGCGGCCTCGCGCGAAGCTGCCAGGACAGGATCCAGTTGTGCCGTGGTCCAGGGGGCAACCTTGGTCGTAGCAGCCATCCAGCGAGAGATGTAAGCCTTGAAAGAGCGCTGATCGATGTTGCATTTGCCGTTGGCCTCGCAGGCAACCTCTTCTAAAACATTGCCATTCTTGGTGAAGACATCGAGTCCCGTGATGATTCCCTGCAGGCGGTCATGCCACTTTCCACTTGTTTCGGTTTCCTTGCCAGCTTCGGCGCTCTGAAAACATGTTAGAGGGCCCCATTAGGATAAACAGCACTGTACTTACAATATTCCACATGGTCGCAGCGCCATAAAGGAAAACACCAGCATTGTATGTCCACTGAATATGGTTGATCTGTGTACAGTTGATCCTGTCATCGGTACCGTCGTAGAAGTGGAAGTTGCTGTCCATTAGACCGATGGCGACGGTCCAGTCCCAGGCTATCTCGGCCCAGTCGGAGTATGTCTCGTTGTTGGTGTAGCGAGCAAGCCGCGAAGCAATGTTGAAGAAGCAACCTTGGGAAATGGTATTCTTATAGTTGTAGCCGTTGTTGAAAGTGAAGATCTGCCACTTAAGGCCACCGCCACATGTTTCGTTGTCCCAGCGGGGTGCCTGAGTGTTGAAGACAGCCTGAGCCAAGGCGAGCCAACCCGGTTGTCCGTCCGGCGGATCCGGGTACTTGTTCTCAGCAGCTGACATGGCGGACATTCCCCAGAAAGCTTGGTCATCATTGCCCAGAGTGCGTGATTGGTTTGGTGGCATGTAGTCTTCCTGAGGGCCGATCTGGTGGAGCATGGCCTGGGTGGTGATGGCGTTGAACTGGTCGTCGCCCGTGTAGTACCAGTAGTCAATCAAGGCTCCGAACATCGCGCCGGCCTCCCACCAGTAGTACGGGTCGGGCAAGTTTCCGGGAACATCGCCCGGTCTGTCACCAGTATAGTACTGCGTCATGCCTTTGGCAACTGTCTGCATCGCTTGCTTGACGGAGTCTTGGGACAACGTTAGCTACCGCGGCGGCGTAGGATTGGGGATGACGTACTCTCATCGGTCCATGTAATCGAGAGGGCAGCCTCGACGCTCGTCGCGCCGATCAGCGCGGCGGTCGCGAATGTGGAGAGCTTCATGGCTGCAACGACGGCGATGCTGCGAGGTCAATACAGAGAGATGCGCCTTGGTGGCGACTGCAGAGGCAGGTCGTACGCAAGGCGATGTGGACCGGATGGCCGTGGGAAAGGCTCCGAAGCGTGGTAAATGCGCAGTCGGAGCTGGGCGCGGGCTGGTGGTAGGAGCGCGGGCGAGCGAGTGAATGACGCCCGTAGGAGCGACGGGTGGAGATGGAGCTGGCGGGTGCGCAGCGGAAATCCGGGGTAGACTGACGATCGGGCGGAGGCTGGCAGGCGCCGGTGCGAGCAAATTCTTGACGCAATATTCGAGCGCAAGAGGTGCTAGAGAAACGAGCGTGTGCTGCCAGAGGAGTTCAGGTCGTGAGGTAGCAAGGTCGCCCGGCAGGCTAGGGGGACGGGCTGTAGGAAAGGCTGGCGGCCAAGACAAGGCAATCCTGCTGGCGTCGTATTGCCTTTGCCGGCTGAGCCACCATTCGCCGGGCACACAAGCATGCTGGGCAGGCTTGGGGCCTCCAGAGCGGCAGGCTCTAAACCCAGAGCGGCCGTTCCTTACACTATGCGCGGTTGCCCAAGCGGCGTAACAAACATGCGGCGCGCCCGGCGGGGCGGGGGCCAGCTGCTCCCAGGCTGGCCCTGTCTCGCATTGCTTCAGAGTGTCGCGCGCGAGCAGTAGCCGCCGAGCAGCCGCGGCTGCTTATGTAGCAGGCTGCAGACGCGCGAGAATAGCATCAGCCCCAATGTCTACGTAGTCCCGTCGCCGCATGCTCGATTCGCAGGAGCCGCCGCCTGCCCAACCGTGAGGCTTAGCCGCTCGTTGCCACGGCTTCCGGCGCCCACGTGATTGCCAACGCGCCGTGGTCCGCTGTTGCGCGCATCAGAGCAGTGTATTTTTGTTGCTCAATCCCATACTTCTTCCTCGTCCTCCAATCTCTCTTTCTGTGCATCACCCGCGATTTTCTGCAGCCCCCGCAGCGTGCAGTGTCCACAGCGTTGCAGCCCGCGCCCCGCGCACGCCTCGAGAACGAGACTCTTAACGACCTGCTCTCGGCGCTCCCAGCTCAGCCTCCCTTCCAAGTCAAAGCCATCCTCGCCAACGCCCGCGCCCGACCACCTGGCTTCCCAACCGACACCCACCCGTCGCTCGACCGACCACACCTTTTCCACCACCTTCCATCACCACAACAGCTGATCCGCTCACCACACTTCTTATCCTCACCTCCGCCTCCCTCCCACCGCACAAATGGCCGACCGCGAGCAACCCTACGACCCCTACATTCCCTCGGGCGGCAACGCCAGCCAGAACAATGGCAACCAACGCACCGCCGCGCTCCAGGCTGTAGGTTCCCCGACTCCCCCAGCCGGCATTTTGCATCGCACCGGCGCCGGCTATCGGAACGACGCGGCAGCGAGCAGCGTGGGACACCGCGATAGAGCTCTGGCACGGCAGCAGTCGCAGCAGCTACGCGGAGGCACAAAGACCGCCCTTTGATTGCGAGGGACCAGGCCTCCCACGCTGCGTCCGGCATCGCTGCGGCAGCGACGGATCTGCTGCCTGCCGACCCTCGCGGTTGAGCTGCTACACCTCCTGATTTGTCGCACGGTCGTGCTAAAAACAACAAAGTGTCTCAGCTGTCCGCTGTCGCCGCTCCGAGAGCCCTGCGACCGTCGCATCGCCGCCGTAAGGTTTACCGTGTAGTTTGCTGACAGATGGCCTGCAGGAAATCGACAGCACTGTCGGCATTATGCGCGATAACATCAACAAGGTGTCGGAACGTGGTGCCAGGCTAGACTCCCTCCAGGACAAGACCGACAACCTTGCTGTCTCCGCACAGGGCTTCCGCCGCGGCGCCAACCGCGTGCGCAAGCAGATGTGGTGGAAGGACATGAAGATGCGCATGTGCCTGATCGTCGGAATTATCATCCTGCTTGTTATCATCATTGTGCCTTCTGGTGAGTGTCGGAGCGCTGCTTCGTTTGGGGGCCGTTTTGCTAACAAACACCGCAGTCGTCGCCACTCAGAAGAAATAAACGAATGCTATGCGTATGCGAAGACGCGACTATCCTCGATGGCATGTGTTCACGACCGACGGACCTCCGGGGAAATACCCCTCTCTCCGGAGTGTAACTCTTACGTATCTGGCGAATATGGAGCGACGGGGTTCTTTTGATGCTGCATGCAGTTCCGGCTTGTAATAATTGATGGCTTCTCTACGATACACCTCTGCTAGGAAACTACCTGTTCATGTTTACCAAACGGATCAAGCTGGCTGGGCCCCGTGGATAGTGCATGTCTAGTTGTGTTTACGTCGACAGGAAAAGAGATGATGCCATGAGAAAGCAGACGGGCACGCCATCGTCTATTTTGGGTGCTTGTGACCCTTCACAAATTTACGTCATGCTCCGAGTTTGTTTTGCAGAATCGCAAAGCCCGGGATTAAGATACTCAGAGCTCCGGTCTGGGCGTGAGGACGGAACAGACGGACAGGCGGCACGCGAAGCGGTAATTCGGCTTGTTCGAGTCAATTGCACAGCTGTGCGTGACTATCGTGACTTGCTGCGCCAGCGGCGTTGATGTCATCGTGCGGGCGCGATTTGTCGGTGCGGCGCGAGTGATTTTCGCAGGGTGGCGTGCTGGCAGGCGGACGACGGCCAAGTGAGTGGTTTGTCTGAGCACAGTCGACGAGAAGGCTTCTGGCTTCACCGGCGGCTAACGATGCGCGATATTGATCGGCCTATATCGGAGAATGGGCCCGCACGCGCTGGCGGCCGGAGGCGTGAGACCGCGCAAATGGGCGCAAAAGGCGGAGTGCACCAAAAAAATTAGCGACCACAGGGGCTCGAGCATGGCATGCAGGTCTCGACGCGCTGAGGCAGGGTCAACAAGGCCGAATGGGCTGAGCGGCGTCTAGGGCTTGGGCGGCGGCCGGCAAGTGTGGGGATGGGAGCTTGCGCGCGATCTCGGCGGATGCAGCCCAGGTTCAGAAAATTCGGCGGCCACTATCGCTACAAAACATAGTGACGCCGTGTCCTACTGTCCGCATCCCCGGCCACGCATTCCCACTCGCCCTCCGCCCTCTGTCAATTTCCCCCTCTCGCTGCTGTCCATGCCAGTGCAGCGCGGCTAGTCGGCGTTGACTATCTGCTCCAGAGAGGTGAGAGCTCCCCGCTTCGGCCTGCATTGTGCTCCAGTTGAGCCTGGCGCTGATAAAAGCTGCGCCCAAGGACTCATTCCTACCTCGCCCACCAAGAGGCCGCGCTTCTCGACACTCTCCCCTCTCCACTCACAATGCTGCCTCTCCGCTCTCGCGCCGCCAGCGCGGCCGCCCGCAATGCCATCCGCCGCGCTCGTCCCTCGATACCGCGCGCTGCTCCTGCAGCCCTGCAGTCATGCACCGCCCGCCGCTATACCACCTCCAACGAGAGTCGCCAGGAGGGCGCAAGGACTGCTATCATGAAGATCCTCAAGGACGTCGGCTCCAAGCGTGAGATCCAACAGTACCTGGCCCAATTCAGCTCGGTGCAGTCCCAGCAGTTCGCCGTTATCAAGGTTGGTGGTGCCATTCTGACCGACCACCTTGACGCTCTCTGCACTGCTCTCCGCAACCTGACCACCATGGGCCTGTACCCCGTCATTGTCCACGGTGCCGGCCCTCAATTGAACCGTATCATTGAGGCTGCTGGTGTCGAGCCGCAGTTCGAGGAGGGTATCCGTGTCACGGACCCCAAGACGTTGGGCATCGCCCGCAAGCTCTTCCTTGAGGAGAACATGAAGCTGGTGTCTGCGCTGTGGGCCGAGGGTGTCCGCGCCCGCCCCATCACCGCTGGTGTCCTGGGTGCTGACTACCTGGACAAGGAGAAGTGGCAGCTGGTTGGCAAGATCAACAACGTCAACATCAAGCCCATTGAGGCTGCCATTGCCGCCAAGGAGCTGCCGGTCTTGACCTCCATGGCCGAGACCGACGCCGGCCAGGTCCTGAACGTCAACGCCGACGTTGCCGCCGGTGAGCTTGCTCGTGCTCTGGAGCCGCTCAAGATCGTCTACCTGTCGGAGAAGGGTGGTCTCTGGAACGCCAACACCAACGAGATGATTTCGACCATCAACTTGGACGAGGAATACGACCACCTCATGGCACAGCCTTGGGTCAAGCACGGCACCAGGTTGAAGATCAAGGAGATGAAGAACCTGCTGGACGACCTGCCCAAGTCCTCCAGTGTGGCCATCATCCACCCGTCTTACCTGGAGAAGGAGCTCTTTACCGACTCCGGCGCCGGTACCCTGATCAGGCGTGGCGACAAGGTGAAGACTGCGAGCAAGCTTGAGGACTTCGAGGATGTCTCCAAGCTCAAGGAGGTTCTTGTCCGTGACAGGAAGGGTCTCGATGCCGACGCCGTCGTCGACCGCTACATTCAGAACCTCGGCCAGCGCCCCTTCAAGGCTTACTTCGATGAGAAGATGGAGGCTCTTGCCATTGTTCTGCCTCCTACCGAGCAAGAGAAGACTGCCCACCTCGCTACGTTCACCATCACCAAGTCCGGCTGGTTGACCAACCTCGCCGGCAACATCTTCACCCGTCTGCAGGCCGACTTCCCCAAGCTCATGTGGACTGTTGATGTGCACGACGAGAACCTTACTTGGTTCGCTGAGCGTGCCGATGGTTCCCTGCGCCATGGCAACGAGGTCCTCTACTGGTACGGCATTACTGACCTCGAGGAGGTTCGCCAGTTGATGCTTGAGTTTAAGCAGCATGGCCGCTCCATGTTCGGTGACATCAACCTCGAGTCTCAGCTCAACCGCGCTGCACAGTACGCCGAGGGCCTCAGGGCGAGGGCTGCACAGAACTCCCAGACCAGGTCCTACTCTACCAGCGCCCGTACGCTTAAGGGCAGCTCCATCCTGGGCTCTGCGTCTGCCTTCAAGGTTCCCTCTTCCTCCAGGGGCTACTCCACCACCACCAACCCTAACCCTCCCTACGGCATCAAGTTCAAGAGCAAGGACTGGCCGTCCAAGGTTGCTCTGATCGGTGCCCGTGGTTACACTGGCCAGGCTCTTATTGACCTCATGAACAACCACCCCAACATGGACCTGAGGCACGTCTCTTCCCGCGAGCTTGCCGGCAAGAAGCTCCAAGGCTACTCCAAGCGCGACATCACCTACGAGAACCTGTCTCCTGACGATGTCCGCCGTATGGCCGAGGCCGGCGAGATCGATTGCTGGGTGATGGCTCTTCCCAACGGTGTTTGCAAGCCCTTCGTCGACGCCATCGACGCTGCTGGCAAGCCTGAGACCGTCATTGTCGATCTTTCGGCCGACTACCGCTTCGACTCTAACTGGACTTACGGTCTCCCGGAGCTCGTCGACAGGTCCAAGATTGCAAATGCCACCCGCATTGCTAACCCCGGCTGCTACGCCACCGCCGCTCAGATCGGTATTGCTCCGATTGTTGACTTCCTTGGTGGCCAGCCCACCGTCTTCGGTGTCTCCGGTTATTCGGGCGCTGGCACCAAGCCTAGCCCGAAGAACGATGTCAACTTCCTCACCAACAACCTCATTCCTTACAGCCTGACGGACCACATCCACGAGAGGGAGATTTCTTCTCAGCTCGGCACCCAGGTCGGCTTCATCCCGCACGTTGCCGTCTGGTTCCAGGGTATTCACGTAAGTTCTAATTCAAACTCCCAGTGCGTGGTACTCGACTAACCGCTATTTGTAGCACACCATCAACATCCCCCTTAAGCAGGAGATGAAGGCTCGTGACATCCGCCAGCTCTACCAGGACCGCTACGCAGGCGAGAAGCTCGTCAAGATTGTTGGCGAGTCTCCTCTCGTCAAGAACATCGCCGGCAAGCACGGCGTCGAGGTCGGTGGCTTCGCCGTCCACTCTTCGGGCAAGCGCGTCGTCATCAACGCCACCATCGACAACCTCCTTAAGGGTGCCGCTACCCAGTGCCTGCAGAACATGAACCTTGCTCTCGGCTACGGCGAGTACGACGGCATTCCCCTCGAGTAAACGAGACGTTGTGGATGATGGGAACTTTTGCGTTGAGCGACAGCAGCTGTAACAGTAATCGTACCGGAGACTTGTTTCAAACCCTCTAGGGACTCCTTTTTTTCCTTGGTTGGCATCGGAAAATAAAAGCGGACGGATGATCTATTCAACTATCCCCAATTGCCGAAGGACGTCGGGGAATGGATCATATGGACTAGGGTTTTCTTCATTTTTTCTTTATTGGTGTGCACTCGGTTTTTGTATATACAGGCGCCATGTTTCGCCTGGAAAGAGCGGACAGAAAGTTTTTCATATTTTGCGAGAGCGGAGCGAATGCGGGCACGTCCGATGTGTCGTGCTTTTCTTAGACGGGGCGGGCTGAGCGAATAAGAGAAAGATTTGTGTTTACTTTGCCACTTTCTTGGGCGATGTTGAATCGCAGAGCGTGACATGTTCCACTTGACATTGTGTGGTGACGTCATGACCGCTATTGAGACATTGTGGGAGGTGAGTCAACTCTTGAGACCAGTTTGAAGTAAGTTGCATTGTGCCGTAGATGTATTTATTGTTTTACTAAAAGGGATTATTTATATCGAACCTATTTGTGAAGACTAAGATGAGAAGAACTACTGGGGTTTGAAGATGACTGAACAATCAATACTTTTCTCAAAATTAGTAAAGGGTATGAAGAGGGCACATGAGCTGGCAGGTGTAATAAACTGCTGGCAGTCTTTGTTTGCCCTTCTTTTCAGCTAGGGGACGGGCAGGCAGGCCCCAGGCGCTTCAACACACGAATCGATCAAGCTAACAATTGTCCAGTCCACCTATCTGACCTCCTCCTGCCTTCCTTTTCTCTTATCGCTCCCGCACGTCAAACCTTTCCGGTGCTGGGCAACCAGGTCAATCCCGGTGCAATCGACGCCGCGTCGGTAAGGCCCAGCGCCACGGTCGCACATGCCCCCGCGAGTTTGTCCATCCTGGCGTTAGTGAGCTAAAATCAAAAGGAAAAAAGGTGTGTTGGAATGGAGAACAGAACAGAGCAGAACAAAAATGGATGGTGCCGGCGATAAGCGGAGAGGCCGGGTTCTCGAGCACTTTGGGTACGGAGCTCGACAGCGGCGAGTGTGCTGATTGACAGGGTCGGCGTAATGAGGGAAGGGCGAGATGGTGTAGGGGCGGGGAAGAGGAGGCGTTCGTGGGCGGGTGTCAGACGGCGAGGCAGCATGTAAGGATGACGCCCATTTCTTGGTGGTGTGTGGAGCTAGAGCGGCACGAAGGGATGATCAAAATTTTGGACGGGCGGCAGCACTGGTTTGGTCAGTTTGGAGAAGTGGCTAATGGCAGGGTCGCGATGTGAGGACAGGAGTTATGATTTGAGTTTCGAAATGTAGAGTCTGGAGTGCAAGAGTTTGTACGTGGGTGCTGCAGAATCCGCGTGAGGAATAACCACGTGTTGTCCTGCCATATCCCTCCTGTCGCACTCAATATTCCAAGCTTATCCACCAATACTCAATCATCATTGATTCTGACGCGGCCCCACCGAAAGATATGCCAAATTTGCTTCTAGATAAGACATGGCCCGGCCGATCACGAGAGATCGAATATTTTGATTTGATTTTAAGCCAAGTTTCACGGGCATCGGAATTGCCTTTGCAACCCCTTTGCTCCCACAATTTTGGTGGTGGCGATAACACCACCCTCAGTGTCTCTGAGCGGCACCACCCAGCCCCACAACCACCAGAGCAGAAACGAATCCGGCGCAAGGCTATCGAGCGGGAAAATGTCGCACGGGATGGCCGGGACAGCAAAGTGATCAGGATACTTTGTACCTGCAGTGCGCCGTATTGGTCCATGATGGAAATTGTTCATCCCGCTTTCATGTGATTGCCAGGTCCGCAACTGCCCTTGCGGTCCAGACCAACTCCCAAAGTGGTAATTGGCGAGGTAGGATCGTAACGAGCTTCCGCGAGGAACCTGTTCCAGAATGCCGTGACGATATTTGCCACCAAACAAATATGTGGTTCGCTGCGGAGTCGGCTGCGGATCTAGGTCCGGGGGAAACGGGTACGAAGGAATATCATTCGCCTGATCAATGGGTGGCCTATCCGCGACAATACACGGTCGAGGTGGAGTGGGGCCTCGCGGCCGGACGCGCGTGATGTTGCATGACGGGCAAGAAAGTCGGCATCAGAGCAGGCGGCGGAGAGGCAGGGGAACGGTTCATCGGTCTTGGTCCTGGGGCTTCGCCACCGGAGCTCGGCGTGATTGGAGTTCTGCAATCTTCCGCTCTATGTCTTCTTTCTGCGTAACAAGTCGTGCTCGCTTCGTCTCCAGCCCTGCAATGCGTTCCTCGATGGGCAATTCGTAGACTGTCTTCTGCGCCTGGGATTACTGTTAGTGTCAGGCCGCAGACACATGTTGAGAAAGGAAAATTGAAGCGCAAAAAAAGCCACAGAGGGGCCAAGTCCCTCACAATGACCTTGAATAGTGGAGTGTTAAACTGCACGTACCTGCTTGTACTCTTGCTGGAACTTCAGGCCGGCACCGTACAGGGCACCAGTGGCAGTGATTCCGGCAATAGCGCCGGTGAGGACAACTCGGCGAATGGTCTGTTGCGATACCATGTTTGAGTGGTAGAAGGGCGAGCTGGTGATGGTGGAGCAGTGAATGCGGAGGGATAGAAAAAGCTCATAGCTTGCGAGCGGGCAGACCCTTGTCGCTGGTTTAACTCCGAAGCTCCGCGGGTAAACAGAGTCCAGCTCCCACCTGCACTCTGCACAACAACAATCGCTCGCAACAACGTACAGTTCCTCAATCGCCGCTCAAACCGCGCATCGCATCCGATACCTCAGCTAGGACTACCACCCTCGCCTCAAACATGTCCGGCATTCATCGTCCGACCAGCACCGGCTCTCGCATGGGCAGCGCGCCCTCTTCCCAGAAGCCCCGCCAACTTTCGCACCTGCACTCGCAGCTCGCCCAGCTCACGGCAAACATGGCGGACTTGGAGAACCTGTTGCGCATGACTGCTGTTCAGGCAGAGAGCATGCGTGGGCTTGGAGGATACTGCGGAGGAATGTACGTCTGATGCTAAAGCACCCCACCATGCGTGCAAGATAAGGAACGTTGCTAATTCATCTTGTGTCTCAAAGGTTCATGGCAGCCAGCAAGGTGCTCGGAGAAGAGACCGTTAATGGGGGAAGTGCACCCAGCCCGTCGGGAAGCTCGCACGACCACGATAAGAGTACATGATGAGGCTCAAGACCCCTTCTCGAACTATAACCGGCCCTCCACGGCAATTGTATCCCTCGGAGAAGCCGAAGAGCATGTCCGATCCTACCATGAACATACGGTTGTCATATATGCGCGGTTGCTCTCTTCAACCACCTTCCGGCGCAAAGCAATCCTCCTATGCACGATAAGACGCATGATGCTTGATGACGATACCGCTAGGGATATGGGACCAAGGGTCGTTTATCTGCGCCTGTACCATAGTCCTAAGACGCACAAGCGCGTGCGGAGTGGCCGTGTTTCAGGGTTGAAAGCATGTGATAGTCAGCACCTGCTCGACTGGGCGTAGGAGTGAGCAAACGCAGATAACAAAATAACATTCGACGGAGTCTGGGGAACTTTGCCCACTCTGCAAAACGGGCGGCTCCTATGCTAATTATCGCCAATCTCTCTTGCCTGCGTCTTCCCAGATAACAAGCCCTCATGCACCCCACAAATTCACCCGCGCGGTCGATGGCTATCGCCCCATCTGTGGGGATCCAGCTGGCAAGGCCTCCCTTCAGCTTATCATCAACCACTGCAGTGGGATGCACGGCCACCTGTCACCCACAAACTTTATCAGCGCGACGACGGCAACGACGATCCGGATGCAAGTAATTGGACACGCAAGTAGCTCCGTGGAGGTCATTCCGATGGAGCGGCGCAAGCCCCAGAGAAGATAAGATTTGGAGTGATCGTCTCGTCCCATCCCGTACCTGTCATCATACGCCTATCTAGGAAGCTGTGATCATCCCTCAAGGTGCCCTGTAGCCCGCTGATGACGCCCCGTCGGCCGACTAGCTTCGGAAAATACGACATGTTCTGCTTTTTGTCTCGATCGTCTCCCTGCATGCGCTCTTTTGGGACACGTAGGGCCTGGTTGACAGGCTGCTGGGAAGGGACCGGGCCGTTGGATCCGGGGGAGAAGGGAGGAAATGATAGGGAATTACCAGGCTTGCGCCCCGTCATTGGCAGAGATGGTGCAATCCGGTCAGATGCAGACGCCAGCAGCCAGGCCAGACCGGCACGCCTCGGAGCCACTTATCAAACGCGGGTTGTTTCTGGTCACTGCGCGTGCGTTGCGATCCGCTGGGCTGTTTGGCGCTCGGCGCGACACGACACAAAGATAACGTTATCTGGCGTCGAAATCGCAAATCAGCAGACGTTGCGCTCATTGCGCAGCCTAGTAGCTTTGCGTTGGTCATTTTTTAGTACCCCGACCCCTTCCAGGAACGTGGGTGTGGGCGGCCTCGTCCGCAGTATAAAGGTTCAATGTGTCGTCCGCCTTGGAACGCTTCTGTTTATAGTCGACTTTTCAGCCCTGCGCACCGGACCCGACCAGGACGGAGCCTCCCCTCGGAAGATGTGGAGCGTTGAGGACCGCATACCGGGCACCAGGGACAACATGACGGCATGGATCTCATGACGGACCTCAACACCAAGGACCAGGCGCACGCGTGCTCGACTTCCCAAAATGGAATATCTGGATGGACGCAAATCACCATCGGGCAGACGGACGACAATGAATCAGAACCGACCTATGGACCTCGTCACTTACTCACCCGCCCCGCCCGTTACCTGGACGATGTCATGTAAAGTCTGTTGGGGGCCAATGGACCGCAGTGGAGCCGCGAAGCGCTTGGGACGAAAGGCGGTGGTGAGGCTTGCTGAAGGCTGACCGCCACGAAGCGAGTGTCGTCGTCGACTCGCGTGCACGCGGCAGATGGAGATGGATGAGACATGGCAGCCTCAAGCCAGCAGCATTGCGTTCGGGGCGTTCTCCACACACACCAGCGGCCTTCTGACCGACGCGCCGCCGCTGGGATTGCCTGGCTACGTGCCCCGCGGTGTAACTGGAACCCACGCCGTTGCTATATTTCACCGCTTTGCTGGCAGCTGTCGTGGCCAGCGGCATGCGTCGCCGGAGAGGGTAACGGCGCGCGCTCGGGACGAGAAGCTTTAGGGCGCGCCTTAACATTCACGACACGGAGGGACCGAAATCCCGGTCGACGATGCCCAGCGTACGAGGGATTGACATTTCTGGCCATTGTGAGGCTAAGCGGGCGGTGGCCCCCGCGAGCATGGTGAGACAAGCGCTATGCAGGAAGCTCCGGTTCAGGAACTCCCGGTGGCTTTTTCGACGGTCCGGCATACCTGCGGTCGGAAGGGATGCGAAGTGAGGGCCCTCCCGCCGCGTCGCTCCAACCATAGGGCGGGCAATATGACGACGGGGCCACTGCCGGAGCTGCTACTGGATATTGGCGTTGGACCGGACTGCACCGGGGCCGGAAACAAGCCGTTTGCTCGCCAAAGCTTGCGTGGCGCATTCCATCATCGCGCGGGATGGAATGAAGCGCTGGCGGCGGGAGGGAGGGTGAGGAAAGGAAGGGAGGGCGGCGGCGCGGACCTCAGGCATGCAAAATCAGGGTCCTGGGGCGGGTCCTGGGCCTTCAGGCGAACACAGGCGCGCTGGAAAAAGGACCCCGAGGCCACACTAAAGAAACGGCCTCGTTTATGCAATTTGGGGCTCCCGCACGCCGTCATTGGAGGCGTCGTCGCGGAGATTCAGAGCGCGGAGGCAGGCCCTTCAATCATTGCGGGCGGAAGGCAGCGGAGGGCAGCGGAGGGCATCGAAATCGTGGCGCGGCAAGCCACGGTTCAACAGCTAAAGCCGACCTGCAGATCGCATCCCACGGTGGCTTGCATGGCGACCCCCACTCGGACCACGCCGTCTTGCCGCAAAGGGCAACGCTGCGTGAGGCAAAGCCGCTCCATTGCTCGCGGCACTTGCTGCTGGAGGCTGGCACGGTTCAGATCACCAGGCACCATGTCGTCAAGCAGGGTCTGCGACAGGCGGCACTGACGACACAGTGCAACAGGCAGATTGCATGCGGTGAGCTGGATCTGCGCGCCTCCTGCTGGCCCAGGAAGAACACGCGCCCAAGCGAAATCCGCATCGCTGCATGTCGCCTAGCATGTGAAAAGGCCCACATTGGCTGCGGGCTGCCCGCTCACTCAGCCCGCGCGCCAGGGCCTCACAGCGACGACGCTGCTCAATGCTCGCGACGAAAGAGATCTCCTCCGCCACGCGGATTGAAACAGTTACACTGCAGGGCAGATCCATCCAGGGCTCCCTCATCCGACCAGCATCCGACGATAGATCCGACGCTGACGGGCGGGCGACTGAATCTGGGATGTGCGCGTCCCATCTTGCGATCGCGAGTCCAAATGTCGATGGTGGACGTTTATAGCGATTCCCAGTGCTGTGGTCGCTCACCCAGAAACTCTATTCGATGGCTGGTCGACATTGACAAATAGGCTGCTGAGCAGTCGAGTCGATCATGGGAGTCCTTGCTTCGCGCGACTCGCGGAGCGGCCGTCGCGGCGCGCTGGCGTGTGTGCGCCCTCTGCCACGCGACAAGCTCGCAACGGTCCGTTGCTGTCAAACATCTGGTACGCCGGTGGAGCTGGCCAAAAGATCTCGAGCCGCCTCGCGCGGCCGGCTGCGCTCGAGGCCCCGTCCTGCCGGCTCGCCGAAACCACCCGCAAGCAGAGCCAAGTCCGCGCTCAGATACAATGCCGCCCGTCCAGACAGTCTATTTCAGATTGATTCTATGCGGGCTAATGAGACCCTGCATACGTAGGCGCGGCGCGGCAGGCCGCGAAGTGGACTGTGATGGTTCCTTCCACCGGTTGCTTCGGGATACGGCCGCTGCGGCGACTGTGACTGGCGGCGTGCGGTGGAGAAATATTTACCCTTGGGCAAATCGACCAAAATCGTCTCATTTCCAGGCCTTGCCCACCGAGCGGCTCACCAAGCAGCGCAGGCAACGGAATCTGCCGGGGGGCCTTGTCGAGCCTCACGCGAATTCGGAACGAGGTTGTTGGTCCGACAGCTGCACGGAAGATCCGCATATCGCTATATTCCTCTTCGGGGCGCGCACGCCGCCGCAGCCAAATCTTGCTTGAACGAACTCCACCGCGTTTTAGCATTCGCCGCAGGAAGGGGGCTGGGTGGGCTCATCATGCGTGCAGCAGCGTTTCCGCCCTAGAGCTGTCGTCCCAGATTCCTCCCGCGCCAGTTGCAGGGGCCTGTGGCCGCCGGCAGTAGGGCAACCAAACCGGGCGGAGGGAGCCAGCGGAGCTTGGGCATCTCCGCCTTTCCTCCGCTGGGGCACGAGTCGTCGAGAGCTTGTGTTTGAAAATAGCGGGTGCTGATTGGAGCCGCAATTAAAGGTTGGTCTTGCAGCACGCGGGCGTGCGTCAGATCGCGGACACGAGCCAGCGGCGGCGACAGGTCCTGCGCTGGCGTGGAGACGCTCGCGTGCCTCAAACCGCGCTCTTCGGGTCTTTTAGGAGAGCGGCGCGGAGGACAGGAAAAAGAGGGAGGGATCAACTCCGGCACCAACGCTCGAGCGCAACGGCGCCGCCGGTGGGCCTCTGTTTATTGCGGGCATCGCTGCTCGGAATTACGGCGGCATGTTCCATGGATGATGTTCTGCATGCGGGGCGGCGTTTCTTTTCGGGGTTTCTCTCTACCTACGTTTAGACGCACTTCGACGAGGCGGCGGTCTGGAACTGGCGGGCGTCGCGGCTCGCAGCGAGCATGTGAGACTCCGCCAGAGCGGATGGGATCATGTATCTAGTCGACGCGGTTGGAAAAGGGAGAGGGTAGATTTTCATCAACGGTGAATCTCCTGTAGCGCTACTGGCACGCTCGCGAATCATGGCCGCTGGACGCTGAGCCGCGCTGCTGTCCAGGCGCGGTCGCATGGAGACGAACGGCAGATCGAGCACCCAGAGAAAATCCACAGACCAGGGAACGCGGGCAGCGAGATGCAGATGCCCATCCCGCGCGTTGCCACCGCCCGCAGCGTCGTCAAATGTGTCCGGCGCGCGAAGAAGTGGAATCCAAGTGGAGCTCTGCCGGCGTCGTCGCCGTCGCCGCCGCCGAGGCTCGGGTAGGCCTGGAGATGATGGGCAGGAGGAGGCTTGCCGGCAGCCGGCGCGCAGCGAGTCGTGTGCTCGCGAAGGGAGAGGGAGATCATCCATCGTTGTTGGTCGCTATGACACGCGGAGCCGCTTGCTGCCGCCCTAGGCGAGCTGAGAGCAGGCACACCTCCACGAGCGTCATCACCAGCTGCCAGCGGCGCGCGCAGCCGGCCGCCCGCGTGCCTGCCGCCGCCCACGCTCTCACCACGCGCCCCCGCGCTCTTCCACTGACGTGGGTGAGGGCGGTCGAGACGCGCATGAAGCTGCCGGTGCGGCGCAGCAATATCTGGCTTGCGCGGACGTGACTCGCTGCGGCATTACATCAATCCTCAAGCCCATCCGCTCCCGTTGCGCTTCCCGAAGCGTGTCGCGCGCCTCGCCCCCAGCCATCCGCCGCGGCGCTCGGTGCCCTGGCTGCACTGCCCGGCCGTTGGTAGGTCGCCGCCCGCCGGCCGACGTTCGCGGCAGCCGGCTGGCTGCGCATCATAGCACCGCAGCGCAGCTCCTGCCTGCTGAATCCTGCCGGCCGCACGCGACGCCAGAGCTAGTCGCATACATCATCGCTTCTCGTACAGTCCAGCGGCCGTCATCTCGCGCGGTCGCGCGCTCCCTGCACACCCGGCGCGGCGGCACAGGGCCATCCTGGACGACCTGCGCGCCACATTTGCCGGGCACTGTTGGCTCGTGGACGCACCGGCGGTGGGCGTGCGCGAGTCGACGGCGGGCCAATTCTCGCTCGCGCACCCCACCAAGCCGCTAGGGCGACTCTGGCATCCCACACACAGCCCAGCGCAGGCCACTCGCGCCCGGCAGCGCTGCGCACCACACCACCCGCCAGGGCCCCAAAAGGCCCGAGTCCATTCACAGCGTCGCAAGCATCATCCGGCCAAGGATCGCTAGTCCAGCCTCAGCGATTGCCCGCCCGGTGCTAGGCCAGCTTCTGAACGCTCTCCGACCGAGCGGCCTCCCCATCACGCCGCCTACTGCCAGCCATAGAAGAGCACTGTAACAAGGTCGCTCTCCACTGGTCGCTCGCCCGTGTCCATACAATTCAGCCCTCCCCAAGCCCGTGGACCGCTGGGAACAGCAAGAGGCAAGACCACCCTCGAGCACGAGAATCCTTCCACCTGCCACACCTGTCCCGAACCCCCGTGCTTTGCGCAACACTGCCTTCGCCAATGTCGGACGCGCAACATGGGGAGCGTGGGGGAGGCATGCACGCCTCTCCCCTCTCTGCCGACTTCGACAACGACGCTATTGGAGCGATGGCGGATCTACACTCCTTCCACACATCATCTTCGCCGCGGCACGTTCGCTTTCCCCAAGGCCACCGCGACGACGTCTCCGGCACCTCCAGCGCCGTGCAGTCCCTCACCTCGGCCAGCACGCTGGACAGCTCCAAGCTGGATCTCTCACCCTCCGACTCGGCCGCCCGCGAGGGCGTGCTTCGGGACACCTTTTTCCCGCGCCTCAAGAATGACGCCGTTCCCAACCTGGACGACCCCGAGGAAATGCAGAAGAAGGACCCCATCGGTACCCAAATATGGAAGCTTTACAACAAGCAAAAATCCCAGCTGCCCAATTCTGAGCGCATGGAGAACCTGACCTGGCGGATGATGTCGATGAACCTGCGGAAAATGCGTAGGCAGAGTGCACAGTCAGTTTTAAGATTTTGCGACATTCTGCGTGTCTGGGATGGTGTTGACAAAGCATGCCACTAGGTTATCTCACAAACCGACCAACGACGATAAGAGAGCAGGCTCGAGACCCACAACCGCGCCCAGCGGCATCGCCCAGCTACGAAGCTTGTCTCGGGACAAGCAGGCCCAGCTAGACCTCGAGGCCAGCAAGCCCGAGCCCATGAACCTCGACGATTTCATCGTGCCCTCTTCAGTCGCCTCTCCAGCGGGCGTGCCACACTCGCCCTCGGCCTCGGACGATCAGCCGTCGTCGACGAATGCCACCGCTCCCGCCATTCCGATAAGGAAACAGAGCCAACTGAACGACCAGACCCTTCATATTTCGCGCGCCTCTGCTCCCTCCGTGCAGCCGGTTGTGTCGAGAGAGAATGAATTCGGTTATGTGCAAAGGCACGTACGCAAGACGAGCATCGACGAGCGAAGAGTAAGTTCCCTTTCCGGCGAATTGTTATCAGGAAATACCCATGTTAATCCTTATCAGCCTCCCAAGAGGAAGCCGGACGCGTCCCCGCAGGTACCCGCTGTGAGCAGCATTATGATACCCCACGACCCCGAGGACCAGGGCTTCCACGACTACTCTCTGGACCAACCTCACCCTCCTCAGTTCCAGCAGCACTCCAACTCCAACCAGATTCCTTTCAACCTCCACACCTTCGATATCGACAACGATCCCATCATCAACTCCGCCGGCCCCTTCCAGAACCAGTTCACCTTCTCTCCCATCGGATCGCCCATGGCTACCAACCAGGGAAACAACTACTCCAACATGTTCAACAACGCCCATTCGATGGCGTCGTCTCTCAACTCGACAGATTTCTACAACTCACCTCCAGGTTCCGCTTACCCCTCGACCGTCTCGACGCCCCAGCCGATCCCCGAAGGCGAGCAGATCTTCTTCGGGGATCGCAGCGGCATGGACATCAGAGGACGCATGGGCAGCTTCAACCCGCCTCACAACAACATGTCCAGCTCGATGCAGCCGTTCATGTTCAATCCTACTGCGAGCGACTCGCTGTTCAACAACGTTTCGGCGGCGGGACCACCTCCGCCTTTCTCGGCGCACTCTTACCATCAAAACAGCCATGTGGATCCCAATCAGATAGTTCATCCCAGCTTCTCGCATCCCACGCGCTCCCCCAGCATGGACCTGTCGAGGCATGACAACATCTTTCAATTCGGAGCCGACTCGGACGACAATGAGGAAGAGGGCGGCGCGTTCGCCGACCGCACGATGCCTATGCAGTCGCAGTATTCTCCAATGGACGACTCCTCGTTGGACTTCAACGGGACGTTCCAGTGGGACACCAACAACCTTTCGAACCAGTTCAATCCGACTGCCGCGCGTTTTCCCGCAGGACCCCCACGCAAGACGGTCACGATCGGGCCAACCGAGATGGTTCCCTCACCGCAAGATTGGAGTACTGGCGGCAGCCTCGGGCGTACACACGGTTCTGCGGCTTCTGTCAGCGAGATCCGGAATCGTGGAAACGATCCGCGCCGTCAGAAGATACCCCGCACCAGCTCCACGCCGAATGCAGCTGGGCTAGCCCATCAAGCGATGCAGCAGCGGCCGCAATCCTCCCCTAACTCGCCCCCAGAATCGGGTTTCAGTTCGGCTGCGCCATCTCGACCGGCGAGCCCTGGTGGCAGCAAATCAGGCGACCAGAGCGGCGCGCCAACCACATGCACCAACTGCTTTACGCAGACCACACCCTTGTGGAGGCGCAACCCAGAGGGTCATCCGCTTTGCAATGCATGCGGTTTGTTCTTGAAGTTGCACGGTGTGGTGCGCCCGCTGTCGCTCAAGACGGATGTCATCAAGAAACGCAACCGTGGCAGTGGCAACAGCGTGCCCGTGGGCGCTTCGAGCAGGTCGAAGAATAAGACGTCGCGTAAGAACTCGATCGCCGCACAGTCTACTGCGACTACGCCCAACTCAACCAAGGCCAGCGGTGCTGAGTCCGAATCCCCGAAGTCGATGGCGGGTTCGGCGTCCAATACGGCCGCCAACACTGCTAGCAATGTCAGCGCTACTGCTTCTAAAAATGGCGTCGTTCCAATTGCACCCGGTCCCCCCAAAACGCAGTCGCAGACCTTGGCTGCTTCTGCTCCGGCACGGAACGCTGCCGTTGCTCCCAAGCGGTTGCGGAGTGCGAAGCCTGGCAACCAGGATACTGAAATGGGCGACGCAGACGACACGACTGGCAAATCTGCTCCCTCTGTCAGCAGCAGCAGTCAGAGGAAGAACGAGCCGAAGCCTCTCGTCCAGGCCCCGCCATCCATGGCTACCCAGCACAACCCCATCCAGATGGGGTCCATGGGACAAGGCGCAATTCCCGGGTCCGGAAGCGGACCGCAGGAGTGGGAATGGCTGACAATGAGCTTGTAGACTGCCGGTTGTCTCATCCAACCCTCAGCAGCGTTACATCTGTGTCCACCACCTTGTCTCTCCACGCGTCGAGTTCGACGCATTCTCCGTAAGCGTTCTTTTCGTCGAGTCTGACCGGCGTTGTTGTTTCCACCTGAACCAAGATGATACCTCGGGCGGAAGTCGTTGGAAGAGGGACCATCGCACTTCCGCCCTCGCTTTTTTGATGATGGCGTGTTTGCACACTTCGAAGAGACATTGTTACATGGCTCTTTGTAGAGTTCTTTTCGTTATCCGATCCGTCATGTCTGAAGTCCGACGAGCACTACCACGTTCTTTCGGGCCTGTGTGGAGGAGGCAGGCGCTCTGCACCGGCAAGCGGGCCGTCGGCTCGTGGCGCAACACTCGATGTGGTGCGGCACGCAGCGACGTTTTTTTGCGGACCATAATCCCGGTTCGTCTAATACCTAGATTGACAGCGGTGGAGGAGGCAGGCGCTCCGCCGTGAATGTGGATAAAAAGACGAGAGAAGAGATTGACGATGAGATGGCGACTCGGAACACACAGTACGAGGGAACCATCCAAACGGGACCAACCTACGTGGGTGATGCAGTGGAGGCAGGCGCTCTGCATCACCTTTGGTGCCCGTACCTAATACCTTTCTTGGTGGATGCTGCTTTTTTGCTTTCCTGTTGCTCTGCTCTTTCCCCCCTTGTTTTTTTGGCCACGAAGTTTACGATGTGATTCCCTTGTTCAGCTCGATTGTTCAGCCGTCATCGTTCTCGTCATACGGGAATGGTGACGGTCGTTTTGGTTCGCGCAGCACTCTCTCGCGTTGTGTTTGCGCTTCAGCTCGGATAACGGGTTTTCGGCCGCGTTTTGCTGTTGTATCGCGTATAGACTGGGGCGGTGTTTTGTAGGAGGACGCTTCGCAGATGGGTTTCGAGGATGATTGTCGATGTTGTCGTCGTTGTAGTTTTCGCAGGCTGATCCACTTCCGGATGGCGAGATTTGACGCAAATCGAGAGATTGATATTCATGAGGTGTTTGAGTGCTTGCGCGTGAAGTGTCTTTTTCTCCTCTCAGAGGCCTCCTCTTGACAACACCATGAACAAACAGATGAGAAATGGGGAGCGTAGGTGATGGAGCAGACGTGAGGGAACAGCAACGTGCGGTGTGCTGTCCTCATCCTGATGAAAGGCTTGTTCACATGCCTCCTTCCTGCCAGCAAGATTCATGACTCGAATGAGACCAATCATTCTGGATGGGAGAGGAAGTGGTCCATCTCGAGGCTCCGGGCGGGTGCCTGCGTGTTCCCATCCCGTTTTTTACTTTTCTTATCGCGCGGTTGCACCGAGGAAGAGACCAGCACCAACGATTGGGCGGTGGGTGAGCACACGACGAAACCGGAGGTCATCCCGTGCAGGTGCACGCGCGATCCTGTCCGAGGGAGATAAAGAACCTCTCGCTTTTCCAGGCAACCAGTGCTAGGTTTGGGCCGGTGGGGTTGGGTGTGGGTGTAGTGCGTGATATTCATTCGGTTGGTTCCTTTTCGGTATGGGGCAGCAGCAGTCAGTGAACCCATCCATCGGAGATCTCTGATGACGATGACGACGATGGTGGTAATCGTGCCGTTGTCTCGCCCGGCGTTCGATGTGTCTGCGTTGCGGTTTCCATTATCTTATCGCCTCTTGAATGATGAACCACTTTTTCGATTTTGTCTTTTTCGCGATGCAAGCCATGGATGGCGCCAAATGTCGTCACCCCCGGTACCTCCTCTTTTCCTTTTCCGGGTTTGTATGTTTGTATCCGTAGCTCTTTCTATTCACTCTCGAACGGCAACGAGGACGCAGCGTGGATTCCAGTCCGAGGACGGTGGTAGCGAAACGTCGAGGCGATTCAAATGCGACGGTCCCAGGGGGTCGAAGACGAAAGGGTGCAGATTCCCTCTAGTAGGTGGAAATGACAGGTGAGAGGGGAAGAGGGTCCATGCGGCTCTTAAGAAGACTTTTTTGCTCCTGAGGGACAACAGGGTTGCTAAGAAAATATAAGCTAAGAAAGACGTGATCCCCACCTGACGTTGGGCCTTGGGGTGGTCAGGGCTTGGTTTAAGTGTTAGTAGACCTTTTCCGTGGAAGAAAAAGAGAGGAGCGGACGCGCGAAGGCGAGGCCGGGGCTCTCTTTTCTTCAATCGGCTTCGATGCCGACGGTGCAGGAGGCTGGTGGGCGTGTGTGGCCGTGCCAGCAGAGTGCTCAGATCGCAGGGCATTTCTCTTGCTAACAGCAATGCCCTTTTGGGCCGGGCGGGTGGTGCGCCTTGGCAAATGGCGAGCGCGAGATAGGATGACGCCAATAAGGGCCGCTGCAGCCCACCCCGAGGGGCCCCTACTTGGCTCTTCCCCGGTGGAACAGGGGACGGGGCCCGCGTGTAGCCGTCGTGGTGTTGACGGCGGGCGATTTTTTTTCCTCCGGCGGCGGCGCGCCTGCGCTTTTGTGCGCTCTGGCAGCCAATGCTTCCTTCCTTCTTCTTGCGTGCTCACCGGGCGCGATAAGCCCGCCGCGCCGCGCTGGAATCTTTTCCTCCTCCAGGCTTTGCCAATCACTCCACTGCGTGCTCGTCGGCCGTGTCCCACACCGGTGAGCACTTTTCTGGGCGCGCGCACGCGCACGCGCTGGTGGCCCCGGCCCGCGGGGATCGATCGTTCGACGCGCCGCCCGGAACAGGAAAAAAACTCGACTCGCTCACCAGCGGGCGCGCCGGAAGCCGGAGATCCGGAGAAGAGCGTCGCGGTTGGCAGCGGATGGAGATGATGGATTGATTATGGAGACTGCAACAGGGGAGAGCATTGCTGGTGGGAATTGCATGGACGTAATGCGGATGCCGAGCTGATGGGTTATTAGGTAAGTGTGGCGGATGTCATTCCTCTAGAGGCGACTGCGCGCCGCCCGTGAGAGATTTTTGGTTTTCATTATTATTTCGGCAGGCCGGTGCGATCAGACTATGGTCTTGGCGCGCGCGACATCGTGAAACGGGTGGTGTTGACGGCAGTGGTGGTGGTGGTTTCGAGGCGGCTGCGCTGAGAGCAGTCTTGAGCACATTTGAGAACAAATGGCCAACCACCACGGTATGATAGGCAGGACTGTTGCCAAGACGCGCTGATATAAAGGATTCCGTGGTCGCCGTCGACGTTGACCTCGCTTGGACCTTCGGCTGCGTATCTTTGACCAAGCTTACACCTTCGACCGCCTGTCAGTCGATACCCACCCACACCTGCCTCTGGGGGAAGGCCGCCTCCGGATAGCGGCAGCAAGAGCTGGGGAAGCGGCTTCGGGGCCTCAACGCCTGGCATGACTTCAACGTGATGGCTGCGCCACAGGACGCCCCCATTTGATGGCCAACTCCCAACACATCGCCCGTCAAGCCGCCCCGTCAAGCCTGCTGTCAACAATCGATGTCAAACCAATCGCTCTGTCCGGCACACATTTGCGACTCGGTCGCCTGGAGCTTTCCAGCGCCCAGGCCAGAAATAGCCCATCAGCTATCAGCCACGGCCGAAGTCTAACCCCGCCTCCGCATTCCTCCCTCGCCAGCGCTTGCTCGCGACCGGCTAGCCTATGAAAGCTCGACTCATCAGTGAGATGTGCCTGTTTTGTTCGCCTCAGGCCTCAACTGCAAATACAATACCTGATCGGGATGCCGTGTTCCAGATGTGCGTCAGATTTGTAACGCTTCTCCGACGCTTCCGATGGCGTCTCGGAACCGTGGATCTCGCAGCGGCACGTCCAGACGGATCTCGAGCCGACCCCATTTCCCAGATGCTCACCGTCCTTAAGCTTTCCTCTGACACCTGGCGCCCGTGAGCTTGGCCTCGGCTTTGCCGCTTTCAGCCATAACTCCCCGCGCTATTCTTGGAGCCCAGGCCTTTGCACAGCCAGTTCCCTCCGCATGACCCCTTGCGGCGCTTGCTCCTACACCAGAAGTGCCTCAAGATCTCCTCTTTCAGGCAGATTCCACGTCTCGTACACGCTCGCCTCAGCTCCCAGCGCCAACGCCATGCAGGGACGACTTGCTCGGCTGTCGATCAGGGCCCTTCAGAGATCCAGTTAGATTCGAGATGCCGCCTGGGGGTGGCTGAGGGTAAGGTTTTGGGTAAGCATTGGGCCATAACGCCGCGCTGGACGCTCGATAGCTGCCCGCACTTGGAACGGTAAGCGTGCGAGCATTCTTTAGCCGTGGCGCTACACACAGCCCCTTCGCTGCCGTGCTTTCCGCCTCGTGTACCCGACCTGTGGTAGCCCAGGCACGAGTAGGAAACCCAGTAAACGAAGGTTTGCGGAAAGCATAAAACCCGCGTCTCGTCCGCTGCTTGGAATGTTTTTCTCCAGCATCAAATCAACTCTTCCTCATCATCAAAGATACCCATTTCCTCCTTCTGTTCAAAGAAAGGACTGTTTGATACAGTTTCCGCATAGCCCATCCTCTAATACTAAAGAAAAAACACCACCAACCACCAACATGCATTTCTCCACCTACACTCTGCTGGCCCCCACGGTCCTCATCTCCCTCTCTCAGGCCAAGAACATCGACATTATCGTCGGCAAGAGCGGTCTTACCTTCGAGCCCAACTCCACCACGGCGGATGAGGGTGACACTCTGACCTTCAAGTTCTGGCCCAAGGCGCACTCGGTCGTTCAGGGTGCCTTCGACTCGCCGTGCACGCCCATCGACACTGGCTTCAACTCCGACTTCGTCCCGGTCGAGTCGGGCGCCGCCAACCGCACTTTCGTCGTGACTGTCAACAACACCAACCCCATCTGGTACTACTGCTCCCAGGGCAAGCACTGCCAGAACGGCATGGTGGGCGTCATCAACCCTCCGTAAGTCGAATCACCCCCCTTTCACAACAAAAACAAAACGGCTAACAACCTTCACAGTTCGAACAACCGGTCCAGGACCCTCACTGCCTACTCTTCCGCCGCCGCCGACGTCTCCGAGGCCGAGACGCCCAGCAGTATCCGCGGTGGTGTCTTCGAGTCCTCTTCCTCCTCCTCGTCATCCAGCGGCTCCTCGAGTTCTACTCCTTCCGGCTCTGCTGCCACCCCCGCCTCGTCGACCGGCGCCGGCGTCTCCCTCGTGGGCCAGGGTGCCGCTGGTGTTGCCGGTCTCGTCGCCGTCGTCGCTGGTCTGTGGGGCTTGTAAAAGTTTTGTGAAGAGACCGAACGTTTTGTACGGTTCTGTACATGGGGGAAGTCAGAAGTGCATGATGGTGGAAGCAGGGAAACCCGGCGTCTTGATGGCGCTCTGATTGGCGTTACACTTTTTCATCTTCTTTTTTTCGGGGGAGTTTTTCTAGCTTTACCAGCCTGATGAATGGGGTTGCATGGTATGGGAGCAGAAGAAGCATTTCAATAGGGAAACCAGAGCCACGAATTGATGCATACTCGTTGCTACACATTTGAATTACTTGATGCGTGTTGCGATTGCTATTTGATTTCTAAATCATAGGTTCTGGATAGCTTTCTTGAGCCTGGCCTCTTGCCCAAGTATGTTTTCTTTTGTGTCAAGGAAATGCTGCCATAAGTCTTGCATTTCTTACATGACGAGGCAAAAGGGAGGAATTCGAGCTACGAGCTTGCCCATTCTGATATCTGATAGTGTTGGTGTGTTTTGTTAAGTTAATCTTTCAAGCAAGAGAGAGCGGAATGTTGAAGATGCTGAGCTGTCCGGAGTCTTGAATCCTTTTATACATTATCACACCGCCCAAGAACCGGGTGTGTGGGTCAAGATCTGGATCCTTTCAAGGTGAATATTGCCACTGACGAACAAAGAAGGTGGAACAAAGACGAATCGACAAGACAGAGGCTAATAATCATTGAAGATGAAATGGGCTCTAGTCTGCTCTTTGTGCCTCTAGCAAATAGTGTTCTATATTAACCCTGCCTTCGCTTACATAACGAGGCAGGAGGTAGGAATTATTCCGGGCTTCGGAATGCTACTGATGCCCATCTTGGTGTACCTAATGAATTTTGTGCGTATGTGTTTGTTCAACCTGAAAATTCTATGCACAAGAGAGGAGAAACATAGAGCTTCCAGGTGATCGAGATTCTAAGTACTTTAAGTTCAATACTCAAAGAGGACCCGGTACTACGTGCGCAAGTGTGCCTTTCTTACATGTTGAATGGTCAAAGAACCCAGACAAGAGTGTGGTTCCCAATCTTATCGCCGGGAAATATTTAGTGCGTGCGCAACAAAGGTGGTCCGGTGAGACAATGGATAATTGTGAATGAATCCACAATGACTTTGTGTATGTTCTTATGGCTCGATTAGAAATTGCTACTCAGTCAGTGGGATGATGTTGAGCTTAGCATTTAAGCAAACTTTCGGATAATTAGGGTTGCATTCAGGCGAAAGAATAAGGTGCGCTCGGAACAAGGATATTAAAATGCCTGACCCTGCACAAAGAATGCCGAAATAGATGGCTCGGCGCTTCGTCGTTGATATAGTGGCCTTGTCTAAGATTTATATATTGCACATCGTGTCCGGAGATGATCAAGATCTCCAGAACCAACAGTATACATCTACCAACTTCAAGGTAAGGAAGCTTGAACAAACGGAACATCCGTCAAAACCCTTCTCAGCATACCAAAGTATCACCATGGCCACCCCTCAGAGCTACAAGGAGCACTCCTGGAACGTTTGCATCGTCCAGTAGAGCGTTCTCAATCATGAGTCTGGCTGTAAATCGATTGGGTCATATCTTCTACTTCATTCTTGCGCCTGCAATCAAGTGACGTGCCGCACTTGGACGCATGACCTCAGTGCTTGGTTACACGGAAGGGTGACATGGTAATTTCCGTAAACTTTGAAATTTTCTTAATCGCTTTCCGATGACGTCTGAGTCGGAAACTATATCTCAGCGCTGATAGAGATCAGGCCACGCTCAGGGCTTCGGTTTGAAACATGTACACAGATCCGTGATAGTGTGTCGAGGCAGATACGTACTAGCAACAGTGGCGCCAATCCCGACCATCCGCCCACCCCCGTCAAAAAAGAAATAAGCAAAAAGTTGTTTATGCGTCCGTGTAATTTGGAAGTCACCCGGTCACATGTGGTGTTCTCGTCTTGCTTTTCTTTCTCTGTTTTCTCCTCTACGGTTCCTCCTTCCCTCTTTCCTCTCGTGTTTTGATTGGTCGCGACATGTTCAGTGGGAATGTCGACATCCCGGGTGGTTGGCCCCCGGGAAGGAGACACGGCACCGGGACCGTGGCACGTCGGGAGTTTTCCTATTTTTACCCTATGAACGCGGGAATAGCTGTATGATGATGGGAAGGGAAAGAAAAAGAGTGTCTTATGACCGTCCGGATTTTCTGTGTCACTGGCGGGTCATCCCTTTCTTTCGTCCCACTGCCCCGGGGCTTCAACCGTTCGAGAAAATCGCGCGGATGCCGAGGTCGATTCTATCACTTTTTACCTCCCACGTGGAGGTGTGAAGGCGGAGGAGCGAAGATGGTGTGGATGATAGATAACGGAATGTGCCGATACAAAAAGCAAGGCTTCGGGTAAAGGAAAAGGAAAATTAGTACGGGAACGCTTGGGTTCGGTGAGGGGGAAGTGAGCCGTGAGTGGAAGGATTCAACGGCGGGCGGGGGCCAGGGCAAGGCTCCGTTCGTCAACGAACCCCACCTGACTGTAGACAGGATTGGACCAATCACTGGAAGGACACTCGCAGAAACCAGAGAAGGGCGGGTTTGGGGGAAAAGCAAAATGCCACTTGATTGCACCGGCTTACCAATGCTAAGGACTACGGATCTCGTTCGGTTGTGATGATCCAACGCATATGCTTGCTTGCAGCGGAGGAGACGCGGAATATTGCAGATCGCCAAGAGCAAAGGAAAATGGGGTATATCCCTACATCGGGGCAAGACAAGATGCTGAGTCGAGAAAAAAAAAGTTTAAAAAAGCAAGAACACCATGAGAACGCCTTACGCTCGCTCCTTGCTGAACTGCACAAAGCCGTCTTTCCGAGCCGGAAAAGAAAACATGGAATAGTAAACAAACCCGGTGCCAAGTCGATTTTGTGCCGCGAGGCATCCAATCTCTTCTGAAAAATGGGCGAAATGAAAACGATACCTCGTAAATAGTCTTAAATTCTGCATAGCCGACAATGTCGAAGAAGGTGGTGGATTGGGTATACGCCGGCGTGTCCGTGTCTCATTGGTAGGATTTGACGGCGGTCCGCAATTGTTGGGACGCCGTGACAGGGTAATGTTGGGGTTGCATTGAGATATGTCCGAGGGCGATATTGCGGCGAATTCAAACAGGACGTCGACAAAGAGTCGTGGGGAATGGCAAGAAGCATGGGCATCGGAGGTGTTGTGGTGTGGCGGGTCTTAGCGGCCGACGCGGCGGTCGAGGTGTTCAACACGGCGGCGGTAGGCCTTGACTATCTCCCCGATGCGGCGGATCTTGTCGAACTCGACCTGGAGCTCGTCGATCTGGCGCAGGATCTCGTGGAAGCGGGCGATTTGGGCGTCGGCGTCAGAGATGAGGTTGCCGGCGCGGTCGTACTGCATGGCAGTGGCAGACTGGGTCTGTTCGGAGAGCTGGATGGGTCAGACAAAGGCGGAGCGGATCGGGGACTCGCGGAACTCACATGGGACCAGCGCGCCTGAATGCTATGCAGTAGACGGTCAAAGTGGGAGCTCAATGCCTGCAGGCTGGACGGATCGAGCAGCAGACGGCCTTGAGATGAGGCCTGGCTGGCGGCGCGCGACGAAGAGCCGCCATGCTGGGAGAGGGCGACCTGCTGGTGATAACGGAGCGTCTGGATTTCGCCCTGGGTCAGGCCGAGCTGGCTGTCCGGAATGGAGGCGGCTGGGGAGGCCATTGTGCGGAGGCACGCTCGGCGACGGCATTGTCAAGCTCTCACTGCCCGCCGCGTGCCATGGACGCGGGGAGGTGGGAGCGGGAAGGTGGGCGGGTTTGGGCGCGACGGAGGGGCTCAGGTAAGGTAGTAATAAGGCAGTAAGGTGGTTTGGGAGGGGCCCGGCAAGCGGCCCAGGCGTGAGTTCGATTTGACGCTGCACGACCAACGAGCGCGCGTCTGCAGCCCTATCATCCCGCAGCCGGCAGCAGCGCGAGTACCGCGACTGCTCCCTGCGCGCCACCACGCTGGACTGGAACTGCCTTCGGCGCTGGAACAACTGCCTTCGGCGCTGGAACTGCCTTCGCAATGCGCCCGGGCATGCGGGCGCATCGAGGAAGGTAGTTAAAGTGCGCCCGGGCGGTAACGGCTCTGCCTGCGACCTAGCCACTCACGCCACGTCCTCGTACACCACCTCACTCTGCGCCGCGACTCCAACACCCTCATCCTGGGGTACTTGCGCCGGAAGATCGTCCGCATCGGCACTGCGCGCGGGTAAAGATGGGCCTAAGGACGCAGGTCCTACCCGCCGCATGTCGCCAGACGTCAACGCCGCAAACCTAAGCACATGACGCCTCTGACCTCAGGCGCCCGATTCTCTGGCCCGCGGATGATGCCTCTTTCAGCCTGAATCCGACGACGTGCTCCACCTCGCATACCAAACACCCTCCGGAGCACCCTGCCCCGAGCACGAGCCCACCCGCTTTACTACTTTGCTCGCGGAGCCTCCTCTGCCATATACGCTGTCAATTTGTTTGAATCATTGCGGATATTGATGCCGCCATGTATAGGCCTATTTAACAAAGACTCTCCCCCCGTACCTGTGTTTCGAGTGTCAATGGTTGCAACAATAGTGTTTTGGCTTTCGTCACCATGCACGTTTCAAGCCTCTTTTCTATCGTGTCTCTGGCTTGCATTGCCTGTGCAACTATCCTGCAGAATGGCCAGGTCCGTGACGTGAACTTTCCCGACACAAAAATCACTCTCGACGACTCTAGCAATTCGACCTGGACCACCTACCCGCCCAATGCCACCGAAATCGGCTACAAGGGTCGCTGGGACAGCAAGCATATATCTTGTAAGTCGAACGCTTGATCACTGAGAGCGGGGCTGATAGTTCTAGGGTGGTCGTAAGTCTCTATGAAAGCTTGAATTGCTGCTTAAACCAATCACCTTGCCCAGAGCTCCCGGTCTCAAATTTGGCTTCACTGGCGAACGCCTTGCCATTACGTTCGGACAATACACCTCCCCAGGTGTCCTCATCGGCTACCGTCTCGACGGCCAGGACTGGGTGCAGCTCTTTCATTCTCTATTCACTTTCTGCCTCTTCCATCAGCCACAATAATGGCACCGCATTGCCGCTAACCAGCCCTCTGCTAGCAATTCACCAACGTAACCGCTGATTCCACCCACCTCCTCATCACCCCCAGCACCACCGGCTTCAACCTCACCAGCTCCACCACCCGCACCTTCGAGCTCCGCGTCACCAACTGGTCCCTAGGCGTGCAGATCGCCGCCGTCCACGTCTCCCGCGCCGGCGGCTCCCTCATCCGCCTGCCGCTGGCGCCCCGCACCCTCGAAATCATCGGCGACTCTCTCTCGGCCGGCCAGTACGCCACGTACGAAGGCCTCGCCTCGTACGCCTGGGACCTGGCGGCCGGCCTGGGCGAGACCGAGTTCAGCATCACGGCGTACCCGGGCATCTGCCTGGTCGACGCTGACTGCTGGGGCAACTCCCGCGGCCAGGTGCGCCAGTGGCGCTACGCCTCGGACACTTCGTGGCGCGCCACCGAGCTGTACGGCGCCGACCACGCCGCCGCCGAAGCCTGGGACTTTGCGGCCCACCCGGCTGCTGATGTTGTTGTCGTCAACCTCGGCACCAACGACAACAACACGGCCAACAACGTCAGCGCCGCCGCCTACCTCGATGCCTACGTCCAGCTGGTCGACGACATCCATGAGACGTGGCCAGACGCTCAGATCGTCCTCCTCAGCTTGTGGAACGGCTTCTACCAACTCGGCTCGTCGTGGGCACAGGGCGGCGCCTTTATCGACGAGATTCAGGAGGTGGCCAGGCGCTACGAGGGCCAGGGCTTCGTGCATTATTTCAATACTACGGGCATTATGCAGCACAATGATATTGTAAGTGTGCACTCCGCTGAGCTGTTCCTTGGCATTGGGTAGATGGGGGAAATATTGGTCGGTGAAAAGGGGAAAAGGGGGGAGCAGACGGGATGAAAGGGAGGGAACGATAGAGACAGCCTGATGGTGGGGTTTAAAAAAGGTTTGGAGGAAAGGAAGGAAAAGAGGAGAAAAGAAAAGAAAGGAAAATAAACGGAAAAAAGAAACAAACGGAAACGCGGGTGTCGTGCGAGGAACATGCACTTTGCGAGAGAGAAAAAGAAGAGATTGCTGACCATGACTTGCTTAAACACTCTAGGGACCGCAATGGCATCCTACCGACGTCGGCGCCCTCAAGCTCGCGAGCCACCTGATGCAGTTCATCAAGATCAAGTTCGACTGGGATCTGCTGGCAACTGGCCCAGAAGTCCAGCACGAGACGCTTTACTGGAATGACCAGGCAAACTACTAAGTCGCTTCAGAGTTGCATGTGAGTTCTGGAGAGAACGCGTACGATTGGATACCTTGATATACAGAGGGACATTGCAGCTGAAGGCTTGCATGGAGATGCTTTTCTGTGTATCAGGTGCCGGTCCAAGCTCGTAATGGGAAGTTGAAGTATTCGTCCGAATGTAAATATGGGGTCAGTACTCCCAGACGATAGCTTCAAAAGTCGAGTGCAGCTTCTCCTAAAGATGCTCTCATACCCATTTGTAAATATCAATAAACCAGGATAAAGCCATCTGGTGGCCCACGTTCACCGCATATTGCAAAAGCACGGGACTTCTGAGTTAGAAAGACGTGTAACTGGTACTTTTATTATTACTCATCTATTCCGCACGTATTAAGCAGATGAGAGCGAGCTTTGGGATACACCAACGCCCTTGCCACCGGCTGGAGGTGCTCAAGGACGTACGGTGTGGATTAAATGACAAATACCTGGGGGAAAATAGGTGTCCAGGATCCGAAATCTAGGATTAAACATTTAGGGGTAAAGGCACTGGGGTGATACTGGGGTATAAAGGGGGGGAATTTTAGACAAACAGTCAATCTTTGCTCGGGCTGGTGAAGAAGACTCGCCGAACAGATGTTATGCAGGCAACAAAGACACCTATTAAACTCAAGGGGGAATCGGATATCAATCTCGCTAAACGATCGCTCGCTCTACACATGTTTGAAGAAAGAAAAAAACGATTGGGGGTTGTTGGTGAAAGGCAAAAGGTGCTAAAATCGGATATCCCAAAATCAGAAAGCTGATCGCCGTTCCGCGCTCGCTTAAAAACAAAAACAAAAAGCATTGACCAGCAATTTAGTGATACAGAAAATACAGGGTTGGGGGAATGTGTCTTTCTATGTATTCTTTGGTTGTAGATTTTTTTTTCTCCTTGTCGGCATCTTTTTCAGACGCGAATGACAATGCGTACGCCGAGGGCCCGCGCCTCTCTCACGCAGCAGGCCAGACAAGTCCGGCCCACACGTCCGACGAGTGCGTGCTCGCCGCGGTCCGCACACCACGCACGAGCCAGCAGCGCTGCGTCAGCCCCACCTGAGAGAGTGGCCGTGCAATCAGTTGGAGGCTTGAGAGCCGGTCCCGAATCAGCCGAATTACGCGGTGGGCGTGCATCGATCACGAGGACCTCGCCGCTAGCCGCTGTTTCGTCCAAAAGGGAAATCGTCGATGATGCGGGCGTGAGATGCGGTGAGCCTGCAAGAAGTTGCACCGGTGTGATTACGCGGTACTTATGCGCGACGTGCAGCGGGTGAGCGGAAACTGGCCCGCTTCTGCCACCGGTGGAGTTCCTGTTCAGGCGGCGCAGCTTCTTGTTCGTAGCGGAAGATGGCGGTGTGCACGGCCAGGCAGTGATAAACTGAATATCGTAAGTCAACGAGAGAGTGACGCTCGTTTCCAACAGATCGAAGGTCATTTGAGCTGCGTAGCTGGGCTGCGGCTCGACCTCGCCCGCCAAGACCGGGCCTGGGATTTCCACCACGGGTTCCGGAAGTAGCTGCAGGCTGTTGAAACGGACTAGCCTTGCCGGCGGTTCGATCGAATCTCTGGGCAGAGTAAGGTCTTCTCCAGTCACCTCGCTATCCGCCTTCCCCGCCAAGTAGCTCGCGTCGAGCTCAATCTTCTCTGCGCAGTCGATCCTTGCCCTTGACTTTTTACCTGGGCTTGGCGGTGTGGTACCGTTGACGATATCGATCCATGAATCTTGGAAGCCGATCGGAACGTAAGGTGTGCTGATCCAGCCCATGCACTCTTTCGAGCCATCCATGGTTGCGAGAACCCTGCCAACGATACAACTCTTGCTCCACCAGCTGCGATCAGCGTAGATGAATCCACCATACAGATTAGCCAACTCTCCGAGCGCAGTTACAGCCGACCTGTCATTTTCCAGCAAAGTCGAGATAAGAAAATGTGAGATGGCTTCGCCGGGAAGGACCAGGCCAGTCAGGTAAGTCCGGCTTAGCCAGCCGCCAATATCAGTGGGTCCGTTGCTCGAGCTCGAGGTGGGCTGTGAGCTATCCCTCCTGAGCAGCGAAGGTCGTGGAGGCGTGGCAGGCGTGGAGGTAACCGACGGGTGCAACTGGATGGATCGTGAGGTACTCACGCGGCTTGGACGTGGGCGATGAAATTCTTGGTCAAAGTATCCGTTAAGGTCCTTTGGTATACGTGGAGTCGCAAGAGGCGAAGCAAGCGGCGTAGCGTAAATACTCGGCGATGGGGGTGTCCCGTTGTCCTGAAGTTTAGCTGTCAAATTGATCGAAAGTTCTCTGAGTCTAGGCCACCCGATAGTTTCGGCAAAATGAAGGAGCCCGGAAAGTTGGCGCTCTCGGTAGCGGGGCCGTAGCCAGAACTCAGTTTCCTGCGGTTCTTCAGTCTCCTCGGTAGAGCGCCCAACGTTAAGGGCGGCAAGAAACCCTCTTCTCTTCGGGGTAAGAGGGGCCGGTGTCTCCTCGCTAATTTCGATATTCTCCAAGAACCGTCTGGCCAGCACCAAGTCCCAGTCAATTTTGCGCGACTTCATGCTCGTGAAGCTGCGGACTTCAGCTTCAGTCAAATTCAGCTGCTCCGTAACTTCCTTCACAGGGAGCCCCGAGACCGCATCCAAGCGAAGGAGGAGCTCCGAAGCCAGCAGAATCTGGAGGAGGAGCATGTCCCTTTCGCTTGGCCCGGCGTATTCCTCCGAGTCGTCAGGATCCGAAGAGGGGCTGTCCCATAAGATCCGGCCAAAACGTATCCGCCATTCCACGAGACTGAAGTCGTTCCAAATTCCTTTCAACCTGAGAACCCGGATCAAAGTCTCGATCTGCACCTTCAGTCCAGTGGGGTCTCCTGTCGATCCATCGTAACGAGGTGGCATCAGAAATTTACCGAAAAGGTGGGCGTACATCTCTCCAGGGGATTGCGAGTGCAGAATGGTGGTCTTGCCGGCGGTCTCCTTAAACGTCTGGTGGACTTGGCTGAGCTCCATAAGCCGTTCGTAGATCAAGCGTTGGTCAAGCCATTTGATTCCCAACTTTTCCGGCGCTTCCTCCAACAGATCCCGATTCGCGATGGCTTCATCGTCGTTGTCCTCTAGGCGGAGGTGGTCGGATCTCGGAATTTCCAGAAAATGGTCAAAGCCAACGGTCCCAGCGTCCAGTCCCTGCGCGCTCAACATGCTCGGAATTTCCACCACGTTGATGTCGTAACCCATGGGCAGCCCCTTCTTCTCATCCTGGTGTCCAACCTGGCAAAGATGAGGCCGGAGAGTGGCAGAGGAAAAGGCTTCGTGGGACAGTTGCGGACTGTCGCTGACATCTCGAACAATGAGGGTGTCGTCGTAAGGAAAGTCAACTCTCGGGATGCGCCTGCCTTTGATCTTGTCTACAGAAAAAAGAGGGGCGCCAGCGAACAGGTTGGGGATATCGTCTTCAGTCAAGCCTGCGAGATGCATAGTGTTAGCGACTGCAGCCCCTGGCAAACTTCGGCTTAAGGGTCAGTTCCCCTGAGGATCCGACTACACAGCCATGGCGGTGAAAAGGGCAGATCACGATCACGCACCACTCGGATCGGGAGTCGAAACATCGTCGGGAGCCTCTGATCTGGCGTCCTCGGTCTCCTCTGGCTGGGCTGGTTGGGCGGCCGGGAGGTCGGCGGTGGAGGAGGCGGCGGCGGTCGTGGACTTGTCGTCGTCGGCGGTCTTCACAAAGGACGAGCGCGAGCGGTAGTGCTTCTTCAGGCCTCTGAACGGCTCAACAATACGGCTCTTGCGCTGCAGAGCCAGAGTCATGTTAGCGGTGCGGGCAGCGGATAGGGGGCGGCTGCGTACCTCGGGCTCGACGATACTGGGGATGCTGGCAGCGCGTGGCTGCTTCTTTTCCGCGTACACGCCCGTGAAAAGCTGGCGCAGCAAGTCGCGCTTTCTCACACGCTGCACCTCGGCCTTCTCGGCAGCAGCGTCGTGCTGCTCGAGCGGCTGCCGTCTGCGCCAACCGAACGGCATGGTGACGGGCGGCGGAGGGAGGAGCGGCTTGGGGCGGAGTTGAGGCAAGCGCGGCGGACTCGGTGGACGCGGCGGGATTCTTGACGGCGGCTAGTCGCAGGCGTCGACCATATACACCGCTCATTGCCCGATATCGCGCGATAATGAAGGGACGAGCGTCTGCTCGCGAAGCAAATCCAAGCTCGTGGGCCTGACTCGGCGGACGGAGGCATAGTGTGGTTCAGGAAAGCAGAGGGTGTGGTGGAGGAAAGGCTGGGCATGGGCTGCCGGTCAACAAGCAAACCGGGCCTAATCCTGGCAGCAGATCTTGGTAGGTGATAGCATGCCTGCAGGGCTTCCCGACGCGACGGCCGCGCCAGCGGGCTGATTGGTGCGCACTGGCGCGCGCCAGCTCACTTGGTGCCACATCAGGGCCGGGATCCGTTGCAGCGCTGGGGCGGCGGCTCGCAGGGCAGAGGCGAGTGCGCTGTCTGCTGCGCTGGGCGGAGGTCATGGTGGAGTCCTGAGAGTTTCTGGAACGCGTCGGGTGAGAGGGCGCGCGGACCCGGGGAAATCACTGCCTTCGCTGGGCGTTCGAGAAGGCGCGCGGGGCGCCCGCAGCTCCGCGCTGCCCCATCGCCAACAACTGTCGCGCACTGATAGGGCCGGCCGCATCGGCGCCTCTCAACGCCTTCTTCAGCGCTGCCATCGCCGCAGCCGCCGTTTCCTCGCCAGCAGCCGCCGGGCCCGCTGACCCAGCGACGGGAGCCCGCACGTGTCGGCCCGTGCCATGGCCCCGCCGCGACGTCAACCTCGAGCGAACACTTCAGCGTCGTGCCAGCTAACCTCAAGCTTCGCACATCTCTGGGGTCACGCCGTGCCGGCTCCGCCACCGCTGCCGCGGGCGCCGATCTTGTGCGACGAAACACCCTTTGCCGCGGCGCGCTAACCCGCCATCCTTCTGCTGTGAATCAGCCCTACCTTTCCCCATGCGGTGCTTCCTCATTACCAAATATGGCATTCCGCCGTCTGATGAGGCAGCTGCCATTGTGTGGAGAAAACAATGAAACTGCTAGAGAATTAGTGCTTATTGCGGTTTGGCGCGCTATATAATGTGACCTGATACTGGCATTGAATCAGCATCTTTGCCCGCTTTCTTCGCCTTCCAGCCTTCAAAAAATTTTCACCATGGCATCTGAAATGTTTGACTACGTGGTGTGCGGGTAAGTCTCTCCCCGGACTGCGCAGTGGTCTATCCTCACGCTTGACCCACAGTGGCGGTACATCTGGCTGCGTCATTGCGGGCCGCTTGGCAGAAGACCTCAACGTCTCGGTCTGCGTGGTCGAGGCAGGTCCTGACAACGCAGATCTGGACAACGTTCACATGGTCGGCGGATGGTCACAGAACTTTGACGGACCAACGGACTGGAACATCGTCTCCGAGCCATCACCTGGCCTCAATGGACGGCAGATCAAGAACAGCAGAGGCAGGTTTCTGGGCGGATGTAGCGGTGTCAATGGCACTCTTTGCATCCGAGGTAACAAGCAGGACTACGATGATTGGGGTCTGGAAGGCTGGTCTGGCGAAGACATGTGGAAGTGCATGGCCAAGGTAAGTGTGGTGTCCCGCATTACTACCCCGCACCTTGACCCTTGCGCTTTCTCTCCGGTGGTGTGGGTGATTTTGAGGCTAGCGTGATTGCCAAGGGCCTACATATAGGCGCCTAAGGCATCACATTTGGCGTGATTGGGCACCAAGAGTGTGACTGAAGCTTTGACTGTCGGTAAACGCTCACTTACATGGCTCACGGTTGCAACGTTTATATCGGGCTTATGTCTCAGAATGTAGTACTAATTCATGTAATTGCAGGCGGAGACATTCCACCCCAAAGATGGCTTTGAGGCAGATCTGAGCGTCCATGGAACAGATGGGCCTCTGCACACGGAGCCTCATGACCTTGCTCCGATCTCTAAGCTTCTCCTGGATTCGTTCAACAACCAAGGAGTTCCTTATACCCCAGATCTGTTCTCTACAGGTGCCTCTCCCCAGGGATGCAGCAACACAGTCCGTACAGTCCACCAGGGTATTCGGACGACCGGAGCAGACTTCATCACGAAGGGCTACAGGCGGGAAAACATCACCATCAAGACCGAGAGCGTGGTTGACAAAGTCATTCTCGAGCCGGTAGATGGAAAGCTTACAGCCACTGGCGTCAAGATTGTGACGAAGGGCGGTGTGGAAACAACTGTCCAAGCGCGTAAAGAGATAATCTTGAGCTCGGGAGCTTATTGCAGTCCGGCCATCCTCCTACGTTCGGGAATTGGCCCACAGTCCGAACTTTCCAAGCATGGCATCCCGATTCAGGTTGAACTGCCGGGGGCGGGCAAGAACCTCATGGATCACGCTATTACCTTTGTCTTCTATGAGACCAATAAACCCGAACTCACCAACGACCGTCTGGCCTACTACGAAGGCGCCCTTGCCTCCAGCTACCAGCTGTACAAGGACACCAAGAGCGGCTTCCTCTCCACATTTCCCTTCGGCGCTTTCGGCTACGGCAGGCTCGACGACCGCTTCAAGGACCTCCCCGAGTGGAAGCAAGCCACCCCGCCGAAGGATCCACACGGTCAACCCTACGGGCCGGAGCGCGACCCGATGGGCCTTCTGCGCTCGCAGCCGAATGTCGAATGGTTCAGCACAGAGTGCTACGGTGGGCCAAAGCAGTACACGGACTTCCCCGGCGACGGTCAGGGCGTTTTCTCCATGATTAGCATGCTGATGTCGCCGCACTCGCGCGGCTCCGTCACCTTGGCCAGCACAGACCCTACCGCCAACCCTGTCGTTGACCACAACTACTTCGCCGACCCACTGGATGTGCTTGTCATGGCCGAGGCGTGCCGCTGGGGCAATGAGATTGTGACTAAGGGGGCGGGCACTAAGGACTATATCAAGGGCTCGTGGCCACCTACCGAGAGGCACCATGAATACACGACGCTGGAGGAGTGGGCCGATTTTGCGCGAAAAAATGCAACGACATGTGAGTGGTCTTTATTTGCGAGGGAGGCCCAAGGCCAAAGAAACACGGTAGATCGCTGACTGAGGCTTAGGCTACCATGCTGCGGGAACATGCAAGATGGGAAGAGATGATGACCCGATGGCTGTGTTGGACGCTCGACTTCGCGTGAGGGGTGTAAATGGGCTGAGAGTCGCCGACTGCAGCGTCATGCCACTCATGAACCAGGGACATAGTAAGTTGGTATATCCGTAGAATTATAAGGCGCTACTAACGTTGAGATAGCTCAAATGCCTGCGTACGGTATCGGCGAGAAGGCCGCAATTCTTATCAAGGAGGATGTGAAGCAACAGCCTGATGCGTGGGACGATGCCCCCCGGATTATGATATCGTGTAGCTGACTTGTCTGTAGTAGGAGACCTGATTCAGCTTGGGCTGCTGCTTGAGCAAATAGCTGGCGTCAGACACGACGATTGGCCCCGATGATTTGAGTGAGACTATTAGCCATCACTCTGAATACCGGCCAAATACGTAAGAAATGGTTCATATTGAAATCTTTCGACCTTTCACTTTCGTGAGACTTCAACAAGAATTTGGTTTCGTTCGTTGCAGCCTGCAAAATATACATATCTCTTTGATAGCTGCACTTGAAGGGATAGAAATTCAAGAAAAGATTTACCTGATAGTAATGTGAACTCCGTGGTGTATTGATCCAGGGTGACGTGTTTCTAGCCCAAATGAAAGTCACATATCTCTCAAGAAAAGAAATAAATCCAGAAATGACAGGATATCAACCAGCGACGCTCACTCTACATGCCTCGGTACCGAGAATACATGTGTCTTCAGACTGTCTCCATTTTCCGGGGTATCTCTTCTGCGAGACTTGCCTACCCTCTCTATTTGGCTCGCGCCTGGTCTGTGGAGAGCATATTGTCTATTTTGCGCTCAGCTCCACAGCCTCAGATGAATTTTTGCCTCTCGTCTAACGCCTACCCGACGATGTCACTTTCACCATTGAGCCATCTTAGTTCTTGGCGGCGTCCTTAGCAGCGGCGACGGGGTCTGCGAGGATCTTCTTGCCGGAAGCGGCCTCCTCCTTGGCAGCCTGCTTGGCCTCGTCGCTCACGGAGTCACCCTTCTGGGACGAGCGCCAGAGCAGGATACGGGAAGTCTGGACAAGACCAACGCAGCCGAGGAAGAAGTTGACGGTAGCAAGGCTGTGATTATCCAGGTTAGCTGATTCACACTGGGCTGGTTGTAATAAAGTGATTGCGACATGGTTCGGTTGAGGTGTGCACGTACAAAATGTTCTTAGGCTTAATGATCAAGCACCAGCGGGTCCAGATAGCACCGGTGGCCATCAGAGCGCAGTTCTGGGACAGAGAGAGGTTCTCGGCGGGACGGAAGAAGTCGGCAACACCTGCGAGGACAAGACCCCACTGTATCATCCATCAGCCCCCATCTTTCATGGTACAGTCATAGCGTGGGCGGAAACGTCAACGGCGCGCCGAGGGCGAAGCGACGGGCGGAATGCGATCGGAGTTATCGGGATGGTACCTTCATGACAGGAGCCCTATTGTGAATGGGTCAGCTCATGTGGTCTGCGTGGTATCTCCACTCCCCAACATGATCGCACGCGACACCAACGATATTTTTTTTGTTGGTTTGTTGGAGCACCGCACGCGGTGAAAGCAGGGAGAAAGGGAAACGCACCAGAAGTGGACGGTCTTGGGGCCGACAGGGCTGTTCCAGAATTTGGCAAAGCCACTCTGAGGAGCGCCATTGGCCTCAGCCGCCGTGGACTGAAAGCGGCGTTGGGAAGTCTGGCGGAAGGCCTGGTTCCGGACCAGATTCCGGGAGAAGTTAACAATACGGGTGGTGGGACGGAAGGCAGACATGGCGGGCAGCGTGACGACAGAGCAGAGAGTGGTGACGCGGAAGATGGCTGGTGGAGAGGAGAGTCGCGGAGATAATAGCTTACGGGTTGTGAAGTCGGAGGCGATGGAGCCGCCGGGACTTGGCGCGCGGGACGGATTCTCCGACGTCGTCACCCGTCGCCCAGCGCAGCTTCACTCAACCGCCCAGTCGCCCATCCACCACCCCGACCGTTACCATGGCCTCCAAGTACGCATTCAGCGGCGCCGTCAGGGAGCTGCGCTTTGCCCTCTGCCAGTCCTCGTCCCAGAGCGCCGCCACACGGTACAATCCCTCTTCCCGCCGCCGTCTTCGATTGGAAAAGCAACAACGCTGATTGGACCACCCAGGAACTTCCTCCTGCGCGCCTACCCGACCATGAAGAAGCACAACCCTCACACTCCGATCCTCATCAGGGAAGCCCAGAATGTGGAGCCTAAGGTTTACGCGAGATACGGTGCGTCGCAACGTCCTGGGCTGGGATATGGGGCAGCATTGGCTGACGGAAATAACAGAGTTCGGAAAGGAGAAGATGTTGCCATTGTCGGGTGAGTTGGCTTGTTATGCATGTTGCGCAGTGGTAGGATGCTGACTCTACGCAGGCCTGGATGATGCGACTATTGAGAGCAAAGTTACCGAGCTGGTCAAGTCGTCATAGATGCTATGAATTAGCTGCTTCTCCGTTGGAGGGCTGTACAAATACAAAAAGCTCTGAACTACGAGAGCATCGCCGACTTTCTACTTTACACCACTTCGCGCTCGGGAGGACATGCCCCTAAAACTTCGCCGCAATCGTCTCGTTCACCGTCAAATCCCCGAACCGATATTGCGCCCAGCTCATACTTCCGTCCGCCATGGTGAAGAGGCGAGTAGCAAGGTCGCTCCCCGCCGCCCCCGCCGCGATATGAATGGGCAGTAGGTGCTCAAAAGTTGGGTGAGCTTGACGGGCATCTCCACGTTTTAGCAGCTCTGCCATTTTTGCCTTCCTTTGATCCGGCCCGGCCGTAGCAGCATCTTTCAGGGCACCATCAAAGCTATAGACATACCTATATTCCAATGAGACGGTCACTTCTTTGAACAACTGACGGGGGAAACTCACGGCATTGGTTGGTCCTGGCCCATGGAGAACCAAAGATCCCTCAAGTTGTGCACCGCCATTCCGGATGTCAGAACAAGGATATTTTCCTCCCTGAGAGATGCCACAGCCTCTCCGAGTCGGTGATGTTCGTCCGGATTTTCATTCTTGAAGAGAGAGACCTGGACAATAGGGACATTGAGCGGGTTCTTCTCAGGATCGAATGCTAATGTTTTCAGCTCCAATGGCCCTATTGTATTCGAACTGATTGCTTACCAATAAGCAACGGAAGCCAAGCGCCATGATCAAGGCCGCGGGTTACTGGCGTATAACCGATTCCGGCAGTTTCAAGCTTTGACATGACCTTTTGCGCGAGTTCCCGACTTCCTACATGAGGATACTTGACGGAGTAGTACCAATCGGGAAAGCCATAGAAACTGAGAAGGTCAGCTTGGCACCACGGCGAATCACGACGGCACCCACTCGTAAATCAAATCGGTGATCTCAGCCGTGTTGACAAGCACCTTATCATTCCGGCCTTGCCAATGAGCGGAGAAGAGAACCACTGCTTTTGGCTTAACCTTGCTCGTGATCTCCTTGCCAATCTCTTGCAGCTTTTTATATGCCGGGTGATCCGTATCTTCCATAAGGTTTGGCTATTCCATCAGTGCACCGATTACTTGTAGAGATAGGGTGGTACTTACTCCTCCATGGGACACGAAATATACCGGAGTCTTGGGGCTCTGCTCTACCATTTCGACTTTATGAACGTTTCCTTGCTTCGATTTTGAAGCGACATCAAGTAGCGCACTTGTAGTCACGTAGTGTTTGACAGCAGATGCTAGATCGTACGAGGATGCAATTATGCCCAGTATCACAGCTAGCCCGGCGACTATAAATGCAAGACCGCGGAATTGGGATTCTGGCATCTTATCAGCTGTGACCGATAGGTGAATTAAGTGTCCGGGAAGAAGAGCCTAAAAGGAGAAGTAAATAAGGTTAGGGAGCGAAAGTATTTGTCAAGCACACCAAAGCACACATAGGTGGAGCATCAGTGATCGGTTCGGTGCGGAAAAGGTCCGCGGCCCCGCGCTACACCTAATTTGGTATTGAGGTCACGCTAGGCCTATAAGACTTGTTAAATTTGCTGAGTCATTGACTTATCTAAAAGTTACGCCAATCGATAGCTGAAAGGCTTCTGAGGTAAGTCGGCCGCCGCTATACCCTGGTGCCTTCCTAGAGCGGGCCACACTTCGCTTTCCAGAAACAAGGAACACTCTTTCAACATTCAACATCTCTTTAGCACCATGATTGTCGCCGCCAGGTGATTCGCGACCTGTAATCAAAAGAGCCCTCCCGGCTTCTTTTCCCCGCCGCGACCAGGAATTTGTTTGCGCCGCAAGCACCTCGAGCACCGCAAGCACCGACAACGACCGTCGCTATGTCGGACCCCGGCCCCATCTACGAGCTCCTAGGCAAGCTGGCATATGCTTTCACCGAAGCGCAGCCACTGCTCCCAACCTATTCCCACCTCCTCATCTCCGCCCTCTTCCCTATCTACGCCGGCGCGCACTCGTCGCTTACCCGTCCGTCCTCTGCCGCCAAACCAAAGAAAGCCCCGAAGGTTGATACCACGGATGAGGGATACGAGTCGGAAGAAGATGAGGAGGAGGATATCCAGCAGATGGAGGGCCTGTCAACCCGCGATGCCATAATATTCCCCATCATGGCAGGAGTGACGCTCACTGGTCTTTACTTTCTTATCAAGTGGATGCAGGACCCGCAACTCTTGAACAAGATTCTCAACGCCTATTTCTCACTCTTTGGTGTATTGAGCGTAAGTCGCTTCATCACCGATGGCTTGGATCTGGTACACAGCCTTTGCTTTCCGCGCCGGTACACTAGCGGCGGGGTTCTGTACGATGTGAATTCGCGCACACGCACCGCGAAGCCAGCAGGCCCTGTGTCGGGTAATAATGCTGCCAGAAGCTCCCCACTTCCTGGCCTGCTCTCTCGGATTCCTCTTCCTGCATACGCCAAAGCCCTTCTCTGGAACATTCGCAATATCCCAAGGCAAAAGTGGACGGTCAAGTTCTTTTTGCGCAACGTGGCATCAGTGCGCGGCCACCTTGGACTTCATGGTGTTGTTGGCTTTGTTCTAGCGGTGGTTGCGGTCGGATACTTCAACTTCGTAGACAAGCCGTGGTTTTTGACCAATCTCATGGGCTTCGCTTTCTCCTATGGCGCTCTTCAGCTCATGAGCCCCACAACGTTCGCTACCGGGACACTTCTGCTTTCTGCTCTGTTTTTCTACGACATCTACATGGTTTTCTTCACGTAAGTACCATGATCTTTAGGCCCGGCGCTATTCATACTAACGAGACCAGGCCCATGATGGTGACAGTGGCCAAATCCCTGGATATCCCAATCAAGCTCGTTTTTCCCCGTCCCGACATTCCTTCGGCGGATCCGGCCAAACCACCAATCAAGCAACACGCAATGCTCGGTCTCGGGGATGTTGTCCTTCCTGGTATAATGATCGGCCTTGCTCTCCGGTTCGATTTGTATCTGCATTACCTACGCAAACAAACAACGCTCAAGGCGTCCAGCCAGGCCACTGAAGCTAACAAGGACTCTGAGGCAACGCCTGACGCAAGCTCTACGGACCAATCCGTGCAGATTGTGAAGGCGCCGTACACCTCGGTCTCCAACAAGTGGGGCGAGTGGTTTTGGGCGCGTTCGGCGGGACATTCCTTCCCGAAGCCTTACTTCACAGCAACCATGGTCGGCTATGTAGTGGGTATGCTAACCACGCTTGCAGCTATGCAGATTGCAGACCATGCTCAGCCCGCGCTCCTCTACCTGGTCCCCGGAGTGCTCATTGCCTGCTGGGGTACTGCTTTGGTAAGGGGTGAGTTGAAAGTGATGCAGGACTTCAGCGAGGCATTCGAAGATGAGGAGGAGCTTCGCCACCACAGCATCCTGTCCAAGGAGCGCACGCAGCGCGCAGAGAAGAAGCTGGAGCGGGCTACTAAGAAATATGTGGAGACAGTTGCGGAGAGTGGCGACGAGGCGGTACAATCCAAGAAGGGGAAGAATGCGGATTCCTCGCACGACCACGATCACGATGTCTTCTACTTTGCCATTAGTGCGCCCTTTTCGTTTTCCAAGAAGGAGAAAAGCGCCGAGGAGGAGAAAGGAGCGTCGTCTGGGACGGACTCGGCGAATAGCACGGTCAATTGGCGCTCAGCAAGTGGGACGCAAGCAGCAGGCGGCGAGCCAGCCGAGAAGAGGAGGCGCACCAGCTAAACGAGAGGTCAATGGCGGCTGCATCAACCCCGGCGTTGGTTGGGCGGGGGCGCAATAATTGACCGGAAGAAAGGTCTCTTGCGCACGGGTAGAGTATCTAAACAATAAAGACTCGGGATCGGCACCAGAGCAGCAAATCAACAGTCACTGTGAGCAAGCATGTACAATATCGAGCATCGGAATTGTGGACTGCGTGAGGCCATTGCTAAAGTGCCTAGACGAGGAGGGCTCGCACAGACGAGACGTCGGTCGGCAGTAACAGCAACCAGCAAACGCCCCGCCGCCAGCCCCGACGCTGCCGCCGCAACACCGAAGGTTTTCGTTGTCGATACTCACCACGCTTGCGATCCGAACCCTCCCCACACGGACCAGGCTTAGCACGCAGCCGCGTCAGATGAGCGCCGGCAAGCTATAGGCCGGCGCGACCGGCTGTCAGCAGGCACTCGCCAGCCAGCTGAAGGTCCTAATTCGGCGGCTGGACCGGCGCACAGTGGCACTCGGAATCTTCCCGGACGCTTAGCGCCGTTCGGCTCTGCAACGGGTGGCAATTTGCGGAGAACAGAGCGAATGAAGCTCAACCAGCAGCGACCGCGCGTGGCCTCCGCCCAACGGGGGCGCTTGAGCCTCACCAGGCCAACACAGCCCTCGTTCTGGAATACTTTGCCCTGCAGGAAACCGCCGCCTTGGGTGCGGGTGCCGTTGCGGCTGACTGGCCTAGAACGCCGGCCTGAGGTTCTCGGTCGATCGGCGCAGCAGTGCGGTCGCATGCAAGGCAGAAAAAGCATGCCGTTTGCCTGTTCAGGCCCTAGTCGCCTACAGCATGCCCATCTCCGCACCACCCTCGTGCGGCGCTTCCAACGCTGTATTTCTTCCTCTCTGATTCTCCCTGTCCGCGCTAAGGGCCGCTCTGGGCTCTGGTGGCCGCTGTGTTGTCCAGAAAGACAGGGGCCGTTTCGCCACCACGAGCCCACCACTAGGCATGCCCGCCATGGCCGCCTCCCCGTACTATACGGCACCACGACTGCGTACCAGATCCATCTGTGCCTCTGTGCCGGGCGGTCTAGATCTGTCAGATCAGATAGCCGCCCGACCTGACGATTCCCGCGCCCGACTCACTGTTGCACGCTGCTCTCGAGATCGTACCACTTTTCTCACGCCTGCTTCTGCTCCTCACCTCAACCTCTACCATTGAGACAATTCCACCTGGCCTAGCAGCACGCACTGCCTGTCCAATCACTGTCCGCCCGAGCCACCGGCAAGCCGTCTGCTTGCCGGGTCCATGCTAGTCGCCTTGTCACCCAACTGCGCCAGCCCGTTTGATACGCCGCGTCTCCACCATTTGCTGCTCTCAGCTGGGATCTAACGGCCCTCGTGGCGGATCCTTTCGGCGGACCGCTTGCCGAAGCGTCTGTGGTGTGTAAAGAAAAGCGCCACAAATGGCCTCTTCCCCCGTTGCTCCAACCATTTTTCGCGGTGCAATGACAGTTACTCACCAATACTGACATACGTGACCAGCTCTCCCTCGAACCCCGCTTATTTCGCGCCTCGCCGGACTCGGGTGCGGGTCGGGAGGCAAAACGTTTTCTGACCCATCTCTTCTCCTCCCCTGCAATGGACCCAAGGTACCCAATTATCCCCTATCTGGAGTACGGCACGTCTATCGATGACGCCGGAACCGCCATCGCCCCTGCCACGATCACTGAAGCCTCGGCCAGTGCCAGAAGCCGTCATGGTGGCGCCGCTACCGCCCAACGAACCAGGCCTGCAGCCACCTGGGCGCACATCAGTGCCGCAGTGCTTGACTCATTGCGCGATCTCCACTACGTCCTCTCGTTAGGCGGCACCGTCCAGCACGTCTCACCCAACAGCGCTGCATTACTGGGTTACCGCCCAGAAGAGCTGTTGGGCACCGTGTTGGTCGACCACGTACACGAGGACGACGCACCTGTGTACCGGGATGAGCTACGCGAAGCATCGTCCACGGGCCGTCCCTTCCGCTTCTATTGCCGCATTCGAAGCCGTGTCAATGTTGTGGGTGCAGGAACGAATGCTGATGCCGCCCTCTTTCACGCCGGATTTCTAGAGCGAGATCTGACGTCCTCTCCAACATTTTCCGTCTTCGAGATCACCGGCCGTTTCCATGAGGTTGTACAGCCTGGCCCCGTCGCTGTCGGTATCGGCGTGGCAGTCACACCGCCCGGCGATGACGGCCTCTTCGTCCTGATGGCCCGACCCTACCCCCTCGCCCAAGGCACCAAACTCGACTCTTTCTTGTCTCTGAAGATCGAAAACGAGCGGCTGACCGCACAGATCGCCGCGCTGAAAGCCGAGCAGGAAGAGAGAGACACTGACACCTATGCCGACGGACATGACGACCACTACCAGACACGTCAGTACTTGATGGAAGCGCCTTTTCCCGCCGCCTTCACGACCGCCGCCATGAGGCGTCCCAGCGACGGCTTCCCATGGTTCGACGCCACGCCCCCGAACATGACACTGACGACCGGCTCCGCCTCCTCCTCAGCCCAAGAATCCGTCTTCAGCGGCAGCGCCAGCAGCATGTTCGGCCCGGCCAGCAGCAGCAGCACCAACACGTCGGCTTCCATCATCGCCGGGCCCTCCCCATCGTTCCCCTCCTCTTCCGCGCGCTCCGGCGGCGCCGCTGTGACTGGCCGAAAGCCACCACCCCCTCTACTTTCCCGTACCTTCAGCACGACCGCCGTCCCAGGCACCATCGCCACGACGACCAGCCGTAGCGTCAATAATGCCACTTCCATGGATAATAGGTCCCCTCCGACCAACACACCCACCGTTATGGAGGGCGACGTGGGAATTCCGTTCATCGTCAAGGCCCTGACGGGCGCGGGCTTTAAGAAGCGTGCCAAGCTGCCCGTCGACGACTACGTCTGCTCTTGGTGCAGCACCACCTCCTCTCCTGAGTGGCGCAAAGGTCCTAGCGGGCCGAAGAGCTTGTGCAATGCATGTGGTTGTGAGTTTTTTTTTCTCTTCCCTCCCCTCGCAACAGCTATAAAAAAAATAAAAACAGAGGACGGTTATCTGACAGTGATTGGCTACGATCTAGTACGCTACGCCAAATCCCGAAGAAAGAGCGGCCCAAGCAACGGTGGTGGAGGTAGTGACGGTGGCGGCGGTGACAGCAGCAACGGACCAGCGACGGGACCTGATCCGAACGGAGGCAGTGCTGCGTCGGCCGGGTCGAAGACTGTGGGATTCGTGAATGCTTAAAGGGGGAGAATGCGACCATGTCGACGTGATCATCTAACCCATGCGCTTCTATGTGTGAAGGACAGGCTCCGGTTTCTCATGCGAAACGAGGGCTTGAACTGAACCTGGAAGAGAGAAAGATAAACATCGAAAAGGCAAAATTGCCGGCTGACCTATCAAGCAAGCCCTCGGCCAGGAGTTGGGGATGGGCTTTTTTTCTTGTCTATCCGTCATGATTTGGACAGGGGCTCAACAACCCCTACCTCTCTTCTGGATTTTTCCTCGTTACGTTCGGCGTGGTTCTTCTGCTTAACCGTTGGAGTACAGAGGCGTTATCTGCCTTTTGTTTTGCTTTTTTTGCCTTTCCGTTTTTTTCCCTTCTTGCTCCTGCTTTCTCAACTAACATGGAATTAACCAACTCGGTTTCTTCCCTCTTACGTTTTGAAGTAAGAGAAAGAGGGAAGACTAATCTTTGTTCGCCCGTGTTTTTCTCGGATTCCCATGCCATCTACACGTTTTACCAAATACCCATGGTTGTGCTGACGAAAGTGTGATGAATCATACATGAAAACAAATATATAATGAGAATTATTCAGGTGCAAAATCGTTTGAACAAGTCAACTGTCGTTCGTTGTGTAATTGTGCATACACGTGCCCCTTTCCTACAAAGCCACCACGCATGGCACATGAATAGTGAGAATGCAAAAATCAAAATTGATGGGGTAAAACACGGTAATATATGAGGGGTATAAATGGAGTATGTTATTGCTCTCTAATCTTTCACTCCCTCCTCCTTTCAACAGCGTGGGGATATATGCTGGTTACGGGAAGAAAACCGAAAGGAACCAGCGATAAGCCCCCCAAACCACACTTTCAAACTCCTCCCTTATCTTCGTTTCTTGACGCTCCTCCCTATTTGTGCTATTTCCGTTTCGACCGGGCGAACCCTTGATATGGCTTGGCGTTATCGTCTGGCTTGCTAGCCCGGCTGAATGCTATTCCAATTATTTAACCCTTGTTCGGCGGATACGCACGATCACCGAACCACCCAAGAGGATTGCGAAGCACCCCCCCCCTATTTACTTCGGAGTGTGGCTTGCAACTGCGGCCATGTGTCCGCGGGATGACGCGGCTCCCCCCGTTGAACTGCTTTCGCGTACCGCGCAGAGCCTTCGATGCTCACGGCCTCTTCGTCGTGCTCTACGGGGGAAAAAGGAGAAACAAGAAATGGATTCTTCTCGGTGTCGCGGAAATCCGTTTCTAGTGCGACTTGACAGCGTACGCGTTTCTCACAAGAGATATGTAATACATTTGAATACAAGGCTGATTATTACAAGGGGAGGGGCTTCAGCCGACCGGAATGTCACGCTGAGCCACGGGCTCGAAATACCGGGCAATGCCCTGATCGAGCGTCTTGATGCTGGTGGGCTTGACGAAGAACTCGTCGGCGCCCGCCTCCTTGGACTGGGCCTTGTCCCTGGGCGAGTCCTGGCCGGTGATCATGAAGATGATGGCGGCGTGGCGGGCGCAGGCGCGCTCGATTTCGCGGATCTGCTTGGTGGCCTCGACGCCGTCGCAGTTGGGCATCTGCAGGTCCATGAAGATGAGGTTGAGCGGTTGTGTTTGCAGGTGCGCGCGGTACTGCGCCACGGCCTCGTTGCCGTCGACGGCGCACGCGTAGGGAATGTGGCGCTTCTCGCAGTACAGCTTGAAGATGCGCAGGTTGATGGCGTTGTCGTCGACCAGCAGCGCGCTGATGGGCTCGACGATGCGCATCTTGCGCGCGAACACGTCGTGGATCTGCTCGTTCGGGCCGACCGGCACGCCGTTCGTGATGGGGGACTGTTCGGGGAGTTGCTTGAGCTTGGCGTACGTCTCGTTGACTTCGAAGAGGATGTCGTAGAGGCGGGTGGAGAGGAATGGGCCTTCGAAGAAGAGGATCCGACTGCTCGCAGAAGGGAGGCGGAGCGAGCGCGTGCTGACGCGAGCAGGAATGAGGCACACGGAGATGGCGGTGGGATCTACTATCTTGAAGTGATCCTGAAACTCTTGCTCGTCTTCGCAAAAGCTGACAATATTGAGTGCACCAACCGATGTTTCCGAACGCACCCAGCCGCGGTGCTCGAGGTAGTTTATGAAGTGTCGGACCAGTGGCATGGCTTCTTGACCTGTGGGTACTTCGTGGTAGCGTCTGGGGACATGTTTCATGGCCGGAGGTGCGTAAGGGCAATGGTCAGTCGGACAGGCAAAGCCTGGATCCCTGAGCTCCACGCGAAAGTGTGACCCTTTGCCAGGTTCTGAGGAGACCAAAGAGACAGAACCATTCATGGAGGCGGCGATTTTGGAAGAAATGGTCAGACCCAATCCAACGCCTCTAGTATGAGAGTCACCCTTCTCATATGCCTCAAATATCCGACGTTGGTCTTCTTTACAGATACCGATCCCTGTGTCCTTGACATCGAACTGCAATACGGAATAGTCGCTTGTTGCGTTGATTATGACAAGAACGCTGCCATTTTTTGTTGTCGATTGGATCGCATTCAGGATTAGGGACTGCAAACACTCCTTGAGTAGACCGATATCGATCGTCACGATGCTGCAATCGACTGTGAGTTGGTTGTCGAAGAGGACTGAGGTCGAGGCCAACTCTTCTTCTGGGAGCATCAGAGAAATGTCTCGGAGGATATCAGCCTCCAGTAAATTAAGCTCATAATATGAAGCCTGCTTCATCGACCTGCTTGACTCGGCCCAGCGGTTTAACATGAGAACATTGTTCACTGTACTCATTAATTCTCTCCCCGCATTCGTGATGGCCTGCAGATATAGTCGAGCATTTTTGCTTGTGTAGCCATCAGTGCTCGAGTCTGTAAAACTCGATGCGATGCTTAACCGTTTGACTGCACCGCTGGAAAGGATATTCTCTGGGGGAGCAAACAGCTCTTCTCCCAAGAGCTCGACAGAGCCGAGGATGCCGTGGATAGGAGTTCGAAGCTGGTGCGTGATTCCGCGCAGGAAAATATCCTTGGCTTTCAGGGCTTCGGCAAGAAGACGCTCGTGGTAATGGTCGAAAAGTATGATGGCGCAAGACTCGACGAACCATGCGTCAACATCATCCAAAACCAGTTGGACCTCCTTGAAGGATACGACCAAGAAGCGAGGTATCGGTTGTCTTTGGCATCGTGCGACCATGGCGCGGATTGTCTGGAAGGATTCCAGTCGGCGGTGATTGTTCGTGCGGATCAACGTCTCTAGAAACTCGGTGTCTTCCCACAAGCAGTCTTGCACGTCGTCCTCGAACGAGATTGGCGGTCGATCCTCGAGCTCAATGGTGCCGTCATCTGAGTCTTGCAGGGTGACTGACGCACCGGGGTAAATATCCCTCAGAGCTTGTTTCACCAGATCTTCGACCGTATTCTGTGTTGCCTTGGACTTGATCCTCGACAGTGTGTCGCCCATGGCTTGGCGCTGACGTTGGCGATTGATGCGGGACCGATTGACGATTTCAGCGCTAAGGATATCTGCGAAGCGTGAGAGAGCGGCCTGCTGATCCGCACTAAGCCCCTCTGTCTCGGAATTTGCGGCGACGCACAAAGAGCCAAGGGCGATGAACTGGCCGTTTTCGGTCTCGCAGCGCAGTTGAGCTCCGGCGTAGCTCCGCAACCCGCCCTCCTGGACGTGGGGAGAATTCCGGAAGCGCCAGTCCCCCAGCATGTTTGGGAGAACGAAGAGCTGGAGCGGGGTTAGCATGCGTGGAGAAGGGGCTCGGTGGACTCACCCCGAATTTCTGGTTGATTGTATGGGCACAAGTGCTCTCTCTCCTGGGAAGCATGGCCAGAGGCACTCCATGGGTCACCAGCCGATGGTATGTATTCTCTGAAAGAATACCCATGATCACGTATTCCCAGCCAATGAAGGAGCGCACCAGCCTGATAATGCCTTGGAGTTTTTGGAGCAGCTCTTCGTCGTCGGCTATATCTTTGGTGTAGTACCACAGCATGGTGAGGCGAAGGCGCTCATCCCGGGACAATGTAGGATAGAGATACGGAGTAGAGAGGTCGGCAGGCTCTGGCGGCAGCGGAGTGGTGTACGGGTCCGTCGAATCCTCGGCATAGTTAATGGCATGCTGGCGCTCGTCAAACGGGGGCAGCGGCTGGTCAGCATGGTCTTGGTCGAATATGGGGGCGATCCTCGAGGGCCGGCGCGGCAGGGACGGGCTGTCAGAGTCGGATCGCTTGAAGAGATGGTTGGCTTTTGGGAAGTAGGAGCGCCGGCTGGTCATTGTGCCCTCTCGTCGGGGGAAGCAGCAGCGGAGAAAGAATCCGGTGGCTCATAAAAAGGCCAGGGAGAGGGCTAGATAGGCGTGAACGGATTCGCTGGCTTCCACGCGTGTGCGCGGGGCCGCACGGCTGCTGGAGGCGTGGACGCCACAATGAGGCGACGGAAGCAATCATAAAAGCCACAGAAGGTCCGCTGCGGCTCCGGCGCGAGCCATTGGGGTGGTCGAGGTGCAGCAGCCTCAGCACCAGGCTGTCGCTTCGTTCCGGGCGCCTGGTAGCAAGGCGGGGAGTGCGGGCGGGCGATGGTGGTGGTCGCGTTGGTTGCGGGCAAGGATGGAGACGGCTCCTGCAGTGATCGGCCAAACGGCGAGGGACGTTGTTGGCCCGACCGAGAAAGAAAGGTCCTGGCCCACGCCACCGCACACACATCGACGCCAAAATAACGCCGTGCTGCATGCATGATTGGATGCCGTGCCCAAGCCCACGTCGCATCGCCTGAGCCTGAGCCAGACTGCTGGAGCTGGCCTCTCGCCCATTGCTGATTGCTAGGGAGAACCCTGCATATGCTGATCGCACAGGCCCCAAGGGTCTAAGCTCGAGCTCCCCACCCGCCGCAACAGCTAAACAAAGCAACTTCCACAATGTCGCTACTCGGCCCCGTCCACGGCTCATATTCACAGCCTTGCACCATGGGCGCGACCTGTCGAAGCTCTGTACGGTTTGATCGGCTGCGATCGGCGCTTGACTAATCATGGCTTGACTGTCACATCTAAATCTCGCTGCAGCTATCAACATTTCCCACGACTCTCTCGCCCTCGCCTGTTCGTCCGCTAAAAAAGAAGTCTGTTTCATCAATCGTAGTTCGCGCTCGGATCCCCGTCGAACTCCACCAAGCTCTGCGGCTGAGCCGTCCCCGGCACCGCGTACCCGCCCACGTTCGTCACGGCCGCCGCCAGCTCGAGGATGAAATCGCACTCGCTCTTGGGCAGCTGCTGGTCCGTCGTCAGCGAGAAGCCCAGGTTTCCCACGTTCAGCACGTTGCCCAGGTTCTCCCCTCCCGTCGTCGGATGAGGCCAGTTGATCGCCGGTGGTAAATTGATCTTGGCCGAGTGTGTATTCGGGTCGCCTGAACGTGCATGAGACGTAAAGTATGATTGGTACGCTGTAGCGAAAGACCCGAAGCCTGGCAGCAATGGGAAGGCGACGTCGCCCCCAAACGACACGTAAATCTGGTAGAAGAGAGGCAGCAGGTCCGTTCCGTGCCAGCCCGGCGATACGCTATACTGCATGTTCCATGACTTGCCGTCGTAGGCGTCTGTCAGGAAGCGGGACCAGCATGTGAATGAAGAGTCCCGCACGAAGGCTTTGGTTCTTTCGGTGACGGTAGCGTACGTGTCGTTGGTCGAGACGGGTGGATAGAACTCTTCAATAGCAGCATTTACGCCAGCCTCCTTTGTGTACGCGGGGAATACGCTGTCTATGAAGTCGTTGAACTGTTCGTCAGTCTGGATATGCCCATCAACGAACAATTCTGATTCGTCGGCTGTGTGGCTGATAATCAGGGAGTCCAGGCCCTTCCAATAGTTCCCTAGCGAATTGTGAGCGCAATGATCGTGTATAATCAAGGGTGGATCCTTACCTGACGCGAACTCCAGCATAGGAAGTTGACGCACGTAATCTCCGTCTGCAGCCGGTCCGATATTGAAAGCACTTTCCGGCGCGGCTCTGATCAAGGCCTCGTTGGCGGTGTCAAGCGTCGCCGGGTCAGCTGCACGAAGGCAGTCCAAGCCTTGACCCTCGCACCCGGCAAGTGCACTGAAGTTCTGGAAGATGTTCTCCAGGCCTCCTTTGCGATCCCACATGATTTGGAATGCGGAGCTTAGCGCAACTGCCTTCTTGAACAGAGGGTCAAGGGTGCCGCCTTGTGCTGTCAGGTGGTGAAGAATGGAACCAGCGCCTGCACTCTCGCCCCTTGAATTGTGTCAGTAATGCTTCTCTGTACCCTTGCAGAAGATAACCCACCAGGCATTGACATTTGAAGCATCTCCGCCGACAAGACCAATGTAATCCTGGACCCATTGGAAGACCGCTGTCCCTCAGGTGAGCAAAATCCATAAAGGGTAGAGATTTGGGTGGCATACCTCTCTGGTCCCAGAATCCAGCATTGGGCACCCCGTCATTCTCCATGGTTTCGCCAGCAAGGAAGCCATAAGTGCCCAGCCTATAGTTGCCAGCAACGTATATTACGTTCCCTCCAGACTGTTGGATCAGACCCGTCCCGCTGTAGAAGCCAATCAAATCAAGTGCATCCTTGCTACCGAATACTATGATACAGTCAGACTTCTGTATCAAGAATGAACCGTGAGACGTACCGTATGCTCCTCCGTAAATCCATACGATGACCGGCAGGCTATGCGTGTCAGGGTCTCGGACAGCATCCCCAGGGACGAATAAGTCGAGGAAGAGGCAGTCCTCGGAGCCACCTTCGAAGATGGGAACGGGGATCCCTGCTAAGAACTGATTGATCGCTCCTCCAATAGGAGAGTTGTTGCCGGGGCCGAGAAGATTGAGTCCTTCGATTGGAGCTTGGACGCAGATGGGCCCATAGCTACCATCCTGGATGGTATCATTATTGGCTGGAGGCTGCGGCTTGCGCCAGCGGTTCGATCCAGTTGGAGGGGCCGCGAAACGTATATTCTTGAAGGTAAAAATCTAGTGTGCGTTGTTGGTCAGCTGTCCCCTCTCTTCCACATCGGTGCTTCCACGTACATCAGCATCTGCGTTGTAATCTGATGCTCGCCAGGTTCCGTAAGGGAGGGTGAGCGTGGGAAGCTCATCCTGCCGCTTGCTGAATTTGACACCGAGTTGCGGGCCAGCGGGAGCAGCACACACCGCAGTGGCCAGCACGCAAATCAGAAGGCTGCACAGGCGCATTTTGGAATCCAACAAGCCGGGCTAGCGAAACGCAACAGACCAACGACCCACACTCAGGGCTGATCGTCAATGATATAGGTACACCTCTTGCCGTCAAATCCGAGGCTTTCATCTGAACGAGTCGTGCGGAGTAATCTAAAATCGCTCGTCAGGCATTCCAAGCCTCGGCCCGTCCGTCGTCTCACCGTAGGCATTGCTGCGCGACTTTACATTCTGTAGGTGGTACATGTGAATTGTACCTCTTCGGGGGGACTTTGCGAACGAACATGCAGCAAGCCATTGACGAGAATGCAGGAGCGAGGGGCTGCCCAATGGTCGTGTCATCCTTACGAGCACGTACAGCTGTCGCGAATATTGACGTGCCTGAACTTTTGATGGTGGTGGGGAGGGGCTAAAGCAGGCGAGCGGGTAGAGTGCGGGGTTGGCCAATGGGAGATGTAATACCGACCGGGATAGGCTGTCAGGCGCCAGCTCAATCGCCCATAAGAAAGCTGCGCCTGTTACTGATCCGGGAAAGTACTCCTGGATGGTAGATCGACACCAATAATCGTACCCCGATTGAGTAAGGTATCCGAACCACTGAGAAGCGGATGAGGCCTTAAAAAGGTCGGGTGACTGAACGATATTCTTGGCCGGGCGGCTGGACGTCGCGCCGTATCTCCGTTAGTTGCATGCCTTGAAAAAACCATTGGGCAGCTTGATCGCAGCCTGAGCCTAAAGGCTGTGCTGACCGGGTATTCCGGCCTGACTGGTACGCATTCATACAAAAGAGGCGAAGGGTTCTGAGGATATAACGCGGGACGTGCGCGCCAGTTCCGTCTGTGAGGGCCGCAAGCGAGCTCGTAAGGCTTAACGACATTGCGGAGAAGGTCCCTAACGAACCTGGCCAAGCCTGCGAACTACATTGACCGTCGCGCATTCTGGAAGAGAGACCGATGAAGCACATGTCCGGTCACACACGACTCCGAAAATCTTCTCATTGAACTGATCGAGGTCGCTAGCCTCAGACACCTCGGCAATTTGACATGTCTTCCAGATCCAGGTACCCCGCAAACAGCGTGTCGAGCAGGCGGCGACTGCGAATGTAGGCGTGTGGTTGGTTTTGGGTTTGGGTTGAATCGTTGGGGAAGGTGCGAGGGATGCCTTGGTTCCAAGGCGCGAAGGCACCTTCCTGAGGCGCGCTTTCCGAGAAATTCCTGCTACTCACAGTCACCATGAACCACACCACAGCGCGGCCATACCGCAGCCATCGCGTTCCCGCTTGCGACAGATGCCGGCAAAGGAAGATCCGGTGTAAAATTGCAACCATAGGACAGCCCTGTGAGCTGTGTGCTGAGAAGGGCCTCGGCTGCCTCTTTTCCGGTAACAACTCTCGTCATCCCACCTCCGATCCTGACCGCTCGCGCCCGTGCAAGAGACCAAGAGTCGAAAACTTCAGGCCCTCGTCTATTTCTGGAGCCCGAAGACTCAACAGCGCCGTAAGCGAAGGTATCCCTGTACCTCCCCGAGATCCTGCTGCGGAATCGGAGCAAAGCCCGCTTTTACGAGACACTGCCGCCTCGAGCCCACGCAATGGGACCCATGCTGCATCAGGCCCTGCCGGCGAGGCGTCTATTATCGTGGGGCCAATGGTTGCCGAGGATGTGCAGATTCTGCAGCGATACCTGACAGCGGAACCGAGGGTCGGCCCGCGTTCCAGCCAGCCGTATAGCGTCGTGTCAAACGCTCCAGGAGATCCCATTTTTCTGGCTTTGCCAAGACATAGAGAGGGTTTGCAACTTGCCAAAGACTCGGGGCGCGGCCAACGAGAAATCCTCGACCAGATCCTGGGCCCGAAGAAGAAAGACGTGATCCAGCTCTATTTCAAGCATATCCACCCCGCGTTCCCAGTACTTGATGAGGAATTGGTTTCTGAGGAAGGTGGACGCAAAGTGTCTTCGACACTTCTGTGCGAAATATATGCAATCTCTCTCACTTTTTGGCATTGCTCGGACACATTGAAGCACCATCATTGCCCCAGCGAACAGTATTTCTGGAACCTTGCCATTGCCGCTCTGCAGGATGACTTTCTTGCCCCTAACCTGCATACGATTTATTCTTCTATGATTGATTTGCTCGGAAGACCAGTTGGGTCCGTCCAAGGCAATGTTATAAATTCCGGCAGGACGATGGCACTGGTCCATAGTCTCGGGTTGAACCGAAACCCTAGCGAATGGAGGACTTCTGCGCGAGAAAAAGACATGCGGGTGAGGATATTCTGGGGCTGCATGGTTCTGGATCAATGGTAAAACTGCGAATCTTCCAATTTCATACTCGCTGATCTTTTTGTAGGTCGAGCTTTGCACACGGCATCCCTCCATCAATACTACGCAAGCAGCACGATGTCCCGCTACCCTCTACTGCCATACTTTTGACCCCAGCGAAGGAGAATTCAGAGAGAGTCCGGGCCGCGGAATGCTTCATACAACTCTGCCGCCTATCTCAGATCCTCGGCGACATACTTCCGTTGGTGTATGATCTTGGTGAACCACGCAAAGAGATTTGGAGAGAGCTACGGCGTTTTGAATGTGACCTGGATACATGGGAGGAAAGCCTTCCAAATTTTCTGAAGGCCAGTTCTACCGAGGTGTCTGTGTCCGGAGCCAGCAGCTTACACTTTGGCTACCTCTGCATCAGAATGCTACTTTGCAGGTTGTCATACCGGGTATGTTTTTAGCCTTTGTGGTCGGCTTTGTACAGGCTTATGCCCCTGTAGTACCGCCATTTCCTTCTCCCGTGAAGAACGCTGACACAAATCAGGCAGCAGCTCATGAAAACGGCCTGGATGCCCCGGACGTTCGCCAGTATCATTTCACAACTCTCCGTCGCGCTGCCACACGCATTGCCGACTTCGTGTGCTCTCTTCAGAGCAGGCATTTGAAGGAATTTTGGCTCTCTTGTAAGAATTTAAAAGGCACCGCTTCATTGTTCGATGACCTGACGCTGCAATAGTCACTGGTCACTTGATCGTTTCAACTGCGACGATTCTGCTGCGCTGCGCTATCGACACCGCCGACGCCGCTGTTGCTGAGGAGTGCAAGGAGTCCCTGAAGTCTCTTCGAAGTAGGCTGCATCGAGCAAAGAACCAGGATCAATGGGATCTAGCGGACATGTTCCTCAAGCGCTGTGACGAGCCCATTTCCAGAATTACATCGGATTCGCAAACGAGAAGCCAAGAGTCCAACCCCGCACAGCCACCCGCGACCCAAGCTGCTGAGGAGAGCCAATGCGTGGAAGCTCAACAAGAACCACCCGATTTTGGCCTGAGCAGCTTTTCTGAGCTCAACATTCCAATTGGTCCGTTGGATTACCCGTGGGAGTCTTTGTGGGACATGTTTGAGGGCCCTCAATGACAGAAAAAAAAAAAAAAGCAGATTCATGCGAGTCTTCGGCTAGAACACCACTCTGTAGGTGCTTTCAAGCAAATGCTTGATCGGATACGCAGCGGTTACGGAGTACATTTGACAAGTACTATCTACTCATTGCTACTGCCTACAACCTACTAGAAACTTCACTCTCGGAAGCCACATCATACAAAGGCATGGTTCCAGGCGTAGTGCGCAGCGCTTCTTCCATGACAGCCAGGCCGTAATCCATCTGCTCCTCAGTGATGTTGATAGGCGGCGCGATGCGGAAGACGCCACCGAAGGCAGGCAACGAGGACAGCTGCGCCCAGACGCCGAGCTCAGCCATCTTACTGGAGATGCGGAAGCCCAGCGCGGCATCGCCCTGCTTCGTCTCACGGTCCGCCACGATCTCGACGCCGGCCATCAGGCCGCGGCCCCTGACATCTCCCAAGCACCCGTACCGCTCCTGCAGCCGCCGCAAGCCCGCCTGCAGCCTCACCCCCAGCCGCCGCGAGTTCTCCACCAGCCCGTCGCGCACCACGATGTCCAACACCTTGAGACCGACGGCGGCGGGCATGGGGTCGTTGATGTGCGTCGTGTAAAACAAGAAGCCCTTCTCCTTCGTCACCCGCGCGATCTCATGGCTCGTCACGACGGCGGCGAGCGGCACGCCGTTGCCCAGCGTCTTGCTCAGCGTCAGCACGTCTGGGACTACGCCGTCGTGCTCGAACGCGAACATGTCACCCGCCCGCCCTATCCCCGTCTGCGCCTCGTCGACGATCAGCAGCATGCCGCGCGCTTCGCAGTGCTTCTTCGCTGCCGCCAGCCACCCGTCCGGCAACACCAGCATCCCGCCCGACGACAGGATCGGCTCGACTATCAGCGCCGCTAGGCTGCCGCAAGACTGCCGGTCGATGAGTGAGAAGCCGTAGTCGAGCTCTGTGCGCCAGTCGTAGGAGCCGTCGGCGTGTCGGAAGATGCTGCGGTAGCTGTTGGGTGCGGGGATCATGAGGGAGCCGGGCATCTGGGGGGTGGGTGTGTCAGCTGTCTGCGGTAAGGGGAGAGAGATGCTATGAGGGTGGGCTTACCATGGGACCGTGTCCGGTTCGGCCGGAGAGGTATTGCGCGGCAGCGGCCTGGCTTTCATGTCAGCGGTTTTTGGTACGTCGTTGGGGTGTGAAGGGTAGGTGAAGGGGTAGGTAGGCTACGCACAACGCCCGTCACGCCGTGCCAACTCGCGGATAATCCGACGATTTCGAACTTGCCGGTGTACGACTTGGCCAGCTTGATGGCGGCTTCGTTGCTCTCGCCGCCGGTGCTGAGGAAGAAAGCCCGGTCCAAGCCTGGGGGCGTCAGGCTGGTCAGACGCTTGGCGAGGTTGATGACCGGAGGGCTTAGCATCCCAGAGAAAAGGTGGTCCAAGTTAGAGGCATGTTGTGAGATGGCCTCAACTATCTCTGGGTTTCCATGGCCAATGAGGCAGGACTGTGGGAATTTCATCAGAATTGTCTACAGAATTCGCAAGTAACAGCACCTACCATTTGTCCAGACGTCCAATCCAGCATCCGGTGGCCATCGGAGGTGTAGATGTATCCATCCTTGGCGTGTGTGATGATGTCCGGGTGGAAGGCCGAGCCGAATGAGAGCATGCATTCATCGGCGTCCGCTTTCAGTGCGTCTGCGTCAACGTTGGCGTAGATGTTCGGCATTTTCTCCTGTCGATTTATTGTCGTTTTACAGTGGCACTGAGCGATGGTACGGTCGGCGTGTGGGCTTTATACTGTTGACAACTAAGCGGTCCCGCATCGAGACCATGGTCTATCTCCGTGAAGGGTGGTAGCGATAAGCATATGTGATCGCATGTGGGTATACGGGTTGGCTGGTCCAATCGGCGGGGTCGTTTTCCGAAAGAGAGTCTCCCCATTCTCCGCCCCCTGTTTTCCGTCAGGCTAAAGCATTTTGGAATGTGGACAGTGCACGGCCAGGACTTCCCTTAAAACATCTCAGTTCTAGGAATTAGTTGCCACTAACTGTCCAATTTCAAGTTTCAAGTTACTTTGGCTTGCCGTTCCCCGTTCCCCGTTTCCCGTTTCCCGTTCACCCCATTCTCCGTAAGCGTCAATAGAAGCCCACTCCAAGCCCAATCTTATCAAACTCTAGCAGCATAGATTCGCCTTGTCATCTTTTCGTAATATTAAGCGGATTTCGTTCATCAAGTCTACATAGCGTTTGAATTGATATGCAGAACCGAAAAATGAAGGGTTCCTACAACTACCGAGGCGAACTGTAGCCAAAGGCTAGCACAGTTTTTTTTTCCGGTCATATCATGGGTACTTGAAGCTATCGTCCGGATGCAAATGTGTAATTAAAAATTATACATTCACGTCCGGACGATAGCTTCAAGTACCCATACATGTTGTTTTTTTGCTACCAGATGGCTCTAACATCCAGATTATCAGAACAATATTACATATCATTCATGACTCACAACTAGTATAGTACGTCCGTTTCTATTGTACTCTACTATTCAACAAACCTTCTCTTTAGCTCTAAGCCGCACTTGAGGCTTTGCCACTGCTTCCGCCTCTGCCGCCTCTGCCGCCTCTGCCACCTCTTCCGCGAGCTCTTCCTCCACGTCCACCTCTGCCGCCACGGCCTCCACGATCCCCAGTGCCTTACAGATCCCCTGTAATGGGGTAGGAGGTTAGTAGCTCGGTGTGATCCGCCTTATCATCTTCCAAAAGAATCCTGAAAAGAGAACGCTTCAACAAATCAGATGCCTCGTTAGCGCCTGCAGACGGCAGAAACGGCGGGGATTGCTCCTGATCGCCCGCCATAACAACCAATTTGATTGACTCCATGTATGGGGCCAGGGGCACAGCCACATCTGCGATCGACGCCAATCCAGCTTCCTCAACGAACAGGACCTGAGGCTGGAAGAACAAGAACAGTGTATCCGAGCACGAAGAGGCACAGGTCGAGAAAACAACGCGAACTCCGTTGCGAAGGTAGGCTTTTGCCAGATCATGTGCCCGCAGATTGTCCACGAGATCGAGCAACTTCCTGCGGTCATGGCTGCCTGGGTCTGAATTGCTAAGGGAACGAAGAGTATCCAGGTATTGCGTGGCCTTTTCGTAGGCCGGGTTACCCGGTTGGTGAGCCACTTTCTGTACCCAAGCATGGAGCTTCGCGTGGTGTCCCTCCACCTCAGGCTCCAGGCCCGTGCCAGGGACGCTGATGTTGTTCCACATGTCATCGGGCAAAACCTGATGGGTCTCGGGATCTTGGGTCTCTGCGGCCGATGTCGTCGCCGGGGCGTTGAACTGAGAGGGCCGCCGATTGTTGGGGGATTCTCCCATCCAGCGAGCAAATTGAGGTTCCGGAAGCGTGGTGATGGACTTGAACTTCCGGAAGGCGATGTCGACAGCCTTGTGCTGTGTAGCAACGACAAGAACTCGGTAGTTGCACTTAGCAAGGCCTTCCACGATAGTTTGGCCAAGGTCGGTCTTGCCGGTACCAGGAGGCCCGACGATGAGTTCGAGACCCGTGGCACTCCTCGTAACCTTCCGCGCTGCCTCTTTTTGGCTGTCATTGAATGGTGGCTGCCTGCTGTTGATGACGTTGTCGAAGATCTCTTGTTGCTCGGGGTTCTCCTCGAATGCCTTTCTGATCACAGCAGTATCCACAACCACAGGCTCCCTCACGTGGAGCAGCGCACCGATGTCCACGCCGCTGGCCTGTTGCTTGATTGCGGCTATGGTCGTCTCGTTGATTTGGCGAGCGAATGTCGTTATATCGTCAACGATCCCAATCTTGCCCTTGATGGGGACTCCCACTCGTACAGAGCCTATTCCTTGACAGAAAACAGTGAAATGGCAGGATTCGCGGAGATAATCATTTGTGACCAATCCCATGAGTTCTTTCGACCTCTGCACATGGCCTTTGATTGTCAAGATAACACGGGTGCCGGCGAACGGGAGGATCATCTGGTCACCTGTATCTCCAATGGCAGTGGGCCTGATTTGCACCAGGTATTGGCCGGCCTTGTTTGGGTCTGCAATGAATTGCATGGTGCAATCGGCTTCTCCATTCGTGAGGTACCGGCCGAGGGATTTCGTCTGCTTTTCCAGTTCCCTTTGTGTACCGAGTGTGACGAGGAATGCGCAGTCTTCGGGTGGAAGGATCTTTGGCAGGCGGTAAGAGATCCACCGGTCTGGTACCATGCTGATGGGGATATCATTTGCGTCGTAGGTGACCTGGAATCGAGTCACCAGCCATCTAGGAACCGCTATGCCTGCGATTTTGAAGTCATGGCTGATGAGGTTGGTCCCTTCCCTGTTGTACCTCCGGTAATACCAGAAGTGGCCCAGTGTCATTGAGGCCTTCATCAGGCTTAGCCAGTACTGGATGAACTCCGAGTATGCCCCATCGTACTGCTCAGCGAGAATCACCTTGGTGAAGATCTGCACACAGCATATGCCTTGTGCGAGGAAGCCGATGATCATCTCCTAGTATGAGAGGTCCTCATATGGATCGAAACCGAGTCCCTCTGGGTCATCAGCCGGTGGGGGCACATCGCTCCCCTCAAGGATCTGGACGCGTAGCTCTTCGACTCGACCGGGATTGATACCGCGAAACTTGACCTTTGACCGCTCCGGTACTGGTAAGGCCTGCGTAGACTTCCTGCGGGAGTCGATTTTCATCATAGTAGTCCAGCTTTGGCGTTCTCTGAAAGCCGGGTCGGTCCCGTTAGCATAGCCGAATGCAGCTCCGTAGTCCTCCCAGTAATCATCGCCGAATTCATGGGACTCTGCGGACCAGAGGCCTCTCAGCGTCTCGTCGCCCTCGAGGCCTTCCTCGATGGCCTCAGCGTAGATGATGCAAGTGATAGCCTTGCCATGCTTGTCACCTGGATCTGGAGCGACCACGATCTCCATCGACGGATACTGAGTATCGATCCTATGAATCACGGTAATCGGCGACTTCTCCTTGACGTCTTCGTATCCGGAAAGCGATCCCCAAACGATGCTCCTGCCATTGACGAGGCTGACTTCGAGGCACGCAGGTCGAGGGGCATCGAAAGGCTTCTTTCTGAAATATTTCAGTGCTTTTCCGTCCATGTCCTTGGCTCTCATGCGGAAGGTTCTGCGGTCCTGGCCACGGTAGTCCCTGTGGACAAGAGTCATGTCGTATGCTGTGTCGGCAATGTAGCCCGGCGAGTATTTGCAGAACTTCCGAGCGGCGGGTACATTCTCAAAGGACACGATCCTCTTGCTGGAGGTAGTCGGATCTTCGCCGGTGCCCTCCATCTCGATGTGTTCATCTGCATAAACCTCCAGCGTAGGAAGAACCCGAAGGCCACTCCTGGGTAGACTACAGTGAAGTAGCCCACCTCTGAGAGCAGACAGAAGTCTGCCTCGGAAAAGTCGCTTAAGGGCCGACTGTGCCACAGGAAGCGGGTGAGGGTGAGGGTGAGAGTGAGCGGGTGAGCGGTTCGAGAGTCGAGGTCGTCGGAGGCTCCGGAGCGCGCAAGGTCGTTGAGGGCAGGCCCGGGGGCGGCCGGCAGAGAGGAGCAGAGGGGAGGACACCAGGCGCGGGAGTTGCGCTGGTGGCGTAAGGTAGAGAGAGAGAAGAAAGGAACAGAGGCAGTGAGCGGACGATATTTGGTGTCGCGAGTGTGCGCGCGAAGTGACGCTAATCCTAAAATGGACGGAGGAGGGCCGTTCGGGCATGATTTCGCCGGCTCTCTTTGCCTTTCCCCTTAGACTCATATCGACAAGCACATTATTTTCTTGCATTTTCTTACCGCTCAGCTTTGGCAGAGCAGTTTTAGCGAGCTCCATGTGATAATGCACTATCATTTGATTTGGACCCTTTGACGATTGCGACGATTGCGTGACTTACATTTTAAGAAAGTACTAAATTCAGCGGCATTTAGATTGGCTCGATATCTCAGACCTGACTCTACGACCCGCACCTTGCTCACTCCGTCCACAACACAACACCTACACCAGATATCTCACCGCCTTTTCGAGCATTTTACTTGGCTTCTCTTCCGAGAACGCATTCAACCATATTTCAAAGCCTCACCCGCTCCTTCGTCTGCCCAGCAAGACCGCTACACTGAGCCACAGCAGCAGAACTGAAGTAGCCGCAGCAAACGTATGCTACAGCTTTGCTCTTAAGGGTGGAAATATCTAACATACTCGCGAAGATACCTCACTTGCGCACAATGGACGCTATCGCCGATCCGATTCTTCCTCAGCCGCTGCTAGCCACATATGAGATCGACGAGCGCAAATATGGCTCATACACCGATATAGTAAAGGCTGTCGAAGCTGGATACACGCTGGAGCCACAGTTGGAGACTGAGAAGATGGTGGACGACACGAGAAGGCTCATGGCGATGGTCTGGCACTTCCGGTACAACGGCATGTCGGACAGCGCAAAGCGTGCCTGCATGGACAGTAAAGTCAAGGATGGAAGCATTGAGTTGGCCCATGGCTTCAAAAAGCTCGGAGCTCTCTCCATGCGCTGGCAGAACGCGCAAATCGCTATGCCGGCCAATCCAATGGTCGCCAGCATCGAGGATTACTGGTTGATATCCTTTGTAAGTATTCTGGCGCATCAGTCCATCAAAGTCATCAGTTTGGGCGTTCTTGGCACGAATTAAAATGCTAACATTTTCGTCCAGGTCGGCTCTGAAGTCACCCATCACAACTGGAGGGTTGAGATGACCAACATGCAAGTGGAGTTTCACAGGGTGAAGAATGGTGCGGTAGCTCCAGGCGGCGCCACCCGAGACGACTTCATGCGCGACATACGTCAAAGATATCTCGACGCTCGAAGGGCGTACGCTGCACGCGTTTCTACTCAGCTCCAGAAGGATGTAAAGACTTCGAAGATCCTCAAGGACGTTGGCGAGGCGAAGCGTGAGAAAAGCTGCGCAGCGTACACTGCCAAGCTGAACAACCTGCGCGAAGAAATCGAGTCGTTCGATCCCTGCCCGTTCGACACGGACCTTCGTCCTGTCCCCCAAGTTGTCAGGGACTTCAGCCAGTTGACGAAAGTGGAGAAGGCAAACTTCTGGGACGAGAGAGTCAGCGATGATCTAGTCGCAGCTTTCTATGATCCCGTATCGCAGGCCGTTTCCATCCCGTCAAACTGGGAAGATGAGTACATGAAGGAGTTGATGCTGACGACGTAAGCTTTTTCTAAGAGTCTGTCGGATTAGTGACACTAACGCTTTGAAGGATCGTTGCCACCGCACAAGCGTTGTGGAACGAGTACGTGAAAAGTTACTTCACCAACAAGCAGATCTTGGGAAGTGCTCCGCGTCCCGGCCAATCAGCCCCCAACCTCCTCCCATACCGACCCGACAAAGTTCGCCATGTCTTCCAGACGATCAACAACACGTACTTCAGAGACAGGGAGGACTTCCCTCAGAGCATAGAAGGTGTTCTCGTGCCTTCTACCGGGCGGCAGCAGACCAGAAAACGCCCTCGTGAAGACCTCGACGACACCCTCACGATCCCCCCGTTCGCACCCAACCGCTTCAAGCGCCCTCGTCAAACCTAATTGTAGCGTGGCGTCCCCGCCATCGCATCTAGTTCTCTCAATTCTCTTTCTACTTACTGCAAAATTTTCTTCTTTTTTGCATGGAAATCTATGCAGGTCTTGCAGGTTTTGGATGTATTGGCGTTTTCGGTTGATTACAAACTTGATGGAGCAACCGAGCAGCAAATTGGCTTAGATCAAAATATGGCGTTTGGAAGGGCGTTTCACGAGGGAGGAGATATCTAGATATGACTGCAATAGAGGGTTCCAAATAGGGTGTTAAATGTCGCGAACGGCTTTATCTGAGTGTCCATGCACCATCCGCACTCGTGCAAATCGCATTAGCCCCAGCGCAGCCGATCAGATTACTGCAGCCTCCTGGGGCCAAATGCGCCTGGGCCATCATCAAGCCCGCCTTTGGCCGCAGCTACATCACCAACGCGAGGAACATATTTGCCGAGACTAAAAGAAGAACTTCCCTGAAGAACTACAATGGCATAAGCAGTAAGAAGACTGAGGAGGCTCGATAGGTTTTATCTAAAACGTAGGACCAATGACCGAGAGGGTAGAAGAGACCAAAAAGTAAAAGGCTTCTCACTCCACCTTGGCATTGCAAGGTTCCTGATTAACTTTTACTGCTGGGCTTGAAGCGAGTGAATTCCCCAAGATGACACTGTTATAGTAGTTAGAATCGTGACAATAAGTACTAAATTTATGTATTCAGCAATAGGGAGAGCCATTGCGGGCGACTTAATAGGTCAATGTATCGAGAAGTCCTGATTCATCGCTGCCTTCACCGAGATGATTATTTCCGCCGTTACCTTAACGTCGCCGTTCGCCTCGTTGCCGCTAGTTGTGAGGGAACAAGCTCTAGAACTACGTCGCCGCCATCACCTCATTGCTTTTACCGAAGTACGAGGAAGGAGAGAGAGAGAGAAGATGAAAGATGAGAGCTTGTCCTTATACAATTCCACGAGGCAGCCGATAGCCTCTTTTTCTTCCTCCATGATGAGGTAGCCAAGAGTCTCCTCCTCTGCCGCCATGAAGTATTCAAGGGCCTGATCCATCCCGAAAGCTGTATTCACCGTGAACGTCCTAAGTTTGAGGAGAGGAGCGAACAGGACGGCATCGTTATTCGGGAGTTTTGCAGGAGTCTCGCCAAGGCGCAATGAGGTGATGCTCGATAACGGTGCAGCATCGTGGTCGACCTGCAAATTCCGGCTTCCTCCTGTCCAGTGCATGAAGAGAGTCTTATCTCAATAATTATATGTATTGCGTCTAGCGTAATTAAAGGAAAGAAGCTGCTGCTGCGTACGGTGTCAGAAGGCTCCTTGCTCCACCTTGAAATTGCGAGATTCCTGATGGGTTTGTCTTGCTAGGTGCTTGAAAATAGTTGTAAAGGTACTTAAGAAGAGCAATAAGAACAGCAAACACTAGACCAAATTTTCGAAGAGCTGGACCGTTTGTATTCCATGGCCTTTCTAACTCAGGCGGCCTTTACATCATGGCTGAAGGATCATAGTGCTGAGATATGCTGGAGCACCAATGGGACAACAATACAACTCGTAACGTAAACCACGACAGGAACGAATAAATTAGCCACATACGCCTGCATGTTCAGAAAGAAGGGCCCAAAGCTCGGGGTGCTGCTCAAAAAGAAATATCTCGAAAACGGTGGCCAGAGCTCTCATATCTCCAGAAGACGATGAGGAGTTGAGCCCGCCTGACAGCCGCGGAGGGTAAGACATCGAGGCAGTAGCAGGAAGCCTGGGCGAGATTGACAGCGCTGGAGAATACCAGGCCATTTTTAGAATCATGATGCAACGTGTTGGTGGACACGCCGTTCCCAGAAATACTCAAGGACATTGAGCATTCTTTGGAAAGAAACGTGTGAACTACCTCCCGTTAGCGATCGCACCTGAAAACAACTCTAAACTAGGACTGTCCAGGTGACGGCGGTGATGAAGCCCTCGTTTTTTCTTGTACAATGCCAGGAGTGATGAGGAAATTGCGCCGATGTAATTCTTGAGCCTTTCTTCGTAAAATGCCGATGGTGATAAAGCAATGGCTATAAAGTGACAGTCGATAAGGTGACGCTCGATAACCGTCTGATGACCAGGGTTTGCTGTTGGTAGTAGAGACAAGTTCAAAAGCTTTAGGCTCACCGCCGTCAGGCTCCAGTGGGCTCTAGCATATTCTCCAAGCATCTACGGTAATACTTTTGGTCTTCAAGAGCTTGAACATATGAAGTGCGCCGCACGCCTAGAAGAATTACAAATTGGTTTGGAGCCCTTAGCAAGCGCGCTTACTGCTGACTTACAAACGCTATAAGCGCTAGTGGGTTACATCTGTCTTAGGCGGTTGTATATACTCAAAAAATAGGGAAAAGCAACAAATAGATAGCAATAAGAGGCAACAATAATGACCTATATAAACACGTACACAAGCACTGGTACAGCAATACACAAGCACCAATCTGAGTAGTAGCAAATTTACTACGTCGTCATTCTATCAGAACAACAGATAACTACAACGTGGCTCTTACCTAATCCAGCAGATGCTCGAACAAGCTGAAAACGGAGAGCAAGTAGAACTATAAGAAGTAATACTCACATGCCACTACCTTACTTTATTTCTTACTTGAAAATCGACCAAACCGCTTGGCTTGTAAGCGATCTCATTCAGCTGCTTTTCAGCAAGCGTATCAAACAGACTTAATCACTTAACCTCTTACTCTATATAAACCCGTCTAGAATTCCGCATTTATATCCAAGCACTTAAGGTTGAATTCTTAAGACTACGTCTTAAAAGCTACTATAGTAGTATTGTCGCTTATATATATGTACTTTATTACTTTTCTTCTTTTATCCATAAGAGAAATTTAATTTACGTTTCTAAGCATCTTACTACTTCTTCATTTCTTTCCAGCTCTCTTATAACCATACGATAATGGCTCTACCTGCGTCTAGACTCCGCGCCGTGATACCTTTTTATATATTATAAACATCTCCTTGTGATGGTGGTATCATCTGACAGACCCCAAGGCACCCCTAAACAACTGTGCCTTGGCTTTTCGTGTGTCTGAATACGGTGGAGGAATATTCTTTTCTATACTTTAGACATCTCCTGGAGATCCCTAATGGCTGGTGACCCGGTTCCAGGTCACCTACGATGTCCATCACCACGCTTTCGGAACCTCAATTTGCTCGCTGGATGGGAAAATCCCCCAACAATCGGCGGCCCTCTCAGTTCAACGCCCCAGTGACGACATCAGCCGCAGAGACCCAGGACCTTGAGACTCATCAGGCTTTGCCCGATGACGTATGGAACAAGATCAGCGTCCCCGGCACGGGCCTGGACCCTGAGGTGGAGGGATACCACGCGAGGTTCCATGCTTGGGTACAGGAAGTGGCTCAACAACCGGGTAACCCGGCCTACGAAACGGCCACGCACTACCTCAATACTCTTCGCTCCCTTGGCGATTCGGACCCAGTCAGCCATGACCGCAGGAAGTTGCTCGATCTCTTGGACAATCTGCGGACAAATGATCTGGCAAAAGCCTACCTTCGTAGCCATCAGCATGGTGCCAGACCAGTGGATTTCTTACCGCCTGACAAAGGTCATTCCACCCGAAGACTGCGCCTTCCTCGTCACACTCGGTATATAGGGCCTGGAAAACCAGAAGAAGTACCTCATCCGGTGCCTCACAAATGGCCAGGCCGATTGCACCATGAAATTCACTACGGGCCTGAACAAGGCCGACCACTACCTGGAGCAGATCAACCTCACTGCCATTATTAGAGCTACAGGCGACCAGATGATCTTCTCGATCGACGACACCCATGTTATCCTGACAATCAAAGCCCCCCCCCCCCCTACAAAACTCGGCCTTGGCTTTGCCTTCCTCTGAGCTCCCCGGCTGACTACTATATTTACCTTGACGTCTCGTGTTGGTGATAATGGTATTATCCCAAGGCACATCAAGGAAATTGGCAATGACGTCGCCCAATTCTTCGGCGGTAGAATTTGTTCTTGCAAATTTCTCAAGAGTAAGCGGTATGCGCCCTTCCAGCTCATCTGTCATCCCTGAATGAACTCACTCGCTGACATGACCGTAGCGAACGCCGACCATATAATGGATGACTCCAGCAGGATAGTTTCCAAAACAGCAGGCTACCGCACACGACATCTCGCACGCCGCACTTAATGAGAACGGCTTACCGACATGTTTGTACTGCCCTTATCCCGACTGGATGGGCTCGGACATCGAGAGAATCTGCCACTGCATGATTGAGGAACACCAGATCACGGAGCGCTACCGGTCTCTTATACAGCACCACTGAACCGAAAACTACACTTCTGATCTTTAAACATGAAACAAGGCAGTGGTTTCAACATCACTGCACTGCTCTTTTTGAGAAAATCTACGATTGTAAGCTATTCCGCGTGGTGATGAATAACGAAAGTGTGCTAATTGAGCTTCGCCAGCGTATAAATACATCATCATTGGCATGAAAGATCGATTTTCGGTTATTACGATGTCCCGGAGAATTACATTCCCAAGTGGCTTATCAGACCGATGCTGAGTATATACATACTCATTCAGGCATCTGGTCTGCAGAAGCACATCAATTTCCGGCGGGCTATTGGGAAGACTTCGGGGGCGTCTTCGACTATGCTAACGGGACCACTCAAGCTTACGAAGAGCATCAATGCTGGTACACTGCTCTGATAATTGATGGATGTTGAGCCCAGCAAGCTCGATTGAGGGTAGTCAAAGGTTCTCACGTTCGTGGTTGCAGAGGCAGAAGTTGCAGGCGTGCGGTGACCAGCATCGTCACAAATGACATCACGTGGTTTATAACAGTAGGTAGTTGGCTTACATACCATACAAAATGCCAATATGCATCAAAATTCCTCATTTATACCGCATTGATTCCGCATTGCTAAATTATAGCTTATAGTCATGATGTACAGCAAGAGAATGTGAGGACTACACAGGAGACCAGGACGGCCAAATCGACGATGACGCTGCACGGTGATCTTAGAATCTGTTGGAATTGCTGGAATCCGCTGGAATCTGACTTGCCCTAGGTGACAACGGTTGCCCCAGGTGACAACGGTTGCCTGGCCAACTTCAGGGTCCAAAATTTCGCTAGCGGCGGGTATATAAACCCTTCATTCTTCGGGCTCCAGCCTCTTCTTCTTTTCTTCTTCTTCTTCAGAGTCACCGCGAACTTCCTTTCGAGCCGGTCGGGTGGCTCTCCAGTTGGCACGCTGTACAAAGTGCTGAGCTTGGCGCACTCTCTCGCAACGCGCACTTTTCTAGAGGCAGACTCACCTCTCCTCTCATGCTGGTGACTTCGGTCTAAGGCAAATCAAAAACAAACAGGCCTTCCCTTGAGATAAAACGCCAAATCTTCACTCCTCCCAATGGAGGTTCCCAAGGGGTAGTTTTCATGTCTACCAAAATCAAAACATCGAAAAATCTCCCTCAATTCTCTCAAAAACTCCACTTCTCGTAGTTCTCAGATCTACATATCAAAATCTCGAAACTCCACCCCCGTAGTTTGCAGATCTACTCAAAATCTCGCAAATCCACCCAATTCTCTCTTCTGATGGGCTGCTTGCAGCTTGTCCCCAGGAGTTACCTTCGGGTACCTTCTCTGGCCTTTTGGCCCCTCAAGAATAGGCAATGACTTCGTCTGCGCCTGGTAGTTAGTAGATCTCAATCAACTCACTTCCCTCAATTTTGCTTCCTCAATGACTCGGTGACCTGCTTGAACAGTGACTTGCTCAAATTGTGACATCCTTCGCTCATGCCTCTGGAACCTCCGCTCACCTTGCCCCAACGAGCACGAGGCCATCGCCGAGCGCGACGACTCAGCCGCCAATGAGCACGAAGCTGCTATCGCCGAGTGCAACGAGTCTATCATCAACGAGGGCGAAGCTCTGCGCAACGCTGCGACCCACGAATACCCCGCGGACCCCAACGAGACGGCGATCATATATCCCGATGATTCCGAGCGTCGTAATCGCAACACCTACCTCGTGAGTTCATCTGCTGAAAGTGCTCTACGTCAATATTTGAAAACATATTGTTTCTGACCTATTGTGCAGCTCTTGCCCATGTGCAGAACTATGATGTCGAGATCACCGTTGTCCTGAACGAGGGATCGCGAGATTGCGAGGCAGACAGGTATGTTTGCCACCCCACCCATAGAGTCACGGAAGTATCCAATGGCTTTCTATATACAGAAGCCAAAGCCCGTTGAATATAAACCGTGTCGCGTGCATGCGTGGAGCGATTTGATTCACGTTAAATCCACACTACAACCGCCATGACTAACAAGGACCATGCCGTCCAGGACAACCACAACCGCCATGAGCAACAAGGACCACGCCGTCTAGGACCTCCACGACATCCTCAAGGCTTACTACAAAGTTACTCGTAAGCGCATCGCCAATAACATCGTGAGCCATTCGTCACCGCTGCTGACTTTTCATTGGCCTAGACACGCCACTCAAGCCCTTTAATCCCACGTTCGTCAGCCGAATGTCGATCGAACAGTTGCAGGAGGTTGCTGGAGAGGGTGCTTTACCCAAGCGTAGACGTTCGTAGCTTTTTAGGGAGCGAGAAGGGCCGGAAGATCCCTTCGTAATGGATTGATATAGCATTGTAGGCTGTTGCGCATTGCCTGCTCGGCGGCAGCACTTGAAAGAGAAATTGGAGCTGCGTGTGATGTCAGAGGGTTTCTTCTTGCTCTGTCTTGACATTGAAAGGTCTTCATCCATCTCCTTTAGGCCTTCCTCCAACTCTTTCGGGGCTTATCAACAAACGCCTTCAGAGCTATAGCGCGAGCATTCCCCATCCTTACGGTAATTTTAGCCTTACTCTCGTCGGAGCCACACGCTTTAGCCTCAATCTTGGCCAGAAGCTCCCGGAAAATCTCTACTGTGGGTGCCTCGAGCAGTGTCTGTAGGTTTGACTCGGGTGGCGAGTAGGCCGTGTCGATGGCTGCCGTCGCCATGGCTGAACAGCGTGTGGATAACTCAACTGCGGGCGCATCGAGCAGTGTCTGTAGGTTTGGCTCGGGTGGCGAGTGGGCAGTGGCGGTGTAGGCCATGGCGGTGGCTGGAGGGGGTGTCTTGAAGTGAGCTCTGATCAGCGCATCGAGCAGTGTCTGTAGGTTTGGCTTGGGTGGCGGGTAGGCCGTTGTGCGGCTGGGCCGATGCGCGGATGCTGAGGAGGTGAACGGGTGATGTATTGAGCTACCCGAAAGCATGCACTAAACAGCCCCCTCGGCGATCGTGTCTGCCAACACCGTGTCGATGGCGGTCATCGCCATAGCTGAAGAGGGTGTCTTGAAGTGAGCTCAGATTAGCGCATAAAGGAGAATAAGGCCGGTTTTGACCAAAGGTGAAGGAAAAATGAAGATGAGGAGTGGCTTGAAAAGCGCGGCCCACAATGGGAAGAAAGTGGCGACGGTCGCGTGGAGAGGTTGGTGATGTTTCTTTCACCGTGACGGAGGCGGCCGTCACCAAGGCAGTTATCAAACGTCACCTCATCATCGCTAGCACTGTGCCACGACGACAAACTCAAGATTTACATCGCCGCCGCCGCCGCCGAGACGTTCATCGCTGCCGTCGCTTGATCGCTGCTGGCTGTGCGAGGACAAGTTCAAGAACTACGTCACCGCCATCGCCTAATCGCCGTTACGGAGACGGCTATGGAGCATCACCTCACTGTGCCGTCACCGACGTAGGATAAGAGAGGGAAGGGCCGAGGGCGAAGAGAGGGGAGGAGAGAGCAGAGGTGAGAGGAGAGCTTGTCCTTGTGCAATGCCATGAGGCAGTCGAGAGCTTCCTCCTTGGCGGACGTCTTGAGCTTGAGGTGAGGAGAGAAGTGGGGAAATTGGCGTGTCAGATGGGCCTTTATGAAGTCAAGTCCACGGTTTTTGCTGTCACCGAAACAATTTGGGTCAGAGACGCTTGCGCACAAGATTCGGTCATGCCAGCGTTCGTGATTGTCACTCTATGCGCCGCTTAGGGCTTTGACACACTTAGGTAGGTGAACAGCAGACGTAGTATGCGCAAGTGAAGCCACCGCTACGTTCTCGTGGGCTTCAAGCGACATCGAGGGTGCGTGACTCAAGGTGAGGCCTTCAGGTGAGGCCCGGAGAGACCATCGAGCAGACCACTGCGAAGAGCAGTCTTATGTCGTGCGCAGATAGTAAGGAATATGAAGAAAAATTCCCGCTCGCAGAGCGTATCGCACATTTGTTATGGGCTTGTATTTCTGGAACCTGAGCGTGGGAATCCGCCAGATTCGTTAGAAAGACAGCCGATGAACTCACTGGAAGCCAGCGGCCCTTGATGAACTCACTGGAAGCCAGCGGCCCTTGATGAACTCACTGGAAGCCAGCGGCCCTTGATGAACGCACTGGAAGCCAGCCGCCCTTGATGAACTCACTGGAAGCCAGCGGCCCTTGAACGCACTGGAAGCCAGCGGCCCTTGATGAACGCACTGGAAGCCAGCGGCCCGGTATGGATCAGTCGATGATCCAAGTGAGTCGACTAGGTCGACTAAGAGAGGGCGGCTGGCTGCCTGGCTGCCTGGCGTACCTGCCTCGTACCTGCCTCGTACCTGCCTCGTGCTGGGGACTTGCCGCTTCGTTCCTTCCCAAGCCCATGGCTGCTGCCCAAATCGGCTAGTGCGGCCCACCGCCTGTCGCCGTCGCTCACCTTGAAGTCCTCCCGACGAAACTCTTCTCGTCCTCAATCCAACTCGACCGGACGCGTCGTGGGAGTGGCTGTCCTCTGGCAGTCTACTTTCGCTGATAGCTACGACTTGGGTTACAGCTCACTTCCCTTCTCTCCTGCGGCTCAGCTGTGCCCTAAACAGCTTTTCTCGAGGCAGACTCACGTCTGCTCTCAGTGGTGGGCTACTTCACTGTAGTCTGCCCGGGAGTCACCGCAAGGTGCTTTCCACGCTGGTAGCTTCGGCTTAAGGCACCCCCAAAAAAACCCGCCTCTATGGCACCTCTCCGTTCGCGGAACCATCAATCCCACCATGGTGGACGCGCCGGTCACGCGCGAAGAAGCGCCAAGCGTCCTGTCCCCGACAGGCGCGAAGCCCTCGAGCGCGGCGCTGAGCCGCTCAACGAAGCTGAGTGGAAATACCAGCAGAAACATCAGCGCCGCGTCCTTGAGCAGCTGAGCGAGCAACAAGGGAAGGATCTGGTTCGCAGGTACTTCCAACATCGCGAGGAGTTGCCGCCCAGCGAGGGCCTTTTCACGACAGGCCTGGAGGATATCCCCTCCATGGATCTCGACGCCCTCCCGGACGTATCCGACGTGGAATGGGAGGACTCACAAGATGGAACTTCCTTTCTCAGCACAACGTCACGGACATCCCGGACTCCTCGGACTTCTTACAGCTGTTTGGACAGCTCCTTCGAGCATATCGACGCGCAGCCGGAGGTCAAGGACGGAAACAAATCCCCGGTGTTCGAGTCCTTCACGGAGGTCATTCTCGATGACGAGTATGATTTCGAGATGAGTTCCCCCATAGGCAAGCCCATGAGCTCCCCCACAGGCAAGTCTGAGCATATCGACGCGCAGCTGGAGGTCAAGGACAAGGACAGATCCCCGGTGTTCGAGTCCTTCACGGAGGTCATTCTCGATGACGAGTTTGATTTCGAGATGAGCTCCCCAATAGGCAAGCTCATGAGCACCATGAGCAAGGTGCCTGAGACTGGCAAGCCAGAGATAAACGAAAAGAGCAAGGAAGTGTCTGGGGAAAAGGCAGGACTCCCTGGTTCAACAAAAGCTGCCACGGACAAGCTATCATCCGGCCCTGCTACGCTGCAGAAGCCCAAGAGTCCGCTTCGGAAGCCCATTAATACACTGCAGAAGCCCGAGAGCACGCCGCAGGAGCCCAATAATACCAGTACCCTGAGCTTTTTGGATGCCTTCCAATATGACCCGGTGCTTCTTTTTGCAAAGAACCGTTTCCCGACGTTCCACGACCAGGTCATCCAGGGCAACGTAATGGCCTGCCAGATGCAGGAACTTCTGTTGCTTTTCGAGCAGGTGGCTCAACAGGACGGTCTTCTCTACCCTAGCGAAGGGTACCCGATGGAGTTGACGGCTGAATATACCATCTCAGCTGACTGCAGGATTCCGTTCACGGGACTTTGTCAACTCTGGCCAAATATTCCAAACGACGGAAGCTGGTTTGGCTCCGCCATCTTGGACCCCCTTGTGAGGCTCAGCATCATGGGAGTTCAGCACCCGGGGCGGGCCTTCCTGTCCACCGATGACTTGGTGCCATGGCTGACATGTGGCTCGAAGGAGACTGTCGAGAAGAAACTCAAAGACGTGCTCAAGGACCCTGTCATCTCAGTCCGGCCTGACGGGCGAACTACCTTCAGCTACACGGACACGCAGAGTAAGCCCTCGAGGACGCGGGAGCTCTCCCTGCCTGCCATCCCGGACGATGTTGATACAGTGATCTTCCCATACATCCCAAGTGGTGATCACTGGGTTGCCGTGGAGATTGTTGCCAATACCCCAACGCGAACAACTCGATCGTCGACGCGAACAACTCGATCGTCGGCGCGAGCGTCAACTCAGGCGATCATTTCCATCTTCAACTCCATTCCTGAGCGGCACATCGAGGAACATTATGCCGAGAAAGAGCTTGGACTATTGACTCGGCTGATCGGAAGAGTGCAGGCAAATGGTAAGTTCACTAACATTGACAGATTTGACGTCAAGGAGATGCCCTGCCCGCGACAATTCAACTCAGAAGACTGCGGTCCGTTGACCGTCCATGCAATCAGCGAACGGCTGAAGGGCAATGAGCTGCCCCAATCCATGAACGGCAGAGATTTGCGTGGATGCTATATCCAACAAATTTACGATGCCTCTTTCCCAGACCGCAGCGTGCTCAATACGGCAACAAGCTCTTCAGATTACAAGGTAATTAAGACAGATAAGAGCAGCTTACCATCTCAGCAGGAAGTAGGTCAATCTTCTGGTCACGCCGGTGCTCAAGCGGATGTTACAATGCCTGGTAAGCTCTTATCAAACGCAGCGGCTAAGCCTACCCTTGAAGATAGGCCGTATAGAACTTGGATATGCGACATCATCGAACAGAGTCCGGATCTCACCGCAACCGGTGAACAAATATTCGAAGGTATCGAGCAGCGCCATCCAGGTTTCCTAGCAGATCAGCAGCAGGCACGTTATGTGCGATGCATCTTGGAAAATACATCAAACTTATTTCAAAGATCACAGCCGTCCAAGGACGTGTGGACATTTACCGAGCAGAGTGTTCACTGTGTAAGCACAGCTGCTGTCAATCGTCTGCACAACCTTCCAGGCGGATTACAAACTGCCGATGATATTGATATCGATTTCCGGTTGGTCATTTCTTGCATTCGCCAGAGCAGCTTCACCAATAAAGTCGAAGTCCAGGAGAGAAAGGCGGAAGAACTATTCCGGTCCTGGTGGGGAATCCATGGCCAGCAACAGAACATGCCAGAGGAGATAAAGTCCTTACAAGATTTGCGGCCTGGCTGCCAATGGATGAAATACCTGATGGCAAAAACTAGCCGAGTACCCTTTTTGGGGGTCGGGCAAGCAGGTCAAGGTCGAGTCACTGCAGTGACAACTGTGTTGTTCAGTCTGGATACGCTTGCAAAATTGAACGGGGAGCGTTTCCACGTACTGATACTTCAAGTTGGTATTGACGGGACTTCAACTAACACTTCCACCTGGGATACGATCCAGAAGTTATGGCCGAACTTGGATTTCCATATGACCATTGCCAGGACCAATCTTCCTGTTCCCATGGATCAAGCGTTCGTGAAGACCGACAATGTATCCTGGGGCTATTACAACGTTTCAACACTCGCGGAAACCCACTCAAAAACCAGGAATGAACCGCGGGATCCTCTCCACGAACAGATTTTGACGATGATGTCCCTGGTTGACAACTTGAAGCTGGATAAAACGCTGTTTCCGGCTGCGGATACATTCGTCATCAACAGACTTGGTTCCGCGTTGGCAGGTCGGGGGCTCCGGGTCACGTCCAAAATGTTTGACCAGTCTCAGACCAGAAAATGCCAGAACTGTAGAAGTTCTGAGACTAGCCAGAGATGGTGGCGGGGCCGCGATAAGCGCTCTGCACTACTATGTGATAGGTGTGCCAGCTTGTCACACCTCATCGAAACGAAGACAAATTCTACAATGGAGCCAGCCTCTGCATCGAAGCCGACCAGAATCACCACGAAAGGTCTCAAAATCTGCAACTGCAGCAACGTCAAACCTAGGGAATATGTTAAGGGGGAGTGTCCAAAGTGTCATGGCATGAGGGTTTGTTCTGCATGTAACAAACTATACGCCTATGGGACGAAAGGGATGTGCAAGCCATGCTATGAACATAGTCGGGTACGATCGCTCAAATATACGGCGAAGCGTACGGGTAAGAAGTGTTCTGGATGTGGCACTGATCTCATCGTAGGATATAATTGCCGAGGGATGTGCAGGAGATGTTATCGACTGTCGGGGTACAGTAAAAACCTAGAAAAAGCGACACGGACGGGCAGCGAACGGGATAGGAAGAAGGCCAGGAAAATGAAAGAGACTGTAAAAAGGTCCACTGAAGAAATTGCTAAGAGGGTTAAAGAGGCTGAAGAGGAGGCTGAAGAGAAGGCTAAAGAGAAGGCTAAAGAGGAGGCTAAAGGTTAATAGGCCGATAGAAATGTATATAGACTGCTAATAAACAGATCTATCTCTCTTATACCCTCGTTTATAATACTATAATTGACTATAGCTCTACTTTCATTTCTAATTTGTGCTTTAAAGAAGAAAGTAGAAATTTATACTGTATACCCGTATACCCGATTAAAATTTCAAACACTTCCCTCAAACATGTTTCTCAATGACACTGACCTACTGGAATCTTGATCTGTTTAATAGAAAACATAATGGATTACGTAGTCTCCTTACGATTCAGTGAGTAGTCAGTGCTTAGCGCGGTGCTTACGGGGCTTTGCAGGATCGGTTTATAGACGGCCGCCGGGAATACACCCGTAAATACCACAAATCTACAATCATATTCTCTATAAACTTTGAAGAAATTTCTTTAAAAGACAGTGCTTCTTTAGCTCTATCTTCTGTGTATATGTTGTGTGCAAAATTGGGTTTAAAAAACCTCGACTCCAAGTGTTCCCTCTACTATTACCCGGCGATTCTTGATTTAAATTGTAGGCGAGGATACGCGACGCGAACGGCTTTATTCCGGACGGCCGTCAATAAACCGATCCTGCAAAAAGCCCCATGTACAGTGCTACCTTATCTCACTAGTCAGACGCGTCGCATGAGGGCCGAGGGGTCCATATTAGGTTTAACGTAGCAATCCACGTTTCTGTAATTATCTGGACCAACCAGAGGCCCAGGATTGTCGGGTCCATCTGTGTGGGAAAAGCTCGAAGCTCCGCATACTCTTTACCAGCCGCCGGGGTCCGTCGTCTAGGACTTCTTGCGCTTCTTCTCGTCCGCCGGGGCTTCTAGAGGCTGGCGCCTAGCTAAGCGCGGAGCTGCTTAATCTCTTAGGTCTTTTTGTCGAGCGCGGCGGTGGCGGCGAGAAGTTACCGGGCGTGCTTAGAGTAGCGCTTCTCTAAGAACGCAAGCTTTCAGAAGTGCTCGTCTAGATTCTGCGAGCACTCGTCCCGTAGGCTATCTAGAATCTTCTAGAGACCTTCGATCTTCTAGGTGTACTAGTCTTACTTCTTGACCTCTCAGGTCCTCTCTTCGAGCTTGGCGTTGGCGGCGAGCTGCTTCGTTAGCTCCTTCTTCTCTCCCTCCGCCTAGTCTTGACTCGATCGAGTGGACGTTAAGGCGTTCTTAAGGACCTCGTTGTCCTTATTTTGCTGCTAAAGCTCCTCCTTCTCCGAAGAGACTAAAGCGTTCTTCTTCTTCTTTATCTCGTCCGCCGTCTCGTTCTCTTTATGCTGTCCTCCGCCGTTGAAAGGGAAGCGTCCTCCTCCTCCTCCTCCTTTAAGAGGGAAGCGTCCTCCTCCTTTGAGAGGGAAGCGTCCTCCTCCTTTGAGAGGGAAGCGTCCTCCTCCTTTGAGAGGGAAGCGTCCTCCTCCGTTGAGAGGGAAGCGTCCTCCTCCTCCTCCTCCTTTGACAGGGAAGCGTCCTTCTCCTTTGAGAGGGAAGCGTCCTCCTCCTCCCTTGAGAGGGAAGCGTCCTCCTCCTCCTCCTCCTTTGAGAGGGAAGCGTCCTCCTCCTCGTTCTTGTCCGCTGTCTTGCTTAGAAGCTACTAGTGGGGAGACGGCAGCTCGACGCTTTTCTTTTTCAGCATTGCCTATCGTCTAATCTGTGTGAGGCGCGGCAGCCGTCTCTGCCACGCAGCCCAACTGGCCAGCCACCTGACCCGCGCTCCAGCCAAGCAAAAGGCACAATTAGCAATCGGTAAGTCGATTGCTGCGACGGTTCATGTCGACTGCCAGTCGCATGGCGACCTGGCAACTGTCAGGAAGCGGCATATACGTGCCTGGGTTACGTAGTTACCGGGTCTAACAGTATCTAGTTCTTACGAGGGTTTATTTAGTAAAATAAGTACTACTAAAGATTAGTTTATACGTAGGTCCGACGTAGTTTTAGTCTATAAGAAGAGGTAACTCTGTATTTAGTAAATAGACTAGGGCGAATTTTATTTATAATATAGAGCTAAGATTTGTCTCTTAACTATTTATTTTTTATTAAGAAATATTATCTTCTCGCTACGTAATCCGAGGTTAAGTAAGATACTAGAGATTTTAGTGTTTCTTAAATACGTCCGTGTAGACACGAAAGGAATGCCCGGCGACTTTTCTCATTGAGAACGATGCTGATTCGTGAGTTACGTCGGAGTCACGTCGGACCTGCGATCCTGCAAAGCTCCATCCATATACAGTCCCTTCTCGCGGCCGATGGCTAGCGTGGATTTGTTTTTTTCTCATATCATGGGTAGGTGAAGCTATCATCCGGACGAGAATGTCGAATTAAAAATTTTACATATACGTCCGGACGATAGCTTCACATACCCACACATGTTTTTTTTTTACTAAGGCAGAGCTAGGGAGCCCTGCTATACTTCGCGCTAGCCATCGGCTGCGAGAGGGGGCTGTACACCGCCCCATGGGGGCCAAGTGAAGCCTAGAACGCCCCAAAATTTGACAGGCTCTCGGTGAAGTCGATATACTTGTACAACCACCTTGCGCAGCTTAAAGCATTCAACCATCTCACCAACCACACATTCTTGTCAGCGACAGACCTCAGCATTCTCTGGTGCCAGACTCTCCAGCATGACTGACGACACTGGATCAGCGCCCGACGATTCTCTCGCCAAGAACTTGGTCCTGCTCCAAAAGGAAGGTTCACAACCGCGACGAGAACCGGAGCACTGGGCCCGGCAGCTCGTGAGAGACTATAACAAAGGCCTACCATATGAATACCGGGAGGCCCGGGTCGAGTTCCCGGAGGACCATCCGGATTGCCCGGTATGCGGTATACCGAAGGGCCTTCCGCTCTCGATTTACGTCCTGACATCCTGGACCAATGTTGAGCGCCACCCAACTCTCCCGGATGTGGGAGACAACATCGAGAATTGCGAGAGATGCGATTTCATCTGCTTCTGGTTGGCCTGTCGGAAGGGCCTACGAGAAGCCTGTGAGGACGAGAGCGGGAAGATCACAGTCCGGATGCGTGGCAAGGAGGCTGGCTGGAAGGAGCTTTCCTTTGCACGGCCTCCAAATGCGGGGAACGACTTCGTCAGCTCTGACGGCACTGAAACTGTGCTATCCAGAAGCAGCAACGGCAAGTTTGGGTTTGAATTCGGGAGACAAGACGAGGAATTCACAGTGGAGCTCTGGTCCGCCAACAGAGTCATTCCGGTAACAGCGAGCTCCGAGGATAGACGGGTGAGCGCAATATCTGCAGCACCCTTCGGTCGGAGAGGGAGGTTCGTAAGAGAAGTGGCTCCTCGCTCAGATGACCAAAGCTGCTTCGATTTGGCACGCACCTGGCTCGAGGCTTGTCGCGCGAGGCATCACAAGCTATGCCGTCAGACCGGCACCAGCCTTCCCCACAGGCTCCTGTACCTGGATGATTCTTCCACTACTGTACTCCTCAAAAAATTCGGTCCCGACGAGCCTCTTCTCGATTACGTCACTCTTAGCTACCGCTGGGGAATTCCATCGAATGCATCTCACATTGTCCAGACCACCAAAGAAACTCTCTCCGCCCATCTCTCGACCGGCATCGAGATCGATTCCTTGCCCAAGACCATTCGAGATGCGGTAGATATCACTCGCCGTCTGGGTATTTCCTATCTCTGGATCGATCGGCTATGTATCGTTCAGGATGATGAGGAAGATTGGGTTCGGGAATCGTCTCGGATGTGCGACATCTACGCATCCAGCACCTTGACCATCAGTGCCGATGATGCCGAGGACGATGATGCAGGTATCTACGGAGAACAGAGAAACCATCGCATGTGGAGATACAAGCGCTTCCCATTTCCACACGAAGATCACGGCAATCCTCTTTTGTTGACAGAGAAGTGGCCGCACCCAACACTTTCGGATTTCACCCAGGGTGAAACTAACACTCTCATGCTGACCGTCGACACCTCCCCGCTGACAACCCGAGCGTGGACATTGCAGGAGCGGCTAATGAGCACCCGCGTTCTCCATTTCACGCGCTTTGAGATAATCTGGGAGTGCAACACGGGTACACAATGCGAATGCGCTAGGGACAGTGGCTTCCATAGCCAGATGCTTGAATCGATAGAGTTCGATCAGCTGCTCAACGACGACAAGATTGACAGGCAACAATGGCTCCACCACCTTTGGTACCAGTATGTCAGTGCGTACACAAAAAGGGCCCTCACAAATATGAATGACCGTCTGCCAGCATTGTCGGGACTGGCAAAACGGTTTCAAGGACATCTCGAGACGGTGACTGGGAAGAAGCCCACCTTCCTCGCGGGTCTCTGGGGAGGAGATCTGGCCACGGGACTCACATGGGAGCTTAATTCAAAAGCCAAGGAAACCAGCAGCAAAACGGACGCTTACCTCGCACCGTCATGGAGCTGGGCTTCCCGCATGGGCTCGATAAGCTACTTCTCGGTCAAAGCAGCTCATCCCCATAGCGGCAGACCCGCCTATCCGTACCAAGGCGTGGAAACAACCAGTCATATCGAAGTGCTCGATGCAGGGACCAGCCTGGCGACGGCGGATCCCCTTGGTCGGGTCAACGACGGAAGGATCCAAGTGTCCGGTGCTGCGGTTGACTTCTATTTCGACGGCCCTCAGCCCGAGCATGCCGAGATCATCAAGCGTTACGTGAAAGAACTACGTTGTGCCATGGAATTCAATCTGATGGGATCGACTGGAGAAAACGAGAATGCAAACATATACGAGACGGCCAACCAGTGCTTCAGCCAGGATGAAGATTCACCAGCTCGGGAGCAGTTAAGAAAGAGGTCGATAGTGATCCGCGATGAGAACCACCGCTGCATCGCCTTTCAGCCGGACGATGTTCAGGATGTTCGAGACCACCCAGGTGAATACAGCTCACTGGTCTGCCTCCGGGTTTCAGAGCAAGCCTGGGGTACTCCGTTCCGGTTTGACGTGGGTCCAAAGCTTAAAATCACCTATTTCCTCTTTCTGAGGCCATCGTCCAGAGTGCTCGGTGCGTATGAGCGGGTCGGTCTGATCAGAACTACTTCTATTTTTGAGAAGGAAGAGTACGCAAATTTCGAAGAGATATTTAAGACCGCTGAGGTTAGGAAGCTTACATTGGTTTAAGAGGATAAATGATGAAGACGAGTGCCGGTGCTGACTGTAGAATACCTTCTGATGTTGAATGCACAAGGCGCTTCACTGCAACTCGAGCTGAACAATCAAGCTGAAAAGTGAGGAAAGTACATGCGATACCCACTAAAACCTAGAGAGGTGTTGCCTATTTGAAGAACTTCCTTGTTCGGAAGCTCGTGAGGGTTGCTTAAGCGCCAGGTAATTCATGGGTAAGCTCCGGCTCCCCCACCTTGATTTTACAACGACTGCGCTCTCCAATAGGCCGCCCGTAGGCCGCCCGTTGGTGAGATGACGTCAGCCAGCATTCCTGGGTACACATATTTGAGTTTGGTTGTACAGCGCAGCCGAATACGCCACGCCGTCTTACTCACTCTTGGCGGAACTCTGGCTGGCCTTCGGCACCCCACGATGGGATATACTACTACTTGATCAGCCAACACACGCCTTGCTAGTGAATCCCGAACTTTGATTGCAAAGGCGCTAGCCCTGGTGAATGCCCGCACGCAATGGTGGTATGCTTGTCCGCGTTCTGCAGCACCTCGCTCGACGCCTCTTTTCACAGCGGTAACATATAGGGCTTTCGGAAGTCGAGTCGCGTCGCGCCATCCCCGGGCGTTTCATGGGAATCATAATCAACACCAGGGAAGCTCGTGCTGCGGAATCATGGACGGAGCAAAAGGGGGCAGCGATGGCCCTGTCTCGGGTTACGGATGGCAGAATCATCATCGGTCGGCGGTTCCAGCGGGTCCTCATCCTTACCCGCACGCTGACTCGGACAAGCCTTTGCCATACAACAGCGTCAAGGAAGCAAACTCACCAACAAGCGCACCGGTGCCCGATCACGAGAACTACCCTGAGGTCTACAACATCAGCGAGGTCTACCCTGAAGTAGTAAGAGATGGGACTCTGCCCGAGGCTGTCGTCAGCAACCCCGCCCATTCCAGCAAGGAAGCCTTGGAGGTACCAGAATTCACTGAGGAGACACGATTTCGCCGGAACAGACTGCGCATATCCATACTCATTGCGCTCCTCACGGTGGTGTTGATCATAGCTATTGTGGGAGGGGTCGTGGGCTCTGGCGCCGCCGGCTCTCGCAGGCAGCAGAAAACCGAGATTCTGGACACAACGGCGCTGGCGTCGGTAAGCTATAAACGGGCGGATGGTGTGTCGCAGTACCGCGTGTACTTCCAGACATCCGAGGGGGAGCTGTGTCAGTCAGTCTGGGACTCTGAGACGGGGGAATGGACCGTATCGCCGTTGAGGAAAGCAAACGCCGCGAATACCACAGAGGAACCGGAGGTGAAACTCGGCACTCCGTTGGCTGCCCATATCTACGGTTCGATTTCAAGCGTACGTATAGTACCTCTTACTTCATCAAACAACCGGGTGCTGACTCTATTTTAGGATGAGTATGAATACCATCTCTTCTTCCTGGATATCAACAACAAAATCTATGAGCTGGTCTCCCATGACCCCGACGACATGTGGAAATTCTCAACCCAAGGCGCTCTGAAAGGCAACTACACTGCAGCACCATTTTCAAGCCTTGCGTCATACGGTCGACAATGCGGCGAAAACTGCGGAAACGCCTCTTCTGTTGTTGTCTGGCAAAATGACAACGATACGATCATGTTAGCCGGCTACGAAGCCAGTCACGGCTGGGCATCCTTTTCCATGAACGCCAGCATAGTACCGCCGCCTGTCCATGGCACGTCTATTACTATACTATCATTGGGAGCCAATGAAGGTGTAATGAGTATATATGTCAATAACGGGAGCCCTACACAGCTCCATTTCAACATCACTGATGGTTGGACTTTGGATGGTCAGTATTCCAAAATGCGATATGTAAAAGACCCGCAGCTGACCTCAATCAACAATGTAGGAAGTCTCAGTGGAAGCATTGACCCAGATGCTGCTTTGACTGGGCTAATAACAAACTACGATAATGCCACTGCCGAGACAGCCGATGTCAAGATAATAGCAACCAAACCCGAGTCCTCTGGTGGAATTTTTCTCTGGCAAGATGGAAGGCTAGACACGTCGTGGCTCAACAGCAATCTCGATCCACCCTTAGCTGCGGTATCTAATTCGTCATCAATCACTTCAAACCAGGCCGGCAGGGTGTACGCGATAGAGAAGAAACGAATCACTGAGTGGCGATGGGAGAACAGTAATAGTTCCTTTGTCAGAGTGGGGCCTGTAAATACGAATTTACAAGAATAGTTGTATATAATTACGAGGTCGCTTAGTACCCGTCTTACACAAATGCACAACATATATGTGAACAAGGGCATGCGGACAATAGCTTCAGCCACTCGACGTTATTGCAATACCAAGCGAACCGACCTCGTAACTAGAGCGAATAGACGTGCGGCGTCAAAATTCAGTCCCTGTGGCTTACCATGCCATAATCCTGGACTGTTTCACGTACTGTTGATGGTCTTCACCTCTCCTGACAGCGTCACACATGTGACCACCTCTACAGCGATGCCGATCATCTGTGCTCGCACATGCAGCCATCACTTCTAGAGCTAACATCCAAGCAAAGCCTCGACCCCAGCTGAGCGGATGTGAAGCAGCCATTAAAACCTTCGCGCTTCGGCCCGGCTGATGATAGCGCTCCCACACCCGCGTATCCCATACCGATCGGCCATAGCGTAGTCATTAGAAGAGGAAGAGGATGCGAGAGAGATAGAGAGGGGAAAAAATAAAAAAAGGGGGGAAGAAACTGTCGTGTCTCATGCAGCTGTTTTCGAACGGCCGACGCTCCCCGGCAGCAAGCCAAGGGAATCGACGAGATAATCTCGCATCCATAGTGTCCGCACATCCGCGCACCGCCGGCAAACCCATTCCCACACCCACCCGCCACAGCGGTGACCACCTGCTGCCGCCGCCATGCACGGGGCGACGGGCAAGGCCGCGCGTGGCGTTCCGCGCAGAGAGGCCGATCCCACCCCCCATTACTGTTCATTTGGGCTTAGGCTGATCATCGTGCAAAAAAAACCTATCGGGATGGGCCCAGCTACGCGCAGCACTCCCTCCTCCGCACGTACCTCCCTATTAGCGTTGTGTGCTCAGCCACACATGCCCCTCTCTCCAAATGCAACCATCGATTTTCGGCCCTGGCGGTCCGCGACCGTTTTCGTGTTCCTATAATGGAAATAATGTGCGACGAATCGAGGGGGAAGGGAAAAAAAAAGGAAGGGGGGCTTGCAATTCAATAGTCGGATGTATGGCAAAAATATCTACCGTTGGTGTCACCTTGTTAATTTCTCACTCTCTCCAAACTGGAAGCGGAGAACTCTGCGAAGCCCTCGACTTGTTCTGGACACGCTATCGCTTTGGAACCCTCAATAACGAAAGAGCCATCGGGTCGATATTTCCGTCGGCAGCATCTCCGACTATTATGGAATTGACAAGGCGCACGGACGGTAGTCCGGGAAGGGTATCACCATGGCGTCGGTGACTGATCTACGAGGTCGTGTATAGGGTACATGCATAAGCTTCAAGCAATGCTGCGGCTACTGCGGCTGGGATTATGGGGGGTAGGAGGAGCGACGATCGGGAGGCTGGCACGCAGCAGGACAGCACGTTTTCCCTCAGTGTTTTGGGCTGCTGACATGCATGGCTTTGATGGCACGACAGCGGCGATCGGCATGGATTTCTCTGCTTATCCGCGCATGCTGCGTGACGGACCGCACATGCGCCTCCCAGAAAGGCCGTTGTAGGTGTTTCTTTTGCTGATATGATCCTTGCAGCTGACTAGCGCTTGGCGCCTTGTTTTCTTGGTTGGGGGCGTTATTAGGGAGCCAGCGGACCCGACGCCTCCGCTTCCCCAAGAGAGTGGCGAAACGTTGATTATTGAGTTCAGTGCTTGTGCAGCAAGTGTGACAGACAGGGCGGCGTTTCTTTTTGCCCCCCCCTCTGACCTGGTGGGGCCCTGCATTTGCGCGTCGTGGTGTTGGCAGCTGATCTGCTTGGTGATTGCCAGGGAGCGCGACGGTGCGGCGGCCAGCCCCGAGGTGGGGGCACTTAGGCGCAGCAGGAGTGTAGTTGAAATAAAAACAGTGGGTTGGTGGACTTCCGGGTACTTGTACATCGAGATTCGGTGGAGCTAGCTCCGGCGCGAGTCGACATGTGCAACCGGGGTCAGGGCAAGCGCCGGCGCGGTTCCTCGGGTGGGGAAAGTTGAGAAAAAGGCGAGAGGGAGGATTTCCCGGCGATCTCCCTCCGAACGATGGGAAATGTCGAGCTGGCGTCGCCATTGGACCGCCCGCGGCGCCGGGTCGCGGCTAGTCAACGCTCTTTGATCTGGGCTGCGGCGTCGGCACTTCCTTCGCCTCGTTACTTCTGCTCGTCAAAACTTAATGTGTCCACGACCATTTCCCTTTCGCGGTTGTACGGCCGGCCCTCGAACACACTTCATACGTGTCGCTGCCCACGGAGCCGCGCTAGCACCTTACGTCGCACTCGTGTCGCGTCCATTGCGCAACGGCCATTACGTCACCTAGGCACTGGCTCCGCGCCTCGTCGTCGACGACAAAAACATGTGGGTCGCCTTCCTTTTTCTCGCCCCTTGTAGCCTCGGGAAATTAGGGCTCTACACACCTCAGGGTTTCAGGTTTCATTCAGCGAGACTATCAATCCACACCATTTCCCAAACGGGCGCCAGAGTAAGCGACATGTTTTGGATGCTTCCCATGGTTGCGGTGCTTGTCTCGACGAAAAAGCCACGAGGAATCCGTCTAAATTTAAGTTCCCGAAGATGAGGATTGGCACCCGCGGATACGGTTGTCGTTTCGCTTTTGCAGATTGGCCCCAGCCGGTGAAGCAGGTAGAGTGCTCCAACCGCCTGATTCGGCCACCCAAGCCCTTCTGATTCCGGCAATCCTAGCCCCTGATTCGGCCCCAACCCTCTGCGCTGTGCAACCACGACTGGGAGCTATAGCTGCAGAAACTCACTGTCTGACGTCCACGTGTTTCCGGTCCGCCTCCTTCGCGTCTCCTCTCCGAAAGAGCCACGGAATCTGCATGCTGCCACGCACGTACCCGGAGATTTCCCGGATCGGAAACCATCACTCTGCAAGAAGTGTCGTCTATATTGATCGAGGTCCTTCATTGCGACGCTAGCTCCTCCAGGAGTCATTAGAAGTCATCAGTGACTTACAATCTCATTTGTGATGCTCCGCCTCCCCCGACACACTAAACGCCTATTATGAAGTAGAATGCGATTGAGGAAAGTCTAAAATATTATCTGAACCTCCACAAAATAGAAAAATGATTATACAAATTGAGAAGCTCACCCCTGAATTCTTGATCTCTTGCAAAAAGTTAAAAAACCGCCCCTATGATGTACATTGCATGCTATGACTCCAAAATTGAAAGAATGAGCGCATCAAGTCAAGTTGTCGGGCCGATTCCGCGCTAGTGGCAACATGGGTTGTAAACGACGCCGCTGTGAAGATGTAATGGATCCGTGGAACTTCTGTAGTCAGTCAATGGGATCCAGACATTTTCCTGCCGCTAGTTTCGACCAATTTTGACCCGACCATCAAAATCCCTGAGAGTGCGAGCATATCTGATTTTTGCTTATCCCAAATACCAGTTCCTTTTTGGGGTATCATCGAAAACAGTTGCGCCGGAGGAAAATGGTGGAAGTCTCAAAAAGGGTGGTGATACGGATAGTTTTGCTCCTCTTCCAGTGAGCCCAATTGTGCCGGTTCACTAAACCACTGTGCATTGTACGGTTGAACGGGGCCTGGCTGCATGCCTTCAGACCCCGGAGGCATGAGAGGCTGCCACGCGGGCATCGATGTTTGCACTGATGTGTTTGGAGGCCCTGAAGACGCCATTTCGTGCGTTGTGTGTCTCTGCTGCTGAACGGCCAAGTGACCTGGATGTTGGAATTGAAAATCGTGAGGTATGGTTTCAGGACCTCCGTAGGACATTGACCGTGCGACGCCTCCCGGCCACATTGCCTGCTCGGGAGGTGGAAACTGCGGTTGGATGAGCTGGGCGCGGGACGGTTCTTGGCCCGATTGACCCTGTATACCGATGGGTTCGGTGAAAAACGAAGCTGATACTGGAGCACCGGTCGAGGACCAGTACGCGACTGAAGAAGTCTCCGAATGGCCGTCGGATGGCGTCTGGCTCGGGTAACCTTGTCCCCAGGTAGCCACGTCGAAGTTTGGAGAATACGGAAACGAACTCTGTTGGGGGATAGCTGCTGGCACTGTCAGTGAAAAGGATTGCCCGCGCAGAGAATGCGACGTACTGCCGCCAGGCTTCATATCAATGGGACCGTCCATGTCGGAAGTGACGGCAAAACCAGGTGGCGGCTCACCGGCCATGGGCTGAAATGAGCTGTACTCTTCAATCGCATCGTGGGCGGAAGTGTTGGATGGGCGAGGCGACGAGGACGACGACGAAGAAGCCACCTGCGAGACGCTGCCCCTCTTGGCCGCTTGCGATCTCGACTCTCCGGGATTTTGCTGCTCCACAGGGTAGAAGTTGCACTCTTTCTTGAGGCGAATGCAGTTTGAGCAGCGGCCTTGAGCGTCATCCGGGGCCAGCAGACATCTTATCTTCCTTCGACGACAGTGTCCTAGACGGCGTCAGCAGAGCGGCGTTGTCGGGGGGCTGGACGGGCGTACCGCAGGCAACAGAGGTGCGGTGATAACCCAGCTTGTTGCGCCGCTTGTCCGAATTGGGGGAAATGGGACTCGACTCTCCGAGGGCGAGGGCGCGCATGTGAGGCGTGGACGAGGAGCGCTTGATCTGGGGCGGGAGCTTTCCTCTGGAATGCCTTCGCTTGTCGTGGAGCGTCTTTGCAGAGGGCGGAGGAAAGGCGGGCTGGAGGTCGTGGCCATCGAGCTGGGTGGCCAAGGGTTGTGCGACGGCGGTGCCTGAAACCGGGGCGGAAGGATTATATGACATGTTAAAGGTCGGGCTGACAGGACTGTCCCTACGAAGGGCCTTGTGCTCGTTGCGCGACCCGACAGCCATGTACTTGATCACCTCGTCGGCCTTCCAGAAGCGGGCTTTGGGCGGCGGGCATCCGGGGGCGTTACCGGAGTGGCGGGAGCAGTGAAGTTTTCAGGAACGAGGCGGGCGCAGTATTTCTCAGAAGATCTGGAGATTCAGGCGCATGGGCGGTGGAAATACAGGCCAATGGCGGCGAGGCAGGATCGCGAGTGCTATTATTATGGAGCGCGTCCAGGAGAGGCCATTGGTAATGCGTACGTCAGCGCAGCGCCGGCGCACCGCCGTCTCCGAGTGGGAGCAATGGTTGAGGTCTGCAAGCTTAAAGTCACCGCAGCGCGCGCTCAATCCTTCGCGTGGGCGCGACATATTGCTGAGGAGGCTCGCAGCAGTTTGACCGTGTGGCGACAGTCGCGGGCCCAACAGTGGCAGGCCTAGTCGGCCGCCCGGTACCGCGGCGAGCGTGATTGGTGCGCACGGGCGCTGCGGGCGATCTTGGCCGGCTGGGGCAGGAGCTGTGACACCAGCTTGGCAGTGGCGGCGCCGGCTGCAGCTGGCGTGCGGGATGCCATTCGCGAGCGTGCGGCCCTGGAACATCCCTTCGCCGGCTGCTCCTCCATCCACGCTGACAGGTCGATGCCGCGGCAAAGCCCGGAGTCGTGACGCCAGTCCCTCACGCCTGCCCCCTGCCATGCGGCGCAGCCAAAGCCTCGCATCTGGAGCATGCCGCGCCAGGATCGGATCCCATCAATGCGCGCCGTTGCCGTTGCTTTTGCCAACGACTCAATCTCACATGCAGACCGCGAACTCTCGCCCATGAGCCCCCTTCTCCACAATCCTCATCTCGCCGCCTGTATGATCGCCCGCTTGCCCCAACCCGGCATGTCTTGGCTCAGCTAGCTCAATTTCGCGCCATGTTCGCTCGCGAGCTGGCTTCCAGATGCAACCCTGGCTGCTGACCGTACTCGCTTTCGGTCCTGTTCGACCTGCCAATGTCCGGCCCCCGAAGATCAGTAGAAAAGATCGATCCAACGTCAGCCGCTGGGCCCATGTCCATGACTGTGGCCTCGGGCGTTCCTGCAGCGTGTACATATGTATATGCACGCGGTCCCGCTGATCGCTTTCCCGGTCGTGTCGCCTCGAAAACCGCCTCGCGCTGCCATTCGCCGCGCCTGAAACGCCGCTCCAGACGCGTGCCAGGCAATTCTTCCGGTCGGGGCTGTCGGATTTAATCTTATTAATGCCCTGCTCGTCAAAGTGGTGCAACTAACCCCAACCATCGCGAACCCTGCTGCGTGGTGTGATGCCTTGGGTTGAGGCCTAGGCCTCTACCACAATCCTTATCCACGGCTCCCTCGACGATCCCCGCCGTGAATAATGCCATGCGCGGCTTCCCACGGATGTCGTCGAAAAGATCCAAATTCCGATTCGCATGGGCCATGCCTCCCGCTCCGAACTCCCTATCCCGGTAGACAGCTCTAGTGCGAACACCGACGTCACCTGCACTCGCCTGAGGCAGCAACCACACGTTCCACGGCGGCAGTTGCATACCCGACCGGGGTGCCTGGGACTATCCCCACTGTCGGCTTTATCGTCTTTGGCCCCCGAACCCCGAGATGACTGGTCGTTGGCAGGGTGTGGCGTAGGTTGCTGCAATGCCCCAAGGAAATCTTGGCTTTTGGCTCCCTCCGAGCACCAGTCGATCGCTTGCAAGGGTCCTGCATCCTTGACCGCTGTCATCCTGACCGGTTGCAAAGTGCCGCGACGCCTCTTTTCAGCGCCGTGCAGCCCCAGAGCCTTTCATGAGGGGTTATTCTCTCCTCGTCCAATATACACCTGTAACTCAACAGAATACCTGGACCTGATTAGTCTTTAGCACCAAGCCTACCATTACTTTATACCCACAGCTAATGGATACCGCTGCTTTTGCCGATAGGTCATCTGCACTGCACTACTGGTTCCCTTATCGGAATCCACACCGATTCGCGAACTGAGAAAGGTGGGGAGAAGAAATTTTCGAACACCACTTTGCACTTGCCTGTCTAGTTTGGTGTCCCCGCTGTATCTGAAGCACACTGAGTGCTCGGAAATTACTCCGTATTCGAGGCATTGAATCTGTCTATCCTCCACGAACCGGAGGTTACGTAGGAGCATCAAAGTTTACCCGTCAACTGCGTGGTCGTGCAGCACTATATCGCAGTCTTTGTGGTTCTGCTCTTCGACACAACGTGACCTCAACCAGGATCCTGCCCTAAAGGGTAACCATTCCGTTCGTCATGACGCGGCTTGGCGCATTAGTATCTCGCAACACGCTTCCATTTTCGGATCCAGTTTCGACAGCAAGGCCGTTACGGGTTGCCCTTATTTTGCACCTCACCCCATCTGAGACATTTACTCGGATACCCCGCTAAATTTCGTGCTTCGCATTACTATCTATATCAACGTCTCGCAACCTGCGCAAAAGGTCATCGATCTCGGCAAATCTCGACAAGTCATTGCCGCTGCAACGCATCTGGCCACTTGGTGATCTTTCCTTCCCGCAACTCTTCTGCAGCCGAATAAGATCGGCGTGAAGAATCGTAAAAGTCTAGATCTTGCCCGCTCTTTTAGGCTGAGTGCTGAGGAAAAGTCACGTGTCCATGGCGAGCCTCAAATTGATGCATTCTCATTTGCGCGTTGAACAGGACACTAGTCTGCACCAATACCCAATCGTTTTTAAAACACGAAATGCTCTACCTGATTCATCCAAATGCCCGAATGCTTTGTAAGTGATCTCGGGAGTTTGAATGTAGCTACGAAGGGTGAGGCAGATGTCGGCTGCGTTGGCACAATGACACCAAAGGGTATGCAGTGCCAGCGTTGTAGCTCTCCATGAGTGGCTATACATATCGCGGCCGAGATGCAAGTCCCATAGCAGTCTGAGATTGGGGCGTATCGCCCTCTGATAGTGAGCTTCATCCTCATTGTCGTCCACATGAGTATGAGACGCTGAACCAACGCAATGAGACCCTTCCGAATCCATCAATGCTCCTACCAATTGCTTCATGGTATCCCAACAGAGTGCATTGCTCTTGCTCAATTCGAGAACTCTTCCCGTGATGGTGTTCAGGGTCCACGGGCCTACGTATATAATCCCCTCCAGAGCTTGAACACAACCCTCTCCTCTACATCCTCGTTCCTCGACGTACACCATCAGCGACGGCGTGCGCTCCTCGTATACGCACGCTCGTCACAGCCCTCACACCCTGTTGCCAGCGAAGAGTCCTTCAACGTTTGCTCCCGCGACTTTGCCCATCTCTCAACATGCTTTCATTTCACTTCTCTCAGCTCGGCTTCTGCTTACATCGACAGTGGGCTCAGTGACTCCCGAACCGTCATTTCAACGGCCCCCGCGCTATTGCCACAGACGACATTCGCGGCTCTCATCACGACTTCGCCAGAGCCCGGAATCCCGAACGCAACTATGACGGAGCCAGATCTGTTTGTGCCGCAGGACGGGGACGATGGAGACGATGTGAGGCCGGAGGGCTCCCAGGCAAGGTCGGCGGCAGGAACTGAAGCCACCAAAGCCTCGTCATCTGGCGCCATGGCTGTCAGCAAGAGCGAGGAACTGACGGACCAGAAAGCCGAGCCGAAAACGGGCGGTAAGCGCAACCTCGACTCCGATGATGACGATGATGTGCGCGATCAGAACTGGGGAGACGGCGTGAGGATGCCGAAGCCCGAGATTGGCAGCGATGCCAAAATCATGGGAAAGAAGGCCGGGTCATATTCAATCCCGGAATTGAGAAGAATTCTCCAGCATTTCGGACGGGCGGCTGCCATGCCGTTGAACCCGAAGAAGGACGATCTCCTTCAAATGCTGGTAGAGCTTGAGGCTGAGAAGAAAATCTCGGCAAAAGGTCGACTCTGGATCACACGTCAACCTCTGGGCCCTGGAGGAACTTTGTTCCAAAACTTGGATACTGACGGAAACCCTACGCCGGATTCGTTCCCCTTCAAGCATGCTCCCAGGAAACGGAGCAAGACCTCGAACATGTCCAAGCCGAGAGCCCAGACTAGTAAGGTCGTGAAGCCACCTTCGTACTCTGGGTCGAAAGCCATGCCTCCTTCCGGCCCTTACTACGCAGCCTACTCATCCGTCTCGCCCAGCATGCGATCTGGACACATGTCCAAGGCTGAGGGTAAGCAGCCTGCCAAGGAAGTGTCGGTGACCACACCAGCGGAGCAGATGGGACTGGTGCTCATGACCTTGAGTAACCAGATGCACACAATCGTGCAGGAACTGGCGGACGTGAAGAAGACAGCCTCTGCTGCTTACACCGTCAGTCAAGCCAACAGCACTGCCATCAACGAAGGACAGCTCAACAGCGAGAGTCGGGAGAGATCCGGCTCGGCAGATTCGGAGAATGAGGATTCGGAATGCCCAAGCTCTCCGCTTCTCGGATCCGAAGCGAGTCTCCCTGACATGGTAGACATTAGCAGCAGTTCGGACACGGATCAGGACGAAGACTCTGATTGCGAGTAGATGCGACATGGGGGTGTTCAACCTACTGGACCCAGCGGACCAGAAAAAGCTTTTTGTTTTTCGACTCACACCAACGAAATTGACATCCGACTTCTCTAGTTTCCTCGTCGGCACCAAAAGTTACTTCTTCTGACTGTTTACTGGCTTCTTATGAAATTGGACACATCTAACTCGGCACTGAGCGGACAGGAACTGTTTACAGGTTCCACAAATTGCTCCTTAGTTTATTCAACGGCTACAAAAAGACCGAGCCTTTTTGTAGAATGGCGCACCAGCATTAAGCATGATGCTGCACACATCATGATCTCCTGATTATCAGTACCGGCCTTCATCTGTTGGTTTTTGAGGTAGATCTTCAACAGATCAGCCTTGCACACATTTCAAAGCAAGAACATCCTTATGGTTGCATTAGTATTATCCAGCTTATCAATTACTGCATGAAAGCTACAAATAGCAATAATCCGAGCACATTTCTCTTCTATTGATTGAACATGATGTCCGTTTTGAACATCAATTACTGTAGCCAAAGAGCTATCAGCAAGCGTATCGAGAAAACATTCACCTTTTACAGTATGTCTTTCAATGATAACAGCAGTTGGAATGCTCGCGCCAAACCCGATGCACAGCGGCAATGACACCTCCACCGCAGCCGCTGGGTGCTCCATTATGGAGCGGCTCCCTCTATCCAGACTTTAGCTATTCATAGCTTCAATCTTAGGGATCTAATTCTCTCTGTGATAGTAATATGGGCAATAGCGGTCTACTGTTGGGCTTAATTCCAGCAATCCAAGGTTCAGGTTCTTCAATCTCGAGTGTTCTTCCATTAGTGAGGACTATTATCTATAGCGAACGGCCATTATGCGGCTGTCTCATAAGCCACTTCGACTATTCACAACTATACTTACTTACAGGCAAACCGCAATTCCGGTTCAACTCCTCACTTGGAGTCATCCCAGACTCCCCCACTTCTTACACTGGAATTAAAAACGAGCGGCCATACAGCATGACCCTGCCAAAATAAATGGCGTTTCAAAGGAACAGCGAAATATGTCAAGAATGCATGAGAATGAGGATGGGCTAAATAGGGTCAACGTCATGGCCTTGAGATCAAACCGATTGCCTTTTGGACACCAAGAAATCTTCGAAAGCGCGATATTTCACCGATAAGCGGAGAGCCATTCACCGCCCGTCACTCAAGATTTCCTCTGCCGCCGTCTAGGAGGCTATGGAGGTGTTTCAGCTCAGGGTTACTTCACCATTTCGCCGCTCACAGTGTATCCATGCTTATGGATCAACAAAGGAAGTTCAGATTTGCAATATGTTGACTATCGTCCATCTCCGCGCCCTTCGCCAGAAATATCAGCAGAATCCCAGACTCCAAGATCGATAAATTTCTGGTAGCTGCTAGTAGCAAGGGCGATTTTCAGGCACAATGTAGCTTTATAATATACGTTTGTTCTTGATTTCTGGTAAGGCCTTAGGGAAAGCGGGGGTTTCATATGTTGAGGTAGATTGCTCAAGCAAGATGACGAATTCATGTAGTCAGAAAGCTGCTGATTGGTAAAAGACTATACAGCGAACCTATCTGACGTGAAGACTCTGATGCAGTCGGGAAAGCATTTTGGCAAAGGAACTAAAACTCGATATCTCGCAAAATCCAAACTTGAGTTCTGAACAACCACTTTTCAACTCCTCAATGAAAGCTTTTTTCCCCCACCATCCTAGTAACTCTAACCGTGCCCGTGAAACCTCATTTTTCCATTTCTCAAGCTCGGAACTTGCATCCCTGAAACGCCTTTTGTCGTAATCCCGGAATTCCACTTATTCAGACCATCTGCACAGCGTTGCCTCTTGCCCCGAAAGTCTTCAGCGGTCAACGTTTCAACCAGACTCTCTCCAGGCACCTCAAAGTGCTTCTTGTAGATGGTTTTGGAGGGGTTCGTCTCGTAGAGCATGTCCAGCGGCGAGGAGTAGCGTTTTTGCAGGCTTAGCTACTTCCCCTGCTCTTGCTGTCGCTCCTCCTGCTTTCTCTTTTGATACTCCTGTGCCAGACGCTTGTACTGCCTCGTCTCTTTAATCGCCTCTAAGTCTTTGCCCTCTACGGGAAGGCCGTTGGCGATGATGCCCAATTCGAAAGCTTTGTGAATTGGAAGAGGACCGAGTTCGGGGTCTGTGTAGAATGGGTAGGCGCCTTCCTCCTTCCAGAACTTGGGCTCCTCGGGAGATGGGAGGATGATGCCGCTGTATAGTCTTTTTCTCATCGCGTCGTGTTCGTCAGTCTCGCTCATCTCATCGGTCTTGGCTTTCTTGACCGATGTCGGCTTCTCCGCTGATTTCTCGTCGGAAGACTTCTTCTTCACTTCATCCGCATCTGCCTCAATATCCTTCTTGAGCTCGTCAACAAGGTGGAAATGCTTCGTGAGGCTGTTGAGGATGCCGAGATGATCATCGTTTCCCATGACCTTCAGCTTGAGTTGTTCAACTTTTTCCTTGACTTCGCTAAGGCAGGCTTCGAGCTTCTTGACGTCTGCCTCTGTAATCCCCTTTCCCTTTTCCTCGTCGACAAGGCCGCTGTTGTTTTTATCCTTAGGATCAGGGTTAGCTCCAAAAGCTCAAAAATCTCGAAATGCGCACTTACGTCATCTAAGACATCACTTGCCTCCTTCCTCTTGATGGACGGGCCCCGACTGTGGTAGGGAGTGGGTGACTGCCATGTTGTTAGCTCATAACTGGCTGGTTTCTGTACACGAACTGACGTACCATTGTAAGGCTCTTTGATTGAGGATCTCCACAGATTTTTGGAGGGTGGGAGAGGAAGCTTGAGGAGGAAACGAGGCATGGAGGCATATTTAAGTAGGCGACCCTCATGGTAAGGGCGCCAACGCACGTGAGCTGCAATGGTTTTCGGAAAGAACGCTCCCGTCTGACCCCAACGAGTGAGCTTTCACGTGGGCTTAATTCTTCATTTGGAAGGAGGCTCCGGACTTCAACAGTCGTGACTCTTGCTACAGGTGAGCTTTCATGTGAAATTCCATATCTCTTTCCGGAAGGTGGGATCCCTGCGGGAGTCCCTCAGCAGCGGCCTAACGTCATATGACAAAATTTCGGAGAGAATCCTGAGCGCTCTTGCCAACGTATGCGCGGGCACTGCCTGATTGGGCTTAAATGGGGGCAGCAGACCAATGTTGGACCCTTTCACGTGCCAGACCCTGGGGCCCTCCTATCGATAAGCACTATCCTCTGCCTTATTTTCTTCCACTCCTCCTCCTCCATCGCTTCTACACTCCACTCCTCTCACACCCGCACTCACATCCCAAGCACAGACCAAATCATGAACCCCGACGAGAAGGACGCTTTCGCGCCAGACAAGACCCTAAGAGATCAACTACTGGAGCTCCGATCTGACAAGGGTGGCCCGAAGCGGTATGCAGAGTACGAGATTCGACTGCGCGAAGTCGTCCACGGCGCTGTGAACGAGACTTTGCGGCGAATTGTGAACATGGCCTTCGTGGACGAGAAAGAAGCTCTCCTTCCACCCGTGGAGAAAACGGAAATCGGACACCAAGAAAGACTGGAAATGGGGTCCCGTATCGAGGCAGATCTTCTGGAGGCGTGCTTCAGGCTTTTCCAAGAAGGTAAACTCCACTTCACCCTTAACAGTAATTGGGTCAAAGCTAACCTCAAACTCAGGAAGGGAGTGCGGACAGCGAGAACAAAGCTCACCCACTCCCAAGATCAAAAACAGAAAGTTGATCGATACCCGCCATGCTTTCAAAGAGAGAATCTGTTGGCCAGAGGTCGGAGGCCTGGAAAAAATGTCTCAAAAGGCTATGACGAGACATGCTGGGTTGTGCGAGTTTGAGATCTGCATCAGGTGTTGAAGAGTTCGTGCTTGAACAAAAGAACATGTAGGAAGGAGCTAAACTAAGTTATCGGAGAACGGCCTGCAGAGCGTAAAAGAGAGCTGAAGGCATTGTTGGACGGGCGAAGCAGCGTGTCATGCGTGGGCGTGTTGACGGATCGAGCTTGGAGGGGGAGGCGCGCTGGCGGATCGAACCTGGAAGGCGCGCCTGCGCAGCTTCCTCTAGAGTTGCCTGATCGCCCACCACAATTTTGCAGCAACACCACACCACCCCCGTCAAGTCCTCCACTGGGAGCGTGTCGTTTCAATCTCGCCGGTCCCGGGTTTCCCCCGTTTGCAGAAGCGCCTGCTACCTGAGCGGCGCTGAATCCTTCGGACACTCGTCGCAACCGCCTTTCCGACCAACGAGGATACCTGCTGAGGGCGGAAAGAGCCCGGATTTAGCCTCCTACTTGTGTGTCTCCCCTTCACTCCGACTCCCAGCAGTGGAGATCAAGTGGACTGACAGCTACTGCAGCCTGCATATCGGAGTCGGATACCAGCACAGATTCAGACATCATCGTTGTTCGCATACCTGGACGCCAGTCTCCTGGACGCACCATGCCGCCGCCGGAAAAGCCGAAGAAGAGTGGTGGGACAGGGTCCCATACCCACGCTCTCTCCGTGGTCCAAGAATTTATGAAGGAGTTCTACTACGCAGGCAGGCGAGAAAAAGAGAAAGAGGGTGAAGATCGGAGAGCGGGCGAGAAAGTCGCCCAGGAAATGGAGGCGGAGGTTAACGCGTACATGGCGGACGCTGAACGGCGTAAAGCTACAATGCAAGAACTCAAGGAGCTATCCCCGAACCTCGAAGAGCTGCTTAAGAAGATTGCGGACGCGGATGAAACCACAAACGAGCTATGTGAACTGGTCGATAGCCTAGAGGCAGAACTCTTGAGGCGCACAGATGGACGGTTCTTGAAGGTCGGAGCGGAGCTGCACCAGCTTAGAGAAAGGATTAAAGCTCTCCAGCTCGAGAACGAACAGCTGGAACGCAATTTGCAGTCCTCAAGCTCTGCCACGGAGAAGCAAGCCCTCGAGAAGACAATCACCTCTCTCCGAGCAGATCTGGAGGCAAAAGAGCGCACTTCACAGCTGATCAAGCCTGCGCTGGAGAAAGTTAAAAAGAAGATTGATGCTGAGAAGGAAAGGGTCAGAAGAAGAAACGACACAATCGCTCAGTTGAAAAAGAAGTATGAAATCCTCCAGGTTAGGACTGGCGAAGAGAAAGCGATCATCGAAAAAGAGAAGAGTGCTCTGGAGACTCAGGCCCTCGAGTTGAACCAGAGAATCCGCGAACAAGATGAGGCTCTGAAGGACTCTCAAATTCGGCTGAAAGACTGTGAAACCAGGAAACGCCAGTTGGAAGAGAGCCTTACGGAGAAGGGGGATTTGGAAAAGCAAGTCCTCGAACTCCGATCCCAGGTGGACTCCGTCCTGGAAGGGGAGCAAAGCGCAAGAGAACAGGTCAAGAAATATTCTGATCGTCACACTCGGGCAAAGAGACAGGTCAGAGACCTCGAAGAGCAGCTTTCCTCCGCCAGGAAAGAGATCAATGACTTGAAGGAGAAAAGAACACGTGACGAATACGCACTCAAAGTCTCACGGGCAGAGACACGCCTGGCCAGAGATGCGGCGGAGAGGATGATGCGCGCTCCATCAACGCCCACTCCGTTTCCCGTTGTTCAGACGAGTTCGAGAACCTCTGGACCGGGCATTGAGTTGTTATCAAGCCACTCCGGCTCACGGTTAAGCACCCTTCCGGTGATCCAGGAAGACGAGGAAATGGAGAAACCAGGATTGTACTCAACGCCCGGGAGCTCCTCTTTGCAGCCGCACACTCCAAAGCTGAAAGACAAGGCGAATGTCCGGGCAAAAAGGCACCAGACGAGCGCTGAGACAATGGCAGAGGCCAGGAGGCTCTTGAATGAGGTTGTTTTCAAGACAGGCGAAAATGAGTTTAGCATCTCCACGTTTCCGGACGACGTTCAGGCCAATTTCGCCAATGCCATTTCAAACCTCTTGGACAAATACCGCGCGGATCCTGACGCCTACAACTTAAAGCCAAATCGCATGAAGTGCTTGCCCTGTACCAATACCCGTCCATGCGAATCTGGGGATGGTGATTTCACCTGTAAGACTCTTTCTCAATTTTCCTCTTTTGCCACTTATTACATCGTATTAACACAACCCTGTTCAGGTAACTGGTGCGAATCAAACGCCAGTCTTTGCATCACGAGAACCGAAGGAAGGCTGTTCGTCGCTCCTCGAGAACAGGAGGAGACAACGGACCTAAAGAGTAAAAGGTACTGGCTTTCTGGGCCAAGACTGAAGCGGAGGAGGAGGACCGGACTGGAGTTACTGGCCTGAGCTGCTTGAGTGGATTTCATACATTTTTCTGGACGCATATTGCTGCATTTGCTCATTCTCGTAAGGTTTTCGGGGAGACGAGGATTCAACATGCTATATTGCCTGATTTCTGAACAGGTTTCGGGGAAGTGAGGATTCAACTTATTACATTGCTTGATAGCTGGTCAGGTCCTAGGGAGGCAAGGGTTTAAAATACTACATTGATTTATGCTTTCCTGCCTTTGTGCTTTCGCGCCTTCGCGCCTTTACTCGTAAAAAAATATGCATGCGGACGTTACTGGTGGTAGTAGATCTGAGCCACCGGAACTAATTTCTGTGTAAATAGTGGCCTGGTAGCATACTATTGGCTGGTTCTTCCACCTCGCGCCGAAAACGTAATAAGTTGACATTATCGAAGCCACCGCTACAAATTCTCACGGCGGGAGTGCTGGGTAGGCGTGAGTTGTCCACACTGGGTATTCTGCTTGCGAGAGAAGAAGCTCACTTTTCCCAGCATAGTTTTTGGTCGGTCTTGATGCGGCGGCACGAAGAGAAGTCAGGGAATCCAGTGCATTATTTGGCGCGCTCAAAATTACTCGTGCTGCTGGGCCAGTAAAAAAAAAAAATGTAACTGCCTTCAGGTGGTGAGAATGCCACTGTCAGGCTGATTCATCAGCTTCAATGATTCAAGATACTCCCAAAGTTAGAGCGAAAGTTAGAAATGAACGTCGGCGGCGTTGTGTAGCTTTCGAGGTTGTTCGTGCGCAGATGCGCATGAGTGCCCCGCATATCGTCACCCTCGCAGGGTCCCCTGCAACGTGACGTTCACGCGACCAGTTGGGAATGTGTCATACGTCGTATCTGCAAAAAATACGTAGTCTCGACCCTGAATCTTCCTGCAAGACAGATGCACCGGCATTCAGGGGAAGGGTCTAGCTTGGATTTCCAAGAAAATCCGGGTCCTTAGGTGGCGGCACTCGAATTATCAGGGCTCTGAATGGATTTATGGCGCGAAATGTCTGCTTTAAGCTTTCAGCTGCAGCCATTCATGCACGTTGATAGCAAACCTGATAAAGTAACGGATACGAAAGGCTTCCTGCACGTCATCAGCTGAACTCAATTCTGCCGAAGGCTTGTGGAGGCACACGATCAGCGGAGAAGAACCGGCAGTGGTCATTGATGCTTCTTTTGTGTAGCTTTAAATTCAAACTCCGATCAACCATGCAATTGTGACCCAAATGACTTCAATTTGCCCTTGTTGCGCTAAGCAAAGGCCTATCCGTGGGCAGATGGGAGTGATCTTTTAATGCAAGAGTGTCCATGGTTCTTGACATCTGCATCGGGAATAACTTCAAGTTCACCTCATGCCCGCCTCGATTTCCAAAACCAGCAACAAGCCGCTTGTTTCCGAGCGAAACCTTAAACAACCAACTATATCCTACTACCCCATCACGAATTCCATCACTGCACTGTAGCTCCAGAGGTCACTTTACCAGGGTACTTCTGCGCCATCATAGTTGATGAAGTGCCCATTGGTTTGTTCATGCGTTGCTTCGGTGACCTGAATAGATGGTTAATTTATGATCCAGCGATAGCTTTCATAATTCTTTTGTAGACGTACAACTTTCATGATTCCAGCGGCACTCTCTTGCACTGGAATTGCCTTCAATCCTGGGGGAGCCATAATTGGTATTGCGGTAGCCGACATATCCGTATCAACGAGCCTATCCATGACTTATATCAGCCGGGGGCAATGATTTTTCTACTTTCATTCTGGCTTTCCGTGCCTTTGCGTCATGGTTATACTTACCCAGGACTGATAGACCAAGTAGTGACATCATCATTCTCGATTGCCAATCGCCTCACAATGTAATTCGCAAACGCTTTCGACGCGCCGTATATTCCAGCAGGTGCTTTGCCGATTCTCTCGACCAAGTTCAACGCTCCCACTGGGCTCGAAATGTATGCAAACTTTGGCTCGTCAACCTTGGACTTCCGCAAGAGCGGCAGCGTGTTATGGAACAGCCGCAGCATGCCGTATGTGTTGACTTCAACATGCTCTTCCAGTGCGGTAACGACTTGTTCCCCCTCGGCCAACGCGGAAAATGTCGAGCAGATACCCGCGTTCGAAATGACAATGTCGAGACTGTTGATTCCGTGATCTGCCTGCAGACTACCAATGGCGCCTGAGATTGATGCTACGGAATTGTAATCGAGCGGCAACAGAATCAATGTGCTGTCAGGTCCTTTGGGGAGGGCCGAGAGGGATCGGGCGCCATCAGCAGCAGGGTCACGGACAGAGGCAATGACAGTGTTACCACGCCTTGCGAGATACGCTGCCACGAGACCTCGTCCGATTCCTTAGAAAGGATTAGTTTCAAAAGTAATGAATAAGGGCAAGTGACAGCCAGAGAGCTTGCAGACATACCTCGGCCAGCACCAGTGATGAGAATAGTGACGTTGTCCGACATCGCAAATGATTCTTGTTGAAGGTTTCTTGAAGGAAGGGGTGTACCACCTTATACTCCGGCTGCCGGCTCTCTCTTGCTGGGTTTTGAAGTAAGAGTGTTTGTGCTCCAACTAGCTATAGGCTTTTAACTCTGATTTCGGTTGGGCCCTCAAGCGGGGTCAAGCGGTTCTAAGCGTCCATAAGCGCGAGTGCACAGTGACGTCATATCAGGGACGCGTGTTAAAATGCATCAGTATGGTGCAGCATAGTGTGGAAATCATGCGAGATTGATAGGCATGCGGAGCTTTCAAAGCGCGAGTACGAGAATGCGAGCCGGTTCGGCCATAGAGAGGGCCGACGCGAGGGCAGGACTTAGTAAGCATTAAACTATGCGAAGGCTAATGTCCGTGCATAGAATGAGCTGGACGCCGGACAGCCGTAGTACCGAACTGCCGCAAGAGTAAGAGAACGGCATGGGCCTGCTGTGGTCCTGGCCAGCGTGTTCCATACACCGGATCATTGAATCTAGTCCCATGCCAAAGGTTGTTTTCTAATCATTCAACGTCGTGTTATATCCATCAATTGGTCAGAATATTCACATTTTACGCCCGGAAGCCATTAGGGGCAATTTAACGCGCAATGGGTACAGTCACTTTAAGCTTGGCACGTAGCGTACCATCTTCTCGGCCATTATTACCCGCCTGCTTCCATCCCTGGACCACTCCATATCTATTACTCTCGGGTCGGACTGAGAGTGTCCCGCGGACTTTAACTTCTCCCGGAAACGATGACAAATTATTTGTAGCTCTCAGCTGGTATCAGCTATTATACTATACCTCCGCTATCTCCATGGACAAGCATCGGCCCATCTTCGCAGGTGCTGCTCGTATCCATGGAGAATCGACCTCCGTCGCTCCCATTGTTTAATTTTCTTGGTTAAGGATTAGCGGAACCATCGGCTAATCGGAAAGTTTGACATTTGCGCTTAGCAGAAAGTCCGCGGGATGATAACAAAACCACATTTGATCGGCTTTACCAACATCTCTTGAGTTCAATTTCCATTTGATCTTGTTCAAGAACGAAGGGCCGCACGTGGTATTTGCTAAGGATAGAAGGCCTGATTAAGGCCATCCCCACCTCTGAGTGTACGTAGTCTCTGCTACTTGCCAAGCCAGCCATAAGGTGCTCTCTGCTCAGGGGAAGAGACGCCTTTATTTGGTACGGATTACGACGAAGTCCTTGCGAGTGATCCGGCCGAAAGCCCGACAGGCGCTGGTACTGCTGCCTCTGCTTCAATGTGGTCTCATCAAACTTTTATGTTCGGAGATGAGAATGTATATCAACGGGCGAAGAATTTTGGGCATCCTATATATCATCTTTTTGACCTATTATATTGGACTCAAAAAGGATCGCTAAGGTAAAGGGCGCGCTTTCAGAGAGCATTATCGGTCAGGCGGTAGCACCTTGTACCTTTCCATCTAACTGCAATATAATGAAAAGTACGTATTCACCATTCCCCTTTCCATTCCTACTTTGCTCTTGCTTTCCATAGTCATCTTTCTTTGAACTTCTTGAAAGTTTAAGCTGTTGTTTTCACACTGGTAAAGGCGGTGAACACTTAACAAAATGCCGGAATTCGCCCTTATCTGTAGACCGTGGCTGTTTGTACATACATACATTTCCGGGGCCACCAATAGTAATAGTGACAGATACAAAATAAAATGGCTGTTGATTGTGTCGCTAGTCTCCCGCACGGCCCGAGCCGCGAGCCGGACCGAAGGAAAAAAGAATTTTACAAAACAAAACGTACAACAGCCGGGATTCCCCAATGGTCACCCACTTGAGTACTAATTGGCCGGTTCGCAGCTTAAGTACGGCTGAGCGGACGGGAAGCCCTGCATTCTGCGACCTATGGTCGTACGTGGCAAAGTGAGTTGCGACTTGAGATTATCATTCCCAGTCAGCGGTCAGTCACCTCGCGGTCACTGGCAGTTCGCCGCCAGTCCGTGCCGTAATGCTTGGAATTGCTACAGAGCGGATGCGGCGGATGGCGCCGAATCTGACAGGGCGTTTAGTTTCTGATAGAATACCTAGTAGATCTTATAATATTTGCCTCTCTCCGTTTGTTGTTTGCTGTTTGCTAGTCAGCTACTGCAGCGTATATATTCTACGCACCTTCTTTCAAACAAGCCTTCCGATCCAGTGAACAATAGAGCGAAGTTCACGCAAGTTCTTAGACCTTACAAGCTGTCGAGCTCCCGCAGCACGTGATTCTTGGAGTTGGGCGCCCAACGGAGCCCCACTTCTTGCATCATAGCCAGTAGCGCTGCGATAGGTACGTACAGGCAAAGTGATCCATCATCCTTCTCCCAATTAGCCAAAAGTTCATCACAATGTCGCTTCCGGAATTTCTCTCCGGCTGCTACCGTCGTTACAAAGAAGACACCACCGCTTTTACCACATGGCTATCCCAAGCCGCCGCCGCCGTCGGCTGGAAAGTACCAAAGAAACCATTGCAGAACGCAGAGCCAGAAAAACCTGGCGGCTCCTCAGTGTCTTCGACCAGCACCGCTCAAGCGCCGAGCGGCCGCCTCAAAGGCAAGGCTCGCAAAGCTGCGAAGGCCGCCGCTCAGCAATCTACCACGACCAGCAGCGGCGAACCGCCCAAAAAGGTAAATGCAGTGCGCTACAAGCTCTCGACGCAAGACCTACTTGCACAAGCCGAGGCCGTGGCACGGGCGGCGCAGGCGGGTGTACGTATACCGGACGCGGTGCAGCTGCTACTGAAGCGGGCGATCGCGGCGAGGCGGAGGTGCGCGGATTGGTTCGAAACAGCCAAGGTAGAAGCGAGAAGGAGCAACTAGGGGCATAGGCATTTCATTGATGCACTGCAGAGGGCATTGGATCTGTTGACTCCCAAGAAAGAGGACATAAAAGGTGCAAGCGCAGATGAGTCGAAGGATGGGCTACTTGATTTACGGTATGACTCGGCTGTCTTGCTTCTCGGGAATTCTAACAATCTACACAGGAATCGGTTCGAAGTGCTTGATGTCGAGTATGTGAGCGACCAGTTTGCGCTGGCTTCTGCCGATGCTTCGAAGAGCGGTAGCGCGACGAAGAATGGGGTGTTTGAGCTCGAGGCCGACCCCGCCTGGGAAGATGCATTCATCTGCTACTGCTTCTTCGAGGATCTGCACTCCATTCAGGATACGCTGAAGGATGTGTGGAAGAAGTATCAAGATGAAAAGCTGGACCTGGTCTCCGCAACCCTGACCACCAACGCCGCCATCGAATTGGTACAGCATGCCGAGAAAGATCTTCTGGACGCAACCTCAACTCTCCACACGTACACAAGGCCTTATAACAGAGTAGCAATGTCTATTTTCTACGCTGAGACCCTCCGCAATGGCAGAGACCCCGATGAATATCTCAGCTCCCCGGAATCCTTGGAAGTCACTGATCTGGACGATTTCATCTACTTGCCAACAGCCCGTGTCCTCATGAAAACAGCTCAGATGGCCGTGCATATGGACAAAATCAACTGGCCTCTGCCTATTCCCCAAATGCGCTTCGGCTACATCGCACGCCCCGAACTACTTGAGTTTCCAAAGTACGAGAAGCTTGAAAAGGAGGACAAAACCTTGACTCAGCTACTCCATGAGGTTGCTCTCATCCACGAAATGAGGCAATATCCTGGCGTTGGCACTGCGAAGGTCCTTCCGAATTTTCAAGATGGCTTTTCAAAAAGCCTGGAACGTCTGTGGACCAAGGGCGAGGTCAGCGCCCATAACGTATTTGCGTCTCGAATCATTCTGGACATCATTGAAATCACCGGTGACCAGCCTAGATTTCATAAAAATCTTCTGCAGATGGGCAAGCATACACAACGGAACATCGAGTTCCAAAGGCACTTAGATGGGTCTTTGGGTACAGGTGACACACGCTGGCTTACTAAAGATCAGAACACTATCATGGATATTTACCAGTTGACCGAGAAGCATATCTCATACCTGGCTGTGGGCGAGTTTAAGAAGATGATGATGGCGCTCAATAAGGACAACCTTGCTCCGGGATACACCATGGATGAAGCACCACCGGCAATGCGGGAAGCTGCCAGAGAAAATCTCAGAAAACAGGGCCTAGATCCAGATGACGGCCCGTCAGAGGAAGCCAAGAGAACCGCCAAGCGGCTGAATCTGAGATCAATTGGGCCAGCACCGGAGCCCGATTTTGCCGTCACACACAATCCCCTTTTGTGCGGCATGATGGCTCTCCAGCTGGACGTCTTGAACGAAGAGGCCGGCGTGGCCCTCTCTAACCACCATCTCTCCATCTTCGCAACAGCCCATCTCTACAACGCTATCCGCCAGCTCCAACTCACTCAAATCAGCTGGCCCGATCTGGAACGCGTCATGGAACTCCATGCCGGCCCCATCTTCGCCAACGACGTGCCCAACACACCGGAAAAGTTCTACGCACGAATGGCCTTTCGCATCGGCAGCAGCGCTCGCCCCAGGAAGATGGACAGGGATCAGAAGCTATTCCTGCATGTAACGCCTGCAACAAAAGCCCTCCGCGAGTATATCGACGGCAAGCAGCCCGTCCAGGGCGTCATCAGGCAGGTTGACGATCAGCTGCAAGAGCACATGCCTGTGGCAAGCTCCACGAACGCCGCTGCCGCCGGCTTGAGCAAGGCCGAGAAGAAGAGCACCAGCCAAAGTCTTCGTCGCCGCCGCTTGACACCGCTTCAGTCTGTCGAGGCGCTGCAGTCGCTCATGCCGGCCATCTTGCCGGACATCACCATCGACTACATCGCCCTGACGAAGACGTGCAACACACTCATGCGTTCGGTCCGACAGCGCATCCAAGAGGAAGTGGGCATCGCCTACCCATCATTGGCTCATCCGGGCGATAGTAACGATCATGGGTTTTTGGTCATGGTTTTGAAAATCTTGGAAGAAACGAAGGTAGAGGAGGAGGTTTCATAAAGGAAGAAGAAGGGTGAAGCAAGGGCTTTCGAGGGCGGGGAGCAGCTGAGGTTGGCGGCGGAAACTATGGAGGAATTTTGGAGGGAGCGAGCTACCGGCACCTTGGGTGAACGTGTGGAGAGAGTCTTGTCTGTGTAATCTGTATAGAGTCACCTCAATCTCTAAACAATGTAGAGTGAGTTGCCTGCAATCGCATAACAGCAGGAGAGGGCACGTCTCGTAAGCCGTCGACGTGTCTGTAAGAAAAAGGATCCTTTAGGCAACAATGGTGTCAGCAGTACAGCCCCGCAAGACAAATGTAGCTTACAGTCCCCTCTCGCAGCCGATGGCTAGCGTGGATTTGTTTTTTTGCTCATGTCATGGATAGTTGAAGCTATCATCCGGACCTATATGTAGAATTTTTAACTCGACATTCTCATCCGGACGATAGCTTCAACTACCCATACGTTATTTTGTCTTTGAAAAGAAAAGGATGATGTATTGTATGTTTCACAGAGCTTTCCCGGCGCTGCTAGTGCCTGGTGGCCTCGAACGAACACTTCTTCAACAACGTGAATTGCCAATTTACCATTTATTTGATCCTGATTGGGTTTTATATCTTGCCTCCTGCTCTTCCCATACTGATCCAGAAGGGTATATATATGTGCATCTACCTTCACTGGTAATTTTTCGGTGCATATTCGATTCCCAGATTGTCATATTCGCACAGTCCGGTCGTACAAGACCCTGTACCACACCACTGGAGGCCTGAAAGAGGGGCTCCTTCAGCCTTCTCCTATCCGCTTTCTCTCGACGCCAACTGTATCTTGATCTTGCTCCATCGATTGGCTCTTGTTTTCGAAGCGTTATATCCTCTGGTTGGAGTCTCCATCATTCAGATCAAAAGGTCAGCACTTCTCAGCAGCTGTACCAAACTGTGGCTCACCCTCGATCGACTTTTCGACTACGGTACGCCATTCGGGACGTATCTTTTGCCAGCTTGAGAGCATCCAAAAAGTGCCGAGGGTATTGGGATATCATTCCACTCAGTCCACTAAGCTGATAGCAACACAGAGTCTCCTTTGCACGATCGGGATGTCGGACCCGAAGAAATACACCGTCGGCTGGATCTGCGCCATCGAAACCGAGGACGTTGCCGCACGCGCATTCCTCGACGAAGTGCACACGCAAGTGGAGAGTGTATCTCCAAACGACAACAACAGCTATACATTTGGGCGCATTGGGCCCCATAATGTCGTCATCGCTGTGTTGCCTGACGGCGAGTATGGAAACAACTCTGCTGCCGCTGTTGCAAGAGATATGATGCACAACTTTCCCAATGTCAGGATCGGCTTGATGGTTGGAATCGGCGGGGGTGCACCAAGCTCCGACTATGACATCAGACTAGGGGACATTGTTGTCAGTTCTCCTGGTGGCGGGGCTGGGGGCGTGTGGCAATATGACTATGGGAAGACCATCCAGGATCAGAAGTTCCACCATACCGGGTTCCTTGACCAACCACCCAGGTCGTTGCGTACGGCTGTGGCTAACCTGAAAGCAACCTACAAACTTGATGGACATAGCATCAATGCTGCAATTGAAGACGCTCTTAAAGTGAAGCCGAGGCTCAAAAAAAGTCACAACCGACCAGACGGAGCCAGCGATCGACTGTTCAAGAGCGGATTCGTGCATCCACTGGAGAGCGGTAACAGTTGTGAAGACACTTACAATAGCAAGCCTTCCAATCTGGTCTCCAGAAAACAGAGAGACGAAGATGAAGATGACCCTGCCGTTCATTACGGCTTGATCGCATCCGCGAATAAGCTGATGAAAGATGCTGTTATCTGAGACACGCTCGCCAGGGAACACAATGTCCTGTGCTTTGAAATGGAGGCTGCTGGACTTATGAACCACTTCCCCTGCTTGGTCATCCGCGGCATCTACGACTACGCAGATTCGCACAAAAACAAGCAATGGCAGGGATTCGCAGCAATGACGGCTGCTGCATACGCCAAAGATCTTCTTAACCACATCGCACCCAATCGAGTTGAGGCGGAGAAGAGAATTAGTGAAGCGTTGGACAGTAGTCAGTTTTTAATCCCTGGCTTTGATTAATGAAGATTACTGACTTTCTGGAAGTTGATAAGAAAGTGGGTGACTCGCAAAATGTACAAATGGAGCACAGACAGCGTGACTAGCTGTCTCCTCCGGATCCATCAACCATTTTCAACAACTCTGTCGCACAACGTCACCCGGAGACAGGCCAATGGTTCCTCCGAAGCTCCTCATTTACCGACTGGATAATGGGTAGAACCAGATTCTTGTGGTTGCATGGAATTCCCGGATGTGGCAAGACGATTTTGAGCTCCACCATCATTAGGGAATTGAAAGATCGAAAGACAGATAGCCAAACAGTGCTCTACTACTACTTCACCTTCACGAACAAGAGTATGCAGGAGTATGAGGGCATGATACGGTCACTCATCATTCAAATGGTGGCTGCCAGGATCGAAGGTTCACAAAAGTATGTCGACCAGCTTTATGCTGCTTGCGCAAATGGGACGCAACAACCGAGTCTTCAACGATTGCTGGATACTTTACGAGACATGCTTCTTGGAGCTGGTCATGTCTACATCATCGTTGATGCGCTTGACGAATGCGAAAACCGAGGTAATGGCTTGTTTCACGGGATCAGGGAATTGCAACTGATTCCTGAGACTCGCCTCATCGTGACAGGCCGCATGGAGCAAGATATCAAGTCATCGATAGGTTCATGGGCACGGGAGCGGGATATGATATCCATTCAAAGCAACCTCGTGGAAAACGACATACGGGCCTATATCAATACCCGGGTCCGAGAACATGATGGTCTTAGTCGGTGGCAATCACGACCGAAGATTCAAGAAGAGATAGAAGCTACTCTTCTTGAGAAATCTAACGGAATGTGAGTTCAATACCCTTTTTGTCTGGACTAGACTTACACCTAGCAGGTTTCGTTGGGTTTCTTGCCAGCTTGATGCTCTTGAAGGATGCCTAGATGTGTACAGTCTTCGCCAGGCCCTCAAAACGCTGCCAAGATCACTAGATGACACGTACGCCCAAACACTTCGGCGCATTCCTCCAGAGTACAAGCATAATGCTTGCCGTATTCTCCAATTTCTCACTTATTCTCCACAGCCGCTGAATATGGAAGAACTTGTCGACGTCATTGCGGTACTTCCGGGGCAACGTCCAGGCTTCATTCGGGAACATAGAATGCCAATTCCAGAGGAAATCTTCCTATACTGCACTAGCCTAGTCACTAGGGTCCGGAATGGGCCCGGATCATCAACCTGGATTCATCTTGCACATTTCTCAGTACAGGAGTACCTTACATCAGACCGTCTACCTGAAGGTATGGCTAAGCCTCTGGAAGAGAGATCTGCGAAAGCATCAGTTGTCAAGGTCTGCTTGTCATACTTGCTATCTGTGGATTGTGGCTCCAACGAAGCATTTCCATTTGCCGAATTTGCGGCCCGTATTTGGCCCCTACACGCGGCTGAAACCAGCCTCCGAGATGACGCAATCCACAAGCTGATAGTAGAATTGCTGCAATCTGACTTACTTATTACGTCACATTTCCTGTACTGTTCTGATATTTCGTCTCATTGTGCAGATTCCTCAATAGGTTGCGCTGCGTTCTTCGGTCTTACCCGTGTCGTTCGAGACCTGCTCGATGGAAATGGCCGTCTAAGTTACACTAATGAGGAATTCTACGAAGCTCTATGCTACTCATCACGCTATGGGCACGGGGATACAGCCCAGTACCTATTTGACAAAGGTACAAAGCTCAGTACGCATGAATTTGGGCAGTATGCTCTTAGCCAAGCTTCCAAATTCAGACACAAGAGTATTATGCGACTCCTCTTAGCCAACGGAGCCGATGTTAACGCGGTCGATTTCGAAGAGAGAACGGCGCTACACTATGCAGCTAATTCTGGCCATGTCGATACTATCTCTATCCTTCTTTCAGAGGGTGCCAACATTGACGCGGCGAATTCCAGCCAGGAAACAGCCCTACACTACGCAGCTCAATACAACCACGTGGATATTGTCTCCGCCCTTCTTTCGGACGGAGCCAACACGGAGGCGGCGAATTCTGATCAAGAAACTGCCCTACACTACGCAGCCGGATGTGGTCATGTGGATGTTGTCTCTATCCTTCTTTCGGAAGGAGCTAACATTGAGGCGGCGAATTCTAGTCGGAAAACAGCCCTACACTACGCAGCTGAAAACGGCCACACAGAAACCGTTTCTATGCTTCTTTCAAAGAGCGTCAACCACAGTATTGTGGATAACTATGGAGGGACGGCACTTCAATACGCCGCCGAAAGAAATCATCTTAGCGTGGTGAAGATTTTGGTATCACAGGGCGCATCATTGGATGCTGTAGATAGTGATTGAAGAACACCATTGGGATGTGTGCAGAGGCCATTAAGTGAACCCTTTGACGGTGAAACCTTGTTGAGATAATTGAGTACTGAAGGAGAGAGAAATGGCGGCTCGAGCTGGTCAAATCAGGCATGAAGCTACGAAGATGTAACGATCCTCGTAAGAGTAACTCCGGCCTTCTTTGGCTAATGGCTGCTATGGTGCAGGCGGTTCCCACTGATGGAGGAGTGAGTCCAGCTTCTCCAGCTCATTTTTGAGGTAGTTAAGCACGAGGGAAAGCGCGTAGAGCTACAGGTGACACTGGTAGAACCAGGCGTAGCCGCGGAAGACGTGCTGACCGGACTACAGCTGATAGCTTTGCTCGAGGAGCTGCACGGCTCTGTTGAAGATGGGTTAGAGGAGTTGACGGTACCACGACGACGAAGCGGCTAGTGGGAGGTTGCAGTGCGGTGACGGCCGGTCGCGGGGTTCGAGAGGTTGCGAGGTTAACGATGGTAAAGGTCGCTTTGGTCCATTCATCTCTGGTGGCCGGAAAGGTGGTTATACCCAGAGAGAGATCGGTGTCGTTAACTTTAAGGGGTCGGCGGAGGGATTAGACGCGATCGAAGATAGTAAAGTTGAAGCCGTAGTCTTCCGGTGCGCTAGGGTCTACATACATAGATACCACCATAGCATACACCTCATTAGGCCCAGCCGAGAGCTATCTTAGCAAAAGTGGAGCGATTAGGCGAGTGCTCTACTTTCATCTCTACTCTCATTCTCCTGGATTACCTTTCTTATTGCAAGGAGATCTTCTTCAGAAATAGACACTGTCTCATCTTCGTAAATCTCTCGCCAATATTGCAAGGGCACAATTCCAGAGTCCAGTACTACCTTTAATATGTCTCGCCACCCAAGAATTGTCGCACAACGGATTAAATCCACCCATTCCGACTGGGCTTTGTGAAGATGCTTCGATTCCACCATTTCCTTGATCAACTTTATGCGCTTGCAGTCAGTGGCCATCGGTAAGACTTGTCCAATGACTCGGCTCTTGAGCGCTTGGCTAATCTTCCCAGATTCCAGGAAAAAATCAAGGAAAGCACTGTCAGACTCGAGGAGACGCGGGCAAATCATTTTCCGTACTTGCTCATCTCTTACGTTGATATGCGCGTTTCCGGTCTCTAAAAGCCTCCTCATGATCCCGGCATGTTGAGACAACGCAGCTTTCATGAGGGGGGTATAACCCCAGCTGTCTTTCTTGTCCACTTCGATACCCTTTCTTTCGAGCAACAAGGTGACGAGCGCTTCATCCCGCTTGGCCACCGCGATATGCAGCGCGCTTTGACCATCATTATTCACTGTGTTTGGAGAGGCCCCGTATTGCAACAGGAGTTGCGCAATTGTTGGCTGATTTTCTGTGAGTGCCATTGGAAGCGGTGAAGATCCGAAAGAGGGTGCTGCCTGGTCTGGGTCTGCCCCTACTTCCAGCAGAGTCTTGATGAGATGCGGCTCAGATTTCGAAATGGCGTGAGTTAGAAGCGTTTGCCCTCTCTTATCCTCAATGTTTAAATTGGCACCTAGACCAGCAAGTGCACGGATACATGTTTCGCGCCAATCCAGGGCATTTTGTTCCTGATTAGACTGGCCAAGAATATGTTTCCGGGAAGGAAGGCTGTAACGAAGCCTTCCACAAGACTGGTTTGCAGCCGGTAGTTCCTCCTTTTCAACCACATTTCTCGAAGCTTGATGGTCAGCTCCCCAACTTGTGCGAGACAATCGCGCTCTTCTATGAAGATCAAGCACAATCCACACAAGCTGTCCGTACCCATCAGAGTATTCACCATATATTTCCATGATCTCTCGGTTGCGTCTCGTGCTGAAAGCGCTCCAAATCTGCAGTCTTACTAAATGATCCCGCAGCACGGATATTCTTGTCTCATCGGCACGCCAGGATGAATACTTGACTATCTTTTCAAAGCGTGCCGACAAAAGAAGATTAGGAAGATCATCTTGGCTGATATGTGCATTTTCGACGGCCTCAATGTGCTCTGACGAGAAAAGTGCCGCGTACATGGCCAATGGGAACTCTTGACGTCTTACAACGTTTCTGAAGGTCGTGCTGGCGACCTCCTCTATTGCAAGGTATCTAAGACAGGACCGAGATATCGCAAAATGAGCTTGCCCGCTTACAGGTTCGGGAGACTCAAAGCACATGGCAGCGAATCCGTGGTCCAAAAGGTAATCCACCACGGATTGGTGGATGAACTGAACATAGGATTGGGTATCGCGGTCGTAGGTGAATCTCTTGATTTCCACAAGGCCTTTCGAAAGATCTTGAATGCGTCTTTCCAGTTCGTGGAGGTCTTCTGCATAATTGTCATCCTTTACGAACTCCGCAGCCGATTTGGTTTCCATAATCGCATCCGCTGTCATTGCATCTCGAATCTCATAGATTGTCAAGGGCCGTTTTGCAAAGCACGTCCATCGAAAGAGTTTTATCGTCTGGGGTCTGTCTCCCTCGTCAATCTCTTTCAACAACTCGGAATATAGGTCGTCCAGCTCCCGCGGCAACTTGTGTATCTCTTTGCAGATGACACCAGGCTTTACTCCCCGCATGCTCAGCTCAACGGCTCTTGTGGTGACCGGCATTGCCCACATGAAGACGCCTTGTGCCTTTGTGGTGATTTCGTGCTCGATTTGATGACCGCTTCTCGAAGGGATCCCGGAATCGTCTAGTTGGGCCTGTACAACATGACAGATGTCCTTATCATTCTGGTCCTCGACGTAGATCGTGGTTCCATAGTTGAAGGCCAGGATGGGGTAATGCCTGCAGGAACAGCAGAGCCTCACGTGTGCTCCCATCCGCTCAACCTGTGACATCAGCCTTTTGAAATATCTGACCAGGGTGATAGCTTGGTCCTTTCCACACTCATCAACGGCGTCGACATAGATGACAACAGGTCTGACCGTTGATAGCTCTGGAAGTGTAGTGGCCAGGTATTCTCGAAGCTCCTTTTCTTTCCATTCCCACTTCTCCCCGTATTTGCCTAACTTCTTGCTTCTTGCCATATACGTTCTAGTAAGCTCAGCCAGGCGCTCTTTTGACCGATCCTCTCCGAGAATATCGTTAAGCAAGCCTCGGAAAAGCCCAGCGAAGTCTTTTGTAAGAGCGTTCCACGCCCATGGACGAAGAAAGATGCAACAAGATGATTGCATTTCAGGCTTCGGTTTTGCATGTCTTCCAAGGCATACTTCATGACCGTGGACTTTCCGGCACCTGGTTTTCCTTGAATCCAAAGTAACCCTGAAGAAGCGTTGAGCCATGACTTGTACGATTCGGTCTCAAGTAGCCATTCGCATGTGTCTTCTCCGGGAGAGATCATCTCCCTTCTTGCATCTTGTTCTTTGAACGCCAAGGACTGCACACAATCTTTTGGGCGTCAGTGTTGCTGGCATAAAATGGCTAGCTGCATCATACCTTGCATTTTACTTTCCGTTGGTTTCTCATCAGCTGTGTGAACAGTCAATGATCGGCTTGTCCGAAAACCGAGAATCCATGGACTTGCCCGTAGGTCCCGTCTCGATCTTCTCCATGTGCGAAAGCACTTCTTGGTATGCTTCATCCTCCTCTCCGCCGAACTTGACTAGGTCCGAATGGGTAGAGTTGATGGGATATTTTTTCGTACTGCCAAAAGTTGCTGACGAAACTTCGACTAGAACGGCAGACTGGCCCGACATCTCCCATTTTCCACTTCTCTGAACTGCTCTTAGTATTTACAAGTCTGAGCTGGACACTGCTTACCATTTGCGCAGTCGGCGACATCTTTGTCTCATAGAATGACACAATGTCAGGTGTCTCAGGGTCAAAGGCCTTTGTGAATTCCTTGTCATGCCGCTGCAAAACGGCTGAATTTCTTCCCAGTGTTTCGACTAACGCTCTGTTTGGCTGGTCCTTAACCATCGGAACCAGAGATTCGATCTTCATGCCTTGGTGTGGAACCCCAAAAAAGAGAATTTGTTTGATGGAACGAATGAAGGCCCTATCGGAGCTGTTGGTAGCCTCCGCTGATATAATGGCCTGATAACATTTGAATGAGCGCCATATCCTGGTTGTATATACATAAAAATTGATACAACTTACCTCCTTGATCACAAGGCCTCCAAGACTGTGCCCCAGAAACACCAGTGGTCTCTCACTACAATATTTCTTCAAAGGATTTAATTGGGTACCATAAGAGTAAGATTACGGCCCGCTTACCCGTATTGTTCTGATACTTGCCAAAAGCTTTTTTCCCAAGTCCGTTAAATTCTGAAACGAATCGCTTGTTTGCAGTTGGGTGTCATATCCATAGGTAAGAATCCTGGCGGCGGGGAGGCCCTTGGGAAGTGCGTCGCGTAACCAAACAAACGGCCCGCCTCTTTCTTTGAAGGACCCAAGGGCATGCCCGGCAAGACCGGTGACAGCTATGCAACTGGACGGTACTTCGTCAACCTTATAGTTTTCCCTAAGGGCTCTGAATACCTACTCGATTTCGTAGTCAGAGTCTTTGCCGCTTTGCAAAGGAGTGAATCCCAGAAAGTGGGTGTCGAAAATGAGACGTTTTGGCACCTCGTCGGCATCATCGTCAACATAATCGGCATCGCCGTCGTATGGAATGTCAAACTTCCACTCAGACCTCGTGTCGTCAGAGAGTACTTCGGGGACTTTCGAAAATCTGAGTGTGGCAACCTGGTAGCCTTGCTTCACCGGGCTGCTGGTCAAAGAGCACACAATAGGCTGGATTTCTATGCCGATATCCAGGACATTTCTGACGAGTTTGCGCACATGGGCCTTGATTTGGTATCTTTCAGGTATACCGCGTACCCTGAAGTTGGTATAGCTATCTCGTGCCATCATAGAGAAGATGCATTGGCATAGGTGATTGTGGAAATAAGAGTCGAGTCAGTAAGCGGGGAAAGAGATGATTTTTTCCTTCGGCAGCGATCGAACAATTCAGCCTTGTGTAACACACCATTATGGCTGTCTGAGGTCAGCAGACAGCTCGGTCCACTGTTGACAAATCAAAAGTGCGGGTTAATTCAGCCTTTCGTAAGGCTGGGAAATTGCCGGCGGGCTGCTGCCCCGTTAGAAGCCATAGTTAAACAAACTTGAGTACATTTATTAGCTAGGTAGGTGACAAAAAGATATCGCTTGATTCATTAACTTTCTCAACTTCAAAGTATGAGCCTCGGGGCCATAACACGTATATTAATGAAGCCGTAATCCTGGGCGGAGTCACCAATCGCCTCCCACTTATAATCCTCAAGGTCTGTCCTCGCTATTTTCCCTCAACGGTGGCGCTGGCTGATTGAAAGTGCCAAGACCACATAGCCACGCTCAGCCGTTGGTGGTGTATTCTCCGTGGCTGAGCCGCAATGAGATCTCTTGTATCGAGCGATCGTTGGTCAAGCACTGTCGCAAAATAATCTCAATTTTCGCTGAAGTAAGCAGGATGGAGCAGCGGGATCGTCTTTGCATGTTCTATTGGCGAAGGTAAGACGGCTGCTTAATTTAGTGCAGAAGGATCAACGCTATTAGTCGGACAACTTTGTTCGTGCAGCGTTGAAACGCAGCGATGGCAAAATCTACCGTCAGCTAAGCACGGCAGTTGTAAGTTTTCTGTTAAGCGACCATCTAAAAGTTCGACTACCTCAACCCAGGAATGCCTTCGATTTACTGACCAAGTAGCCGCAGCGAGTCACGACAGCTTGACCCGCCTATCTCAAGGGCCGTTCCGGAGTTTACAGCGGGACAGTATGCCAGAGTATCTTCCGCTCCCATTGGAAGGCCTTGAACAGGGCCCGAAAAGGGCCAAAATAGTGCAGGGGTGGCCGGATGGACCTAAGCGCTTGCAGCCTTCGTACAGGAACTTCGTGTCGGACAACTTTGGCAACTTTCTGGCCATCCTCTTCTCTCTTTTTGTCATGGTATACGCTGGCCTCGTACGGCATTTTGATTCTGCAAGGCTTGAAGATTTACCGTATGACTTTCTCAGAGAGGTCGCAAATCTCGTACGTCTCCACCCGCCACATTTGCAACGCCTATTGATTTCAAGCCATAGGGCCCTTCCGTGTTTCCCATAGTTTTTGCTGCTGTCGTTGCAAAGAATCTGCGCACCATCTCGCTTTGGCAACTGGAGAAAGGGCAGGGGATTGGTGTTTTAGATCAACTTCTCGGCAGTACCTCCGTCCTCAGCACAATCATCACGCAGTTCCAACTGAGAGCGTACGGGCCCGTGGGGATCAGTCTGATATTCCTTTGGATAATATCGCCGCTTGGCGGTCAAGCAACGCTCCGGATCCTGGACCTGAAGCACCAAGTCGACAACACCTCGATATCCATCAACTACCCGACGATGAACTACACCGCCGCCTTCGACCCCGGATACGCCTCCGACAGCTACGCCCTCTCTTCCAAAACGACCTTCTTCACCGCCGCGATCATGAGCCCCGCCTCGGTCAAAAACTCCAGCGTCGACCTCTGGGGCAACGTCAAGATCCCCTCTCTCGAAGCCCTACTCACCAGCACTGATGCCCCCGCCGACCCGACCTCCTGGATCACCGTCCCGCCCAACGCCTCCTACTCCTCGCTCGTCGGCATCCCGCTCGGCAACGTCCCGCCGCTGTCCGGCGCGAGCATGTACATCGAGCTCAACACGTCGTACTGGACCGTCGCGTGCCAGAACCTCAGCACGCAGGCGCGCTTCACGGCGCTGCGCGACAACGACGCGTGGTTCGGGCCGCCGATCGACGAGTTTCCCGGGGCGACGAGCGTAGTCGCGACGGGCAAGCAGGCAGGGACGCGGCAGCGGCTGCTGTACGAGAGCCGGACGGGCAACTGCAGCGAGGGCGAGGCGGGCTGCGTGCTGCACGCCGAGTGCACGTACGCGCCGACGTTCCTGGCCGTCGGGGTCAACTGCACCGAGGAGACGGTCTCGGTGCTGCGCGTGCGCAACGCCAGCGACGTGCTCTCTGCGGCGCAGCGCGACGCGCGCGCCAACCTCGTCGGCGAGAACCTCTGGCTCTTCGCCAAGTTCTTCACGACGGCCTTCAACTCGCCCAACCCGCTCAGCAGCCTGCAGTACTACCTGCAGGATCCAGACAGGCCGTGGAGCGCCGACAACGGGACGACGGCGCTCAGAACGGCCGAGGACGTGCCGCCCGCCGTCTTCGCGTTCCGCCTCGAGCAGCTGATGAACAGCCTGTGGGCGTCGCTGATCATGGACTATCTGCTGCCCGTCGGGCGCGTCGCCGACCTGGCCGCCCACACGGATCAGGTCGGCAACCGCACCGCTGACATCGCCGTCAGCCGCGACGCGACGGTGCAGGCCGGCTACCAGGCGCTGCGCTGCGACCTCGGCTGGCTGGTCGTCGTGTTCGTGGCGGCGCTCGTCGTCTTCGCCGTCAGTGCGGCGGGCATCGTGCTGGGCTTCGTGACGACGGTGCCGGAGCTGCGGATGAATGCGTCGACGATGGTGCGGTTGAGTCCGTATGCGGGGGACGTGTTGGCGGCGGGCGGGACGACGCTGGGGGATGGCGAGAGGGGCAGGTTGCTGAAGGGAGTGAGGGTGAGGTTAGGGGATGTGCAGCCGGATGAGCAGGTGGGGAGGATCTCGGTGGCTGCGGTAGGTGAAGGATTGCCAAGGACGGGAAGAGTGAGGGCTGGGCGGCTGTACGAATAATGGAGCCGCGATGGAAGTAGATCTAAACTTTCCCATTCGACTCTGACTCGCTTCCAGAAACCGGTCGTTGGAATCATCTCCTTGAAGCACTATTCGTGATGCTTGACAGTATCGCGAGCCTTGGCGTTTTACGCTCAGTGGTCCCTTCTCCAGTAGTTCCATCTTCTCTTTTGACTTTCCCTCTGCGGTAGGGCTCGCTCAATCCCGTGCTCACAGCAACCCCGCCATTACCACCGTCTATTCTGCACTGCTTGGTCCGCATCTGAAACCTCGGCTAAACGACAACCTGGCTTTCACCGTTAGGGTAGTCGTTGTGGAACCCTGCCATACAGAACCGACGTCCGTGTTAGGAGTGAGGCGAAAGTTTCGGGTATCATCTTAAGTGAATCTGCAACGACAATGGGTCTGTACGCAGCCCCTGAGATGTGTAGTTGATGGATATCCCTTGGACCGGACGGTCCCGTGAGCGTCCAGAAAAATCTGTGTTGAAGCGCCAAGAAGCCTCTGCCACAGCACTAGATACTAGAGGACCCGGCCCAATTATCATCCGGCGAGTCTGCAAGTGCCGGCCCATCAGCCCATCGAAATGTGATAGATCAGCCGGTTATCGATCTGTGGTCCTTCGCTACCGGTGAGTCGCCTGAATGAATCGTTAATGCGTCCAACAAGCGCAAAGACATTTTTTGCACGGCTTGGCGAGCTCGTTGCGTAATCGAACGCGACTCTTCTCTTGTCAGGACGTCCAACCGCTCCGGTTTTTTCGGCACTTGACGGAGGCGACCGATCCACTCGAAAGGCCGTTTAGCGGGGCAACAACGGTTGGTGCGGACGGAAGAATTCTGACCGGTGCTACTTCGAGTAGTCTCTCAACCGCTCAAACACGTGCTACCAGGGGGATGCATGTTCATCGTTTTACCCGCGAGACTTGGGGTCAGAGAGAGAGACAAAGCAGAGAAATGGGAATCTCCAAAGACTTGATGGTGATTTCCTTTACGAGAGACAAGGCACTCGATTTCGAAAAAGCGGATTACGACAGATTGTGATAGATTGTCGTACGTAGGGGAAAAGGTCGGAGATCATCGCCTGCTCCGCGCGTGTCTCGATCCGAACCAGATCGGACAAGATTGGCCCGGGAGCAAGATAGCGAATCTAACGCAAGGCTAGGTCCCGGATGGCAGGCGAGAAGTCTGTGAAGTGTTGTGTGGTGCTCGTATCAGGGGACGGAGCCGCGGCAAGTAGAAATCCAAGGCATCACCGGAAAGACCGGTTTTTGTGACAGCAAAGCACGCCGCGCTTAATTCGCTTGCAATAGCCAGAATGGGCGTGATCCGCAGATCGCCAGATGAGGCGCCGAGCGTTTGCACTTACGGACTGCTCCTGAGATACGGATGATCAGTATAGGTAGAGGCCGTCTTTTCAAGTCGGCACCATTGGCAGTCGGAATCCTTCCAATACGGCAGGTGAACATTCGGGGGAACGATCAGCCGTGGTAGGAGCAGTAGGGCGGCGGATAAAGTTTACGCACGAACTGGCTGAGGTGGAAATCATACTGCTAATAAGGGACAAGGAGTAGCGCGGATTGCTTACGCATCGGCAACGCCTGGCGCGGCGATCACAGCTGTCGGGGGCTTGATCGGCAGCAGAGCTAGCGAAAAGTAAAAAAGCAGTCTGCGACGCAAGGCGATGCCGGCGGGGTTCCTGGCAGCGAGAGGTGAGCGAGCAGATCCAAATTTGCAGCGGGCGGACGAAAACAAGGACGGAGTGATTGGACGGCAGCGGTCGTCAGCGGGTGCTGTTAGTGTCCGGCGGAAAGGGTCTTAGGCGAGATTGTGGATGTTGGCTCATGTGAAAAAGAACGGGCGCCAGGACCCTATTGTATTATTCACGGCGAGGTAGCGCGCTTTCGCGACAGATCAACAGGGCGGAGCAGGGTCCGTCTCCGCGACAGCAGGGCGAGCAGGCTGCCAACAGGCGTCGGGAGGATCGGGCCGGCAAGGATGCAGAGTCCAGACCCTGCAGGACCGCGTGGAGCCGGCCGCCTGATGAGACGGTAGGGAGTTGGCGATTGCAGAGTGAGGGTTGGGGAGCAGCAGCAGACAGCAACGGGCGGGCCGGCGGCACAACGGTGTTGGCGGGTGCGGGCCATGGTGGCGGGCGCGTGCTGGTACGCGTATATGTAGCGGCGTGGTGTGCGAAAGAGGCCGCCAATGGCGTCTCGGGCCGGCTCTCAGCGACACAACATCTCCCCGCCAGCTGCCGGCGACTCAGACCATCTCCAGTCTTCAGCCCATCAGCGATTTGCGCAGCGTCCTGACTCGCCCTCGCCCTGTCGCTATATTTATGCTGCCCTTGGCTCCCCGCTACCGCGCCCGCGACGCGTGACGTGCCATGCTGCCTGACTCTCCGTCGCTCCCCTCCCCGTCCTGTATATTTGCCTCCACGTGCCCGCGTCTCACCCTCCGCCGCCCTTGCATGCCTGCCGTCCGCCTCCGCCGCATCCATGGTCGGCGTTCCGGGCCGCAGCAGGTCAGTCAACGCCTCTTCCGCACGACAGCCCGTGGTGCTAACCCCGAGCCAGCGGCTGCCATACCTGCCGCGCCCGGCACATCAAATGCGGTGCGTGCAGCCACAGTCCCCAGCTCTGACCGCCCGAGCTGACACCCTCAGATGAGCGGAAGCCCACCTGCCGCCGCTGCGAGAAGTCGGGCTACACCTGCCAGGGCTACGAGAAGCCCATCCACTTCCTGATCCACACCGCCGCCGGCCAATCATCCTCGTCCTCTTCGTCCGCCGCGGCCACGCCGTCGCCCTCCCCGGCCCCGCTCGTTACCCGCTCGAAAGCGCTGGCTAAATCCCAGGCCCAGGCCCAGCCCCAGCCCCAGCCCCAGCAAAAGCGCCGCGATGTCTTGGACCAGCGCGTCGCCGCAAGGCGGAAGCAGCAGTTCGCCTTCTACTTTCCCACCGTCCCGGAGGAGCTGGGCTTGGGTGGATTCGTCGACGACATGGCCTTCTCCTTCACCTTCTCCAACCTTGTTTACAGCAGCTTCGGCCGACCCTGGCTGCAACTGGCCGCTAAAGGTGCCATCGATGACATGTCGCAAGCCGCATGCAAGGCTCTTGCCCTAGGCTTCTTTGGTAATTCGCAACGGCAGAAGAAAATCCAAGACAGAGGGGCCAGCGAGTATGGTGTTTCACTGCGCCTCCTGATCGAAGAGCTGTCCAAAGTCGATCAAGACAATGCAGGCAAATACATTATTCCGGTCATGGTTATGCTGATGTACAATGTGTGTGCGACTTCGTGTACCTTGCTTGGCTATTCACTGATTCGCCCTCTCAGTTTTCCGTGGCCAAAAATTCCGATATGAGCCATCACGATGGCCTCAAGCAGTTGGTCCTGCTTTGCGGCCCCGAAAAGTTCCAGCGCCAGCCGTGGCTAAGTGCATTCGAGGCTACAAGAGATTTATTGGTAGCTCGTCCGCACTCAGACGCCCCGAGATTCCGCTAACGGCTGTAGATATCGAAAGCTCTCCTTGAACGCAAGCGCCTATTTTTCGAAGAGACAAAGTGGAGGACTATCCCCTGGGCGCTCGACCCGTCAGCGAAAAGCCCGAGTAACCAGCTCCTTGACATCCTTTCCGAAGTTCCAGGATTCCTCGAAGACGAAATGACTTTAAAAACAACCAACGATACCCCACTACGCATCGGCCTATTAACTCGCGTCGAAAGATGTTTACAAGATCTTTATCACTGGCGTTGGCAATGGGAATCAAAAAATCCAAATGCAGTTGTTGAAGTTCCGGCCAAACCACCGGGCGATCTTAAGCACTCCGATATTCCTCCTGGCCTGGAGACATCACTATATTATCAGAGATGGCTTCAGTCCATGGAGATATGTCTCTACAACGCCGTATTATTATGGATTTTGCGCTTTCTCGGGGAATTGCGTCCTGCTGCTTTCCCCTACCCCTCCCCCTCGCCATCTTCTCAACATTCTTCCCCTGCTCCATCGCCACAATCGCCCGACAGCCAGCAATCGTCTTCAGACGAATACAGCTATCTCCAAGATCACATTCTCGCCAATATGCCGCGAACACCACTCCTTCTGCCTGGTCAAGCACGCACTCTGCGCCAGCCAGCCATGGAAATCGCCCGGTCATTCGAATATTTACTGGAGACGTTTGCAAAATCAACCGACACGGCACTTTCTTGGCTCATGCCTATTAGTTTGGCCTACTACGTTCTCCAGGAAGACCCGGATCACGCCCGTTGGGTCCGGAAAAAGATGGAGGGGTTTGAAGGTAAGGATAAGCCTCCTTTTTCCTGTTTTATTTTGAAGATGAAATACCGAGACGACGAATGTGGGGAGAATCAGTCCAGGCGGAGTTCATGGCATACATCAAAAGTAGGGTCTATCGAGCTCGATGGCCCATCTATTCGTGAGCGGTCTCTTGCCACGCACGGTCTGGTATGTCTGGTTTTTCTCGTTTGAACAAGAGCTTACCAGTTGTTTGCGTCAATCCTTAGATATCTGGGCGGTGCTCCAGAACACCAACCCCGATGGCGTCTACTGGTGCGAGCAAGCATTCCGCCCTTCCGATTATGGTCATCAACTAAGCCACTGAAAGGGTCGAAAAACGTGCGGATCGATACGATGCCTTCCCTTCCCAATTTGGTACATCGTTTCTGCAAGAGTTTCGAGAACCTGGTTGGCGGCTGCCTGTACGGCCACGGGGCACGACACCAGAAGACGATTTCGGATGGACTGCCTGATGCCCACCGGCGGCATTGGAAAGAAAATGGAACCCACTCATGCCTTTCGCATCATATCAGATACCTGCATACCACAACATACCCATTTAGCGTTGCATTACGCGTCACGACTGCCACGTACAAGATCATTGGGGAATGGATGGAGTCATATTTTCACCGTCATGTCGCATCTCAGGAGCTTTTTGTTTTTCTATCACCACTCTGTCGTAGCTAATCATGACTTCTCCTCAAGGGACGAAGGACTTCAAACTCCACCAGAATCTCTGGGCTCTATACACCGAAGAGCACACAGTTCAATGTGTTGCCGCTGCGAAGGCCCCAAAACGATGATGCAGATTTCTTCTACTCTACAGCTTGATATCGCTTTATACCACAAACGCGAATCCGATTTTCCTGCTCGGCGGGTCAAGGTGACTATAGATCATTCCTTTCACTCTCACAAGGAACCACCCAAGCATTGAGCATGTCTGTCCCAAATACACAACAACGGCGTCTCGATCTAACTTGAATGTCACTGCATAGATTCCGCCATTTACTCTCATCTCGCTGAACGAAACATCACGACGCCAAGGAAACGCGCCCATTCAGTAAAATCAATTGCATAATGGTCATTAAATTTCTAGTCGTTCTACGCCTCGACATTAATTAAGACAACACCCCAGACATGTTACTGGCCCATCAAGGACCGTACCCGTTTATATCCCTGCCACCAACACTGCGCCATCCCCACTCGCTTAAGAAACGCGCGCATCTCGACCAATCTTCTGTCGCCCAGCCTCAGCATCGCTGTGCCACACTCCTTCGCCGCATCGCTTCGGCAGTTTGCCCCTGCCACTCATACCCACTTCCACCAATCCAACAACCGGCTAAACCCCGCTCCCACCGCGCTCCTTTTTTTGCCTCGCCACTCATGCCGAGACAACGCAAGGCAGCTCCATGGCACCCGGCGCGCTGCCGTCATCCTCGGCGCAGTACGCCACGAACTCAACTTCGGCGCAGCCCGACAGGATGCGCTGGCCGGCGTCACGGTAACCAACAACGACGGCGCCGTCACCAGCGGAGACATTGGCGTTGAGCGTGTCGGCGGGGCAGGCCATCCAGCCGCTCGTGTCGCGGCCGAACTCGAGCAGCGGGTTGCCGTTGCCGTTCTCGGGGATGACGGTGACGCCCTCGGTGCCGCCGGCGCCGCACTGCACGCCGATCGCGCGCGCGGCCGGGACCGTCGCGGTGCCGCCCGGTTGGATGTTCAGCGTGATCTTCTGCGCCCACCCGTTGCCGCTCTGGATCGTGTACAGCGTGCCGTCCTCGGACCGCCACAGCGCGCCGTAGCCCGAGGGAGAGAGGCCGAGCGCGTTGTTGCACATGTCGCCGCCGGCGAGCTCGAAGGGGTTGAGCTCGTAGGAGTTGACGGAGGGTGAGAGGTCGAAGGAGCCGAGGACGTTGGCGACGAGCTTGACGGACTTGGAGGTGGAGAGGGTGGGGTTGGTGGAGGCGGTTGGGGCCGCGAGGGCGAGGGCCGGGAGGAGGACGGCGGAGGTGAGGGCGAGGTTGAACATTTTGAGGGTTGTTGTTTGGGGTCTTGTTGTTTTGAGGTGGAGCACCGTTGTGGTGGTGGTTGTCTTGTTGGTTGTTTTTTTCCCTTTGGTTTGGTGGGTCTTGGTGGGCCTTGTTGGACGTCTTCTGCTCTCCTTTTTAAAGTTGGATGAACGCGCTGGAATAGGCGGGTTCTGGAAACGATGAATGGATAGGTGGAGTGACGATGAGTGATGATGATGGCACAAACGAGCAATGATTGTCGCACGAGCTTATATAGGGCCACGCAGGAACGTAGGATCGCCAATCGTAGATGGCGCATGCACCGCCCGCACTGCCTTCTTCCCACTGCCGGGAGAGGCGCTGCTACGTAGGAGCGACAGCTACAGCCGCCAGAGCGCAACCGTCAGTGTTACGAGAGGGATTTGAGTCCGGTGTGTCGTGAGCGGGTGCGTCCTAGCCTGATGAAGGGCTGGAAGGATCAGAAACCGGGGCCAGTAAGCGAGCCTGTATTTTTGGGCAGCGGGGATGATGGCTGGCTGGGTCTCGTGCGAAGAATGCATTCCCTGTGAACCCGAGTGTTGGTGGCCGGCCTTAGCTGTCGTGGCTTGTAAGACCGAAGTACCGTACAGTACCTTTTTTGCCAGGAAACACGGCAGAGTAGGATCAGGTACGGGTGCCATGCTCACAAGAAGTGTGGCTGTGGTTTGGGTGATCGGCGCAAACATTTCTATCTGTGGAAAGAATGCACTATGGATGGATGCGACCCTGCGAAGGAACCTTTTATGGTTTAGCGCTGACGTCGTTTCTCCTGCAATACTGCTGCTACTGTCTAGTGCAACGGATGATGTGCATCGCCGAGGGACCAGTCCACCTTTCTGGGTAAAATGAACGAGGGTTTCTCTTATTTGTTTGCCTCTCGGGTGTTGTTTGTGAATTGTTGAGCAGACCGAGTTTGTTTTTCGTCCTTTTGATTATCCATTCCCCTCTTGCTATGTCCTTCTTTTTCTTGGTTCTCGTCAAATGTCTCGGCCTTCTGTCGGTTGACGTGGTGACGCTATGGGCGTTCTTGATGTTAGGCGGTGAAGGCTAAATTGGAAGGCGGGAATGGAGTGTGCTATTTTTGGATTCGCCGTGTGCACAGCTTGTTCGGACCGCGGGCGTTACACGGAGTTAATAGACTAGCGGTAAGCGGTCTCATGAGCGTCGAGGTCGACATCGTATGGGTTCTACTCAGCTCAAGAGGATGGGACGCCATTGCGGATGATACGGAAGAAGTAATTTTAATATCGAATTGTTGCAGAAAAGCATGGTAGAGATCCTTGAGGAGAAGCTGCTGACGGCGGGTGAGATGGAAGGAGTGGGTTAGAGTAAATGGCGCATTTGTACTGAGCTGAAAGGAAGAAAGATGCAGAACTTCTGACAACGGCTACGGTCTCGACCCTTGTGACTCGAGTTGGTGAGGGATAGCCAGCGTGACAGCGGACGGACGGGAGTGTGAACTCCCCGAGCTCTCCCGCTTGGCTTAACACCCTACTTATGTGGACAACTCAACCCCACGTCTGTATGTTCTTGTGTGATTTCAATGTTTGCTTCAGCCACGTAGGAAGTGTAGCGTTGTTCACGGGAAATAGAAGTGCAAACTTTTACAGCTCATTGGGGTGTCCCCTGGAAGTTCACTCGGCTACTAATGGAAGAAACTACCACAGCTCAGCTGGTTCTCGGGTGTAGTCAAGTCAATTGAAGGTTGGAGATCTTCCATGTGCTTTCCAGAGTGAGCACACACTGGAACGATGCGTGGTGCCAATTGTTCTATACATTCCTGCTTACATTCCCCGGCATGGGGATTTTCCACATCGTTGCCGAATACACGAGTGAAGTGTGATCAAAGAAATTTGGTCTCACAACTGCTCGAGATTACCATTGCTGACTCGGGCAACCAATGACCATTCGTCTCAGACGGCATTGAGTGCAGATCATGATTCGGTCATGCAAGTGAACCACGGAAAGTAGGCCATATCCCGTACCCCGCATTTTCGCAAAACCCCGCCCGGCTCTTCGGCTTCCCATTTTCGCATGCATTGGAGATCCAAGGCTTGGTTTCACGTCAAGACAGCCGTGACACATCACTCGGGTGTGATAACGTGGCCGATGGATCCTTGCTGATACTACTATCCACTGGGCAACGTCAAGTCACCGCCAGACGCTGACACAATGGACAGCGGCCATCAATCCGGACTGTTGCCACTTCTGGTAATGCCGAGCATGCTTGATCTTTGGCTTCGACGTATAAACCACCTTTTCTGCTTAAGACCGGCGTGCTTCACTTGCCGCTCATTCTTTCCCCTTCTTCCTACGAGATAGACGATTTTCGCGATGAAGATATTCGAGCTGCGGGGGCGACCCCTCATTGTCATGATCTTGATGGTCTCGGGTTTTGACTTCCTACTATTTGGTGTATGTCTATGGCCTTGCCTCAGATGGACTTCCTTTGGCTGACCCAAGTTCCAGTATGATCAAGGCATGCTTTGCTTTGTCCACATGTCAAGCAATGGGGTGTTTGCTGATGTTCTACAGGCCTTTTCGGAGGTATTCTTGCCGGTCAGAGATTTCAAGATATGCTCGGCAACCGTGAGTACTCAAGCCGTGCATAGGTTTCCCCGCTTGTGCTGACGTATGTTCCGCAGCAAGCTCTACCATGACTGGTCTCGTCACAGCGATCTACGATATTGGTTGCGCCATTGGAGCCCTAACTGCTTTCGTTTTCGGCGAGCAGATGGGCCGTAAACGTTCTATAGTCATTGCAAATATCATCGGTAGTTTCTTTCCCATCCCAAAAGAGTATCCACAAGTCATTCGCTGACATGGTGCAGTTATCCTTGGTACCGTTATTCAGACCACGTCCTACGGCTATGCGCAGATGTATGTATAACGCAAGGGACCCTATGATCTGTTCATGATTAACGAGCCAACACAGGTTTGTCTCGCGTATCATCGTGGGTATTGGTGTAGGCCTCAGCACAGTCGCCGTCCCAATCTTGCAGTCTGAGACTCTTCCTGCACACAACAGAGGCGCTCTTCTTGTGGTACAATCCGCTCTCATCATTATCGGTGTTGCTCTTGCCTCCTGGATCTGCTTTGCAACTCTCTTCGCCGAGAGCTCTATGCAATGGCGCTTTCCCGTACGTTAATCTGTCACTTTCAGCTCTCGTCCATCTCTGACACCCATCATGCAGATCGCCTGTCAGATTATATTTTCTCTGATTGTCCTCATGCTATGCCCCTGGATTGTAGAAACTCCGAGATGGCTGGCAAAGCGCGGAAAGGTCGAGAAAGCACGCCATATCCTCGCACGCGTACTCAACAGACCTGACGATGACCCGGAAGTCAGCGGTCAGCTAAATGAAATCTTGGATTCTATCGCTATTGAGGAGGAAGATGGTGAGCCATCTTGGAGTGAAGTGTTCACCAACAGTACGAAGTCTCGAAACCTACAGCGCGTATGCCTCGGCATGGGTCCATACATGATGAATCAGTGGTCTGGTGTGAATGCTCTGTGCTAGTAAGCGGGCTCCCAAATTCCCATTCAATAACCGCTCAATCCTGACAATCCAAACCAGCTACCTCGCATACATCTTTCAAGAATATCTCGATTATACTCAGGATCTTTCCTTGATCCTCGCCAGTGTTGCCTTCACCCAGTACGCCATCTTCTCATGGCCCCCATACTTTTACATTGATCGGATAGGCCGTCGTTGGAGTATCATGCTCTCTTCGGCGGGTTGTGCCATGTGCATGGCCGTCATAGCCGGATGCCTTATTGTGCGGACGCACGCCAACGCCGCTGCAGCCGTGGCTTTCATGTTTGTACGTGCACCTACATTTCTCCCTACCTGAGACCTATTCTCTAATACCTTTTGCTAGCTATATCTTGACTTCTTTACCTCGGGAATCCTGCCCGTGTCATGGTCCTATTCGGCCGAGATACAGCCCCTCCGCGTCCGCAACAAAGCTACGGCCGTCGGTGTCTTCTCGCATTGGACGTCGAACTTGTAAGCAAACATGATACCTACTCCCACGCAATTTCCATGGCTGTAATACTAAACACATGCACCAGTGTCGTCGTCATGGTCACTCCTATTGGCCTCGACAGTATTGGCGGCAACTACTTCTGGATCTGGGCCGTCATCTGCGCCCTCTTTATCCCGCTGATATACTTTGTAAGCACATCCTTCTTTTGCCCTTTCACAGTGCTGGTCTGCCTGTCGATCCTGCATGGCACTGGTCATTTTGAGCTGATACTGACGTGTTTCTTCCCCTCCGTTGGCAGTTCGGCGTCGAAACATCCGGCCGTTCCCTTGAGCAGGTGGATCAAATGTTCTTCGACGAGCCGCGCTTGTGCATGGGCTTGAATCCGAACCATCGCCGCGTCATTCGCGCTACGGCTGCGGATGAGGAAGAGAGGTACTCGAAGTTCGTGCGCCTGCATGAGGTTAAGGAGAAGGCCGTAGAGCTGGTGGAGGACGGAGGTGCGAAGTGAGAGGCGGGGACTTCGAAGAAGAACTCGCTTTGATATAGGGTGGAGGGCTTGAAGGTAAGTTCCTTGGATGTCTCCATCTGTCAAACTTGTGAAACCCTTGTGCGGCAATCCTTTCTCTTGAATATTTCCATTTTTTTTTTTTACTGAACCGTTTTGGAAGCGTTCGGGGAAGATGTTCGTCAATTGCTGTAGCAAGTTTTCTTCGTCTTTGTAGCTGGAGATACTGCATCAGAGAAGATTTCAATTTTGTGAACATGCGCAATGATATGACATTTATTGCTTTTTTACTGACACCGTGTATTAATGCAAAGAACCGATGCCCAAGACACAGTCATTCTCATTATTTTCCAGTTCACAGAAAGCACCAGGGCTGGGGTAACATGAATGACTGGGCTCGCTGACAACATGCTCACTTACAATGATTTCTATTTGAACTCACAACATTGGAGACCACGATATAGCCTTCGCCCAAGAACACTAGCCTGTATTGATGTGATAGAAAATCGTCAATATGAACAGAGATTGAACAGTGTTTTAATAAAGGATAACTGTGAAGGCATACTTCAACAAGCAACTCAAAGGCGTTGTGGCGGAGTGGTTATCGCGACAGACTAGAAATCTGTTTCCTTCGGGAGCACAAGTTCGAATCTTGTCAACGTCGGGAAGCTAGTTCTTTTGCCTGTTGGACGGATGGGCATTTGTTTTGCCCATGAAAGGGGTTGGCGTATGGACGTGGAGCAGATTTTTGCGCACGGGCCGAGACTATCTCAGGGGCTGCATTCCCGAGCCGGGGTTTTGCCACAGTACGTACCAGTAGCTGGACACAGATCTCGCGGCACCAACACCCCTCTATTTTTTTTTCCTTTGTTGTTTTTCTTGTGGCTTCATAAATTATGTGCAGCTGCAGCCAGATAATGATTTCATCTTCTGATCCCAAACCAGCAGACACTGCTGGCATTCAGATCCCCGTTTACCACCTGGAGACCTACCCAAGAATCAATAGTTATTTTTAACGACAACAATCGAGCAGCTTGAAACTACAATGTGAAGCAGATAAATGATGAGGGTTCGAATTAAGGCTTTCTCGTACACTTACGCCCATGTTCATGCTTTGATTGGCCGTCTATATTCTTTCCGGTATCTGCAATATCAAGAATTGTTTGCACATCAATTCATTGGTCCCATGAACGCCGTAACCCCAAACATGCAATCCGAATGTATAGTCCCTGTAACAACCGTCCTTAGAGTTCCCCTCCATCATAGTCACTCATGCTTTCCTGCATGACCTTCTCCACCTCCCCTGCAGCCCTACCAATCTGTCCACCCTCCTTCTTCGCATTCTGTAACCCGCTGACAATCGCAGGCTGGATCAGCCTCGCGAAGACCTGCTGCCTACCCTGCCTATCCGTATACATCTGGCCATCCTCATCTTTCGGCGCGCCAAAAAGATTCAGATGAGCAAACCCGTTCGGGCTCTGGTTCAGCAGCATATGGCACTGCGCGTGATTATGCAGCGGGAACCACACGCGAGCAACCCGGGCCTCTTCCTCCTCTCGCGCAGCACGCGCGGCTTCGGCGTCCGCAGCGATGCCGGCCTTCAGGAAGGCCGCGAGCGCGACGAGCTGGCGGTAGCGCAGCTTCTTCAGCTTCTCGGCGTTGGCATGCGAGGAGGAGGACGTGTTCGCGGCGGCCGTCGTCGTCCATTTCTGGCCGCCTGCGGCGCCCGGGTCGCGCCAGCCCAGCACGCTCGTGAAGCAGCGCAGCGTGTGCACCCAGCCGCCGGCGCAGCTGACGGTCGCGTCCGGGTGCGTCTGCAGCAGCCAGTCCAGGACGTCGAAGGAGGTCGTGCACACGTCGGTCGACAGGCTGGTCATGCCAGCGCGCGTGCGTCGTAGAAGCTCCTCGACGTGCGGGCGCAGGTCGGCGGGTGGGAGCGCCTGCAGCAGCTTGAGGAGTTGCTGGCGTACGCCGTTCGAGTTATCGTAGATGAGCGAGAGGATCTTCGGGACGATGACCGAGACGGGCTGGGGGAGAGGCACATTTTGGCTGCGCGCAGCGGTCACGGAGTTGGTGAGATAAGAAAGAGATTCACGCCTTTGGGTGTCGGACTTGTGAGTGAGGAGGCCTAGTTGGTGCGTAAACTGGGCAGTTACGGTTGGCGCATTGGTGTGTATCGACTGCTCCTTGACGATGATTGCTAAATTATTGTGTTAGTATTATGGTGCTTGTAGAGCCTATGTGGGTTGATAATGTTGGAAAGGAAAGAAAAAGGTCATGCAGTTGTCACTTGACTTTGAAGAAGAGGGCGTGGAAATTTGAAAAAAAAAAAAAAAGGATAGAAACAAGATGATGATGAAATACAGAGAAGAAGAATGGCGCAAGAGAATAGACTTGCTCAAGTATATGGTTCTTGGACTTGTTGAAACAACGAAATGCTCAAAACTTACATTTTGCCTTGAAGCTGGTATCGGTGAAGTTGTCGGCCTTAGGTTTTGTCTTGCCAACCTTCAGCTTCGGCTTCTGGAAATCCTTCTTCTTTTCCTTCTTCCTCTTTGCGCTCGAACCCATTCTGTCAGCCGCTGTCGAGTAGCCTCTTCCTTCGTCGTGTGCGGTAGGGGCAGGCCAGAGGCGGCAGCATGAGATGGCCGCAGATGCAACCGGAGAGAGGACGATTTTTGTGACTTTCTGAGGCTAGCGGCCAAAAGGGAAAGGCGCCCGCACCGCCCGCGCCAAGCCCAGCCGCAGGCCCGCTCCTGCGCGCGCGCAGTCCGCCGGCGCCCAGCAGCTCCCGCTCGTCGTCTCGACACACTCACCCACTCTGCAACCCCAGAAACAGCAATCGCGGCGTCGCCCTCTGCCTGCCATTTCCGTCGCCCACCATGACGCAAATAGTCGTACGCTCCGCCATTCTCTCGGCAACCCTTTCGGCCCACAGCTGACCACCCCATGAAGCCCTCGGAAACGCTCTCCCTTCTCACGCGCCTGAGCCAGAAGGCCGGCGTCCAGAGCACCTTGGTGCTTGCCCGCGACACGGGCGCTATCGTCCACACCTCGGGCTTCGCGTCCACCAGCGCCGCAGCCAACCCCAACTCCACGCTACCCGCTCCCGCCGAGAATGCCGCCAACGGCACTACAGCCGCGACCGCACCTCCTCTGACGAACGGCAAGCAGGAGACGGGCATGCGCAGCGCCGAGGATGTTGCCCGCATGGTTCACAGCTTTGTGGAAGCGGCTGGCGAGCTGGTCAAGAATCTGGAGGAGGAAGACGAGGTTAAGCTCCTGCGCCTGCGCACCAAGAAGAACGAGCTGGTCATTGTACCTGGTAGGTCTCGAGAGTGTTCAGTCGCGCGCCCAGACGTGATGAGAAATGGTGCCGTAGAGCTGACAAAGGGACTCCTTTCCAGACCCACGATTCATGATCGTCGTCGTGCACGATACGCCGCCTACTCCGTAGACGGGGTCTCTCAACTTCCTCTAATTCACATATCACCCCGGGCGGGCTTACCAACGATACCCCTTTGGCATGGTCGGGCGTTTATCTCACAAAGGAACCAAAGAATCAGGAGATCTCTGAGCAGGGCGGCGGACCGCACATAAGAATTTACAATGGAGAAGTATTGCATTGAATGCCGCTCAGAGGAAAAAACACAAATAAGGCCACATCCAAAAATCACCAATGCTCCTCACCGATCTCCACCGTGTTCACGTCGACGTCGCCCGCGAACCAGCGCTCGCCCTCGGCCAGCTCGACGTCGTTGCCGCTCATCTGCCTTTTCCGCATACGCCCGTCGGCCGCGAAGGTCCAGTCCTCGAGCCCGTAGCAACGCTTCCACTTCATGCCGTCGTGCGCGTCCTGATACTCGTACCAGAACTGGACGGCGATCTTGTTATCGGTAAAGGAGAACTGCCAAGGACGCGGGAAGACCATCTGAATCAGCACAATGGTCTGGATAATTAAGGTATTTCGGGTTGGTGGGGAAGCAGCAATCCATGCGAAGACACGCACCAGTTCCTTGCGCAGCCGGTAGTTCTTCTCCTTCTGCCACTTCTTGGTCAGGAAGTCGACGATCTGCTCATGGCCCTTGAGGAACATGGACCTGTTGCGCCAGATCGAGTCGTCGGTATACGCCTTGACCACCTCGGTGGGGTTCCTTTTGGCTCAGCGGCAAAGCGCTTCATCAGCTATACTTTTCACGTGCAGGAGGGCAGACGCTGGGGAGCCGAGCACGTACTGCGTGTTCCACAGATCCTGCGCCTTCTTGACCTTGAGGTTGGCCGTTTCGTGCGTGAATGGCGGGGCGAGGGACATAATTATAGCGTGCTTTTTGCGAACTAATAGTAATAATTGAAAAGATACCAATAGGCCTGGTTTTCAGCACCGTCGGTGTTGCTCAATGCTCTTATACACAACCTGTAGTTAGCCCCGCCTTCGACCCGCGTGCGGCTGCCGTTTAATGACTCAGCCTCTTGCCGATGCGGCAGCTTACACATGCACACGAACTCTCTTCTCCGCGGCCGTGGTGTGGTTCCCTGCAGCTGCAGAATGGTGATCGGAGCCGGATAAGAGTGCTGTGTAATAAGGTGCTGACGGGCTGTACCACGTTCAGGTTGGAGATGTGGTCTGGCTAAGCAATGATGTAATCTGGAGAGTCGAGAACCCCACCTGCGCGTCTTGAAAAGAGACCGAGACTCAAGGAATAATTTAATGTCGTACGATATATGCATTCAGGCATTTGCGAGGTTATGGATTTTGTGGAGAACATGGGATGTCTATTAGCTGCACGTCTTTATCGTTTTCATCAGTAGTGGTTGAAAAGGATCAATGCTGAACCTTAATTCTATAATAACAGCAGGCGTGAAGAAGAGAATCATTAGGATATTGGGGGACATAAAAGAAACAAGGAAAACGTGTATCTCAGTCTAGCCATGGTATCAAGAGTAGGCTCCTTCTCTAATCCCTCGCGTTAAAGGAATACTTTCGTGCTGGTCGTATCGGGAACTCCCTCGGTCATCTCTCAACCCTCTCTGGCATAAAACTCGCGCATCTCCTGCAAATTTCCGTACCACATCATCCTCAGCTTCTCGGGAGGACCGACCATGCCGAACTTCTCATGGAGGGTTACGACGCCAGCGTCGAGGTCCCTCTCGCTAGGCCACGTCGCGCTCCAATGGGGATCCAACTCGCACCAGGGCATGGCACCGTTGGGGCGGAAGACGTAGTTGAGCAAGCTCTGCTCCATCGTGTGGGGGTCGAAGCGGCGGTAGCGGCGGGTGACGCTGATGAGCAGTTCGAAGAGCTCGTGCGAGGGCGCGGCGATCCAGAAGCCGGCGCTGAAGCGCTCGGTGCGCAGCGGCGGGAAGGGGTGGTCGCGCTCGCCGCCGAAGGCATTGTCGGAGCGCGCGCAGAAGACGTAGCGCGCGGGCACGGGCGCCTCGTCGGCCTTGATCTGGGAGATCAGGTCGAGCTTGGAGGGCGTCGGGTGGACGACGTATTGCTCGCCGAAGATAGGGTCGACAGGGCGCGTGAGCAGTGTGTCGGCGTCCATGAAGAGCACGCGCGAGTACTGCGTCATCTCCAACAGGCGTAGCTTCGTGAACTGGTCCTTCCAGCGCTTGACGCCCGTCGAGATCCACCAGCTAAGCGGCACATCCTCCGCGCGGATGACGATTGCGCCGTCCCGGGTGAGCTGGTCGACTTTGTACTGGGCGAGCTCAGAAGTAACCAGGATAATGAAATCAATCGACGGATTCCGGATGCGTGTTTGCTCTGCATGCAACAGTTGATAAGTCAGAACCCGGGTGGCGGCATAGTAGTAATCCGTGCCCTCCGGGTCTCGCGGGTCCGTGCTCGGGTTCTCGCTCAGAAATGTAGCAATTGCGAATCTTGATGATTGGGAAACATCGTTCAATCGTCCGTACGACGGATCAATGACCGGAGAAGTCCAAGGGCGACGCAAAAAGAGCCATAGGAGAACGAAGATCACAAAACCCGTGGCAAAGTAGTTCCGGCGCCAAAAGAGGCCGGGAGGACGATTGGAAGGCATATCTGGCCGCGTCTGATGGCAACGGCGTGCTGGTAGCCCCGGAAGCTCAATTCATTTGGTGTTGGGTGTGTTTAAGGAGAGAGATTGGAAACAAGTCAGGAAATGTCGGCCCGAGTGTGCCAAGCAGCTCCGTGCTCTGGCGCTTCCTCGAGCTCGCATTAGCCGAAGGAAGGTGGTTTTCGGCGTCCGCCAGACTGGAGTCCTGGGGAAGGAGGTGGCAGAATACAAGCAGGAGCATCCCGACAAAGTTCGGTTGCGTTACCTTTTGGTCAATTCGAGCAGAAAGCAAGAGACAATTTTCTAAGGCAACAGCTGAATATTGGCTCACCGAGAACATATTTGTACAATTGGAACTTTGGTACCTCTGTTATCCAAAGATTTGTGTACATGGTGGTGCTGTTGGGGAGACGAGAGGTACTAATTACCCATGTGTTTTGCCAGTAGCGGAAACGTTTGGACAGGGGCACCCCGGAATCAAGGCCGGCCACCCTCTACGCTGAGGCTGCGCACGGGGGAAGTGGAGCATGATAATCAGCATGCAGCTCAATACAATGGCTCTGTGGAAGTCGGAGAGGGCATTTTGGGGGCGACTAGTGTTGGTAAGGCGTGTACTTTGAATGATTTGAGCGCTGCAGTCATATAGGAGGTCAGCATGGTGCTATGCCGCCATCGGGCCTACTGCTCTAGAAAGTTCGACTCAGTCAGCTTGATGCCTCCGTCTTCGGTACAAGAGGCGATGCCGGCGCTTCCGCAGCAGTGGCCGATGGTAAGCAGACGAATTTCGAGGCAGTGGTGTATAGTAGTCAGTCTTGAGGTCGTGGAGTGGCGGCGTTCTCGACCTCTATTTGTGAGAAGACCTTTCGATTGCAATCGGCTTGTGTCAGCCATGCTGACTCGGAAAGGCCATCTTTCGAGTCTAGCGGCTCGGAACTTCGGGCAGTGTAGCATGTGGAGGCTCGCTGTCCAATCCGCGCGTGTTGTGAGAGCCTGTTGTTTGCCCTGCGCGGGGCTTTTGACATGTGCTGCCGCTGCCGTGCGACCAGGTCGCTGTGTTCAATGGTGAAACAGACACCACGGAGCCAGGACCGGCGCATCGAATGCGAAGGCGTCTCCATCACAGCGGATGTACTCTGGTCCGGACATGGTGGTGAGGCGAGATGGAGCGATGGCGAGCTCGAGCTCCGGCCAACCACGTCATGCGCGGGGCAGGGTGATTCCAAATCGCCGCGGCCGAGCTAGGAAGCTGCTGCCCCTCCAAGGTGTTCAAATCCGCAGCCGCCGCACACCTCAGTCCTCTTCTGCTCCAATCCTGTCCACAGCTCAACGCCCGCTACACAGCTCCATCCCCTCCGTCCTCAATTGACTACAATGGCTCCTCTCAAGGTCGGCGACAAGTTCCCCGAGGGTGTCAAGTTCACGTACGTCGGTCCTTGCCTTTGCTCTCTCAACAATGCAGCCTAGACAAGTTCAGGGCTACGGAAAAGAGGGTGCGCAGGTGCACACGAGCTAACATCTTACAGCTGGGCTCCCATCCTCGAGGAGGACCCCACCGTGTGCGGTCGCCCCCAGGACTTCGATGCCAACAAGGAGTTCGCCGGCAAGAAGGTCGTCCTTGTCAGCGTTCCCGGTATGTGGCCCTTACAAGTCTATCCATATTCCTCATCCAATACTTCCTCTTCTCCACCCGTAATCCTAGCTGACGCCGCCGATTTAGGCGCTTTCACTCCCGGTTGCCAGGCCTTCCACGTCCCTCCTTACATTCAGAAGCTCGATGAGCTGAAGGCCAAGGGTGTTGATGCTGTTGCTATCATTGCCTTCAACGACGCTTTCGTCATGAACGCATGGGGCAAGGTTAACAAGGCTAAGGAGCCCATCGTAAGTCCGTCCCTTGCGGATCGCCAGACTCGTAATTAACAGATCATGTCAGTACTTCCTCAGCGACGATAAGACCAAGTTCTCTCAGAACTTCGCTTGGCAGGCCGGTGTTGGTGACCGCAATGGCCGCTGGGCCATGGTCATCGAGAAGGATGGCACCATCTCGTACTCTGAGAATGAGCCCAACCCCAGCCAGGTCACGGTGAGTACCGCCCATGCACCTTTCACAAGACGGTCAAAATATGCACATAATGGCCTCGTCGAGGAAAAGCACTAACCCGCATTGTCTCAGGTTTCGGGTGCCGACGCTATCCTTGCGAAGTTGTAGGTTGTCGAGGGGTCAGGATAACATCATGTGGCTCAAAAGAGGCACCATGATCGTCTGATGTAAACAGAGTTTACCATACATGATACCTAGCTTACGCCGAAACGGACCCAAATGACAGGCCATACAAGGTCGCAATGCACATATTTGAAAGCTGGAAGGCTAGACATGTTGCATCCAAAGTGAGACACTGACAAATCCAAGTGAAATATGTCATGCATAACGGGCCACGACGAAATTCCGAACGGCGCAAGGAAAGTAAAGCTGCAAAACATCTCGCTGTGTAGCCAGAAAGGAACGATGGCCCTTCTGTTCGTATGTCATAAGAGCTCCTCGGATCACGACTTGCGAAGCCATGCGTCACGGTTGAGCAAACAATGACTTCGCTAGAAGAATAGCATTGTCTTCCTTGAGTCCCTGTTGAACAACAGTAGAGGTGGCCTTTCAAGGCATGTAGCGTCACAAACGAACCGCTTCTTTCAGGCGAAATCCAGAGCAGCAGATACAGGACGAATCGTGCGTCTCCCGCGCTTAAAAAGGCATACACTGAAGATGCCAGACGTCCGCAACACACATGTGAGGGGGTGCTGTGGACGAGAAGCGCGGTTGAAGAAGAGAAGAACGATTTCCGCGCGTCGCGGGAATTTTTGCGCGTCTCGCTTAGTCAGCGCGCTAGCGCGACTCGACCGCCCATTGATGCTTGTGACCTTACCTTGTGAACATCTCCGTCTTCCACCGCTCTACCGCCGAGCAACCTTCTGTCGCAATGGAGAGCCTCAGTGAGACCCGCTGGGACGTGCTTATCGCCGGCACTGGCGTCGAGCAGTCCCTCCTCGCGCTGTAGGTTTTCCACCACCTGCCACGTCCCTCCAAGCTATGCAAATTCTGACTGACGCAGCGCTTCGTGAAGGGCTCTGTCACGCTCCGACAAGAAGATTCTACACGTGGACAAGAACGATTTCTACGGAGGGCCTCAGGGAGCTTTCAGCTTACAAGAGGCAGATGCGTGGGCAAAGAAGGTTAACGAGGGTACGCTTCAAGGCAACAATCCGCGGTACGGTGGCATGACATGTTCTGACCTTCGTAGATGAGACAAAGTCGTCGCTGTTCCGTCATGCCTCCATAACCCAGCCCGCGCCGGCCGACTCGGATGTGGAGGGACCCAAACTTGGCTTCTCGAGGTCGTACAGTCTTGCGCTGGCGCCGCAGCTGTTGTATAGCCGCTCTGCCATACTTCCGGTGCTGGTATCGTCGAAAGTCTACCGACAGGTTGAGTTTCTGGCAGTGGGAAGTTGGTGGGTATACTCTTCAGATACTGGGCCTCAGACGGAGTCGGGAGAATCTGAAGAGAGCCGGTCTACTGGGCGTTTGACCAAGGTTCCAAGCGGCCGCGAAGACGTCTTCTCCGATGAGAGCATCGACTTCAAGGCGAAAAGACTTTTGATGAAGTTCCTGCGCTTCGTCGGCGACTACGAGAATCAGGAGGAAGTCTGGCTGGATTATCGCCAGTTGTCCTTCTCCGACTTCCTTTCGGATCACTTCAAGATTCCTAAAGACATGCACGGACCGCTACTGGCGTTAACGCTGTCTCTGGAAACTCCCGACAAGACTACAACCGAGTATGCGCTGCCGCAGATCGCGAATCACCTTCGGTCGATTGGCGTGTTCGGCCCGGGCTTTGCCTGTGTCATTCCGAAGTGGGGCGGCCTTGCAGAAATTTCTCAAGTCGCTTGTCGCGCTCAAGCCGTCGGCGGTGGTATTTATGTCCTCGGACAGGGCGTCACCAGCGTTAATACGGACCTGAGCTCTTCTACTGATGCCAATGAGGACGATTCTCAAGGCAGAGTTTCAGCATTGTTGACAGAGGGCGACAACATCTCCACGAGATGGATTGTTGGTTCAGATGACGACCTCCCGTCTCACGTAGAGTCTCCATCTACTGGGACTGTTGCCTGCTCGAGGAGTATTTCGATTGTATCGTCTGCTCTGCGACAACTCTTTCCTCCACTGGCTGAAGGTGCTCCTGCGCCTGCCGGTGCAGTAGTGTCCTTCCCTACTGGCAGCCTGAACGTGGATGGCAGTACTGAGCACCCTCCAGTGTATGTCTTTGTTCACTCGAGCGACACTGGCGAGTGCCCAGCCGGTCAAAGTAAGTTTTTCCAATTCATTTCCCCTCTTTCACCAAGAACAAAAAGCCCATATGATGAACAACCGAAAAACTTATCTACATTGTCTGCAATTTCATTGAAGATAATAATCTATCACAACCTGACATTGGTTCCATCCTACACAATGCTGTTCCATCGCTTCCTGTCAGCACAAAGCTAACAAAGCTCTCAGGTGTCCTCTACGCTTTCACTTCTCCTACTGGCGAACAGGGTGTCAATATCCTCAACGCCGCAGTCGCCGCTCTTCTCCAGAGCGTTAACGAAGAAACGACGCCCAAGATCTTGTGGTCTGTGCATTACGAACAGCACTCCCGCAGCAACAGAGACGCGCCTGCTACGACCCATGAAAGCGTATTAGCATTCCCTCCTCCCTCGCTAGAACTCAAGTTCGATGACTCCATGCTGGATTACGTCCGCACCATGTGGGAGAAGATCATGGGTGAGGACGCTGAACCGGACTTCTTCATGAAATTCGAGGATCGGGAGGCGATAGATGATGAAGATTACGAATGATTTTGCATGATTCGGCACGGAAGCTTGCTTCTCGATGTTGACGTCGGTTCGGACTTTTGATGATTTTGAGCGTAGCTTCATTGTAGATATGTAGCCGAATGAAATAACGGCAATACACCTTTACGTCTTAATGTGCGTGGTAATAGATACTGTCCCTCTAATAATAAAGAGGCTAAGATCTCTTGCTGAGTTGGAGAATGTGGAGTGTAATGTGTCAGCTCGGAGGACGGCTGGCAACTCTAAAATGGAGTCTACTAGAAGATTAGCTACCGCCAGTTGCATAGTATTCTGATATCCCTGGGGACTAAAACCATATCAATACGGGGTCATCATGTCCATCATCAAAATGTCGTGTCAATAGAACTATACATTCATCCGTTGCTTCATTCAATCGTGTAGTGACCAACTTTAATCATCCGTTCTATGTTTTCGCTCTAATTCCGGGTTCCGAAAAGGCTGAGACCAGACCAGACGGAAGGAAAAGCGACATCCACTCCAAATCCGTCCGCATTCAACAACGAACGACCCAAAAATGAATGCAAAAATGTACAAGACCAAGACCAAAACCCACCTCAAGCATCCAACTTGAGGTTGTCCAATAGCCTGTCGATCTTGCCGAGCAAAATCTGGTAGTTGATGGCGTCCTGCGCGAACTCGTCACCAGCAATCTCACCATCGAGCGTCCTGATGACTGAAGCATCAGAAGACAGCTTGAGGCCACCCATCTCTTTCGTCGGTGCTGCCGCATCATCCGGCCCCTTCAAAACTCCTTCCTTAGTGCTCTGTGCGGCAGCAGCAGCAGCAACAGCCTCTGGATCCAGTTCGCCCTCCTCGTCCATCATCTCCTCGAGACCGGAGTCCTCGAAACGCAGGCGGAAGCGCTCCGAGAGGTAGTAGCGGATATCGTCAATGAGCTCGACGGTGTCAGTCTCCTGTCTGGCCTTGACGCGGTTGGCGCTCTCGCGGACGAGCTCAGCAAACTCCGGGTCGTCGATGTAGCGCTCGAGGCGGTGGGCGATGTAGCGGGCACCAAACTCCTCAAGGCGCTGCACGCGCGTGTCCCAGCCGGCGCGGATGACGTCGTAGATGTCGAGAGGCTCCTCCTCTTCGTCGGCCGTCTCGCCGCGGGGGTTTTCCGACTCGACGATGGACGTGTTGCCGTTGCCGAGGGTGCTGATGATCTGCGCGGCGCGCACCTTGAGCTTCTCGAGCCAGAGCAGGTCGGCGGTGAAGAGGACGTCAATGGCGACGTCCAGAGGGAAGTCGGCGCGCTCGGTGTAGAGGAACTTCAGCACGATCTCGAGTACCCGCGGCGAGCAGTCGATCGGAATGACTTGGAGATACGGCGTCTCCTGCGCTTCCCGGAAGCCTGAGCTGAACATAGTTTGGAAGAACTCGGATCGGATGAGCATCGCGCGGTGGACTGGGTAGAGTACGGACTTGCGTGGATTCCGCTGTCGTGAGGGAGAGCGTGACCGCGCAATTGGACCGATTGGGATGCCATTGAGAGGACCGAGGGTGTTGCGAACTCTAGGTGCGTCGGAGTCTGGAGTGGAGGGAGTTGGGGTAACGTCGTCCTCCTCATCCTCGTAGTCCTCGTCAGCGCGTAGGAGGACGTCTGCGAATATGCGGTTGTCTCGATCCCACTTTACGCTATCCGCCTTTGCAGTATCAAGGACGATCTTGTGCTTCAGCACATGGTCTTTGAACCAGCTTTCCATTTGATCCCTCCCTCTGTGGACCTCATCCTGCCGCCGCTGACGAGCTAACCGGCGGTCGTTGCTTTCAAGAACTTGCTGGAAAAGATGCTCGATTTGGAGCTTCTTGCCCAGTTTGTCGATGCCTGTCAGAATGATTTGCTCTTCCTCCCCATCCCCGAAATCCGCATTAATATCTGCAAAATATAGATATCGAATCACTGTTTCCAGAGATTGTGGAGCAATTTTCTCCGACGTGAAGTTTGTTGTTTTCGTTTCGGGAGCGTCGGCAAGCTTTTTCGCAAAGTACGGGGATCTCGCCGCGAGAATAAACTTGTGTAAAGGCAATGCTCTGTCGGCGGTGACGACTGTGATATCCGAAGTATTCGGCGATTCTCTTGTGAGAAGAGAGGCGAGGTGGGCGGCAAACGGCTGGAGCGGGTCGGTAGATTTGGAGTAGTCGTAGGAAAGAAGAAGGTTACGAATGCGGTCGTTCAAGGCGTTGTACAGGCATCGTTCGCCTTGGAATGTATCGCGTTCGCAAAGGGCGCCGGATTCAAGAAGATGCTGCACGACTTCGTAGTGGCCGCATAGACTAGCCTGAGACAGTCAGTCAACATATCAATGGAAAAACGTAGACATGCGGGGTAATGTGGCAAGCAAGCGGCAGGCATACTAGAATCAAAGGCGTGTAATCGAACTGATCTCTGGCATTGATGTTTACACCTTTGGAAAGCTGCTCCTGGCAGAGCTTCAAGTCTCCGCGGCGACAGGCATCGCACAGCCGACGGAAGTCGTCGCTCGTATCGAGGGGATTGTCCTCCTTCAGCTGCCCGGCGCGGATGGCCTTGTTCTCCTCGTGGAGAGCGGCTTCAAGCTCGTGCTTCGGGACGACCATTCTGACGGAATATTTCTGGCGACAGAAAATGGAGATGGAGGTGCTGTGGAAGCAAGGGTGGCGTACCGCATCTCGGGCGATTCACGAGCGATGACATAATCCAGAACAGCGCAACGGCGCGTGGTCGAGTGGCCGCTGTGCCTGGCAGCTTGTGTCGCGGCGATCAATGCGGGCGGCAGCAAAGCAGAAGTGAATTGTAGGGGAGCGGACGTGGCATGCGGGCGCCGTGCATCGTGGCGCATCTGCTGTGCTTTTCGCCGCAGCAGTCACGGCCGGCACATTGAGCTTCCAGACGCTCGATTTTCGGCAGCCCCGCCAGAGTACCTGTAACAGGGCCCTCTTGGCACTGGGTGGAGGCCGCCGATGACGCACGGCTGCGCGCTAGTGATGGATGAGACGCAAGCGCCGACCACGTGACCCGCTGCCCCGGCGACCGTGTTTACAAGCGGCCATTTTGCATCCGAGCTGCGCCCAGCTACTACTACCCTCTGCAACGCCCGGGTCCCAACTCTACCACTCTACCATCACCACCCCCACGACAGCATGCTTTGAGCAGTATCGACGCATCTTCTCCGTCTCCTTCTAACCGATACCCAGCAGCAATACCCACCCTCACCACCATGTCTGACGACGAGAAGTACGATGTGCTCGAGAAGATCGGTACGTCGCATGGAATGCTTCCACCCCTTCAATCCAATTGCTGATCCACTGCAGGCCAGGGCTCTTTTGGCATCATCCGAAAGGTCAGGAGACGGTCGGATGGTTATGTGAGTTCCCCATTGCGACTGCCCTGCCCAATCGCATTGCTGACCTGTCGCCGCAGGTCCTCTGTCGCAAGGAGATTAGCTATTCGAAGATGTCGCAGAAGGAGAGGGAGCAGCTCCAGGCTGAGCTGTCCATCCTCAAGGAGCTTCGTCATCCCAACATTGTTCAGTACATTGATCGCGTCCACCTGAAGACCTCGCACGACCTTCACGTCTACATGGAATACTGCGGCAATGGCGACCTCGGCGCCGTCATCAAGCGCCTCAAGAGCAAGCGCCAAGTTGCCGATGAGGAGTTTGTTTGGAGCATATTCTCGCAGCTGTGCGCCGCTCTCTACCGCTGCCACTACGGTCAGGATCCGCCCGACGCTGGCCGCAACGTCCTGGGTCTGGGCAACAACGCCATCCCTATCAAGGAGAAGCAGAGGCATATCACCATCCTTCACCGCGACCTCAAGCCCGAGAATGTTTTCCTCGGCGAGGACAACTCGGTCAAACTTGGCGATTTCGGTCTTTCCAAGATCATGCAGTCGCACGACTTTGCATCCACCTACGTTGGCACTCCTTACTACATGTCGCCCGAAATCTGCATGTCGGAGAAGTACACCGCCGCTTCCGATATCTGGGCATTAGGTTGCATCATTTACGAGCTTTGCGCTCAAAAACCCCCGTTCGATGCTAAGACGCATTTCGACCTCATCCAGAGGATCCGCCGCGGCATCTTCGACCCCATCCCTGATTGCTATTCCCCGGATCTGAGGAATGTTATTGCGACGTGTTTGAAGACCGACTACACCAAGCGGCCTGAGACGGCCCAGCTTCTCAACCTTCCCGTTGTGAAGCTGATGCGCAAGGAGCAGGAGGTTGTGCAGATGGGTCAGTTGCTGAAGAAGGAGCGCGATGCGACAAGGCTGCTCGAAAAGGAACTCGGCGAGAAGATTGCTACGCTGGAAAAGGAAAAGGACGATATGCGGTTGTCCGTCGACAACCAGTTGCGTCGTGAGTGGGAGCTGAAGGCGCGCTTGGAGATCGACCGCCACATCAACACTGAATTGGACCGCCTCCGGAAGAATTTCGAGGAGGAGGTCAACAAGCGCGTGGAAGAAGAGGTCGAGCGCCGCATGCACGTATGGAAGCTGCAACAGAACGCAGCAGCAATTCCCTCTTCTACGCCTGCGCTGGAGGCAGCTCGATCTATCAGCACGCTTGGAGAGCCTTCTGAATTCCCGTCCCAAACAGACATCTCCTCTCTCTCCCTGGAGGAGTCGCCTCCTCGTCCTCTGAAGCCCAGAGCAGCCACTCCTGAGAAGAGACCCGCCAGGTCTGCATTCCAGCGCGCCCATACCACCGCCTTCAACGAGGTCGCAGCTTCGCCCATGGATATCCAGATGGCGGATCCCTCTCCTGTCTCCCTGGCCGGTCTTAGCTTGAGCCCTCGTCGTAACGCACTGAATGCGGAGCCCAAAACGCGCCGCAACATTTTCGCTGCCGCGGCCGAGCGCAAGAACCTGTCCGATCCGGCTTCGCCTATCCGCTGTACCAGCCCTACCGCTGATGTTGAGGATGAAATGGAGGATGATGATCTTCCCGCGTTGCCTTCTCCGACACGTCCCCGTAGCATCAACGGTGCACGCAAGAGCCCTGATAACGATCCGTTCAAGGTCCTTGCGGCGAACAACGCTCCCAACCCGGCTACCCAACTGTTCAGCCGCCGTAACTTGCTGGCCCGCAACGGCCCGGCGCCGAACCGTGGTCCCTCGGTGCCAAACCTCCGCGCGGGTGGTGCTGCCACTAACCGCCCTCGCCCGACTTCGACAGTCCCCATCGTCGCCACTTCTCCCGCTCGTAAGCGCACCAAGGTGCCCTCCGCTGGCGAAGTCTCGCCTATCCGCAAAAACAGCACCGGCAGCATGGAAGTCAGCGATGCTGGCTTCGCGCGCGACACAACCTCGACTGCTCTGCGCAGCAAGAAGGGCGCCAACACGGCCGCTCTCCTCCGTCAGAAGACTGCCGCCGCCAACAACGCGAACATCGCCTCCAACCTGTCGGGCCGCACGTTGGTTGAGCTCGCCCAGGGCAAGGCGTCGACGGACCGCCGCAGCAGCAGCTCCAGCACCCTCACTATCGGCGAGCTGAGCGAGAACATGCCCGTTCGCAAGAACAGCAGCGCGCTTCTGGCGGCTGCCGCCCCGCAGTGGGATCCGGAGAGCGCCGACGCACCCAGCCCGTTCATCAAGAGGAATACCGGCTTCAGGCTTGCTGTCGGTGGTCTGAGATAGATGGTACGGACAGTCTTTACTTTCAGTCCACTTATTTGCCCCTCGCCGCAGGCAATTTAATGACGAACGCGGCGTCCAATCTCTACAATGACTACTTTCCTTTGTCATTTTCTTATCACTCTTCTTTGACGCGTTTGAAAGAAGACGGGGAGCATATGACGGAGGCAGTGGATTGCTCCGGAAAGGAAGAGACGAGGAGCGAAGAGATTTTGACAAAGTGGTGCCTTTTGGTTTTTCACTTTTGTTGGTTAAAGGCATAATGGGTCGGCGTTTTCTACTTACATTCTCGCCCCGAGCTGGAGATGTCGTTTGCAGGGCTTTGAGATTATTGTTTCTTCTTCGGGTTTGTGGGATACTCTATCACAGAGTCTGGTCTCATTTTGGTAACGAAGTCATGGAATGGTCTGGGAGGCTCCTTGTGTGCAGTTGGATCTTCGGCACCGACCCTCCTTTTCGACTTTTATTTGTTCCGTCTTTGCAGATGGATTGAGGCGTTGGTGGATACCATGGGGTAATGAGAAACGCGGGTGCAAAAGGGTTTCCCGTCTTCTTTTTCTTTCTCTTTCCTGGATATCTAGGGAGGGCTGGGTAAATTATTCTTCAGTGAGGAATGACATACTACTTCAAACTTCTTGTGCAATGATTCAAACGTCGACGTGATAGTGATGGTAGCTACAGGCATGTGGAGAAATGGCCTTGATGTTTTGCCAGACATGTCCGAATCTACAAGCCATCCTCTCTTCGCATAAGATAGAAATTTTGTGTACGTTTCCCCCTTTTGGTCGTCTCACGTCTGGTATAAGAAAACTAACAGTCGGCAAGATTCAATTTTCAAACTGCCCCATTGTTCAAGTGCATCAATACTTTTGTGTTCAAAAAACAGCTCTCAAGCTCTTCGGTCCAGAAATGATCCTCGCAGCAATGAACGCGAGCGTGGAAGCTGCATACATGGCGCCCCCAAAAGCGATGAGCCCCGAATACCCTCCGCCATCACCCAGAATCGCACCGGCAATCGGAATCCCTACTAGCGCCGCAACACTCGAGAGTGAATAGGTTGTCCCATTTCTCTTTCCATAATCCTCAATCTTACACACCTGTGCGATGCAGACCGGCGTTAGACTGATGGCCGCGCCGCTCCAGAACCCGAACATAACGGCGAACGCAGCGATGGCGGGCTCGGACGCACCCGACGGTAGCCAGAGCGCGAAAATGAAAACAGAGCAGACCAGGGATGTTATAATCATTACGTTGAAGCGGCCGAATCGGTCTGCAAGGTATCCTGGTAAGGCACGCCCAGGAACTGAGCCAACGTTCAGGAGAGCAATCAGACGGTATGCGTGCTGCGGTTCGACACCGACGTGGATGGCATAGGAAGGGACGTAGGTAAGTGGAATGAATATGGCGAACTCGATCAGGAAGATGGCTACGGTTGTAGCGGCGTAGGGCGGCTCACGCAGGGCCATCAGGTCGATAGCAGCGCCTGCGTGCTTGTTGGGTGGAATGCGGGTTTTGAGGAGGATGCAGGCGATGAGAGACATGCCTGCGTTGATAAAACCGATAATCCGTATCGCCCAGGGATAACCCACTCGTGGTGCAAGATATAGTATGATGAAAGGAAAGCCGATTCCACCAGTACCGCCGGCAGTACAGGCAATTCCGGTGGCGAGGGCGCGGCGCTTGCAGAACCAGTGGCCGACTGTTGAAATACTGGGCGTGAAGAGGAGCGAGGCTGACAGTCCGCCCAAGATACCGAACGATAGCAAGAATTGGTAGTATTCTATATCAAATATGAGTACAGTTCACTTGGTCAGACAAAGCTGGCAAAAGTGAAAGAAATTCTCCATACCTTTGCTCACGCTCATGCACATCGTCGCCGCAGCCATACCTATGGAACCCGGAATGACGAGCGGTTTAATACCATATCGATCAAAGACAGACCCTATACTGTGCATTAGCCGTCTTCAACCATCCTGTTTCCTTGAGAAATTCCAATGTAACCTACCGACTTGCGCGCCGCAGATATACAGGAAGAAAGCATAAGTGCTGAAGATCCAGCCGACCGTGGACTCGGAATAGTCCTTTAGTTGATGCTCTGCAACCCAGGCTTGAAGTACACCAATCGTGTTAAGCAAGCCAATTGGTGGAATCATGGCGCACCAGGCGCCGACGACAACAAGCCATGCCGACAATCCTCCTTCGGGGTAGTTCGGATCTTCGACATAGCTGTCCGCATCGGCGGCGATATATGGCGTCACGGAAGCTTTGTTGGCTTCCTCGTCCACTGGGGCGTGTCTACCAGTTTCGTGTATTAGCATATGAAGTTGGTATGCAAAAGGGGTAGGAAATTTAAGATGACATACTGCATGATTGTTTACCGCCTCTACTGTATAAGTACCAGGTTCCTGGCCATGCTCTCTGGACGGCAGGCGGAGCTGCTTTTGTATTTGAGCAATGCCGACTACGTCATTGCAAAGGAAAGCTGCTCCGGCTGAGGAGATGACATACATCGAAGGATTTGGAGTTGAGGGGCCCTTGATTGATAAGGACTGCGGTCAAAGTGACCAATCAGGACTAAGAACAAGCGAGGGCTTGCATCGCATTGTTCGTGAACCAATTCAACCATTGCAAAGGACATGTTTATATGTTTGCAAGAGAGAAAGCAAGAAGAGAGCTATGTAAAATAATTTCTAGCCCGTGTGTGGTAGCTAGCATACCTGTTTCTACATTGTGATGAACCGTTTTCATCAGCCACACGAGACGAGGGATGTATGGTCAGCCGCCTCAAACACATATCACCAGACTCTGCCTAATACCAGACACAATAGTCGTTGGTGACGCGGATTTTGATAAAATAGCAAATGAGGAAGCGGGCATGCTAGAGGAATACTGTTAGGATGATCCTAGTGCAGTCTGCAGTAATGCGGCAATGTCCTGTCTTCAGCTGATCCAGCTAAAATTCTGTCACCCTGATCTCAAGTCGGACTATAAGAAAGTGGCTGAGTTGAAATAACGATAGGGGCCTCAACGTAATAATTCTCTCAATTCTGCCTTGAACAATCCACTTTGTTGCCTTGCGAGGCGCAGCAGTCAGCCTGGCTGACCCTGCCAAATCCGGTAAAGCATGTGCATGCACCGCCTCGCCCGTGTAACTTCATATGCTTGATCTTGACGATATTACGCGCTTGGTGGCGCACTCAGTCCAATCAACAGGCGACACATTCATCCGGTGTCCTGCTTTGCCAATAAAGCCTTGGGAGCGAATAAATCAGCAAGCTATCCACTCGCCTAATGAAACGGGCTTATGCGCCGTCTAGCCTGGCGGTTTGTGGTTCCCATCTAACTCTTCGAATTCCTCGAGAACCGCGTAAAATGCTTCGTGCTGGCAAACTTTGTTCACAACATGAATGCCTTTTACTGACAATATGTCCAATCCCCAACGTCAACAGCATCTGCCGGAACTCCAACTTTACGCTTCTTCCACCACCGGAGCAAGGTGCATCAGTGGATGTTCCCCAGCGTTCATCTTCTCAACACGACCTAATTTACTGGTCACCCCGTGGTTCGTCGACCTCGCGCATCCCGCATCGCGGTTATATGCTAGCCTTAGCTGACCCGAATCGACCAGACGCTAATCTACCCTACCCCGAAGGATCCATCCTGAGCGGTAGACAATCAACTGGCTCCGGCGACAGTACGAAGCGCTCACAAAAGCGTCCGGCAACGTTCCAGTGCTCTCTGTGCCCAGAGAGATTTACGCGCGCGTATAACCTTAGAAGCCATCTCAGAACCCACACGGATGAAAAGCCTTTTGTATGTTCTATCTGCGGTAAAAAATTTGCTCGGCAACATGACAGAAAGAGGCATGAAGGCCTTCACACTGGAGAAAAGAAATTCGTGTGCCGAGGTGTTCTCAAGGATGGTAATGGCTGGGGCTGCGGGCGAAGATTTGCCAGAGTGGATGCTTTGGGGAGACACTTCCATAATGAAGCTGGAAGAGTATGCATTCGTCCCTTATTTGAAGAAGAGGCGGCAGAGGCCCTGTCTACCGCGACTCAACCGGACTGGCAGACGATGCAACTCAACTCTTCCAGTACTCACCCACAGGCTATAAGCACGGCAGATGAAATTTCTCCCTTTGGCCCGTTCCCTCAGGAAAACCCGTCTCTTTACTCCAATCGTTCTCTTCCATTGGCTTTGCTACAGCAGTACCCCGCTCTTGCAGGCATTCATGTCGAAGATGATGTTGTCAGTATTTCCGGTGATTCATTCCCTCTTGTCGGTTCTACATTTGATGAAGATGACTTGGCCGTTGATCGCAATGACCATGTCCAAGAGACGGAGATTGGCGAGGAGGGAGGGTCTAGTATGGATCAGCAAGACACAATACGGTTACCAGGATGGGAATGGAAAAGCCTTGAACTCGGTCACGGAATCGCAGCATCAGACCCATTCCAAGACAAATCAGTACCGAAGGGACCGGGTTCTATAGGTGCACCAACGAGCTTGACTACTCACCGGCCTAACGCTTCGTCCCTGCCTGCCTTAGAGCTCCCTCCTCCTCCGCTTTCGAGTTTCATGGAGTTTACCACTTTCTCGTCTGATAAATCGCACCAATCGCACCCATCGCACCCGATAGGCGGCATAGGCAATCTTCTCACTCCGCCTAGCAATTTGTCTGACGGTATGAGCTCCAACGCGCAGTCGTCGCAAAACATGTCCTACAACCCGAACGGCTACGTTTGGTCGGTACCTTTCCAAGACTCTACGCCGTATGGTTTCCTGCCTCAAGCTCCCTCGACGTCACGGTCGTATGCCCTTCCTCGAGGTTCGTAATAAATAAAGCAGTAAAGAAATCGACCTTTGGTTTCTGTAGTAGTCATCAGCTAACAAGGAAAGCAGGCCTACCTCCAGATCCGTACGAACTAAATCACCTTCCACCCTTTCACTCTTCAGGATCCTGGTCTGTTTGTGATGTCGAACGGGAGCCAGCGGTTTCAGATTCAGGATACCACACCGGGAAAGGCACCGATGCAGCGTCAGTGTGCAGCCTCGACTCCTCAGGAAGTTCCCTTGGCCTTCCTCAAAACTTTCTGGAAGACTTCGTTGCCATCTTTGGCAACATTCTCATTGAGAAATCCGGCGCAAAAGCCTGGGCTGCTTACACCGCTGCTCATATTTCACCAGAAGTCCTTGAAAAATGTCTTCATGATTTGCTCAAAGAGTACGCAATTGGTATTTCCAGCCAGACAGCGACATCTGGTTTAAACCATTTCTCGCAAAGGTACGCCTCTCCAACTGGACCAAAAGAGAAGAATTCAAATGTAGCTAAAATCGCAATAGTACAGGGCACATGTCGGCCAAGGCGAAGTAAATCAACTCAACAGTGAGTTGATCAGAGACGCTGCCCGCCTTATCAGAAGATACAGGCCAAAATTAGCGAGCTATTTCCGATTGAATGTCCTAGGAACGCTTGAGACCGACCAGCCAACCCTGTCTCACCTCCAAAATCTCAAGGGTCACCTGTCGCTCTATGAGAGGCTCAATCTGCTTGACAAACCAACACAGGCTGTTGATTATCACGGCTGTGAGCAAATTCTTGACATTGATGATGAGGATGATGATATCTATGATCAAGATGGCATATTTAACATCGACATGGTCCAAAACTTCCTCGTGTCTAGAGATCCATTCAAGAACCTGGCAAAAGAAATGCGGCGTTCATTATACTGCGATGACCACGAAAAAATGCGCAACATCGGAACGGCGGTCCGGAACACAGTCCAGGGATCGGAGCTGGCGCGTCCATGCCGCGTATGTGCTCAAAGGAAACTTCCGCAAGGCCTTGCGGCGAGTCGGAGATCAGCAACCCGTAAATCAGACCCATTCTACCATGCCCTAGTGTCTATCGACTGGGATCCACGGGAGTTTTGCAAGTCACAGTCCTTCGAAAGCGAAACCTCTCTGGGAGAAATTGTCACTCTGAGTGGTTCTGCCCTGTATGCTTACGCAACAACCTGTGCGGAATATCTTCGTTTGTTTTGGCCGAACACGCACGACGTGTTACTGCCTCAACTGCAAATTGCAATGAAAAAGGGAGAGTCTTCAATCATCCTCAGTGATGACACGCTTCTTACCGTCAATTTCCAAAAAGGAGTTCTTGAACTTCATATCCATGGGTCAGAGAATCTACTCATTGAGCTGACACAACAAGTCTGTTGGCTGGGAGCGTCTCTCAGAGAAGGCTGTTCCGGTTTCCCAACAACTTACTGCGAAGCTGATATTGCTTCTACTGTCGGTTGGGGGACATATGTGCCGAGTTTTGAAATCCGCTTTACCACTCGACCGCCCCATTCCACCGAGAACCCATGCTGGTTACCACTGTTCGACAACGCCACGATTGCGCACAAGTTCCCAATACCAGAAAGAGAGAATGAAATAGGCCTAGAAATACCTATTGATATCCTCGCTGCAATCGTAGGAGCTCGCCACGCGGTCGAATATGATGGGGGTCTCGTCCTCAAAGGGTTTTCTTCGATTGCTTTCCCCGTTGAGAGGCAACAGGACAGAGTGCAATGGCACTTGGTCCTGGGCCAGGACCCTGACAAACGTCTGACATATTATGAGGCACTCAGCTTGAGCCAATGTAAAAATCGGGCTTTGGTCGAGGAGATTGGCTTGGATTCGCTTCATTCAACAAGGGCAATTATCGGTTGGTGTAGTGCCAGCGAGATTCTCCTTGGGAGTGAGAGGATCAACTACGGAAACATTCACTACTCCGGCGCCGAGGATGCTAGCCATGCATTTAGTATCACAGGCGGGGCAGTCGGTTTTCAACAATTTGGCGCTGGTCAAATCGATTTCAAGCTTGGGGCCAAAGAAGGCAAGTTCCATTTCCAGAGATTGGGTGGCCCATATAAGAGAATCATCTCAGTTTCCGAGAAGACGCCAGTAGTTCTCTACGATACGACTGAGAAAAGAGCTTGGCTTCTCCCTGCCTCGGCTGTGATGCTTCATATCGCCCAGAATCGACACTACGAAGATCCGACGAATGACGAGGGCGAGCTTTTCAAGCTGTTTTCCAAGGACACATCCACATGCTCCGCTCGGGAGAGGTTATTGGAAGATGCCGGCAACCTTCTCTCAAAGTCTGACGGATATCGGCTCAAGAACATGATTCTCGATATATGGTCACTCCTCGAATACCTTCTGGACCAAAGCGTGAGAGTTGACACCGCTCCCGGAGCCATTCCCAAGGCTACCCTCCGCGACACGCTGTGCGGTTTCGAATTCAAAGCGGTAGTAGAGGAACGCTCTCCCTTCCGCCTCAAAAGCCGGCACATCGACAAGACCAGCGGCGGCTGGACCGATCTTGTCAAGGACATCGATGCACTCGTCCTCTTCGCTAACGGATTTGAGGACCTCATCCTGCCGTCAACAACAACAGCAGCACAGCACTTATGCCATCGCTACCGCACCGTCCCCAAGGGTAAAGACTTCCTCGCCACCACCGTAAAATCCCTGACCGACCTCTACACCGTCGCGGAAAGCCCACTCGACCGCACCTACCTCACCTCTTCGTCCAAGCTGCAGTGGCACGTCGGCAGCGGCTGCAGCACCCCCGGCAACCTTTTCGGTCCTTGCTCCACCCCAGCTTCTTTCCGCTGCCGGTGCGAGCGTTTGAGCCAGATCATGCCGAGCACGGCCATCGGCACCGTCGTCAGGCCCACAGACTTGGACTCACATGCCGCTGCGGGTGCTGTCATCTTCGGCCAGAGCGGAAATCTGCTGAAAAGCCTGGTTAGCGCACAGCACAACCAGGAAGAGCGGCCTGATATTCTTTACAGCCAGCCAAACAGGAATATTGAAGTCGGTATCGCCGTCAATACCGCTGCTGCTGGGATGGATCAGCAACAACAAGTAGTTGTGCAAGATGAAGAAGTCGAGGAGGAGGAGGAGGAGGAGGAGGAGGAGGAGGAGGAGGAGGAAAAAGAACATATCAGGGACAGTGACTCTTCTGATCCTGAAAGCTTTTGGAATAGCACGCCCTCGCTGAACTCAAGCTACACGACACAAACATCTGGTTATGGAACGGGCGATGGGGAAAATGAGGATATGTGCGTGAGTCGCCAGTCGGTGGGCGCGGAGAAAAGACAATTTCCGATTTTCGCGCGATGTGATGACTACGATGAGGATCTTTTGACTCCGCCAATCAAACGAATGAGGCATGAATTATCGGCCCAGGAGCCTCGGGACGCTGAACACCAGGGAGAGCAGAACCACAGGCTCCGAAGCCGACCGGGGAATGAAAACTTGGCGATGATGGTGGACAGACATCACAAAACGGTGTTTGTCTCTTCGGTGGTCGGGCTCCACAGAGATATACATGAGCGGGTGTGAGCATCTACAGTTGTGGTAAATATTTCTCTACCATGGAACAGCGAGGTGACTGACTGTTGACTAGTAGAGCACATGAAGGTAATTAGCAAATTCAATTAGCACGTACGACCATAGGTCGCAGAATGCAGGGCTTCCCGTCCGCTCAGCCGTACTTAAGCTGCGAACCGGCCGATTAGTACTCAAGTGGGTGACCATTGGGGAATCCCGGCTGTTGTACGTTTTGCATTTTTTGCCGGTGGCCCGCTCACACTTTTTTTTCTTCTCGGACATTCTCTCTCGGCCGAGTCGGTGCTCTCACCCACGCAACTGGCCGAACGGTGGAAGCGCTCGCTACAATCGAGTCGAAACAAACGGTGGTTTGAGAAAGTTTTATCGAAACCCCAAATGGCTGAATAAAGGCATGGACTTTTTGTTGTACTACACTTCACTTTCAAGAGGTTGCCTTGTACAGTCCCCTCTCGCAGCCGATGGCTAGCGTGGATTTTATTTTCTTTTTTTTTGCTCATGTCATGGGTAGCTGAAGCTATTGTCCGGACGAGAATGTCGATTTTTTAATTTTACATACACGTCCAGACGATAGCTTCAGCTACCCACACATGTTATTTCTCTAAGGCAGAGCTGGGGAGCGCTACCCATCGGCTGCGAGAAGGGGCTGTACAATGCAGAAGTCCTCATTCATCTCATCTAAACTACATCCGAGCCGACAAACTTGGCTCTGAACAACTTTCTCACCAGCCATTCTTGGAAACACTCTCGCTAGCATCAACATTGGCACACAGGCAAGGATGTTCGCTACAGACTTCCAGTCAGCATCTCCTCTCCAAAGATACCACGAAAAAAGGGCATATGGTTCATTCTTACCCCTTAGTGCAGTAACCATTGCTGTAGCCGGCGCTCTTGCAGTCAGAAGCGCAGGTGCTCGCGGCGTCACAGTCAGCAACGCAGAGGTCAACTTCGTCCCTGCACATGCTGTTAGAACTTGATCAACACCGAGGCGGAGAACACAGTGAGAGCTCACAGGGCTACGCAACGCTGAACACCATCGCTGCTGGCAGCGCATCCCGCCCGGCCGGTATTTGAGCATTGCGACTGAGCAAAGGGGCTCTGCTGGGCCGCAGCAATGGCGGTGAACAGACCAAGAAGAACGACGGAGAACTGCATTTTCTTTGCTGATCAGGTGTTGAGTGAAGAGGTGGGCTTGTCTAACAGTGCTACAAATGACGAGGAAGGCTTAACATATATAGATCTGCTCTAAGTGTGTCTCTCAACATGATGCATTCTATTGGCCCCTTTGCTCCAGCGCATTGCCCTTTGCTTTACGGTGGAGGCCTTGTGCCTTGGCATGCCAACCCACCACGTTTCATTCTCGCACGGCTCTCTGTAACCGAACCGAGCCTCTTGTATTTCTTCCTTCTACTGCACTGTCCCATAGGATGCTACTCGTGCCGTCGGTCCGTTCAGCCTGTTCCACCAAGCGAGCACAGACATATAGACCTGCTGCACGAGGTACTTGCGGCAACGTGCACCGTACGAGGTTTAGTTGAATTATGCGGGACTTACTTTAACCCACAATTGCTCTTTCCTTGATAGGCTTCGCCAAGTAACTTATTCCGGCTGTTTTTGAAAGAGATCGAACCACACTGGGTCACCATGTATTTCAATCGATCAAATTTGAAGGGGGAAATATTCAAGCTACGGTGAGTTTCCTTGTCCGAATCGCTTGAGAATACTCATCTACAATCCATCCAAAGGCCGGTAGACCTTCATCCAGCGCTGCAGAACGTCAGTGAACAACCAACAATGGATTTTTGAACGGATGGTACGACTCACCTTGTCATACGGTTTCTCGGGATCCACAAACCGCAAATCCGTCGCCAGCCTGATCCTCCCATCCGGATCCTTGTTCTTGCAACTCGCATGCACCATCCACGGGTTATGAAAGATGACATCACCCGTCTCATACTCGGCAATCAGCCACTTCCTCCTCTCCTTCTTCCCATACTCGACCGTATCCCTGCTCAAAAACCCCCCATCATTCATATTCTTATTGAATGCACTCACCCTCTCCTCATCCGTCAGATTCCCCGCCTTCGTCGCGAACTCCGCCTCCGTCCGCATCCCGATGTCCGTCGACCCCTCCAGGTACATCAGGCCGCCGCCCTCCAGCGACACGGGGCCGATGGGCACCCAGGCGGTCAGGCTGGTCGGCGGGCCGGCGCGCAGGTACATCTGGTCGAAGTGGACGGGGGTCAGCTCGCTGTCGGGCACGAAGGCGCGCAGCATCGTGCGCTGGAGCATGTGTGGATCGCGCCAGCCGGTGAAGCGCGAGACGAAGGCGCGCAGCTCCGGGATCTGGCAGAAGCGCACGTAGAAGTCGGCCTCGTGCGCCGAGATCATGAGCGAGACGTAGGCGTCGCTCTGCGGGTCGTCTTTCAGGCCGAATAGCCGCCGCAGGTTGCCCGGCGGCAGGTACTTGCGCGGGTCGAGGCCGGAGTAGGTCCCGTCGACGGGGGAGGTGCCGGGGCGGAGGAGGCCGGAGGGTGACATGTGCGAGAAGTAGGCGGCGCGGCAGGCGAGGACGGGGTCTTTGGGGAGGAGGCCTTTGACCTGTTGTTGTATGGGGTGTCAGTGAGGCCGGGTGATGGCGGTTGGGTGGGTAGTGTATAGGAGGGGAGGTACGTGGAGATATCCGTCACGCTCGAAGCGTTCATGCATGACTTCAAGTGGGGTGTCTGCGGAGGTGGGCTGCAGGTAGCCGATGGAATCTGGGTCCATTGGACCAAAATTTGATTCCAGGCTCAAGGTTGCTGGGTCGGCAGGATAGTAGTGGCCATATTGGTCCTTTGAGGTCTCCGACTTGAGACCGGCTTTCTTCTGTGGTAGGGTTGTCGAGTTGGGGAGAGTTGCTGACTGAATACCAGGCGCCATGGTGAGGATGTTCAAATTGATTGTCGATAAGAGATGAAGCATGCACTAATTAAGGGCAACGCAACATTTATAATTGCAGCTCCTGCGAAACCACTGCGGTGGCGGGATCCGCAAATGCTTCCATTGCCCCGCCATCCCCGCCAGTGACGTACATTCCGTTACCTCAAAACGCGGGGAATAAGGCTTTCGAGGCCTTAGGAACCCACTTGAAATGATGAGTTGCCGATGAAAATATTCCCTAAATGCTGATAGGGTGGGTTGATACACAGTTATGAAGCTGTCTGGTGGCTGCCCCGCGCGGATGACGGAGTTGAGAGCAAACCGTCTATAGCCGTCTACAGCCATCCACTACCAACTGTAGCCGCGGGAAATTTAGACCAATCATGATTCGGCCATTTGCCGGAGCGTAGCCAACCCCACCATCTGGCATTCACTCTTCCGCCACAGTTCCTACAGCTTTCCATCTTTCCACCGACAATGACGCGAGGAACCGGCGTACGACAATACAGAGCGTGCGTCAGGTGCCGAGGGAGGAAGACTCGTTGTGACCTGTGCGTCTCAATATCTTTTCCACTTCACGGTAGACACTGACTAGTTCTTAGGCAAAGTTACGGCGAGACTGGGAAACCGCCTTGTGCAAAATGCATACGTGAAGGAGCGGATTGTGTTCTCGCCGGGTCAAGGCGGGGTGGTAATTTTGCGCATCTGAGAGGAGATGGAAGCAAGAGGAGACGCCGGCAAGAGACGGAACCAACACCGATGAATCCCTCGCCAGTAATACCCTTCCAAAATGAACTACCTTCGCTTGGGCCTTCACCCCGGGACGAGCCTGTTCATGGAAATCTTCAAAATCCCTCCGATGCTTTGCTGATTCTGGCCCATGCCGCCGAAGACAACGAAGCTGAAAGCATTCAGTCTCCCGAAACAATCAATGAGATGCGATCTTCCAGAGTACATCAGCCGACACCCGTAAGCCTTTATGAGGCACAGTCCCATAGCTCTACGGGATACCAGCCCGTTCAGGATGGCTCATTAAGTCCCGAATTACTAGATCATTTACTACGGCAGTCAGTCCCCCCGGTGAACGACTCAATGCTTTATTAATACCGTTCTGCTCACAAGTTTAGCTATTCCGATCATTATCACCCTTTCTTTCCCATCGTGCCGTCGGATGTGTTATCATCAAGACGTCTTTCCGACACAATTCGCAATGAGACCTTCCTTCTGACAGCCGTCCTCGTTGTCGCAACCAGGGAACGCCCGGACCTTGCCAATGTCCACAAAAGTGTTTGGAAGTACATGAGGAACCTCATTCTGGATGTAGTCCTTGGAGCGCCCAACATCAGAAATGTTGGTTGCGTGGAAGGGCTCTTATTGCTGGGTGAATGGACGCCATTTAAGCAAGCGCAGACCGACGATGGTGGAGAAGGAGCCGCATGGTCAATCATTGGCCTCGCAGTCAGATTGGCATATCTTCTACGGCTGGAAGATACCTCTTTCAAGAGCGATAAAGATACCGACGAGTCAATTCAGCGGAGAAGACTTGCTTGGACGTGTGAGTAACGAAGAAATGTGATTTTGGAGCGTCATTACTGATCTTCTCAGTTACGTACCTTTCCGACCGTCAAATCTCCATTCGAATGGGGCAAGCTTTCTGGTGTAGAGGCCCAAGCCTGTCGGCACGTTTCACTGCAGCAGACTTCCCATCGCTCCAACCAAAACGCTCATACGATGAAGACTTCGCTTCAGTACTGCAGGCTCAAGTTGAGTTGACAACCTTATTCGGAAACGCTCATGACATCCTCTTTCCGTCTAAACAGCGGACGACCGAGCTTATGATTAGAGGAGACTACAAGAAGTACATTGACGATACGGCAAATGCTCTAGATGCATGGCAACGTGCATGGGGAGACTTGGCTGTGTCTCAGCATTTGAAATGCTGCTTAATGTTGATGCATCAATACCTCCGCCTCTATGTTCACGCATTTGCTTTTCAGGCTGTCCTCTACCGATCGTCGTCGGGTCAGAATGGCGAGGGAAATGCAGGCGCGAGGACAACATTTTGCTTTCCCGAGTCCGCCATGGCCAGTCCGGACGCCCGAGGTATCTATGAAGCCGTGGATGCAGCCGAAACTCTCCTCAAGATTGTGGTTGAAGATGTTGACCCCGAAAAGTATCTGAGATTCATGCCTGAGCGCTATTATCTGTACGTACTCCCCGTACGCCTTTCTTCGTATCAAGCCACTTACGACACCAGGTACGAAATACATTCTGCGGTATTTCTTTACAAAGCACATGCAGCAGGAGCCATATCATCAGGGAGATATGCGCAGACAGCATCCTTGATGCGCCGCTTTATATCTCTTTTGACAACAGCGGCAACGGATTCAAATCACATTGCATCGAGATACGCAAAGCTGTTAAGTGGGCTCTTCTTCCGCCGTCCAACCGGTCAGGCATCTGGAAGGCAACTTGGTAGCACAGAAGTGGAGTTACAATCTCAATCCGACGAGAGCCTGGACACGCTCTCTGCCTTCACACCAAATGTGGGGATGGTCCAGATGCCACTGTTCGACGGACTTGGGTTTCAGCAGTTTGATTGTACAGATACGATTGATGGGCTCTTTTCCTTGCCGGCGTTGGGTTCGTGGGACCCGTCCTTTTTATGATAGTCAGATGCACACAGAATTTACTGAAAAGTGGAAGCTAAACTGCTCAAATTTACATGTGAAAGATGGGACTGTATACGTAAAACCATTAGTGTTGCCAATCAAAATTATGATATATTTTGGAAGACCGAAAGGCTCTTAGCTGAAACGTCCCGAGTGACCTCAAATGCGGCAATGCGCCATCACTAAGCTACTGGCAATATTCTCCGAACTTGGCAAATATGACATGGGAATGGCATGATCGGCTGTAAAACAAAGGGTTCTTCGTCTGTAAGGGTAGTGATCTTGTTCCGAATTGATTTCTCATTGTATGTATGTGCATGCATTCAGGATATCCATAGTGTGAGCCAAAGAGAGCGTCAGCCATTCCCGAGGAGTGTGCGTCACTGAACAACACTACAACGGCACAACCTCTGTCATTGATGGATAAACAAGGCTCCACGAACCATGTGCAAGCAGTGAACCCACTGTTGCCTGTCTCGGAACAACTTCCTCATTTCCCCAGATTTTGGAAATGTGGGGAAGCGGAGGAGCCTTTTGCGGGGTAGACTGAAGATTGGCACGCGGTTCCTCTGTGGCTGAGATAGTCTCGCCAAGCTCTCCGTCTATTGCCGCAAGAGCTAGAAGACTGGAAACTGTGGCGAGGATGTTATTTAGTCTTTGGCATGTTCCATGCTCGACTATCGCCAGAACAGCCGTACAATCACACCAGCTGTTACTTGTTCTTTTCACCCACGATGGGGCTCATTCAACGGATTGTTCGAAACGAAGCAGTCCAATCCGATCCACCGGAAATCTACAATGCTCGGGTGTTGTTGATTAGTCTGGCGGTAGGTGGTCACTATGCCGAACAGACCGGTACGAGGGTGCGATCACTGACAGCACTTCGCAGGCGTGTGGAGGTGCACTCCTTTTTGGCATGGACATGGGAATTATTGGTGGCGTTCTTACTATGGAGACTTTCAAGAGGTAAGTCCTGGAAGCCAGTGTGCACCGTGTTAAGACTTGTACGCGATCTGATACAATGAATAGGCAATACGGCCTGACGGACAAGTCGGAAGCAGTGCTGGCAAACCTGTCGTCAAATATTGTATCAGTCATCCAAGCTGGAGCATTTGCTGGGGCGCTCTTCTCAACGTGGCTGGCCAACAAGATAGGTCGGAGGCCATCACTTATTGTTGCCTCAGTACTCGTCTTCATCGGTGTCGCATTCCAAGCCGGTGCGAGTGGCTACATAGAGTTACTATATGTGGGACGGTAGGTTGAGCGTATCACTTCACAAGTATTCTGGCTGTCAGGGCTGATCACTCCCCAGTCTCATTGCCGGTATAGCTATCGGGATAGCCTCCACCGTCAACCCTCTCTACGTCTCCGAAAACGCACCTCGCGGCATCCGCGGCCTCCTCACCGGCCTCTACCAACTCACCCTCGTCTCTGGCCTCACAGTACGCAAACCCCCTGCACCATCACCACCACCCCACAAAATGTTCCCCTGAACTAATCCTTGATCCCCAACCCAACAGCTCGCCTTCTGGATCAACTACGGCTCCCTCCAACACCTCCACGGCCACGCGCAATACATCCTCCCCCTCGCGCTGCAAGCCCTCCCAGCCCTCATCCTCTTCATCGGCATGCTCCTCGCCAACGAATCACCCCGCCACCTCGCCCAAAGTTCCCCCACCCACGCCCTCCGCGTCCTCGCCCAGCTGCGCGGCCTGCCCGCCGACCACCCCTACGTCCAACACGAGCTCTCCAGCATCGCCACACAGCTGGAAGAAGAGCGGGCGCTGGCCGCCGGGGCATCACCGTTCGCGCTGCTGAAGGAGGCGGTGACGGTCAAGAGCTACCGGCGGCGCAGCGTGCTGTGCGTGACGCTGATGATGTGGAGCAACCTGACGGGGACGAATGCGATGACGTACTACTCGCCGACGATCTTTGCGAGTGTCGGACTGCGGGGCGCGAGCGTGGGGTTGTTGGCGACGGGGGTGTATGGGATTGTGAAGATGGTGGCGTGTGCGGTGTTTATCGTGTTTGTGACGGATACGTTGGGGCGGAGGAAGAGTTTGATTTGGACGGGGGTTGCGCAGGTATGGCTGTGCTGTTGCTCTGGATGATGAGCTCTATGCTGACTCCGATTTTGCTTCTCGCAGGGCCTCGCTCTTTTTTATGTTGGCTTTTACATCCGCTTCGATCCACCGGTGGCTGGATCTCCCGTCAGTGCACCCGGATACGTCGCTATTGTCGCGATATACATCTTTGCTGCTGTATATCAGTTTGGCTGGGGATCCGTCGTATGGACTTATTGCTCGGTGAGTAGTACCACTCCGATAGACAAAGGGAAATGAAGCTGATATTATGTAGGAAATTCCGGCCGCCCGCCTGCGCGCCCTCAACATGGGCATGGCAACAGCAAGTCAATGGTTGTTCAACTTTGTGGTAGCCAAGGCGACCCCCAGCATGTTTGCTACACTTGGTAAGGGCGGCTTCGGCACGTATTTCTTTTATGGTGGATGCTGCTTTGTCATGGTGGTTTATGCATTCCTATTCGTACCTGAGACAAAGGGTGAGTTCAACGCCGTTCCAAAATTCGTGTCGGAGAAATGCTAATGCCACACCTGCAGGGCTGTCTTTAGAACTCATGGATGAGCTTTTCGAGCAAGATTCTGTGCGGCGGAAATTCGTGCCGAAGCGGAGGATGAGTCAAAGCGGCAGTGAGCAAAATGGAAAGGAGTCTATGGATAAAGGTGCCGTGGAGCATATTGAGACCGTTTGATATGGGCTGCAGAATCGGTTGTTGCATTCCCCAAAATATGGAGGCATTTCGTCGGGTAGGTGTAACACGCAAAGCCGCGCTGGGCCTCCTACATCAACTTGCGCCTTCTTCTTAGATCTGTGTACAAGAATTAAGCAGGAAATATCGTATTATCCAATTGATGTGTTACATATCATAGTCATGTCTTCAAGTTCTATCAGTAAATCAAAGTTACAATGCGAATGAAATACAGCGCAATCAGAATCAGTACAAGGATCGAAAAAACAAAAACAAAAAAGAAACAAAGTAAAATATCGCGCTACAGGACATCACCAAACATGAGACATCATTCTGGAATCATACCACACACAGAAGCCTCGTATCTCCGTCTTCTCAACGGACCCTCAGCACCAACAGCCAATCTACCAACCTCACTCTCCGGCATGGCGTCTCCAACAAACCCAGGCGCCCTATCCAAGGCATTTTCCGCACTACTCCCAACCCTGGCTAGCCCGTCCGTGGACAGCGCCATAGCTGCCCCCATCTTGAGCGTCGCATACGCATCCAACCGGTCCGTCCAGTGCGGCGTCGACGCGGCAAAGAGCGCCAGCGCAATCAACAGCAAGAGGAACAGCCCCAGCAAGATGGACCCGACAATAATGCCCGCCAACGGCATCACGGGCGCTGTCACATCGACACCCATGTCGATTCTGATGTTGTAGCCGGGCCTCAGGTAATAGGGGGCGGGTTGGAGGAAGTTGATCTCGTTGGCCATGAAGGCGGCCATGCGGAGGGCGGCGCGCATAATGTCGGCGTCGCCGAAGTTGGCAAGCCAAATGGCTCCGATCATCTCGACGTTGTCTGCGTCCATGTCCATGCAGACGTTGGTTGTCCAAGAATTGTAAGTCTCACGGAAGGCCTCGATGACCGGCCCCATCGGCAGGACGTCCTCGCACAAGTCGATGTATCTGGAGCTGACGGCGTTGGAGACGTGGGTTCTGTAGGCAGGATCCGTCCACGCGTCAAGGAAGGAGTTGTTGCTGAAGAGGGCGGTGTAGATGGTTGTCAGCGGCCCTTTGTTTGGCACGTCTTCGAGAGCGAGTATGTCCGAGTTGCTTTTATCCCAGTCACTTCCATCTGGTTCGGGATACATATAACTGGTGGCAAGTTAGCATTTAAAGACTTTCTGAAGTGGGATGGGGAACAAACTCATCGAAATAGGTATCTTCTGGCAAGGTGAATTTCTCAAGGAGCGGTCCCGGAGTTCCATCATTATGGTAATTAGGAAGCTCGAAGTAGCCTACGCTTGTCCGGGCAGAGATTTTCCAAGTGCCCGGAGTAAAGTATAGCGAACCCGTTTTCCCAGAGATGTTGAGATAGAACACCTCTTCGAAATCCTGTCGATCCCTGGTTTCATTCTTCAGTGGACTATGCAAGGCTTCGCTGCTAATGCACGTCCGCACGCTCCAATAGTGGGGGCTCCAATGCTGTGAGGCTTCCCCCCAATCTGATTCTTCCCAATCGTACCCATGTTTGATTAAATCAACATCACTGTCGTTCGTAAAGCACCCAGAAGGTGCACTACTTTGACCAATTTGCTCATAGTCAACACTGGTGTTGAAGCGAGGAATCCATGCTCGCTCAAACCCCGTGTTGAATCCAGACGGCATCTGTGCCATGAAAACAGTACCGTTGTTCCATTGGCCGTTCCATTCGTCGTCCCGGAAGAAGTCGCTAAAACTTGGCTGAATGTAGAATTTGGCGTCTGTTTGGCTTCCGGCACACCAGTTGTCATTCCACGTCCCATGCCAAAGGTGAGGATTGCAGTCTGTCCTTGAGAGCGAATCCATTGCCTTACGGAGGCGAACGACACCCATATTGTTGTAGCCTCGGTATGAAAACAATTGAGGGATATCGTAGGCCCCGGCTCCCTCTCGCTCACTGCGCGGAGATCTAACTTTGATCGTTGACAGTGGCTCAAGGAATCCTTGTTGAACGGGCCAGATGGCGAAACCTTTCCAAGCTCTGTCAGTATGTCCAATTCGACAAGATCCAAAAACAACTTTACCTAAGATGGTGAGGAAGCACCCAAACCAGAAAAAGCGGCTTCCAAGTCGGCGGTTCTGCGTCGGTATCAGAAAAAAGAGGGGCATGAGTGGACTCATCCAATCTTGGTTCGCAAGTGCCAATGTCTGCCGGATGGAGAGCTTCTGCCCGTTTGCACGGTACTGAGTAAAAGAAACGGCAGCATAAGAATAGACGGAGGCAACCGTGGGCAATGTTAGCACACCAGCGATTGCGGCCAGGATTTTCGCAGCTCTCATCAGTTGAGAGCTTTTGGCTGGGTCACGCCATGGCTGAAGAATGTACGGGTCGTCGTTCTTCCATAAAGACCCACGACCGATGATGCACGCAATAACCCAGGATGAGAGTGAAAACGCTGCGTAGCAAATGATGATCAGAGCTAAATATGGCTTGCTTCTTGGTGTGCGTAATTGAATTGTGTCTTTCCGGTACTGTTCGTTCCTAGCATGCTCGGCTTGTCGGGTGCTGGTCAATTCATGATAGTCGGGTAGTTGCTCAGTTTCTGGTTCAGCATTTGGCGCAGGCATGGTGGAAAAAAACGATGCTGCTAAAACTCGTACAACAGCGCTTCCATTCTTTTAATAGAAAACAAATGATATCGCGAGCAAGCCACGTGGTTAAGGTGGTTCGACAGACTTCTTGGCACTGCTAGGCAGCTTCCTTTCGGAGCGGGGATGCTTCCTTTCTGGGTAATCTTGGCCCCCATGGCACCTCGCATTGCGGATAACACGGGTCGAGGCCTGAAATATCGTTTTTAGCTACCAGACTCCATAAAAGGCTGTAAAGCCTCTAAACAGACCCAGGATAGGCTCAAGAAAATTTGGATGTTGACATGGAGAGACTTGAAAGCCTGGTCCGCCACAGAGAAAAGACATGACATGTCCAAATCAATTGTCTTCGGATAAAAGTAGGGCAATATTGGTCCCAGAAACCAAAACTCCAGCCGAGATGCCAACAGTCTCCCATAGTTTCTACCGCGCACGGCTCATCCCCCACATGACCTCTCTCTGACCTGCTCGCCAATCCCCTGTGGCCTCAATTCGTGGAGAAAATCATAGGTGTAGAAAGCAAAGCTCCCACCTCGAGCATAGAGGAATTACTTGAGACATAACATACCGAGATGGACCAGGAGTACTTTTCAAACAAATCTAGCCTGACAAAGCTTCCGAATCTGCTCTTAATCCTAGCTGACCAGTTTATCCCTCTCCTCAAATTCCTTGGCCAACTCCTCTGCCCACCTCCTCTCGTCCTCTTCGCCTTCTTCCAGCATTTCAATCATTCTTTTCCCATTTCTCTGGTCCGGCTCCTTCCCTTCAGGTTGCATGCTCTCCATCTGAATAAACTCCCTCCAGCACATATTACCAATCTGCAGATTCGCGATCACATCCCCCACCGCCCCTGGTCTGAAAGTCCACTCATCCCATCCACGCTTGTACGCCTCTCCCGCATCCCCGATATCCTGCAACCACATATCCTCTACAGTCACCATCGTCACGCCCTCGGTCCGCCAATCCGGCGTCTTCGCTATCACCATGTGCCCCCTGTTGAAGAACGCGCCGCCCCAGCCCGGCGACCGCAAGATCACGTCGCGGTGGTACGCGACGACCCGCTCGACCGTGGCCTCTTCTTCCCCCAGCCACAGCGGCTTGGGTGCTGGCCGGAGCAGGTTCTCTGTGGTCTCGTCGGGGCGGCCCCAGATGCCGGCCGCTACACCGTTCGCGTGGCACGCGCGTGCGATGGCCAGAAGCTCGGCGTCGGAGGCGGGGAAGAAGGCGTAGAGCCCGAAGACGCCCTCACGGTTTCGATATGGAGAGGCCTCTGGTTGGTCTGGGGGAGGAAGTGGTACGAAATCGTCTATGAACTGGGTGTCCGGCTCGGGTTTGGATGGTGTGGGTGTGGTTGGTGTCTCTGTTGACGACATAATGGTGGATTCTGTGGTGAAGATGAATGGTCGGAATATTTAAGACGAAATAGAAACTTGAGCTGGAGAAATAAAAGCTGGAATATCATCAGCAGGATCTCGTTATTATTATGCCTGCGAGATACAATGTTCACTTCATGTTTGTAGGCAACAGAGATGCTCATGACGTAGAAGCATTGCTGATCATTTCCTGAAAGGTGGATTTCTGCCTTGCGCCAATCCTGTAGTCTGACAGCTCGTACTACGGCGTTCGCACCCGGATGACATGGGACAGAACAACGAGGATCCAAGAAAGGTGACGCATCAAAAAACTTATTGAATCAACATTTGAAGTATAATTCTGCGATAAATGCTACTGGCTAACAACAAAGACTCGAAGAGAAACACATAAAAGGAAGTGAGGCCTAGACTGCTCACATTGGGACTGCTTTGAGGTCTTTATGCCTATCTTGGTGTTGCGCATTTATGAAAGTGCCGTTTGCAAGTGAAAATGAGATTGTAACAGTGTGTCAACGATAAGGGACTTGATTGAAGGAGCGCTAGTTCACTACTGTGTGAAACCAGAGCGTAATGAATGCCCCCTAGCGTAGACAAAGGAATGCTTGAAAACTCTGCAGAGACTTCGTTCCAGGGAAGCTGAAGGTGTTCGATCTGCAAATATACACAATATGTCCTAAGATCAGAGATTTCCAGCTGTGTTGCTGCACTTTGACACTCTTGGATCGCAAGATGTCACCCTTGATGGCTCGTGCGAAGCAGACAGTAAACATCCTGATGTAGTGGAATAAAGCGTAAGATGTGTAGCCTGGACGTTTCAGAAATACTAAAATGGTCGGTGCACCAGAAGGGTGAACGTGCCTTCGTGCCGATCCTGCTGAGATGACTAACGGGAAGGATGTTTTGTTGATAAAAAGTAGTCCTCATTGCGACGGACATGGATGTTAATGATAGTAATGGGTTTCTGAAGGATGGCTGGTCCGAATTTCCGTCCTTCGCAGTGTTGGGTTTGTTGGGGCCCTTTTCTTTCAAAATGCAGGTGCGGTGTACTCACCGTACCTGAATGATGCGCTGCTCTAGTGATTCGGGTTATACCTCGTCATATAGTCCTCTTTCTGCTCAATGATCTTGAGCGAGGGGACTCCTCGGCACCAAAGTTTGCCATCCAGCAAGGCAATCTTGGAGACACCGGAAGAAATATTTCCTCACAACGAAAGTAGCTATATGATAGTGATGATGCGCGTTTCGCAGTTCTTGAAGAAATTTTCTCCCCCATTCTCAATCGGCGGTGATTCAAAGACCCCTATACGCAAATACTCGCCCGCCGTTCGAAAGCTCGGAGTAAGAATGAGCCCACACATTGCAGAGCGAGCGTTTTGTTCAGAGATGTCTCTGCCAGCTCTCGACATGGTTCCCTTCAGGCACAAACCGTCTCTGACCACTAGCAAGAATAATGTCATTGGCATGACCTCGATCATTGAACCCGTTTTCTCGCTGTGACCATCATCGACAGATTCATGTTGATCAAATGAGCATTCTGCAATGAATTGGTCTTCCAACATGATCTCTTTGTGCGTAGTATCCTTTCCTGTAGCAGCTTCACGAAAGCTTTCGGATGAAATGGCGCAGATGCGCCCTTCAAGTTTGATATAACCTTCCAAGACTCTGCCAAAAGTATTTTCACGGCCTTCCGCTGTTGTATTCGCGTCAAGAACGTTAAGATGAGAAGTGATTGAGTGTGTCATAACGTATTGGCTAATTTCCGCATTCTTGGCCCGAGCAAGCCAACTCCATGAGGGGGCGATGTAATCTTCATCTCCAGGGAGGCAAAACGTACGTCCCTCGAAACGGCTTGAGTACCACAGCAGTCCAACATGCAAATTGTTTTTCCATAAGCCAGCCAGGTACCGGTCTCCGGTCATATCTTCTACCACTTTCGCCAGCGGCGATATAGCGGGCAGCCTGTCCCGAGCATTGGTAAAGTTCCGGCCCGAATACTCGAGGAAGTGAGCGTACCACATAGACCACAGGCCGACATCCAGAGGGGAATTTTCGAACTGATCTTCAATCAGGGATTCCAGATTAATTTCCTTCGCATTTTCCATGATGTTGCTAAGTTCAGACGAGTAAAGCTTTCCGCAGCTCCAATGGATAGCGGTCTCGCCAAAGTATACTCGCCTTTTGGAGAATAGCCATTCGCAGAATGTCCAACCACGAGTCTTCCACCTACTTTCGGAAACGTCTTCATGAAAAAGGGAAGATTCGAGATTCTCCCTCGGTATCATGACCACCAATGGAAAAGGAACCATGGACATTGGGGTTTTGCGAGGATTGGAAAGCCATCTCCACTCCTGAGGGTACAATGCTGTTACTGCGTTGCAAAAATCCATCGTGACATGAATTTGCAGCAGATGGAATCATTGTGAAAAAAGCATGCTCGTAGTATTTCGCCATCCTCAGCGACTCTCTTTCCCAGTCGGCTTTGTCTCCTTGGACGATACACAGCGAATCAACCCAAAGATATTGGACGTGAATACTGCGGCATACGATTATGGCGTCTTGGTAAATCCTGGGTAGATCTTGGAAAGGGATATCCTCAAATTGCTGTGACAGGTTGTGATTCAAAGTCATCATCAACTGTCCAACATCCCCCCAACAGTAGCTCAGAGCTACGTAGATCCATTCCGCATTGGGAGTCATACACCAGCTCGGTCGACGAGTGTCCACTAGCCGGATTTTATTGTAATTGAGGTTGCCGATGTCTAGAAGTCTTGTCGGTACTACTAGAGGTTCGATGTTCTCGTCGCATTTGTTGATGCACTCTTTGTACCAAAATTGCAACTTTTCCGAGACTTCTGGCAAGAGCTCCATTCCGCCATCCAGGAGAAGATGGGTGAAAGATGGGCTTTTTTCGATCATTAACCAATCGGCAGATGAACCTGGCCGGTCAGCTTTGTAGATCCCCATAAAGATAGGCTTTGCAACTCGCCTTTGTATGCTCTGATTGGAAACACCAGGTGGTGAGTTTCTGTATTACTCAGACGGGGTAGAAGCGATCTCCGTATGTGGTTGCTTTGCACTCGCCGCGACTTTCCGTTTCTGAATAATAAAGACTGTTGCACGCCCTTAATGCGTATGTCTACCACAAGTCTTTGCAGCCCCCCTTCCCATTCATATTGGACTCCTTTTATTCTTATTCCCCCCGACTTGTCCACTCCGTCCATTTGGCTACCGAAACATGACAGTATCGAGGATCTCAAATGTGCACAGAACTGGCAACCTTTTCCCGCCGTTTTGGATATTGAGGGAAGAGCGGGAAGTACGTCGCTCCTGTCGTAACTGAGGTGTAACAAGGGGTATACAAGTCGAACATGGCTCTCGGACTCGCTTTGATGAGACTCCCATCCGCTGTCGGAATCATTGATTTCTATCACTTTGCACCACTTGCAAAGCTTGATGTTGAAGGGTTCTCTTGGATTTTTCGGTTTCCAGATTGCGAGTTGATCCATAATTATTCTGACAAGGCTCGGTGCTTCTCCTTTGGAGGATGCAGGAGTGCTGCCTGTCGCCTCGTTAAGTTTGCAAGTGCGTTGCGAGTCGGAGCCATCTCGCGTGCGATGGCCATCGACTTGATCTTCCATATCTGGCTTGTCTTCTGGGAAGATCGGCCGTCGGGAGTGAACATTTGTTGTTGTTGACGAGTGAGTTGGGCTGTCTGTCGAAGCCCACGTCAGGCTGATCAAGATCCGGACACGGCCGAGAAATTAATCAATAAGCGCAGGAGGTGGGGGGCCTCGGCTACCTAGGTATTCGATCTGTGCTGCAGGGAAAGTTGATTGTTGCATGCGAAAACGTGGGAGCGTGTGACTGGTGCATTGCAAAGCCCAATAATCATGCCAGATGTACTTCCGTGACTAACTATTGGCTTAAGGAGTAACAACCAGATCGCGTATAAAATCAACGCAGACGATAGAATCTTCTAGCTAGTTCAAGCTCTATAGGTTATTAGCAAAATCTTTTCTAATGGAAATAATTAGTTTAATGCGAATTTGTAGGCTTCTATTTTAAGATGTCGGAAGAAAGAGGTTTATGAAATATACCGCAGCAAGTAGGCTGAGTGTTAGGCGTTCTTAAGGCTCTCAAGAAAGGCTGAGTAGCATGGGGAGAAATGGCTTTTCCCAATCTGCTACACAAGGAACTTATGTAGGTAGTTGAATGCAAAGTTTGGTTGTACCATATTTACGTCCGGACTTATGCTTCAACTACCGATAGTGAGATACTATAGAATCTAACTAGACGCTGCATACTTCGCATCTCCGTCTCCGCTCTGGATTTAGTCCAGTTTTCAACACCATTGAGCAATATATCGCCTCCAATTGCTATCTTTACCCTCCGTTACTGGATCCCGAGAATCTAAAATTCTTTACGAAGATTCTCCCTCCTTACCTCTCAGTTCTTTTAATCGTATGTGCGTACAAGCAAATAAACAAAGATGCCGAGCCTTGGCATACCTACCGAAGGCAGAAACCTTCCCAGGCAGCAGCTCTTTTCTCAGTGCTACATTATCATATGCAAGGGGCTTTGACGTGCGATATAAGAGCCAGTCATCCAGTAAGTGCAATAACATAATCAGCCCGTTAACAGAGGCCGCAAATCCTTCTCTGATCTTGATTCTCTCACAGGACACCCAGGATTGACCATCACAATTTACACGACGGAGTCCGTAAGGTTCCCATCCTTCTTTGGAGCATTTAATAACTCTAATAAAAAACTAACCACTCCAGCCTCGCTAACCCATTCGTCCCTCGGCTCTTCATATCATAGACAGCCAACTTCTGAACCCTCCCGAATCCTCCGTACATACAGAACCAATCACAACATTAACGTGACACTCGCTCTTCTCCTCGGAATCCAATCACACAAACCTCTTCTCACATCGAAAGAGCATACCGAAACGATGACATCTCCCTCCCCCCACACCCCACAAGCCAAATTCCCACGGCTCCTGCGCGCCATCCACACCTTCCATGCACTCCTCAGCGGCTTCAACTCGGGGGGGCCTTCTGGTTCTGCATCATTCTCTCGTTCACCCTTCTCCGCCGCGCAATACACCTCGGCCGCTTCCCTGTCCTCTCCGTCTACCGCCTGCTGCAGTCTACGGCACACGGCACCGTCTTCGGCCTCCTCTGGACCTGCCTCGCGCTCTCCATCCGGAGGAAAGAGGAGGCCGGACTGCTGTACTACAATTGGACGAGCTTTTATGAGCCAAACGCGGGCAAATTCAGGCGGACTGCTGGACGCTGGGCGGTGCTGCGTTGGGTGCTGGTGCAGGAGCGGCGCTGTGGCGCGGGAGGATGGGCGGCGGTGTGAGGAGACTGGGCGGAGCGGGCTTGGGTGCGGTGGTTGGAACGGTGGGGTATTTGGTTAGTAGATATGTGTTCGGAATAGGGAAAGCCACGGAGGATGGAGAAGTGGTGACGTGGTGAGTCTGCTTGTACACGCTCTTGGCAGAGACAATTCAACCATTAGACGGAGTCACATTGTAGAAATTACATGCGTGCGTGTGGTCATATAAATGCCTTCCCCTGAAGCGTGGAAGACGAAGCAAACAGGGCAATCCTTGTGTTAGTTGGTAGCCAATGCGCTTGTAGGATAACTTTCCGGTTCCTCTTTTGGTGTATAGATACTGATAACGTCAGGCCGTTAGGTAGTGGTCCCAACCTTCAGTATTTACAGCGCCATCACTCTTTGGCTTCCACCTCTGAAGAAGATCGTCCCCAAATATTCTCGCTCTCCATGGTAGAAGCAAGCAGCTCCAGGCTATCTCCAAATATGTTTATCAACGCCCAGCTCGTATTGCCCTGGAAGATGCGCGCCCAGATCTTGATGATGGCCAGGGCCACGCTGTGAGCGCTGCCGAAGTCCTCGTCATCCCTCCTGGAAGTAGCCAGCAAATCCATCATCGTCGACTGGGCTTCTTCGACTATGCTTCTGACCCACAGGAGGATGCGCTTCTCATAATCTAAGAACGTGTCAGTGAGAGTTGGCTGAGGTGGAAAAAAATAAATAAAAAAAAAGAGGGAGCCCCTTACCTCCAACCGGGTCACCATCCTCAATCCCCTCCGCCTCAATCTGATACAGCCAACGCGCGAGGAACACAGCACACTCAAAGCTACTAACGGAGTGATGTATGCCCCAGAAGAAGTGCTGGCTCTTAGCAACGTAATCAATGCCGAGCTTGATGGGGATGCTCAGCGCGTGCGCCGAGTGGAGTAGCGCGGGGATGACCATCCGGCTCCGGCGCTCCACGGGCGGCAGGTGCGCCAAGGCGGCGGCGATGCGCAGCGGGTCGCGCGTGTGCAGCTCGCGGTGCGGGCCCGCGTCGAAGACCAGCCGGATGTGCGCCAGCGCGAGGAAGCACGTCGACGTGAAGGGGATCGGCCCGTCCGGGTTGTGCGGGTCGAGGCTGGATTCGGGAGATTCTTGCCAGCCGAGCTTCCAGCGCTGGAGTGCGAGTCTTGTTGGTCGGAGAAGGCTCGGAGTCAGCAACTAGAGTGAGCGCTCAGAGTAAAAGGGGGGCCTTACTCGAGCTGTTCCTTCAAGCCGGAAGTTTCGGATGGTGCGAGGGCGGAAAGTTGGTGGATGCAGTAGCTTCGCTGGATCAGGGCGAGGATCAAGACGTAGTTTCCCAAAGGGGAAGCGGAGTGGGTTGGTGATTCTTCTGGCGCCCGACCCGGCTTGGAGAAGAGTGAGGCGAAGACATCTTGGAACAGTGGTTCGGTGGCAGTCGTTGATGCAGTCAGCATCTGCCACTCAGATGCCGACTTTGCATTCCACTTGCGAGATGAGCAAGGAAGTCGAAGATGCAAGCCACTGCTCAGAATTACTGGTGGCAGATTGTATGTGATGGTGTGAAGAGTGAGCAAACAGAACACGATGAGTTTTGTGCGGCGGTCGCCTTCGATACGAGCCCACTCATACCAGTCGTCGCTGTCAGTCTCCGTGCCATCTTTCAGTCCCAGTTCCCGGAGACAGCGGGCCAGGCTACTTTGCAGCTCGGTGGCCTCGCGCACCATCTCCGGATGGTCCTCCCAGGTTGCAAATGCAGTTACAAGCAGCAGCGCCCGGACTGTCTGCATGCGCTCATACCGGGACTGCTGGCTGTAATCGAGATCTCTGAGCTGGGGTTGCGTATCCGCCCCGCGATTTCGAGCGGTAGAGCCGAAGCGGTACTCTGGTCTAATCTCTGCAAACTTTCTCATGCGGCGGCGCCGCTGCTCAAATGCAACGGCTCTGGCGGCGTCAAAGAGCTTCAGCCCGTTCTGGTTTTCAAAGCGATGCTGAGCCCCAACAGCGGCTATCGCAAGGAACAGCTCCGGGGCGCATTCGTCAAGGCGAAATGTGGGCAGGTGTAAAAAGGGCAGATGGTCATGAAAGCCGTGGAAGTAACCGAAACGTACCGCGTCAGGGTATGTCTCGATGGCAATACGAATCCCGGAAGAACTTGCTTAAAGCTTTCCAGCGCGCTCTCCAGCCTCTTGTAGGACAAGTTGCCCACGTTCCATGGTGGCTCCACGGCTTCCATTTTATCAAAAACAACTGCAGATCGTCAGTCTTGTCTGGTGACTGTATCTTTTTACTTACTGGGCGCTTCGGCACTGTCAGCGTGGAAGGCCGTGGAAGATCGTGTACGTCTCCGGGAGTCGTGTTGCTGATTGTCGATTGAATAGGGATGTACATGTTCATGTAAGTCCACCATAGGATCAGGAAAGGCTAATGTATTCCAATCGAAACTCAACCCCATATAATCGACAAAGGTCGTAAACCCCCCAATTGGATCGTAGCTTGAGTCTGGCAGATTCACCTCAGGATCTGGACGAGTTAGGGCGATTCCATTCCAGGAGGTTTTTTACACAGACATACTTGGCTGCCAAATCGCCGAGCTAGAGAGTGGATCTTGGTTGCGCCCGGGTGTCGCATTTGGTAGTACCCCAGGGGCAGTTGTGACGCCGCCATTCTCTGCGGCTAAGTTTTGAGGTGTTGAAGGCAATGAATCCACGCCCCTGCTGTCGACGTGATTGGAGGAGGTACCGGAGGTTTCGGTGTTGTCCGAGCTTCTAAGGTGTACACCTTGGGAGATTGAGGGAGAAGCCGAGTGCTCAGTTTCCGTATGCACAAGCCGCTGATGACGTGTCAAGAGGTCCCTGCGTGCAAAGACCCTACCGCAATTACACTTGTAAGGCTCTTCCTTTGTATCTGTATTTCCTGTAAGTCTTTACGCCCAGGATATATTTGGCGGAAGCCTGCGAGTGCGGACATGTCGCTGTTGGTGTTCGAGCCGAGCGAATGACCTTGAGCAATGGGGGCAAGAAAAGTCACGTCCACGTTCTGATGTCATGACCAACAAGCTGGGATGGAGGGTTGTGGAGATGAAGCTGGCTGTGGAGATTGGAGAAGTTTTCGATTCGGCAGTTTTAACATCGGAGGAAACCCCGCACTTGAAAATCATCTGATTTCTCCAATTTAGAGCTCCCACACCAGGTCAACAAACTCAGTAAGAAGACCCAAAGAGTTCCTGAAAGAAATAGGAGATTCCCTGGATAGCGGCAGCTTCGACGGCCTGGCCACCCTGCAACCCTGGCATGAAAGAAGCAATCGTGAGAGCGCTAGCGTTTCCGCGTCCCATCTTGCCCATGCATTGAACGAGGCCTTCCGCAGAGAGTCCTCCGCGAGAGGGGAACTCATTGGCCCAGCCGACTGCATCCGGATCGAGGACATCGAGGTCAACATGGACCAAGGTCTCTTTTGGTCCAAGTTGGTATTTCATGAGAGACTCCACACACTGGTTGCTGTCCCCTCCACTGATAACCCGCGCACCAACTGCATCAAACTTCATCAGCTCTTCGCGAGTTTGGTTCCGGATGCCGCAGAAAAGAACCTGGTTCATGGGAATAGGGCTGTGTCCGGGAATCGTTGAAGTCAAGGCCTTCCAACTACCTCCGCTGACCATCGAGACTCCCATGCCGTCGAAGTATCCGTGCATAAGCTCGTCGGGAGTGTCAGCATCATTGTGGGCGTCCATCCACACAAGCTGTAGGTCTTCTGTTCCAGCGAGTCGTAGTCCTGCGGCAACTCCAACTGAGGTATTGCAGTTCCCCGCAAGCACAATAGGGAATGATCCCGCCTCTTTCGCCTTGCATACTGCTCTGGATACTCTTCGAAGCAGCTCAAAGCTGCGGCCAATTTCACCCTCGAAATCATCCACGTTATCGATTCTCTCAACCTTTACCGCCACGTTCTGGCTCTCCAACTCATCTTGGACCTTGGGCAGAAGTTGCTGAGGACCAGCGCCGACACGGTGATTGTATATTCCAACGTGGTATGGTACGGTGATGATGGTTACCGATTTTGTTCGATTTGTCGACATTCCGAATGTGTTCAAGGTGGAAGAAAAGCAGCAGGTAGGTGGAAGATGAACCAATTTTTTGGAATTCGAACAAGGCGCTCACTGGCTTGCTTATATTCCCGACGGATCACAAGATGTTGATCGTGCTGACCTTGAGCTGACTGCATGTGAAACCTGGAAGTTACGTCATTTCTCAATCTGTGGAACGTTTAAGCTTCTCCAGATTTCTTCAATGCCCCCACACTACCATTCCTGATCTATGTCAGATGTCGCATACAATGAAAAGCGCGACCGTCATCCTCCGGCTACCATGCAGGATGATACAGCGTTGAACGGCTAAAAAGCGTTGATCAAGGCGTGTCAGTCATGCATTCCTACGGTAATATTGTTGACCCTACGAGCTGCAAGTGGCTTTTGAAGAAAGACCGCGAGCCTGCAGGAGAGTTTGTACTTCAGTGGCCGGTGGTCTCGGCTATCATTTCCTGCTCGGGGCAAAACGAGGCCAGTGCAACCAAAAAACAGGACGGCAAAAAAAAAAAAGCAAAACGTACAACAGCCGGGATTCCCCAATGGTCACCCACTTGAGTACTAATCGGCCGGTTCGCAGCTTAAGTACGGCTGAGCGGACGGGAAGCCCTGCATTCTGCGACCTATGGTCGTACGTGCTAATTGAATTTGCTAATTACCTTCATGTGCTCTACTAGTCAACAGTCAGTCACCTCGCTGTCTCTCAGGCATGTGACAGTGAAGCACAGCCCCACATCAGGCAGCACCATATCGCATAAGTGCGCGGCCACGAACCTGCCTCACTTTCTACCCTTATTCGATTGTTTCACTGAAGCTCGTGTGCCATCCCATCTTTATTAAAGTCGATAATGAAAGGCAATTACATTGCTCTCAGCGCCGCTAATGATGTCATTGTTGATGTTGGTGCGCACTCCTCCAAGCGAGTCCTACAAGCTCAGTATTAATTTTATGAATAGACAAGGAGGTTGCCAGAAAGTCCAAACTAATCGGCACACTCTTGGAGAATGCAGAAGTGGATGAGGGAAAACCTATTCCTGTCGAAAAGTATGGCGAAAAGGTAAGCTTGCCACCAGTTTACGGAATGCCTGTCTGTTATAACACCTGTGAACAGGTTGACGCACGAGTCCTCCGCATGATTTTCGATTGGTGCGAGCATCACAAGAACGGCGATACGAGCCGCAGAATTGACTACGTCCGGACTCCGTTTTACGCACTCCCTCCCATTGACGAGTGGGATCAGACTTTCATGACCGTTGACCTAGACACGCTTTTCGAAATCACGGTAGTGAGTTCGCCCTCCCTTCCACACGTCTCAAACAAAAAATCTGAGCCTTTCCCCCCAATCTGGCGGCGCACTTCCTCGATATCCCCGCCCTCCAAGACCTAGGCTGCCGCACCATCGCCTCGACCATCACCGGCAAACCCCCGCGCGAGATACGCGCCATGTTCGGCAACCACGACATACCCATCGGGGACGACGAGCAGTCTGAAAACACGACGACCAGCCAGCTATGGAACGCCACACGAGTATTCAGCCCGCTGGTGCAGCTCGCCAAATCCATGACTGGCAGTAGCCAGCCCCATCACTCCTCCTCCGCCACATTCCCACCCCTCACACCCGCCGACCTGCCCGCCTCGTACACATACAGGACCACGTGGCTCGACTTCATCTTCGTCCGCGGCCTCATCTACCACTTCCCGCTGCGCAGCTGCCACCTCTTCGACACGATGCTCTTCCTGCGCATCGCGGCGCTCGGCTGCCGCCCGTGGGTCGTCGCGCGCCGCAGCGAGAAGCAGAGCTACTGCGTCGTCGGCGACGAGAACTCGACAACGAGTGGCAGTAGTACAAGCAGCAGCAGCAGCAGCAGCAGCGTCGCCGGCCTCTACCTGAGCACGGAGCCGCTGCCCGGCCCCGATCAAGACGCCCAACTGTGGCTGCCCATCCCGCAGCGCATCGTGTTCCAGGTGCGGGCGGTGGGGCAGGGGTGGGTGAGGGGGGATGGCGGCGGCGAGAGGGACGTGTTGGACGGGCGGCACGCGTGGTTTGAGGCGAGCATACTCGCATCGACGGGGGTGCCGACGGACGGCGAGACGCTGCAGGATGTGCTGGCTGGTGATACGTGGGAGACGCCGGTGCAGGCGAGGGGGGCGCTGAAGAAGCAGGGGTGGGACTTTGTGGAGAGGGAGGATGGGGGTGTGGTTTGGAAGGTGTGTGACGGCGTGACGACGAGTGGCAGGTATCAGGATTGCAGGGTGGAGTGGAAGAGGGGGGTGGAGACGCAGGTGGAAGATGGAAGTGGGGTGGGGAAGGGAGACGGGTTCCTGGAGACCCTGACGTCGACTTCTATCGTTGTGTTGTGGGCGAGGGCCGAGGTGAGTTTTATCTAGTTGTGATAGTAATGCTTGCTGACTGCGTCATAGCATAAACACCGGGAGAACAGGGTTGGAGCAGCCGCGATTGAAATCGAGTATGAGTTTCCTCCTCCATTTACTACACGTTGACGGTTCACCGCTCTAAAAGAAAGTCGGGTTTCCTAGGAAATACAGGTGTTTATAGCGTTATTCAATGAAAAATGAAATTGAATGTTAAGAATTGTACGAGACTCCAATCCTTCTCGTAGCTGATCCTTGCTGTGCTCGCGGTGGAGTGATGCAAATGCTGATATTATATCCATTTAGTAGAAAAATGGTTCATTGCATAAGCAACAAGATCAACTCACAGAATGTGTTGCAAAATTAGGCCCGCAAAGTTTGGGAGGTGGAGGCTGTGGAGAGGTGGCAGTGTCACCGCAACACCGCCCGTCGACCACTAATAGTCACCGTCCCGGTGGCGCAGCAGCCCGCAGGATCAACCAACATATACAAAACCGCCCATCATCCCCCACACTCCACCAGCCATCTCAAACAGCACTCAAACGTCCTCAGGCCGCCGTCGTGCGCCGTACCTCTCGTTTTCACCCACCAACAACCAAACGCGCCTCAAGTCCACCCATTCCTCCAACCAAATCCAAAAAAAAAAAAAAAGAAAATGGAACCCAGCACAACACCAACCCTCCTCACCCTCCCCCCCGAACTCCTCAACCTCACCCTCTCATATCTGCACTTCCCGGACTCGTACCACCTCCGCGCCACCTGCCGCCTCTTCGCCTCCCTCATCCCGGGACTCCCACCCGCTTCACAACCAGACTGGCAGCTCCTCCTCGAAGCAGAAAAGGGCCAGTGGGCCCGCAAGCGCAACCGGCTCGCCTGCGTGCACTGCGCGCGCCTGCTGCCCGCGACGCGCTTCACGGACAAGGCAAAGAGCTGGAGGAACGGAGCGTGGCGGGCGTGCGATGAGTGCCGCGCTTGTCCGGAGAGTAGGGGGGCGAGGGTTCTGTGCCTGGGGGAGTGGGAGGGGGAGAGGAGGAGGAAGTGCGGGAGGATGAGGGGGAGTGGGGTGAGGGAGGTGGTGGTGGGCGGAGTGGAGAAGGGGGTGTGTGGGTGTTGTGAGAGTGCGTTTGAGCGGTGGGGAGGGAGAGACGCGAGGGCGAGGAGTTTGTGTGTAGGGTGTAGCAGGGAGCAGGACGAGAGGGAGCATGTGGGGATGAGGGAGGCGGAGGTGGTATGGAAGGGAGTATGGATAGGAGGCAGTGGTGGTGGGCAGGGGAAGGTACATTTGGAGAGGTGGATAGATTGGGATGGGTATTGGCAGTTGGAAGAGGCGAGGATTGAGCCTGGGAATAATCGTTGGGATGGTTGTTATTGTGATTATTGTTTTGACGAACCTTTCACTGGCTGGAGGGAGGTTTGGAAAGGTTTAAATATTATTAAGAGAGAGTAATAAAATAGGCTTAATATTAGAAGTGTTAAAGCGCTATTTGTTACTATGCCGTCTATGTAACTAAAGTATAAACTGGCTTTAGCTATTTGAAGGCCCGTATGGATTCTTATAATGAGTAATAGATTGTAGTGTAGACTCATAAGCTACTCGACTATTAAAGAAGTGATGTTCGGCAATCATGGCACTATTCCTTAGACGGAAGGCCAAGACGGAGGAGGGTTATACGAAGCGGGGTTTGCATGTGTGACTAGGATTAAGCACGTCAGTTTGGGAAAGTCAATGGGCCATCCATAGTGCACTGGATAAGCCTCCAGGATTTCTGTAGTACCTCAGTGGTCAACGCCACATTACCCTATCTGCGACAAAAGTGGTTCCCCAATATATGGGTGCAACCCCCCGCGATTGCATTTCAGGCTTCCACCACTTGTCCCACCGCACATTTCACAATGGCTCTTACTATCAGCGTACTCGTCGGGGCGGCAGTACTCGCTGCACTTTACAGATATGTCCTATACCCGGCCTTCTTCTCACCCCTGGCGAAGATTCCCGCCGCAAACTTCAGTGCACGCTTTTCCAATCTCTGGCTCCGCTACATCCGCTACATCGAAATGGAAAACCGGACCGTCTACGCCTTACACGTTAAACATGGACCCATCGTGCGGCTCGGCCCAAACGAGCTCAGTATCAATTGCGTAGAAGAGGGGATAAAAACCATCTACCCCAGCTTTCCCAAAACAGCATTCTACTCTCAGTTCGACTTCTACGGGTAAGGCCTGATCCGCTCACACCCCCCAAGAAAAGACTTTTTCATCAATTCTCCGAACTGACTCTCCCTACCAGCCACACAAACGCCTTCACAACCCTCGACACGCCGACCCACGGCTTCCGCAGACGCATGTTCTCCCACGCCTTCTCCAAATCCGCCATGCTCTCCTCTTCCTCCCTCCGCGCCACGACCGCCGCCATACTCTACACCCGCCTCCTCCCCGTGCTCTCCTCGCACGCCGCCGCCGACGGCCGTCCGGTCGACGTTCTCCCCCTCGCACATGCCTACGCCATGGACTCGTTCACCGCTTTCCAGTTCGGTCTGCGACGAAGCAGCAACTTCATACTGGACAAGGGCGAGCGCGAGTGGTACATGGAGAGCATGTACCTGTTCAAGAAGCTGGGGTTCTGGGTGACGGAGATGCCGGTCGCGGTGGCGTGGCTGCGGCGCGTCGGCGTGCATGTTATTCCTGCGTGCGTGGGCGAGCAGTTGGCCGGGCTGGAGGCATGGAATATGGCCAAGTTCGAGGGCGCGGAGAGGGCGGTGCAGGTGCAGGCGGTAGCATCTGTCGATGACAAGGAGAAGGCAGAGGAAGAAAAGCCAGAGAACAACCCCACCATCTTCGCCGCGCAGTTCGCAGCGTTCAAAAAAGCCTTCGGCGACGACTTCGCCGCCGACGAGAAGAAGCACGCCTCGGGCCTCGTCGACCCCCACCGCCGCCGTCTCGAGCTCGCATCCGACCAGATGGACTTCAACGCCGCGGCGCTGGAGACGAGCGGCCTGACGCTGACCTGGCTGCTGTACGAGCTCTCGCAGCGGCCCGTCCTGCAACAACGGCTGCGCGACGAGGCCCTGACGCTCGACCCCCCGCTCGTCTTTCCTCCTCCTCCTTCTCCTCATCCGCATCCTCCAACGGATAACGACTACTCTCTACCCGACCCCAAACAGCTCGACCAACTCCCCCTCCTCGACGCCGTCCTGCACGAGACGCTGCGCCGCTGGCCCGCCATCGCCGGGCGGCAGCCGCGCGTCACGCCCTCCGTCGTCACGCTGGCCGGGCACGCAGGTGTTCCGGCGGGCGTGACGGTGCAGGCGTACGCGTACAGCTTGCATCGGAACGGCGAGGTGTTTGCGGAGCCGGAGGAGTGGCGGCCGGAGAGGTGGATGGGGGGATCAGAGGGAGGGGAAGAAAACGACGTGGCGGAGATGAGGCGGTGGTTTTGGGCGTTTGGGAGTGGGGGCAGGGTGTGCGTGGGGAGGCATTTTGCGGTCAATGCCATCAAGCATGCCGTTGCGGCTATTTATACGAACTTCGAGACTGGGCTTGTGGATGCAGAGGGGATCGAGCAGGCGGATGGGTTTATTCCGTCGCCGAAGGGGGAGAAGTTGGTGTTGAGGTTTCGGCGGGTATGATTACTGTGTTTTTTTTTTTTTTTTCAAGAACGATTTCCTAACGGAAAGGGCTTTATGGCCAGCCCGAACTTGATAAAGAATCGCATAGGTCAACAAGCCTAACCAGTGGCTGGGCTGCATGGGAATATTGGAAGAACGGGTACATATTTATCGTATCGGCGCTAAGAGCCTAGTCTGAGCTCTTCACGGGACAGGCGTTGCAGCAGAAAGCACTGCTTTGATACCCAGTGATTCTTAATCAGACACTCTTAGTGCCTGCTGATGTCGTATCTTGCTCTTCAGCAGCTTGCCGAACCCGCGTATTCTCAGCTTCTACGAATGAACCAGGCCTTGCACGCTGCGTGAGATCTTTATCGCCAAATACGAATATTCCCGGATTTCTCTTGAATATCTCGTCCATGTCTTCAAGCGTGCGTTGAGTGGTTTCAGGATAAAGGGCCCATACGATCGGGAAATAAGAATAGAGGAAACACGCAAACACTGTGGCATCATCAGTGTGCATTTTCGACGAAATCCACGTGCTACATCCGAAAACTCACGGAGATAAAACCCCCATCCAAGATTCTGCACGCCAACTTTGGTGAATTGGGTGACGATGAAAGATGCCATCCAGTTTGTGGCGGTGGCCGCAGCGGCCCCGCGAGTTCTCCAGCCGAGAGAATTGATCTCCGAGTTGTATACCCAAGGTACCTGTGGTTCCGCATAAGTGTCGTATTGAGATTGCCGGGGCCAATATCTACCCACCTTGGCAAAGCTTGTGCCGTAAAAGGCGTAGTATAGGAAGAACATTGCTGTGGTAGCAGAGCCAAGCTGAGGAAATATTTTAGCCACAAAATTGGAGACATCTTCACCAAAGTGTCTACTTACCTCATACTTTGATTCTGGATGTAGATCCGCCATCTTCAAACAAATTGCTGCAACAACGTAACAAGATCCAGCGGTCAAAGCGCCGTAAAGCATCAGCCTGCCGCAGTCAGAATAACCATGACGAAAATTGAATCCCCACTTACTTTCTGCGACCAGCCATATCGATTACATACAAGCATATTAAAGATGCGCCAAGGTAAGACGTGGAATTGCAGGCGGTAAGAAGCCTGCTTTTCCGCTCATCAAACCCAACGCTTTCCTGGAGAAGCGTGGGTAAATAGTACCCCAGGGCATTCACCCCACTGAACTGCTGCATCAGCTGAGTTCCGCATGAAAGTAGAACGCGGCGAAAATTCTTCGTTTCATCTCTGAACAGCAGCACATCTCTTGCCGGCTTACGAGCCCGCTTCTCCTCCTCGATCGCCGCCATGATTGATCTGTGCGTGGCGATGACAGCAGGATCGGTTTCCGACACATTGGCACCCTCCAATCTGGCAATCACTTGGACAGCCTCATCTGACCGACCCTGAAGCATCAGCCATCTTGGAGTTTCCGGCAAGTTGGTGATGATTGGTATGGACACGAATGCGAAAACGAGCTGAAATGCAAGCGGGAACCGCCATTGGAACGCCCCGCCGTGGAAGTAGAGGGCGAAGTTAATCCAATTCGCCAAGCAGAAAGCTAGTGTGTTGCTGATATTTGCGAGAATCACCAGACGGCCCCGTGTTTGGGGCTTCGCACATTCCGACTGGTATACTGGGACAACAGAAGTGATGATGCCTGTGAAAGGAAGCCTGTAAACCCGGGTTTTGGTCATTCACAGGATGCATGGTAGCTTACTTACCCATTCCGAAACCATTGATCAGACGACCAATAATCATTTGTGGAAGATGGTAGGCGAAGATCTGCAGGATTGCGCCGACCATATTGGCGGCGAGTCCGATGAGATTCGAACGCCTCCGCCCCAAATGATCGCCCGCTGTAAAAGCGAAGAGACATCCTACAAATGCACTAAGCTATTTCACTTTAGTGTGCATCACGGTCGCCTGTGTCTGCGTAAACGACATACAGAGAAGCAGCTGGACGTAATGCCGTTGACATTCGCATTCCTTGTCTCGGGGAATTGATTGATAAAGTCTTTGGAGATCAAGACGCCGGAGAAGACGCCTTGGTCGTATCCAAACCAGCACATTGCGGCTGCCCAAGACGTCAGGGATGCTTGTCTCGTATTAAAAACTGAGAGAACACACCAGCATTGCCCAATGTAATGAAGAACATCAGCCAGAAGCCTCTGAGCTCTTTGATAAAGCGCATTTTGGAATTAAGCCTCAACGATTCCTCAGACGTTGAAACAGACGCTCAGGAATGGCTCAAGGGCTTGTACGACTCTTTGCTGGACCTTGAGAACTAATGGCAGACGATTCGGGTTCGCGCGGGTGTGTATCTATTGCCGTGTTGCTGGTCTCTGGAGTAAGCTAACCTACGATGGATTAGAAGATTGCAATTGAGTATGGTTGATATTCGAGATCGCGAGTGAGGAGGTCACGGAAGGACTGTAGTACCATCTCATGTCTCTAAGCGAGGCTTCCCCGCATTCCGCATCCTTGATCTGTTCAACCTTGCTTCAAACCCCATACGTCTTGACGCGCATATGACTTGCAGGCCTCATTGAGACACTTGTGCCGCTTGTTCCTTGCTTGGCCGGTCTTACAAAGGTTCGAGTAGCCAACCATATGCTCATTGACATCATTGTTTTGGCACCTCCACTACCCCCTTGACACCACCTTCGGTCTCTTCCGTCTCTTCCCCATTCGTCAACCCTTGCTCCAAGCTCGCCGGTGCCTTGGACCTCCGTTGTTCCTTCAGCGCCAGCAGTTGGATTCCAATGATAACAATAATGCCGGCTATCACGAATCCGAAAGTTGCGGGGAAGCCGTACCCTATCATGCATCCATCAGCAAACCCAGCCATCATTGGTCGCATGAGTGGAGAGTAGGTAGTAACTCACGGAAATCCGGCGCCATGGTCTGCGGGAAAATGACGATGGGTAGCCAAGCCGCTACGGCATACTGCATGCCGTTCATGCTGCTGATGACCAGCGCTCGTTCTTCGTTATCTCCAGCGCAAATTTCGTTTGCCCACGTGTAGCTTTAGTGAAAGTCAGAAATTTCCATCGCCAGGTTGGATTATTGTCAACGATTACTCACAATACTGCGGTCATCAACTGCACTCCACAAGTCAGGAAGGCAAACTCCTTGACCTTGATGCTCGATGGCCAAAACGCCAGAATTCCATTGGGGATGAGGCCGTACGTCTGAGATTGTAAGCACTCCAGTAACTGTTAGCCATTGATAAGAGAACGTACCAAAGGTCCCACAACGAATGCGAAACGGCTACCAGTATAGTCAGATAAAAATCCCCAAAGCACCACGCACGTAGCCGAGATGAGGTTCGTGCCAGTCGGGATAATGTTCCTGTCGACAACAGAGTAGTGTTCCGATTTTAACCAGATGCCGAAGTAGCCGCTGGCCTGGCATGACGAGCCATAGAGCTGTTGAATTGGGTAGACGAATCAGTAAGACGGGTGATGAGAGTGCTGATCCCAAGAGAACTTACCACGTATCCAAGCACGAAGGCGTACCACCTCCACCGCGACAGAATACGGACAAATGTATTCAATGTAATCTTGACTGGTGCTGCCTTTCCCGCTTTCCTGACTCTTTCGACCGACAGTTCGCACTCTTCTTCTGTCAAAAACCAGGCGCGAGTGGTGTACGGCGTATCGGGAAGGATGAAAAAGGTAGCCAAACCAACAGGCACCGTCATACACTGGAAGATGATCAGCTCCAACATCCATCCAAGCCAATTCAGGGGAAGCAAACTTACACCACACACAAGATACAACCACCTCCACCCCGCCAACCCGTGCACCCCATCCAAATTCTTATACACAGCCGCCTGCAAATACCCGCCAAACGCACTCCCCAACGGCGCCGTCATATGAAAAATAGCCACCCTCTTCGCCAACTCCGTCTTCGTATACCAACTCCCCAACACATACAACAAGCACGGGAAAAAAGAGCTCTCAAAGAACCCCACAAAAAACCTAAACACATACAACTGCGTCGAATTCCGCAACCCCGCCTGCGCGAAGGTGAAGGCGCCCCAGGCGACCTCCATGGCGGCGAGCCAGTAGGAAGGGCGGATGCGCTGGATGACGAGGGTCGAGGGGATCTGCATGGCAGCGTAGGCGCAGGTGTAGGCGGTGCCGGCGTACGTGTACTCGTTGCCCCACATGCGCAGGTCCTCTTGCATGCCCGACACGTACGCGTTGGCCAGGTTGCCCTGGTCCAGGTACTTGAGGAAGAAGCCCAGGCACCCGATGCTCAGGATTGCCCAGTCCAGCTTGCGCAGCAGCACGCGCTCCGCACGGCTCTTGAGGTGCGTGTCCGTGTCCCAGATGAAGGAGCGGAACGACTTTTTTGCTTTGGTGGTGGTGGTGACGGGTTTGGGCTCTTCTGCGGCGGGCGCGCTGCTGCTGCTGCTGCTTGGCGAGGAGGCCATGGTGGGCGGTTGCTGGTAGGACGTCTGTCGTGCAACGGGAGAAGAGTGGGCTTTTGAGCAAGTCTTCACTGGCATGGGTCCGGCTCAGACAATGCATATCTGCCGTCTCTCGTAGTGGGTATTTGGACGGCGGAGGTCCCAGAAAGCGGAAAGCGATCGGCAATTGGTCGTTGATAAGCTTGGGCAGGCATACTGCAGATATCAAGCTTCCCCCTCCCATTCTTGATCGGACCACGCGATCAATCAAGGTGCACTGCCGAGTCGAGATTCCCTTGGCCTGCAGTACGAGAGCCGCATCGAGCTGTTCCGTGGTGCAGTTTTCACTCCCCTTGGATGCGGATTGCGTGTATTGCCATGGCGATGAGTGATAGCGGAACGGTTGCTGGAATAGGTGTGGTAGGCGAAGTTCCCCGCCTTGCGAGGATCAACCCCAGTACTGACGCCTTTTTAGACCCAATCGCGCACCCCGGTGTACTTCCACTTTTGCAGTTTAAACATCACCGCCCAACTCTTCGAACAAAAAAAGAGAATGCGGTATCAAAGCAGCTATACAAGCTTTCGTCCATTCCCAAAAGAATTCCGAAACTTTTCGAATATGGCCTGCAGCGTTCGTAACAGACGTCCGGTTTTGCAGTTGAAAAGACATTTGTAAATCATAGAATTCGGTGTCTCGGCACCAAAAGGAGAGGACAGAGAGAGAACGGAACAGAGAGGAACTAAAATTTCTCCAACAGGGCAGTTTTCCTATCAGGTGCCTTGACTCCACGCGCCATGCTCACAGTGAATGACTGAAAAAGAAAAAAAGACAACGCTATCCCAAGCCATACTCATATTCCCTCCTCTTCTTCAACCCGACTTCTCCGAATAAAGCCCTGGCCGGAAGGACCCCCTCCTATCCGCCTCACTCTCAAAAAACGCCCGTCCGCTCCCTCGCTCTTCTGGACTCCCGCCGCCAACCAGCGTCGTATTCGAGGCATTCGTATCCCCGCTACCGCTCCTCCCACCCCTCTCCGCCGGCGCATCCCCCACATTCGTCAAGTTCGCAGCGAAGTTGCCGAGCAGGTACAGCGCGTTCGCGGGCCTGGGCGGACTCTGCTCGCGGAAGCCGAGCGCCCTGCTCGCCCGCACGTGCGCGCGGCGCTTCGCCAGCACCTCGTCCACATCCTCGACCTCGCCCGCCAGAATCAGCTTGCCGGTGCTGTTGCTGCCCGCGCTGTTCGTCCGCTGATGCTGCGAAATGCCGCTGTGAACCCGACTATGCCCATGCCCATGACCCCCACCAACACCACCCTCGATCCCCGCCTGGTGCAGCAAGTGGTCGTGATCGTCGTCGCCGTCCGGAGGAGCGACGGCGTAGCCGTGGCGGCGCAGGCGCCAGTTGCAGAAGTGGCGGGCGCAGTGGTCGGCGACGAGGGTGACGCCAAGCATGATGGTGCCGGTGGGGACGACCCAGCCCGAGGCCAGGAAGTCGAGGTAGATGGCCTCGCGGTCGATGGCCGTCGTGTTGTGCTTGTCTTTGTTTTCGTGGTGCCCAGCCCCTGCGATGCCGAGGCAGCCGAAGAGCAGGCAGAGGGACGCCATGAGGACGCGCCCGCCGATGCTGGTGGCGTCGAAGAGGTCGATGCGGGATTGGCGGTTGCGGGTGAGGAGGAGGAAGGCGATGATGCAGGCTGGGGAGGTTAGTGGAGGGGTTGGGAAGGGGGGAGGGAGAGGACGTACCGAAGATGGCGAGGAGGGCGGACCAGTAGTAGATGTAGACGATCTGCCACGAGTGCTGCAGGACGCCAAAGGGCTCCTCACTCACCGGGATCTTCATGCCGGTCGACATGGTCACGCCGCTGCCGACCTCGGTCACCAGGTCGGAGAAGTCCGAAGGGAAGGCGTAGTCCCACGTGCTCGACGGGAACGTCTTGGTGTAGGATTTGGCGCAGATGCCCGTCATGTTGCCCAGCTTTGCGATCGAGTCTTTGATCTGCAGCACTTGGCGGTAGCACTCGGGCTTCTTGTCCAGCTGGTAGTACTTGACCGCCTCCTCTAGCTTCTTGACGAGCTTGTCGCCTTCCAGCCCCTCTTTGACGCACGCCTTGATGATCTTCGACTCGAATTTCTTCATGTAGTTGGTGATGTGCCGCGCGAGAGCGAGATGCTGGCTACCTTCGCCGACACCGACAACTGCAAGCTGGAATGGGAAGTGCAGGAGTGCCCAGATCTGCTGGCGAATGGTGCCGTAGTGGCCACGGGGTGCGTTGTCGAAATAATTCAGGAAGAGAAAGACCTGTGTAAAGTAAGCAGCTGTTCCCCTCGAAGTTGATAAGTGATCTTACCAAAACCAGAACAATGCACACAACCAGGAAGGTCCCTTGCACGTCGATATCAGATTTCCCCATCATCTTGCCAACCGTCTTCGTCACACCAATCGCTCCCTCGCCAATAACAATCAGCGTCAGCAGCCCCATCCGCTCGACCAAATGCGTCTTCTTGAAGCTCAGCATCCTCCAGAAGCAGGAAATGGTGATGGTGCCCACGCCCTCCAAGAACAGCACCACCCACCATATCCAATACAGCCCCGGCCGCCCCGCCGCCCCGGGCCTGAACGCCAAAATCATGGCGCCAAACACGGCCGCCGCCACCAGGTACACCGCAATGTTCAGCCCGAGCGGCAAATACAGCTTCGAAAACCTCTTCCTCGCCACCGCCACCATCACGACCGCATACTGCAGCGCCAACAAACACCGACTAGCCACCAACACCACGCACAGCACCTGATAATTCTTATTCCCGCTCCCGCCCTCGCGCACATTCTCATTCGGCTCGAACTTGCTGCCCACAAGCGCAAGGCCGACGAACACGACGAACTGCACGACCTTGCAGCAGCGCTCGTACACCGAGTCGCGCGCGAAGCGCACGTCGTGCAGCGTGATCTGGAACCACGTCGCCCACAGGATGGCGAAGAAGCCGACGTACGCCGCCAGCGACCCGCTGCTGTCGACCGTGTGGTACGCCGTGAAGGTCGCCAGGTTGGCCACGAAGAAGAGGTCGAAGCACAGCTCGTCCGGGTTCGCCTCGTGCCGCTGCGAGAAGACGGCGTCGGCGTAGTCGGCGCCTACGCATGGGTTTTCGATGAAGGGCACCGCGCGGTGCGAACGCTTCGAGGTGTGGTGGTCGTCGGTTTCGTCGCTGTGGGTGGGGGTTAGCGCGGTGGTCGTGAGGAGGAGTTTTGGTTTTGTATTTATTTCTAGTTGGTGGGAGGAAATATATACTCACCCATATCCACTTGATGTTCTTTTCCACGGAGTGTTGACCATTATGCAGGATGCGCCCTTTTGCTCTGGGAGAAGAGGAGTGCGGGAGACGACGCAACACCGCTTCTTAAGAAGAAAAGGAAAAGGCCCGCGAACCCGCGAGAAATTATCGGATATAGGGAACGAAGTCCCCTATAGAACCAATGATCCTCGAATACGAGACGCGCATCCAGCCCGGATAGAGATGGTGTATATTTTTCGAACGTGCGGGAAAGCGGGGGTCTTTCACGATAAATGAGCCGACTCGTATGCGCCGACCACGACCGTTTTATAACGACTAGATCCCCCACGGCCAGTGCGCACACCGCACCTGCTTCAGCTGGCGCCATTGTTGCCCTACTCTCGCAAGAGGGCTGGCTGGATCGGTGAGGGCGTTGTCACAAGCCTCGACGTGAAGGGAAGCGCCGGAGCTTGGTTGTGTCAAGCCGCAGCGCGAAGCCACTATCGAGGTAACATTTGCCGTGTTAGGGAGCTAGAGACGCTGCAAACGGACTGACCGGGATCAAACACCTGCCGACGTGTATAAGGGGGTCCCGACTGGTATCGAGCAAGCGCCGCGCTTGCGCTTAGGCTTACTTAGTTTGCGTATTAAAACACCCTTCTGCCCATCAAGGTCTAGTATAGCTTCATTGCGTTTGAAGTAGGTATGCTAGCCTTTGATCTGTATCGCTTATTTAGCTATCTGTTTAAATGTAATCGAGAGCGCACTATCATCAATCCCTTCCAAGATACAAGACAAAGGAGGATTCTACCAGATCTAATGTTCATCTACTACAATATGCCAAGATGCACTGCTTCATCGCGCTTACCTGGGCGCTTGGTAAGCCGCTCGCGCCTTTTGCGAACCCTGGTAAGAAGGGAGCATAACGGCTGGTTCGACCCTTCCCGAAAACGGGAAATTAACTTCGGCAGGGCCGTCAGACGGATAGATAGCCCTATGAACTTGGGGGGCGGAGACAAGCTCCAGTAGTGTCGTGGCATGAAGGTAAAGTTTGCGGACGGACCTCCGGCGCATCTGTTCGGTGACGCGTGGCCAATGCATCGTATTTAGTGCGCGCACGTGGGGTTATTTTTACAGCCTTATTTGGCATCAGTGCTCGTCCACCGGCCGCCAAGTGAGCCGCACTCCGTCACTAACTACTGGCGTGGTGTTGGGAGGCTGACGTAGTGAGGTTGGGCTGTACGTTAACGCAAGCCAGAAAGATCCAGAGGCGGAAGGATTGGTCACAAAGATGGTGGCGTTTGCGGTGTGAAATTTGGCCTTGGCACGACTCGTAAAGCCGATAGGATATTATTAGCTGAAGTCTCGGCAGTGAACCGTGGGTAGATACTAAGCCTTATCCGAGTCGGGAATCCCGGTGGTACAAGTACCTGCCGAGCTGCACGTTCGTCGTCGAAGAAAAATCATGCGTCCCAGCGCATGCATGTGATTGAAGTAGAACAGAGGGTTACATTACTACATTACGAGATTCTCCTTCACAGCATATACTTCCGCACCTCATGCTCCTCGGCTTTTCCTGCTTTAATCTTCTTCTTGTTGCGAATATTCAGCACTCGGTACGCCCCGTTCTGGACCAAGCAGAAGAAGAGTGCCACAGATATCAGAATGACGTTGACTGTGCGGCCGACAGTGTAGGTAGGCGAGTCATAAGGCTGGAAGATTTGGCTGCCGACAATACCAGCACAGTTGGCCGCCATGACGATGCATGCCATTTTGATGCTTCGATCCGCCGGAGATCGAGCATTGATGGCAAGCCATGAGCTGTTCAACGGATCTGCGAGATTTTGGTCAGATATTTGGGGGCCAATCGAAGATCATACTGCTTACGCCAGATGTTGGAGAAGGCCAAGGCCATGATCATCATCGCCAGCCGCTTGCCATGGTTGTCCGAGTAGCGCACAACCAATGCACCAAGGTTGAAGCCCCACCACAGTGCAAGCGCAGTGCCGACTGGGATTCCTCTCTTCTTAAGCTTGTCGCTGCTCGTCGTTAGCTAGATATCACCATCTGTGTGCAGTGTTCCACTTACGCCCAAAAGCTGAATCCCAGAGAAGTGAATAGCTGGATCCAAAGACCGATCGAGTACAGCGCGTTGCTTTGGAGCTTCTCGTACCCAAAAGAGATAATCTGCTTGGGTCCATAGCCACTGTACGTCGATGACGGGGCCAGCGCGCAAATGGTGAGGAGGCAGTGAGGGTAGAGCGTCCAATCAGACAACTGAGTAACCCGTCAGCAGATTGCCATGTCAAGATGATAGTACGAGACTCACAGCCCATCTCAGTTCCTTCATCGAAATAGTCTTCCTAGCTCCAGTAACCTTGCTTGGGTCGTCCAAGATTACTCGCTGGGCAATGATGTGCCTTTCTCTCTCGTTGAAATATGTTATGCGAGTAAAGGGTACCGGATCGTCTCGGCTTTTGGGGTAGAATGCCATGTAGATTGCGCCGGCCACGACGGTATACAAGCCCTCAATCTGTACTGAGTCAGTTCTCCGCCACAACAAGTCCGCGTGTCAAGGTGGCTTACGATGAACAGCCATTGCCATCCAGTCAAGCCAGCTACTCCACGCATATGAAGAACGCCGTATGCGATCAAGCCCGAGGCCGCCTGGGCAACATAATTGCCGAAGAAAAAGATGGCGAAACGAACGCTCATCTCCTTCGTCTTGTACCACGTTGTGATGGCGTACAGGGACGCAGGAATGAAACCAGCCTCCATCAAGCTGCCTCAAGTCAGCAGGGAACATGCATGTCAGGACCCAATCTACCCACCCAAGCAGAAGCCTAGTAGCCAAGTAAGCTCCGAGACCTTTCTGGAACGCCTGAAACAGAGCAACGAGGCCCCATGCGAAGATCTGGAAGCTTATCCATATCTGTGGGCCGAGGCGATACAGGACAAGGTTGGACGGGATCTACAACTTGCATTAGCTTCCGGAGGGGATTGCGTGCTTGATGATTGTGGGGACCATCTGACCTCCAAAACGACAATACCCGCTGACAGAAGCTGCTGGCCAACGTTGTATTGAGCCTGATTTATTCCTACATCTTCCTAGAAGGCTGTCAGTTCCGCAGCACCGTGAGAGGTTTACATGAGACTTACCATGAAGTTGTCGGTCACCGCATTGCCCCTGCGAGCTCATCAGTACAACGAGGCGTTTAAAAAAGGCCTTGGCGGAACTGACATATTACCCCGGTCCAGTTGGAGAGCAATGAACGGGAGAATGAGAAGCGGCATCAGGATCAGATCGATTTTGCGGACCAGCTTCTTCTCCTCCTCCTCGGTCCAATCGGGCTGGCTATCCGAGGAGGCATAGCTGTCGCTGCCAGTAGGCTTCTCGCTGTTGTAGAAGCGTGAGGGGTTTTCCTCGACATCCGGGGTCTTGGACTCCATGCTGCAAGCGTGTTGCGAATCGGAGGCCAAAATGGCGATAAGAGGCAGATGAGTAGTCAAGGCCGACAGTGCAGCAACCAAGACAAGGTGGGCTGGTAACAAGCCAAGGCAGTGACGCGAGCACGCCGACGACCTGCCAGGAAAGGAGATGGAGGAAGGTGAGAACCGAGGCGGCTAATTCTGCTGAATGCCTAAACAGAGTCGAGTTCTGGTTCAAATACAAAATCAGAGTCGACGCAAATCCGGGCGGTTGTGGGTACCTGGCACCCATTTTTTCGCAGCTAGAGGATGCGCACGTATGATCCGTCGGCATTTTGGTATGCCAAGGTCGGATTTTGGCTTCACCGCGTGGACATCTCAAGGGAAGGACGGCAATTGTGGGCCTTTCCGATGGCGTGCTCCGTGAAAGAGGCAAACACGGGGCAGTTCCTCAGGGCTGGTGCTCGCGATAAGGCAAGCTCCGTTATGGAGCCGCGCAGGCATAACGCTTGTCGCCGATGATCCACGCGTTAAAGCGGGTGCTTTTAGAGCCCAGAAGTTCCCATAAGCATCAAGAGTCGGGTAAGGAATTGAGCTTTGCAATAGCAAGCAGAAGCACTTCGACACAAGCATCCCAAGAATGCTTGAACAAGTTCTCAGGTCGGCATGGCGAATTTGAGCCGAAGCCTTTTCCTTGGCTTGATGGATGCGCCATGGCACATAAGTTTCGGATTGGCGAGTCAGATGGAAACAAACAGCTTGTGAGATATGCCCAGTTGTCAAGTGTTGCAAAGCCAAAGGTTGCAGGCAAGTTCAGACTCGACCCGATGCGTACTTTGCATAGGCGTTAGCAAAGTCGGGAAGACCACAATCTGTCGAGAGCGAGATGCGTTACGCGTTGCGCGCGTCGGCATCTGGAATTCGACGTGTGGTGGGCGATGATTGCAGCATCCGGGGGTGCGATGATGTGATTGAAATGAGGCTAGGGTGCAGCCACGCCGATCCTTCCCCTTTGCGATTTCCCCAACCGACTCCCCGCCTACACGCCGTCACATCCATCAACTCCCACTCTTCACCAAAGTTTCGCAAATTGGTACAGTATCGGTCTGAAACTCACATTGCATACTCAGATCAACCAGTTTCTGCCTCACCGATGTCCACGCCTAACAACATTTGAACCCCTATAGCCTTTCGTCTGTTTACAGCTCAATCGGAGAACGAAGTTAATGCAGACATGTCCAAACGCAAGCCGTGCACATCGCGACATATTCTTTTTTAATATTGCAGTAGTAGCACTTTTCATCGCACTCGCGTAGCCAAACATTCGCCGCACACACAACATCTTTCCACTGCCCACCAAACCACGATTCCCTCAAGCATTGGTAATGCCCAGATGCTCAATCTTCCGAGCATCAGGACCATTTTCAACATCAGTAACAAGCACTGAACAACTCTCTTTTTAGCAGAGTCGAAATACAGCATTCTTCCAGCTAAAGTCAATACCAAACAAAAAAGAAATCCAAACCGCTGTTGGGTTCCCGCCAGCAGACGTCGGTTTTGTCATACTCCATGACGAGTAAACTCTGCCATTCGCAATGGCCAGGTATCATCCCGTCAAATTTTCAATCTTCACTAATCATGCCCGGGCAATTCTTCGCCTCACTTTGACTACCTTATCTTTAACCAGAGCATCTCAGCTTTGGGGCGTGTGTTTTTCAACTTGGCAGTGCCGATCATGTTGACTGAATATTGACTTTCATAGACTTAGGCTTATGAAGTTACTCCATCATTATGAATTCAATCGGCATGGGCAAAAGCATCCTTTGGATGACCATGGATTACCGTGTAGGTGACGAGGGTTTCCTAGCTGGAGAAGAGATGCAAAATGACGGGAGCACAAATTCGGGTGAAGCGCGGGTTCCATGCAAATCTTGGACCGCAGTCATCGCCATTGATGACGATGATCTCTACCATATCTGTTAAAAACATTCCCCAATCTCCGGCTACCACGTCACTGGACTCCTACCTCACTCGGCCACATTCAAGCGGAAGCTTCTAGTCTATATCGCCTAACGTCTCAGTGAAGGCCAGCCGCATTGCCAAAACCCCATCATCATCACCAGCGACCAGGAAGACGATAAGGCGGTCTTCGCCATGATAATTACCACGGGACCCGAGACTGTCGCGTACCTCTGATCCTACTTTCCAGCCACGGGCCATCCTTCAAAGTTGCCACCGCCGACGCCAACTATGAGCCAACATTCATATCGTGCACCTTTCAGGCAACGGTCCCCTCGGCGCTACCGTGGCAGGTTTCGGGAGGGCGAAGGTACTAGACATATGAGGTCGGGTTTCTCAGTATTGCAACAGAGTACGGGCAGTATCCGGACATAAAGACACAACATGGATGTGAGCAGACTCATCCAGACAATAGCTTCAATTGCTCTGACCTTTGTTGCAATGCTAAGTAAATCGATGTCATACCAACGTAGCCGCGGTGAACGCGGGATGGCCAGCAGCTGCCACAACTTGCGCCAGAAGGTGAGATTTAGGAAATGTTTCAACTACCAGGCCGAGCTCAACCGGACGCAGTATGCGGCCCTGCAGTACATATACCGTGAAAGTAAGCGTTCCGATTACAGCTGGTTAGTGTAGGGAGCATGCTACGGCACTATGCCTTGCCACCAGGACCTTAAAGGCGTTAAACCCGAGGGTTTGTGAGCTGTGGGTGTTTCCCGTTTAGGTGAACGTCTGAAGCAGTTTCAGGGTTCGATTCTAGCTTAGTGTCATACTTCGGTCCCTGCGCTAGGTTGGGAAAGGCCTTGCGGGCTGTGGAAAGGCGTGACGATCCTCAGCGGTTGCTTTTTTGCTTTTTGGTCCAACAAAAGAGAGCAGCGAACTTCATCTGCGACCGACCACCCGCTGAATTCAAATTTCTAATTAAATCTTTCCACTTTGGATAGAAAAGCCCACTACTGAGTGCCCCAGCCTTCCACAAAAGGATGCGCATGGGGAATTGCTGTTTTTAGCAACTTCTCACCAGCCACAAAACACCAGCCCCGCGGGCACCATAGAACGGGCAGCATCGAAATTGCACGACCCGCAAAAACAAAAAAGCTTCCCGTCTACTGGGAGCGCGCGACTCGCTGATCTCCCGCCGCCGTTCGAACGGATGACGAGCATCGCTGATCGACCACCCCCACATGGTTCGCATCTACAGGGGTGTGTCGTTCGTGTCGTTCGTATTCACCCGACTTTTCGTGCCACCATCACTTCGCTTCTGCGCGCCGGATGCGTTAAGAGATCGGCCGAAACGCCGTTGCTCTGCTGGGGAAAGATTGTCTCGCAAGAAGTTTGAAGGACGATGATATGGAGTACCCCGCACTAGATGGCCCGCAGCTCAACTCTGCAGCACTTGCAGATCAGAATGACGAACATTGCCAAGCCATTGAGTGGCCGGGAGGTGACCCAGACATTTGGTTTTCTATCTCGACGCTATCCTGAATATAAACTACTTATCTCGTGTTGTTGTCCCCTGCCACGATACTAAGCGAACGGACCGCATATAAGATACAAAAGACCGCACCACATTGTCCCGAACCAAATCTTATTCTCGTTTATCAGACTCGGCACCGCCGCCAGTCTGCAGCCTCACCTCTTTCCTCTCCTTCTCCTCCTCCTCCGCCGCCGACACCGCCTTACTGTCACTCTTATCCTCCACCTCCCGCACCTGCTCCCCTCCCCCCCTCTGCTGCTGCTCCTCCCTCTCCTCCCTCCTCCTCCTCTTCGCCTCCTCCTTCCTCTCCAACCTCACGTGCCTCTCCTCCCGCCACACCGGGCCCCTCCACACGACGACCGCCAGCGCCGGCACGCTCAGCACGAGCATCAGGCCCCCGATGAAAGTGTACGTCCAGCCGAGGCCCCACGCGGCGATGATGTACTCGACAGAGGCCGTGCCCGCCGCGCTCATGCTGCAGCGGCACAGGTTCAGCCCCGCCATGGCCGTGCTCGCGCGCTGCGGGTACAGGTCGACCAGCAGCGTGATCAGCATCGACATGGTGCCCGACAGCATCGCGCCGCCGACGAAGAGGATGACGAGCGGGGCGGCGAGGGAGGTTTGCGCGCGGAGGACCTGGTGGGGTGTTGGTGATGGTGGGTTGGTGGGTTGGGTGGGAGGAGGGGAGGGGTTTTTTGTTGGGTCCGGGGTCGTGGAGGGGAAGTGAGGTGGTGGGAGTTTGGCGATTCGGAGGGAGAAAATGGGTGAGAGGAGGGCCGGGGTGAAGAGGAGGAAAAGGACATGGGGGATAGACGTACCCAGCCCCATACGAGTGTCGATGAACTGCCGATGACCAGCGGAACCCAGATGATCTCGAGCCGAGCGCGCTCGATGGGAAAGTTGCGCATGCTACTGGCGCGCTTGCGGTCGACGGTGATGCCGTGTTTGGCGGCGACACGACGGAAGTTGCGATCGAGGAAGCGACCGCATGCAAGACTGCCGAGCATAGCACCAGCTGAGAAAGGTCTGGATACAGGTCAGATGGTGGAAATTCCAGGATTGAAAGGTTCGTTTTCCCTCCAAGCACTTACATGTAGCAGAGGCCGATCTGAAGGTCGTTGAAGCCATACGTGTCGGCAAAGATTCCGGGCATGGGCACGATCATGCAGAAGAAACCCGTCATGGCTATAGACAGCGCCAGGAGTACCAGCGACACGTCCTTCTCAACAATGATTCGCAACGCCTGCAATGGATTCGGGAAGCGCAAATGCCGCTGCTCTGCCAGCCGCTTGCTCTCCTCATGCTTCGCCTGCCGCGAGACGGTGCGCTCGAGTCCGTTTTTCTTGCGCCTACGCTCTGCGATGATATTGAGCAGGGACTTGTTCCAGCCTTGCGGCGGAAGCGAGCCGTCGCCGACAACGTTTCTGCTTGTCTCCGGGATCAGGATGATGTAGAGGATCAGGTAGATACCGCCGCTGATGAGCAGAAACCAGAAGATGGACGGCCATCCAAGGAACTGCGCGAGGATGCCGCCGAGGATGGGACCCAGAGCAGGCCCGAGCTGGGTACCCATCTGTACCCAGGCTACGTAGGAGCCGCGCTCCGCGCTGGTTGTCACGTCGGATATGACGCCGTTCCCCAGAGCGATGACGCCGCTGCTGCCGCTGCTTTGCATGGCCCGGAGCACCAGAAGCGCTGCGTAGTCGCGCTGCAGCGCCAGGCCCAGGTTTGCGAAAAAGAAGATGGTGAAGCAGCAAATGTAGGTCGGCCGTCGACCCACTTGATCTGCCAGGTCGCCGAAGAACATGGGTGCAATGCCTTGTAGGATCATGTAGCTCGTAACCGTGAAGTTAATGGCGGCGAGAGAGACGTGGAATTCCTTGGCCAGCGTGTTCAATGCAGGTAGGTAAATCTGGCCGGAAACGGGAGAGAAGAAGCTCGCCATGGTAGTCATGGTGATGATGAGAACCTTGGTCTTCTTGGAAAATACCGAATGAATTGGTGGCTTCGGAGGCTCCGCTGCCGCCGCCTCGACATCTGTTATGTTTGCATCTTTTCTGGCATCGCTGATCTCAGGATTTCCAACCGGTGTCTGCATTTCTGCAGCTTCATGTTTGTTGGCGGCTTGAATGGTGTCCTCATCCTGGCTTCGAGGTTCGGTCCGGTCTTCGATAGGAACTGATAGGCTTGGACGGTCATTAGTAGACATCATTCGTGCACAAGCTCAGCGGGCTGCGGGTGAGGCTGAGGTGTTCCATCTTGGCGCAGTGGCGGCCAAAAATCTCTTTTAAAAGGAGGCGCGCTTTTGTCATTGTGGACTCATAGTCGGAGTTTGGAGTTTGAGTTAGAACGGGGACGGAGCGTCCGATCTGCTCGGATCCCGTCCACGCGCCAATCTTGATCCGGCCTAATAGATACGCTAAGCTTGTTCAGGCTTGTAGTTCTCGGCTAAGTCATCAATCATGAAGTCGACAGAAGACAGACAGTTGAAGCGTCTACCAGAATATTAATGTCCAACCCACAAATCAGGGTACTTGAAGCTATTTCTCGGGTGTATTTTGTACATGTAAATTGCGCGCTCACGTTTGGGCAACGCTTCAAGTGCTTATCCTCTGTTGCAATACTAAACGGCCAATCATCGTATTCAAATAATTACACCAATGAGCTGGGAGGCCTCCGCTCCGCTCCTACTTCGGCCCCAGACAGCAACTTCTCGCCCCCGAACGGTCGGACATAACGCTGCAGCTGCGCGAGGGCTCGACTGCTGCGTTTTTCGTCATACCTTCCAGCGCTTAGTGCTGATTGACCAGAGCAAAAAGGCATGGAGGATTTAATAAGAGCTTCCTCCCTTCCACTGTTTTTGCTACAAAAAATTGAAACTCGCGTTCTTACCCTTTTGGGCTTCTGGTAAGGACCGATCCGTTCAGCCGTACCTTCTGCTCCGCTAACTTCTGGGCACAGCTACAACTGATAGCACTTCACAACACCACTCCAAATTGCCTCTCACAGCAGAGCCTCTCCGAGCGCAGACGATAAGGACGAATCGGAACCGAAATCCAGCGACAAAGCAACCACATTCACGAAAACATCCACATCCACCATGAGCATTTGGCAATATATTGAATATTACCTATCCAGGCTGCTGTACAGCCTCAGGGCCCATGATGCGGGACTCTTCATCAAGTCACCTGCATTCGCCGCTCTTCTGGAGCCCAACATTACACTCGAATGCCCGCAGTGCGGCCCTTCAGGTTCGCAGATGCTCGTCGACCTCACCCAAGACGGCAAAGACGAGTTCCCACACCTCACCTGGACAAAGCCCCCTCACCTGGACGTCAAAGAATACATCCTCCTTTGTGAAGATGTAGATGCACCGCTTCCGTTCCCCATCGCTCATTGCGTCTTCTACGCTATCCCAGCAGAGACCACCCAGGTCACGCATGAAGACACCCAGCCTGTTGATGGGACCGTGTCAGGAGGCTTGAAGGCTGGCTTTCGTTGGGTACCTAATATCAGGAAGAGGCATTACCTGGGCCCAAGACCGCTTGTTGGTCACGGTCCGCATCGGTATATCTACCAGCTTGTTGCATTGAGCGAGCCTCTCGACCTTCAGGGCCTAGGACCGCAGGTTACCAAAACGAAGATCGCAGAGGCCATCAAGGGCAAGGTTGTCGGATGGGGCTCCTGGGTTGGCGTCTATGAAAGAACGTGGCAGTCTTAGGTTGTTCTGGTGGCAAGGAGCTTTGTGGTGCTTCACTTCGGTGTACCCAGACCGGTTTCTCCCATAAGTGGCGTAATTGATGTTTTGTCCTCCATACCTGCTGCTGCTGTAACTTTCTTGTCCGTACTCGTGCTTGATTGCTTTGCTTTCTCAACTTTTGCTCGCTCGCCCTTTCTGGGTTGCCGCTTAGCTCCAACAGGGAAGCGCTTCTGTGCCTTGCAGACGTTGCACTCGACGACGAGCACATCAGCCCAGGGCTTCTTGCCCCCTCGACTCAGATTCTCAATCTTGCTCGAGGAGGTGCTCCCAGGGATCAGAATAGCACTGCAGCGTTTACAAATGGAATGCTTGACGTTTTGTGAGAGCCGAATTTGAGTCTTCATAGAGACGGATTGAAGGTGAGACGCATAGTAGAAAGGCAGACCTGGTGGGAAGGCGTTCTGGCTAGGCTCCTCGTGCTGAGTCACAGGGCGGCCTCCCGCTTTGTCGATATCCATTTCCTCAGTGTTACCATTGTCCGCCGGCTTGGCGTGCTGGTTGGCCAGGTAGGTGGCGGCTTGGTAGAGATAGGAGATGCGTGAATGCAGGTGCTTGTTGGGTACCGGCTTAGGCTTTGATGCGTCGCCCTTGGCCATGATGGCGGGCGGATATGCAAGGTTGTTTGCTTGCGAGGGAGTGAGAGCGGCACGGCGCGTCGAGTTGGCGTACAAAGAAGCGAGGCGGGCGGCAAAATTATTTGCTGGAGGCGCGGTCACGTGAGGAGCTTGGATCGCCAGACGTTTTCAGCTTGCGGCGTTCGACAAAGCAGCCTCGCCCGCCCGTCCATCTCCATCATCCAAACAACCACCTCAACCACTTTCCCTCATCAGCTCGCGGCAGTCGCGCAGGAGAATTCCTAGGTTGCTGCACTTTGCGATCGCGAAATCCCGACCTTGCGGCCTTTTCGACGACAGCCTCGCGCAACAAGGCTCCACACCACTGACATCACCGGACACGTCCTAAGTCGCGTCCTCGACCACCTCAACGCGACTCTACACACGCCTACTCGCTTGCAGCCGCCGTCACAATGTCTCACGAGGAGGACCTGATCGACTACTCCGACGAGGAGCTCAACCAGACCGATGCCGTCGCCACCGGCGCGACTGGCGCGGCCGCCAACGGTGAACAGAAGAAGGGCGACCTGAGTGTGACCGGCGAAAAGAAGGGCAGCTACGTCGGCATCCACTCCACCGGTTTCCGGGATTTTCTCCTCAAGCAGGAGCTTCTGCGTGCCATCACCGACTGCGGTTTCGAACATCCTTCGGAGGGTCAGTTTTAACCTTTCCCCTCAAGCTCCTCCGTCCTTCAAGAAGCGTCCGTCCATCTCCGCAAACCAAGCGACTGCGAAACCAGCCGGCCTCGGGCTCAATCGATGGAAACGCGCGCACAAGTCAAAACGTCTCTGGATGGATCGCACAGGCCGGCGGCTGCCTATAAACACAAGACCTGTACGCGAAGGCTTTGCGCTATGACTGGATTGGCCACCTGAAGTAGTCAGATCCAGTCTCTCGGGATTCCCGAGATCTTGTTCTCCGTGCCCATGTGCGGACGAAGACGGCGTTCTCGATGTGGTTGATCTTTACCTGTTCTTCGCACGGTTATACTTTGCGAGATGGACGGACGCGACGCTCGATTGCTTCTTATCGTTACCACTCTTTGGACGAAGTCTCTAACATCGTCGGTTCTCCGCAACAGTCCAGCAAATTTGCATTCCCCAAGCCATCATTGGTTCCGACATCCTCTGCCAGGCAAAGTCTGGTCTCGGTAAGACGGCCGTGTTCGTCCTTGCCACCCTGCAGCAGCTCGAGCCCATTGCTGGCGAGACTGCTGTTCTGGTTCTCTGCCACACTCGTGAGCTGGCCTACCAGATCAAGAACGAGTATGCCCGCTTCAGCAAGTACCTGCCCGATGTGAAGACCTCCGTCTTCTACGGTGGTACTCCCATGCAGAAGGATATCGAGATTCTCTCGAACAAGGACACCCACCCGCACATCATTGTCGGTACTCCCGGCAGATTGAACGCTCTTGTACGTGAGAAGAAGCTGCGTCTTGGCGGTATCAAGATGTTCGTCCTCGATGAGTGCGACAAGATGCTTGACCAGATTGGTATGCACATCCATTCCTTCAATTGTCAGCAGGAGCAAGGTACTAACTGAGTACTTGTAGACATGCGCCGTGACGTCCAGGAGATTTTCCGCGCCACTCCCACCACCAAGCAGGTCATGATGTTCAGCGCCACCCTCGCCAAGGAGACTCGCCCGATCTGCAAGAAGTTCATGCGCAACCCGCTCGAGATTTACGTCGACGACGAGTCGAAGCTCACTCTGCACGGTCTGCAGCAGTACTACATCAAGCTGAGCGAGGCCGAGAAGAACCGCAAGCTGAACGACCTGCTCGACAACCTCGAGTTCAACCAGGTCATCATTTTCGTGAAGAGCACCGTCCGTGCGACCGAGCTGGACAGGCTTCTGCGCGAGTGCAACTTCCCCTCCATCGCGGTCCATTCCGGCGTTTCTCAGGAGGAGCGGTACGTAAACTGAAGACACGTTAGACGAACGACAACTGACTTCTGTACAGTATCAAGCGCTACAAGGAGTTCAAGGAGTTCAACAAGCGCATCTGTGTTGCCACGGATGTCTTCGGTCGTGGTATTGATATCGAGCGTATCAACCTGGCCATCAACTACGACCTTCCCGGCGATGCCGACTCGTACCTCCACCGTGTCGGTCGTGCGGGTCGTTTCGGTACCAAGGGTCTCAGTATCTCGTTCGTCAGCAGCGAGCAGGATGAGCAAGTCCTCAAGGAGGTTGAGAAGAGATTCGAGGTTCCCCTTCCGTAAGTTACCGGCCTTAACCGCCTCGTGTGAGACCTACTAACCTCAGACGCAGTGAGTTCCCCGAGGGTGGCATTGACGCTAGCACCTACATGGCCAACTAAGGGAGATTTGTGGGCTTCAGATAGTATTACAAATTGGTCAAGAATGCGAGCGCTCACGGAAGAATCCTCGAGCGTTGTTTTGATGTTGTTGCGCATGATTATGGGGGCAGAGCATGCTGCCTAAGAAAAGCTTTAGGCGTCAGGAATTCGGATGGGCTGATGCTCCCTTGCTGCTGTACTCTACTTCACCGATGAAATGCAAGACTCATGGTACGAACGTTGGTCGATAATCAGCCTTTCTATTAATTTATCGAGAGCTGTCATCTGCACCTATTCCTGGTTTAGGCTATCTATCCGAAGCCAACCAATGCATGAAAAATGGGACTCGGTGTTCCAGGTCCTTCTCTCATCAATTGCTTTTTCTCCACCCTAGCTCTGGTTTTCATTGAGCTTTTGATAGAAAGAAGATCGACTTTCGCATCAATAATGACCGGGGGGAGATTGCAGGGAACTCTCGCCCTTCGTTGGGATCCTTCCATGGGTGGGTCTAAAATTCATGAACACACACTAAGGATCGCGCTTGCGAATACTAGCTCATAGATGAGGTCCAATTATTATGTAGTTTTTTTTGTTTCTCCTTCTCGCTCTCGTCTCTGCTCGAGCGCTCGACCGGACCCCCGCTAAACCCCTCCAATCCAAACGATGATGTAACCGATCTGATGAAGGGATATGAGAGCGGGGTGATGAGATACCACACATGCCTTTCACAGATAGTAACGTTCAGGACAACCAAGGGCCTGGAAAAGACGAACGGACGGTCACGGAAAACATGTGATTGGGCGATTTTTGGTAAGCACTTGTTTCTCATCTCGCTTTCTCATTCGCTCCGAGCCCAAGCCCAGCCCGTCGGAATTTCCTTTATCTTGGCCGGAAATGGAGGGGCGAGGGAGGGGAAGAAGGGAGGGAGGCTGACTAGCTTGGGCACAGCAGGTCCCGACCAGGCTTTCACCACCTACTAGGTGCTGCTACTACTACTTCAAAACAAAGCGCGGGACGCGAGCGCGGGATCGCGTTGCTCCGGGACGGATCAGCGGGAGACGCGTTCTCCGAGTAGGTGGCAGCGGCAGCTGAGTGGCTGGAACCTCGAAAATTGGATGGGAAAGAAAGATAACCATCTGCAAGCAAAAAGAGAGCTAGCCAGCCCAGGCTCAATCTTGTTTTTCCATGCCCCCCGGTTCGGTTTAAAAGCAGGTTGCGCCCGAGCGGGCATCCCGGTCACATCGTGCGTGCGCGGGATGCGCGGTGGCGGCGGTAGAGCACGCGAGCGGAAGTCAACGGTTGCGACCGCTCCTTCGCACTCTATTTCGTTCCTTCTGCGATGACTGCATGTCGCATGATCCAGGTACCTACTTGTACCTATCCGACGAGATAGGCATATGGTGGTGAGGCGGCGCTTGGCGGGCAACATGTGAGAGACATGCAGTTCTAGAAGAACAATAGATAGGTATGTTGGATTGGCGCACAAAGACTGGAATTTCCGCTGTCTCTGGCGATCACACATTCGGGCGGGCCGCCCTGCAGACAGGCGGGATGGAAACACTCTTGCGGGTCGCAAGAGCTGAGACCGGCGTGCTTTCCCTTCTATTTCTTTTCCCAAACCTGCGGATAGGGCTCGTGTTGTCTCAGAGCACACTCCCCATCTGTTGGGGCCGGCGGCCGGAAAAGTCATTGATCTTTATTTTAGCTTTTGACTCGATTGCTTGGCGGCCGGCGATTAGGGCCTGCGGTCAGGTACGGATGTGGAGGCCTTGAGGTTTGAAGATAGGGCAAGGTTATTATTGAGGGGCCCGTATTCGTTTTCTGGTGATTGTGCGATCGCCGCGCAGACGCAGCGCGGGAGCGTCCCGGCGATGGAATCCGCCGGATAGGCACAAGTGCAGCTTCCACAGACGTTCGCGAGGCGGGCGGCATCCGAGACGTAGTAGGGTAAACGTGCAGAAATGCAAAGGCGCCCGGCCGGGACCCTTTCATATGACCAGCGTTCCACCACCGTCATAGCGGACGGACGGGCATTCGCCGGCCGCAGCGGAGGCTCCTCCTAATGTCAGGCACCTTTGGCACGACTGAGGGGAAAGCCGACCGACCGCATAGTGTGCCGCATGTCTCGCACTCGCGTCGTCGTCTCGGAGGGGCAGGCGTCCGGCAATAAAAAAGAACTGGGGACCTGCAAAATTGGCATCCGTCGCCGGGGGCCCTCGCGGCGTTGGTGCTGGCTTGAGCTGCGCGTCGCCCACAACATCGACGGCCATGACGACGGCGTGACGATTGGGTTGACGACAGGCCGCTAAGCTTGCGCACGCATCTCCGCAGGGCGGTGTCCTGGGCTGAGGACGTGCACATATCCTTGGGATGCGCATTGCGCGCCAATATCCATGGGATGGGAACTGCCGCCGCGTGCGATGATCCTACGCATCCAGGGCCGGAATCATATTGTCGACGCTATTGCTTGAGCCGCTCGCCTGCCAGCTGCTCGGGGATGCTTAGCTGGCAAGCCACCCCCGAGGCCGATCAAGCCCAGGACCGCGCCAATTGAAATGTCACAGGCACTGAGGCAGCCTCGGAGCAGATCGCGGCCGAACAGCTTGGGCGGCGAGTCAGGCCCCCGTTGCGCCGATCTTGAAACAAAATAGACGGCCTCCTCGAAGCAGCAGTGTGGCGCATGGCGATGTGCGTTGCTGTTCTATTCTTGCGGCCCCCTGCCGCTTGGCCGGCTCCTGGGGCATCAACATCAGGCGAGAGCTTGACCTGCCAGCGCCCCCCAGCTTCCCTGCTGCGCGCGTGCGCCGCCTTGCGCAACGCTCAGGCTGAAACAGGAGGGCTAGTCGGCCAACGTCGGACGTTGGAGCGGGAGAGGCAGGCTAGGGGAGGCGCCCGCGCCGCCAGTGGAGGCTGGCGTCTAGCATTGCCTGTGGTGGCGGGTTTAGCAGCGAAACTTGGAAATTTCGAAACGCCGTGAGATCGAGATCTGGCGCGCAAAAGGGGGGGCGGGCGGCAGCTCCCCAAAAGTGCCGTTGTCTGCCTGGCAGACCGCCGGCACAGCTGGAGAGGCCGTCGCTGGTGTCAGCGTCTAATCTCGTTAATCAACCGCCGTCGTTATGATGAGCGGCCTTACCGCAACCGGCATCCGCGCTGCTGCGCAGGCCCGGATTGGCGGCGCACGCTCCAGCAATGATGCAGTTGGCGTCGTCGGCCTTGGCGCATGCGGACTGCGGCGCAGGCATGCAGCGCGATAGCTGTGCGATACGGCCGTGCGACCGGAAGGCATGCTGGCGGATGCGCTTCGCGCGTGCGTGCGTGCTGAATGAATGCCCGCTGCTGCGATTGCCTCATGACTCGGCCCGGGCCACGCGCAGGCCGCGCCCGGGAGCCCGGCGAAGTGGAGGTTATCGCGGCGGCGCGCGCGCGACTAATGCTGTCGGCCACGCACGTCGAAGGAGAGGCCGGGTTAATGCAGCAGGGAAGCAGCAACGGCGTGCGGCGAAAACGCTTCGCGGCCGTGGCACGTCGGGCAGATCGTGCGTTTTATAACGGCGCCAGGAGCGGGCGCGGGCAAGGCAATTATTTCGCTTGGAGGCAGGTGCAGCAGCAAGGCCGCAGCACGACGTCCACTGGGAGCTCGGCGACAGAAGCGCGCCCCTGCCCGCGCTCTTCCGCCGCGAAGCCTCCCCGACTCCTGCGCCTGCACATCACTCGCGCTGCTCACGATCACCGCGCGCTCGCTCCATCCTCCGTCGCAGCTTCTGTGGCACCGGCTCCCGCACGGCACAGCACCGTTCTCTGCCTAGACTCTTGACTGTGGCTGCCCGTCCTGCGCGGCCTGGCTGGTGGGAGCTTCCGCATCAGCATCCGCTGCGCTGGCGTCGTCCGCGAGCGACCGTTGAGAGATCTTTCCTCGTCCGACGTCCGATAGTCTAATCACTCTGCCGCGCTGCACCTCCACCTCCACCACCACACACAACACCCGACACGCTCTCTTCCTCTCCCTTCCTCCCGCTACATGCCCGCCGCCCGCACCGCCTGCCTAGGCTTCCGCTCGTTCTGATCCCGCCTAAAGCCGTTAATTCCTTAATTACTCGAAGCGAAACTGCGAGCGCCCGGCCTGGCTTCGCGGCCGTCGATACGCTTGCCAACCCGCTGGCACCCGTCCCCTAACCTGCCTGTCATCCCAGGCCAACACACCCAAGCCAGCACCCTCGCACCATGGCTCCCGCAACACCTCGCCTGAGGATTTTGTCCGGTACGTGAGACGCCGCGGGCCCAGCTCCAGCTCCCACTTTTTTTTCCTCGCTCCCGCCCGCCGCTTCCGCGAGCTTCCTGCGATTGCGTCCTCGCTTCGCCGTGGACGCTGCTCCTCAGCGACAATGCCACGCTAACTTTGCACCTCAGTTGGCGGCAATGCCGTGTCGGCCTTCCTCTCCTGGCGTCTCCAGGCCACAAACTCCTGCGATGTCACATTGGTATGGAAATCAGGTTTCGAGCATGTGGCACAATATGGCATTTCGATGAAGTACGTGGCAAGCTCCTCGCCCACAGCACGAGGCCGTCCGTCGAGCTCACAGCGTTTTTCTTCAGGTCGAAATTGTACGGCAATGAACGTTTCAAGCCGCGTGCAGGTACGTCCCGACCAAACATGTTTCAGTCACCGCCTACACGAGGATCCCTGTAGCTGACGCGAACACAGTCGTACGCTCCCCCGAAGAGGCCGCAGGCAGCTCGAAAGCACCCTTTGACTACGTCTTCCTCTGCGTCAAGGCCCTGCCCGACGTCTACGACATCGCCTCCGTCATTGAGTCTGTCGTGTCGCCCCAGCACACATGCATCCTGATCAACACAACACATTCCCTGGGCGTCGAGTCGTACCTGGAGCAGCGCTTTCCCACAAATGTCGTGCTATCGCTTGTGTCGGGTGCGGAGCTGCAGCAGCTTGGTGCGAGCGAGTTCGAGCACACGGGATCCACGGAGATCTGGGTCGGCCCGGCCAGCGAAAATCCGTCGATACCTGCTTCGATCCAATCCGACATGGCGGATGCGTTGGCGATGACTTTGGGCTCTGGCCAGGTCGACTGCAGGGTTTCGCCGAACATCCGGCAACAGCAGTACGAACGGATGATTGGGTAAGGACGACGCGTCTAGATGTGGAGTTGTCAGTTCTAATTCGGCGCAGAAACATTGCGTTCCATCCGACAAGCGTGCTTTTTGAAACGGCCAACCACGGGGAGCTGATTGAGAAAGTGGGCGTACGCTCGGTCATCTCAGGGGTCATAGACGAGCTCCTACAAATCGCAACCGCGCAGGGTTGTCAATTCGGCTCCGACTTTAAGGACAAGACTATCGAAGCGATGACCCGTCCTCAGGAGGCGAACAGTACCATGTACCAGGACTTTGCCGCTAAGCGCCCGATGGAGGTGGAAACGTATTTAGGCTCGCCCATGAAGCTCGCCCAGGAAGTCAACGTTCCCGTCCCTCGGATCGAGACATTGTACGCCATGCTTCACCATACCAACATCGTCAACCAGCAGCGGCCTGCAGCTCCCGTCTCTCCGCAACAAACCGGTGGTCACCCACCAAGGATGTCTTCTGCACCGATGCCCAGGGGCCCCCCCAATGGCATGAACGGCATGAATGGCCCTCCGATGAAGGGCAGCCGTCCTGGAAGCAGAGCTCCTTCTATGACCGGTGGTGCTCCACCGATGATGAGGAGGGGGCCCCCGCCTCCTAATGGCTACCCGCCGCGGGGCCCTCCTCCCATGGGCAACGGCTACGGACCCCAGGGACCCGGCGGTCCCCCGATGCAGCGTCGTGCATCATTCGAGGGCAACGACCTCGAGGAGTTTAGCCACTTGATGCTTTACGACACTGTCCCTGAAGATGGTGACTTGCCTGGTAATGGCATGGTGAATGGCGGACCCTACCCCGGAGCTGACATGTCGAACGGCGATCTTGCGTTGAGGGAAAGAGAACTCGCTCTGCGTCAGAAGGAGCTTGCTTTGAGGGAAAGAGAATACCAGATGCGCAGTGCTGCGGGACCGAGACGGCCGATGCCTCCGGCTTCGCACGCCGGTGATTTTGACGAGGAAGACGACGGAGATTTCTTCGATCCGATGGCGGCCCGACCCCCCATGATCGACCCCGACAACTTCGACATGATGAGCGTGACGTCGCGTCGTACCAGGAAGGCTCCCAGCGCTCAGCAGCTGCGCAAGAACCCGGAGATGGGCGGTCCGCCGATCTCGAACGGCCGGGGTCCTTCTCGGTTCGGCCAACGCCCTGGAATGAACAAGAGGACGAGCGCCAGGCTCATGTCAGACGTTCCGGGCCTCCATGATTCGATCATGAACAACGCTCTCATCGGCTACTCGTCAGACCGCTATGGAAACGTCGACCGCGCGAACATGGGCCAGCAATCGCGCACAAACTCGCTCACGGCTGCCCGACTGGATGAAATGGCTGCACCTGGATATGGAGCTTACCCTCAGGGACGCAGGGCAAGCCAGTCACCTGGTAATCCCCTAAGCCCTGGCCGCGGCCGGCCATCCCCTCCCGGCGGTTATCCTCCGTACGCTAACGGGCAACCCAACGGCAGGCCATCCCCGCCAGGTATGAGGCAACCGGTCCCGCGGCACCCGCCGGGCCACGGCAACGCAGTGGCACCGCAGCAGGTTGAGCAACACGTAGGGGTGAGCAACCCTCAGTCCAAGAGAGGCCCTCAAGTGCGCAGTCTGACTGGAAGTGCGAGCGCTAGCGCGGAGAGTGGTGATAGCGGCGCCAGCGCTCTTGTAGATTCTGAAACCTCGGCGGCCAGCAGCCAGAGCAGTCTGGGCCCGCGGCCTCAGATCGGGGTGCGCTGAGCTGTCGAGGGGGTTCTGGTTCGATTAAAACACGCGGCATTCGACTTGGAGTATGTTGGCGCAATTCTGCTTGAGGGACGTCCGGTTGATCTGCCCCCGACGACACAACAACACAAGACACAAACAGCAACAATATGACTTTAATTGGCAGCAAGCCGAGGGCGATCTGCTCGCGCACGCGTCACACGCTCGGCCCACGATCGAAAAATCTCCTTAGTGCGACCATCGTTCTTTTTGTCCATACGGCGGGTTTCCTTGTTGTTGTTTTTTTCCTCTCTAATGACCTGGATAGAAGGACGGGGCTGGATCAGGGCAACAGACTTTACACACGCACACCAACTGACATTCACACCACGAAACATTTCGTTTTCCTTGCTCTTTTCTCCTTCTCCAATTCCCCCATTCTACTGCACGTACATACATCGGCGTCGGTGCCGCCGGCTGTTGAAAAGTGGAACACCAGATGGAAGACGCCCCTAATTCTCTTTTCGTTGTTCTTTGCATTGGGCGCGAGGGTTGCGGGCTTGGGTTCTGTGTTTTGCCTTCTGTTTCTCGATTATGTTAGTGCCGCCGCGCGAAGCGGACGGGCCGCGGATTCTGCGTTTATGCACCAGCATTTACCCCGTCGGGTTCGGGCGGGAGAGTATTGTACTACTACATGCCCTGCTGGGCGGACGAGAGAGCTGGGGAGCGTTCGGCGGAGAGGGTGGGGTTGGGCACAAAAGGGTGGAGTGAGACGGGTGGGGCAATGGAGAGTAGCAAAGCATACATACGACGGCGAAGACACAAGTTTTGGGCCTGGTGACAGCTGATGCCGTGATTGCTCCGAGACGGGCGCCGAAGGGTTGCAGTGCGGCTGTGACGATATCGTGCGATGGGGCGTGCCGCGCGGGTTGGCTCCGATGCAACGAGTCAAGCACGGACGGCTCTGGCCGATGCGAGGAACCGCGGTTGCGGCGGCGGGAGCCGCTTCCAGACGCCGCGATGAGGCTCTGGCCGGGCCTCGCTGGTGATGATGCAGAGAGGGCGGTGGGAGCCCCAGCAGACGCACTGGTTCCTGCACCGTGGGACGGGCTCTCGGCTCACCACCACACACCTGAGGCCCGACCTGCAGCCTATCGCAGCACTCTCAGCCCCGTGGGAGCAAATCGCGCATCCTCCGCGCCCTCCGCCTCCCAGCCAGTCCAGTGCCCGCGCGGGCTGCCCTCTTACGTAGTGCCCCGCCGCCCAAGGCCACGGAGCCCCGCTCACTGCGAAGTAGGCCCGCGTCCAACAATTTCATCAGCCCTGACGTCCCACGCCCCAGGCAGACTGCGGTCTGCTAAATCACCGCAGCGGCGCTCCGACCCGGATTGTCCGCCCTCCTCGTCCTCTCACGCCTCACAATTCCTCATCCAGCCCCAGCTCCGGAGCCGACTACTGCCCGTAGCATTCCTCGCGCTCGTCCTGCTCGCCCAGTTCGTGATACCGCGCCTCTTTCTCGCGACCGTCTCCCCACCAGCCCACCCTCGTGACCCCCCGCTACCTCACGCTGCTCCAGTTTCGCTTGCCTCCGACGAGCTACTGCTCCATAAATCCCCGCGAACCTGCTCCGCGCTTCCTCCTCCAGTCTCTCACAAACACACTTTCTACACCCCCGTTGAACCCAGCATGGCATTGGCAGACGAAGCAAGGCGCGTGGCCGCCGAGTTCACCTTCACTCCCGACGATGTGCGCCGCTCCACCAAGGAGTTCATCAGGCAGATGGGTAAGTTCATGCTCCTCGCCTCCCTCGCGCGCAATGCTAACCGCCGCCTGCAGAGGAGGGTCTCCAGAAGAACGGCACCGACCTGAGCCAGATCCCCACCTACGTCACTTCTGTGCCCAATGGCACCGAGAAGGTGAGCTTCAGCGGACTCACGGTCGATTGAGCGCGGACTGACAGCAGCGCAGGGCCTGTACATGGCTGTCGACCTCGGCGGCACCAACTTCCGTGTTTGCTCGATCCAGCTGCACGGCAACAGCACCTTCACACTCACCCAGAGCAAAGTCGCCATCCCGCGCGAGCTGATGGTCGCCAAGACGGCCAAGGAGCTCTTCTCCTTCCTCGCCAAGCAGATTGAGCTCTTCCTGAAGGCTCACCACAATGAGCACTACCAGGGCCACATCCGCAGGCGCAAGACGGTCTCGCTGGCAGAGGGATACCGCGATGAGGAGATCTTCAACCTGGGCTTCACCTTCTCCTTCCCCGTCCACCAGATTGGCATCAACAAGGGCATTCTCATGCGCTGGACCAAGGGATTCGACATCGCCGACGCGGTGGGCAAGGACGTGTGCGCGCTGCTCCAGGCCGAGATCGATGAGCTCCGCCTGCCCGTTCGTGTCGCGGCGCTGGTCAACGACACCGTAGGCACGCTCATGGCCCGCTCGTACACTTCTCCCGGCAAGACTGGCACCCTGCTGGGCGCCATCTTCGGCACCGGCACCAACGGCGCATACGTCGAGAAGCTCGACAAGGTGACGAAGCTGACCGACGACGCCGAGGCCGTGTACGACAAGTCAGCGGGCGACATGATCGTCAACACCGAGTGGGGTTCGTTCGACAACAGCATGAACGTGCTGCCCCGGACGCCGTACGACGACGAGCTGGACAAGACGAGCAACAACCCGGGCATCCAGATGTTCGAGAAGCGCGTGTCAGGCATGTTCCTGGGCGAGATTCTGCGTCTGGCGCTGGTCGGACTGATCAAGAACAAGAACGTGCCGCTGTTCAAGGACGACAACTCGTCGAGCAACGACATGCATAGCACAACCAACATCTCGCCCAGCTCGAGCATCTTCAAGCAGTGGGGCATCGACACGTCGTTCCTGAGCATCACCGAGGCCGACACCAGCCCCGGCCTGCGCATCACGCGCCAGACGCTCGACAAGGACTACGGCATCAGCGCCGCGTCGGCCGAGGACGCAGAGGCCGTCAAGGTCATCGCCCAGGCCATCGGCAAGCGCGCCGCCCGCCTGTCGGCCGTCGCCATGGCCGCCATCATCATCAAGACCGGCCGCCTCAGCGACGACGTTATCGACATCGGCGTTGACGGCTCGCTCGTCGAGTTCTACCCGGGCTTCGAGGACTACATGCGCGAGGCCCTGCGCGAGGTCCCCGAGATCGGCGAGAAGGGCGAGAAGAAGATCCGCATTGGCATCGCCAAGGACGGCAGTGGTGTCGGTGCCGCCCTGATCGCGTTGGTGGCCGGTAAGGTGGACAAGCCTGAGACCATCGACGAGTCGGACTAGAGAGATGATGTTGTAGAAGGGAGATTGATAGATGAAAGAGAGAACGGGAAAGAAGAGGCGGGGTCAAAAGCCATTGTTGGTGGATTCTTGTCTGAACTGATGTGTTTATTAGGTCATGAAATTTTCTTTTTTTTACTTTTTCCTTTGGATGCCAGTAGAACAGGTCTTGTTGGTGTGTGTGGGCTATGGGAGGTATGCGTGTGTGGTTTTTTCTCTGGGAGGGAAATGTCTGAACCGGAAGCAATATCCTGGGCGAAGGCTCTTTTCTACTCCATTTTTTGGTTAACCTTATCTCGACGTGCTCCTTCTCTGTTCTCCAGAGAGGTTGTAGCAACTTTTACGACACCACTCTTCCCCCTTTTTATATCTTTATTCCCACATTCATCACATTTCTTGTTTCTCTTTTTTTTTCTTCAGCATCTACGTGCTTTGTAGTATCTTCACAGATACATACAAGTAGGCAGCATCATTAGCATCATGACCCAAATGAGAATAATTAGAACAAAAGACCGAATAGTGTATTTTGAGTGGTATGCCAACAGTTAGCTCTTCCACTATTGTATCATCTTTTTCTTTTTACATTCAGGATATATCGCTTGGAGTTTCAGAGGGCTGAGTGACAAGGATCTGTAGTCTCATTCTTTTTCCTTCCCGTGTAGATCCCTGTCCAGGATCGGGCTGGTCGGTCCGGAGATCGTCCTTCCCGTTTGTGTTTCTCTTTAGGCTAAAAGCCTCTTTCTTTTATGGGCATTTCGGCTGTTCATGTTCCGCTACCCTATGAGGCGGGGCATATTTGCTCACTATCATCCATCATTCTTTCCCTCTTTTGGCCCGGGAATGATTGAAACATTCTTTTTTTTTTCCCTCTTTCTGCTGCTTAACCTCATCATCTTCCCTTTTACTGTGGATTTATTCCTTGCTTTGAGAAGAAGAGCATTTGCCGTAGTCCGAAGGGATCGCCTTGAAGGAGCTGTACGTTTGTCGGGAAGGATGCAATCTTGTGCATATTGTGACCCGTCCCCTTGAGCAAAATACAAGCTGAAGCTCGAACGTTCATTCTTGTCCAGCCTTCTCCCACCATTTCGCGCCAGACCGCATTCCGTACACCATCTTCACCCGGCAGACTCACATCATCCGCGCCGCACATCTTTCTCCCAACCCCTCCCATTCCTCCCTCATTCCCAACCAACGACATGCTCATGACCATTTCCTCCTCTTACCCCCTCCTCCCCTCCCCTCAACAACCCCTTCCATCCGCTCCCCTCCCTCCTGCCCATCGTCACCGCCATCCTCCTCCTGCTCCTCCTCATCCTCCTCCCTCTCCTTCTCCCCCTCCCCCTCCCCCTCCCGCG